>JARFJA010000036.1:5625000-6250000 GCA_036326145.1 Rhagophthalmus giganteus
GAACATCGACGTAAAACCGGCCACACGTCCATCTCGATTTCGACTAATTTAAGCGGAGCTTTAAAATTCATGCGCCAATGCTTAATGGAATTCCATTACTAACTAATTCAAACAAGGTGTGCTGGATCCCGATGTTGAAGATAAATTAGGATATTTAGTTCATGAATCACATAATGCGTTTGAATATGAATATCGCACGAAGTTTAGTTCGAAATTAACGTTCTGAAATAATAACGATATACAAATTAAATTAAACAATTCTATAGATTCCGTAAAACTCATCGTTTAATTTAAAAATCGTCGAAGGTTGGAAAAGTGGTTAAAATTGCAACCCCGAGGCGACGAAGAGATGCGAATTTGAAGCGATTGAGAAAATATTTTTCAGGAAGAACGCACCGCACAAAAGAAATCTTTCAATTTAAATTAAAAATAAAAGCCTCAACTTAAGCGTATTTTCCATTATCTAAATGTTAACAACACTCCCCGTCGACCCTAAAAAAAAAGGAGCCGCCCGTTTTAACTTTTGAAATAATTAACGCGTTTCAATGCGCGACCATTTCAACTTCAGTTGATTTCGGGCGTAAAAAGTCGACTTCTATGTATCTATCTATTGTTTCGATTTTAATAGTATTGCTTGCGATAAAATCATAAAGTTAAATTACCGTATACATAGGCACGTATTTAGTTACATATTTTTTAAATAAAATTTAAGGCGAACTCGATCATAAATCTTTACAAGTTAATTAAGCTTACAATTAGCTTTTATTTATTTATTACATAGTTAAATTTAATCGTAGTTTGTAAGTGTCACGATCAATTATCACGCTATTTTCCCGTTTAATGTTGAGTTTTAACGTCGAAAAGTTCGTCTCAAAACGATATTACGTAAAAATAACTGGCGTCGGAATGGCCGCAATGTCGAAACGTTTCAACTTCTTCATTCTTCGCCCTTTCAACGGTGGATCATTTAGCTAGTTTTTGAGTGCCTTCCATTCGTCATCACTTACACGTACATATTCAGACCGTGCACCCCGTTTAATGCCAAATAACTGTGATTTTTAATTTAATTTAAACGAATAAATAAGGTTTCCAGGTCAGTTTTCGTTATTATTTTAAACGAAACGTGGCGGTATTTCTTTAATCATCCTCAAATTCGACACGTAACAAATCAATTTTACGCAATCACGGTGCCGTTATCAGAAATTAATGGAATTTTCACGAACGCGACCCGACATAATAATTATTCAAACGAAAACGACACGAACCTCTTGAAATCGCTTTAGAAACAAAACAAAAAGCTCCCTACTACGAGCGGAACTAATAAGTAGTATATCGTTATCATTTCAAGTCGGCATACATTCCAGGTCCCATTTAAAATTTATTGCAATAAAAACCACGTTACGTTTCATTTCGAGAAGTCGCCGAGTGCCTATACTTGAAGCTTTTTCTTGAAACGTTCCGGTTTTTATGAAAATTGAATTGTTTTTGCGTTTGATGTTAACGGCGAATGTGCTCCATTTTTCATTTAAAATTTGCTCGAAGTAGTTTCCATTGCCCTGGAAACGTTAAACGGGAACGAGGAGGCGGTAGATTATTCATGAAAATATCAAACCGATGTTCGAAAAGATACCGATTGATGTTTTTATCTTGTCGCAAAAGTTTCAACCCCTTTTTATAATAAGCTGCGTTTCTCTCGAAAATTTCCGGCGCGGTCGGTACGCGCATTATGCGCTGTAGATGTTTATTGAATGTCTTCTTTCTAGATAATTATGAACAAAGTTAAACTCCCTATTTATCCGCATTGTTATCTATATCTCTCCTGTTTAATTCGAACAAAACCGACTACGTGTTTTGTTCTTTATATAACTCGCCCCGTTGTTTAACAAGTTCGCTAAAAGTTTTGTTCGTGATCGAAATCAAAAAGTTCAACAGTTAGATATTTGTTTCTACACACATCTGAAGATATTTTTCGTATCTGAGATACCTACGTGTAACTTATTTTACGCACTATACTTGTGTTTAAGTTTACCAAATGAAATTTCCCTTTTTTAAAGCGTTCAATTTTGAACTTGACCAGATAACTTTGTCACCTTATGAAAAACTGTTTGTTTCAAATTGAGAAAATCTTTTCGCCGCCCGTTATTTAAATATTAAAGCAAAAATTAATTTTCGTACTATCGTCGATTACGACAGGAACGTCCGTCTCGCCGTATAAGACGCATTTCGATAAAACAAATAATCAAGTCGATCATAAACGGTCGAGAAATAAAACTGAGAAATTATCGGACCTTATCTCAATTTGAGCGTAACAGAATCTACTTCAGGGGAAGAAGAGTGGATCAACAATATATGGACAGTAAATTTAGTAAAGCCATATTGATACCGATCTTAATTTTCGTCCACCCCTATTTATGCGTCATTTATTTTTGCCGAATTGTTCTCGGAGCCAACTCAAATCTGCTCGGTTTCCGTTTAATCTTGTTAACTTCGCGCCATAAAAATAAGCAATATAGTTATAAAGGAAACAATTTTTCAGTTGCGATTGGGGGGTAGTTGAAACAATTTAGAGCTTCAGGTCAGAAACTCGCGAAGCCAATCTCGGTAAGTGAGGGAAGAAAGTATCTGTGTTACTTGTACGATAGGGGCAATTTCTTTCTCTTTTAGCCCTCATTTTCACAATTCACGTATTATCGGAGATTATCTTACGTAAAACCTTATTAGATCTATAGAAAAATCGGGGTTATATAGTTATGCAATTCAGGCCGGAAATCACTATAAAAATGTTGTAAAAATAAAACCGAGATATAATAAAATTTCATTTAGTTTTAAAGGAGCAACTTCCGCGAAAGCATAAAGATTTAAAATGAGTCGTTCCGTAAAAACGTGTATAGGTAGGTACGTATTTAATTAAACGGGGGGACGTATTAGAAACAGATCTTTTTAATTTTAAACATTCCAGAAATTAAATTTTATAGTCTTTTAAACAAAAACCGGTTGAAGTTCCATTGCGTGTTGTTAGTTAAAAGATTCCATCGTCATGTCCGTTTTGGGGTGTATTCGTTTTAGTAGCAGGATGCCGAGATTTCCCGACTTTTTATTTATAGATACTATTTAGGCCAGTTAAGGAGTTCGAGTTAAATAATTTATTATTATTGGAATTAACGAGTTTGTTTAATTAAAGTTTTCCATTCTTTCGGTTTTGGTGCGCGAAACGAACTAAAGTATAATCTGACAATGAGATGTGGATTATCTACGTTTAAAATTGAAAAAAATATATTTGAAGTTCCCTAAAAAAAAACAATTAAATTAATTTAAAATAAGCATTAAAAAAAATGAAAAAATATACCTTCAGTTTTAAATTAAGCCCGTAAAATTTAAGCAACAATCGAACAAATTTAAAAATACGACTGCGTACCAATACTGGTAGAAGAAATGTAGTAATATGCAGGTACGTTAACTTGGCCCCCTCCACTCACAATTTTAAGAAAAGGCGTTTTGCGCTAAACGTACAATAGCTAGCACCCAAAAATTAGAGCTAGCGCCATAACGGTTACGCCGTAAAACGGTATTACAGTTGGGGGGGGGGGCAAGTTAACACTAGCCCCCCCATTGCGAATTTTAAATGTTTAAAGGGCACATTAAGTAGAATAGACCTAGCGCTCTTTAGCGCCACTTTGCAAAAAGCTAGCGCCAAATTGGTTTGGTAACTATTCGCATTTCAATTGGGGGGGGGGGTCAAGTTAACGAAAAATTTCGTGTTCGATTTTCTTGATTTTTTTACGGATTATGATTGTTGACACCTAGCGCCAATTTCTATTTTGCTAGCGCCATTACAGAAACCGAAATAATCAAATATTTGCAATAAGAGTTATTTTTACTTTAAGAAGTAGCTTTTTTTAGTTCTCTGTGCCTATTTTATTGACATTCAATCTTAAATAAATATATGTCTATGTATATGTCGTAAGTTAATTGTAAAATCTGCTTTTTTACAAAACGCTGCCTTATTGTCGAAAAAACGTGTGTATCTGAAATTGGCTGATAATTCATAGCCTTTCCGTAATACAACTACGCTCCTCTAGCCTTTTTGTAATGGAAGCATTTAAAAATAAAAAGACTACTTTTTGCTTTTCCACCATAAAATAATAAACTAATAATTTATTGTCCAAAAATATTTTCTTGTGAAGTAATAAAAATAAAATGTGGCCGAAATAATACAAATAACATAAACATCGCGGAATTAATGTCGCGGAAAAAACTACGGATAGGTAAGATTAAAACGAACAAAAAACCTAAATATAAATGTTTCCTAAAATCAATAATTTTCGAGTTATTGCTATTATTAATTTGATAATCGTCTTACTCGGGTATATTCCCTTTAAAGATTTTTAAGAACTCGGAAAGTGAAACTTACTGTTGGGTCAGCAGCTAAAACATCTGTACTCTTTAATTTATGGCCCCCGTTGTAGGAGAGTGCAGATTGTTGTGAATATTTTCATTTATGATTGCAATTCATATTTTGAGTTTATACGTAAAAGTTAGATTACTTTATTTAACATAATTAATAACATGCCTGTTTTTGGAACAGTTACGTTTAATATTGAGGGGCTTGAACTAAAAGGGGTGCCAGTACTAGTTTTATGATTTTGAGAAATTGAGAAATTTCGATGAGTTTTTAAAGTATAATTAAAAGTATAAGTATAGCAAAGTATAAGTAAGTATAATTAAATGCAAATAGGTAAATAGGTACTTTATTTTTTGGTTTTTTACCAAACAAAAAGACCAAAAGCAAAATTTAATCACTAAACATTCCATAATGACGCAATGAGTGTTAGTAACTTTCAGTGTTATTTCGAGTTTTTTCCCGTACATTTATCAAATTGACGTTTTCGAAATTGATTTTTATTTCACAAAAATTAATTAGAAATTTTATTAGAACAACACATGCAAATGTAAAAGATAATAAAAAATAAAATGAATAACAAATAGCTACTTAGATATCTACTTAAATAAGGAAACATTTTGAGTATATGTTACAATACAACTTGTCAATGACCACATAAGATATTTACGACTTCAACCCCTACAATCGTTTCTGTTTACTATCGTAGCAAGCTAATGGAATGCCAGCTGAGATAACGGTACTTTTCAAAACCCACCAATGCCACTTGTTCAAGTTTAAAGAGCTACTACTGGTTTAATTTCTCGGATAAAAACACCCTCTCTCCCTCAAAAGTAAATTTGCTCAAATCAAAAAATGTTACTAAGTAGCTTTTTTGTTATAAATGCTTCCATTACAAAAAGGCTAGAGGAGCGTAGTCGTATTACGGAAAGGCTATGAATTATCAGCCAATTTCAGATACACACGATTTTTCGACAATAAGGCGGCGTTTTGTAAAAAAGCTGATTTTACAATTAACTTACGACATATACATAGACATATATTTATTTAAGATTGAATGTCAATCAAATAGGCACAGAGAACTAAAAAAAGCTACTTCTTAAAGTAAAAATAGCTCTTATTGCAAATATTTGATTATTTCGGTTTCTGTAATGGCGCTAGCAAAATAGAAATTGGCGCTAGGTGTCAACAATAATAATCCGTAAAAAAAATTAAGAAAATCGAACACGAAATTTTTCGTTAACTTGCCCCCCCCCCCCGCAATTGAAATGCGAATAGTTACCAAACCAATTTGGCGCTAGCTTTTTGCGAAGTGGCGCTAAAGAGCGCTAGGTCTATTCTACTTAATGCGCCCTTTAAACATTTAAATTTCGCAATGGGGGGGCTAGTGTTAACTTGCCCCCCCCCCAACTGTAATACCGTTTTACGGCGTAACCGTTATGGCGCTAGCTCTAATTTTTGGGCGCTAGCTATTGTGCGTTTAGCGCAAAACGCCTTTTCTTAAAATTGTGAGTGGGGGGGGGCAAGTTAACGTACCTGTAATATGCAGGGTGACGCACGAATGTCATCAGTATACACTGAAAAATTTAAAATAAAGTAAAATGAACTAGATCAGAACTTTCAAATGTTATGACAGAGTTCGATGGATGACCAGCACTTATCGACGTTGATGACGACGACGAAAATATTACATTTAAATTAAATTGTTTATAAATTCTGGATTTCTAATGGTTTAAAGGGCAAAATTTGCGCGTTTTACGGAAGCTTTCGCAAGTTTTCGGAATATACTCCATATTTATCGATGCTTCATCTGTCGCTCTAAAGTTGTGCAATAGAAATTTATAGTGCCGTCGCGCAAAACAATTGGCAGTTTAGAAATCGACGTTTTCTTGAAATGTGCGATCCATAAACTGATATGTAGATAGGTGTATAGTTCGTGCCATAAAGAAATGATCTGTCGATTGTTCTCAAGTTCAAGAAAATTCTTTTGATCGAACCACGAACGCGACCGAAATTTATCTAAATCGAACGGCACATAAATATTTAGTGAGTAGGTAATTATCGAAAAGCATATTATTTTAATTTGTCATTGCATTTAGACGATCGACAGATCCATTTTCTATACGGCACGAACTATAACTTGTTTCGACTCGAAATGCTATTTCTGAAATATCAACAACAGAGTTAATCGATGGAACAAAAATTTATATGTGTATCTAATTAAGAGGTTTAACCCTTTCACTTGCGCGTGCCGCGAATCCTTGCCACCGCGTGCTTTTACGAGTTGCTGATGGCACGAATTCGCGCCACTAAACTCGAGTTAGTTAACAAGTACAGACGAATTCAGCACTAGGCAGAGCTACATGCGTTTTAGTCGGCGTGTAGGAAAAGAGGTGTATTATGAAAAGTTGATATGGAGGAAAGTGAATGCTCATCGAGAAGGTCGTAGCGAAAGTGTTAAAAGTGAAGAGGTAAAATTTACGACGTTAACTTTTTAATAAATTGTGCGATGATAGAATCGTATCACTACTACATAATAAAATCATGTTTAATTTCCAAAAATCGATGGCACACATTCCTCAAACTAATCCATCAATCGTAATTTGCTGCATCACGATGATGCGGACAATTATTGATTGGAATTAGGAATTCAGTTGTTCCCCACATCGAATCTAAACGAAAGCGAATACTTCGGACAAACTTAATCAAATTCGTAATGTAATTTCGTAGTCGAATAACGTTCGAGTAGAAAATTTAAATTATTGATTATTCGAATTTACAACCATAAATAATGAAAGTCGTTATACGACCAAAATAATAGATAGTAAATATTCAAAAATAGACGTCGACGTAACTCGTATTAATCGATTATTGCAATAAGCGACATAAAAGTACCTACGTAAACCTGCGATTATTGCGGCAACGGTAAAGGTCAACGTCCTGTCATTTTTTGCAATGGAATTTTTCGAAACGAAATACGAAACTACGCACCTACAGGTTAAAATTGTTTTTAATAAAACTGAATTATTTGCGTTTAACGAAGCAAAACTTCTTCCATCGAAATTAAACGAGCACAATATAAATACGACCTTATCAAAGAAATTTGCATGTTAATAATAAAATAATATAGTAGTATTTAATTAGTTTATATATATATATTTATTTATCCGAGTAACTTCCAACCCCAATTTTGAAAGATAAACAAAACAGTTTGCCGAAAACGTCTACTTAAGTAACACATAAACAGCAAACTTCATAAATAAGCGGGGTATGTGTTGGGGAAACAAAAACTGCTGCCAAACAAAACTTGGGATGAAACCACGCATTAAAATCGCTAGTGGATCATAAGTTACTTCGATTACGCCCTCCCGAAATTATAGGCTTCGCAACATCAAGTTTATGAAAGTTTATTATAAAATTAAATTGAATGTAAAAAACTTTGCGTTTGCATTTTTACCTTTAAGAATTTTACGACAACGGTAAATAACGTAAAATTTCAATTAAGTAAAAGACAAATGCCGAGTTATTATTTATTTTATATCGAAAGTCGTCGCCGAAAGTCATAAAACAAAAAGAAAGTTTCGGAGATGTATTGTTAAAACAATTCTAAAACGGTTTCGTTGTAAAAGCAAAATTTTCAGTATAAAGCTCTCGAGCGACACGTACCTCGTTGTCGTTAATTTATGGTAAGAACGAAACAATTTACAAGCATGGAGAAGCTGGAAAAAAATTAGAGGAATCCAATTCTGAGTAATAAAAACGTTCGTTTTAAACGCTTAAACAAATTTAACAATTGTACTTTTTTAACGATACGAACAATATTTATAGCGCGTAATTATGTTGAAGAAAATATTAATCAACATTTTTTTTTAAGGAGAACATTTTTAAACTAGTACGAGGGTCATTATTCCGTGCGAAACGACATCGCACCGACAAAAACTTTCTTTTTATTATTTAAAAGAAGCCAAAGGCACTTGAGCGACATCGAAAAATTGCAAATTATTTAAAATGTTTCCCATACACAAGTTTATTCGTTTAATCAAAACACCACATCGTTGGTCCTAAAACGTATGACCTACAAAGGTTGTTAATATGGATATGTCAAAAAAAATTTAATTCGATTATGGCAACATCCACCCCATTATGATGTGTTTATTTCAAGTTTTGCATTCAGCGCTACATCGTCAATTTAGTTACAAAACATAAACGTTCATAATTTAATAAAATTAACTTTTAAATGTATTTCTTACAATTTGCCACTAACTTGTAGAATATCGATTTATCGTATTTAATACGAGCGCATCTCTCGTCTCCATACCTGAAAACGAACAAAATCGAATTAATTTTCAAATTTCCAGCCGCCTATTCTCTAAAAAGTGTCTAATATTAAGTGCGAATCCCGTTATTATCATCGTGTTGAGCTAAAATTTATCAATAACCAATTTTAAAATTCAATTAACAAAGAAAACAAGGTGAATTATACGTAAAAAGCATCGAACTTTAAGCGGATTGCGGAGAGATAACGAGTTGCACGACAAATCTTTGTTTACATAACGAATAATAAAATTAACGGCGTCCAGCATCAATTTTGGTATTGTTCGATGTGCCTAATTTACTGCAAATTTTTCTAGTTTTACTTTTATCGTTTAAAAACGGAGCACGCGTCGGCGCCGCCCCCGTTACGTTTACATTTAATTCGTCATTAAAACATAAACTTAATTAGAATGAGCCGAGAATCTGATGACACTGTTTGAACTTTTAATGTAGTTTTAACGAGTTTGAACGATGAGTTTTTAAGCCGACAGATACATAGGTATCTAAAAACGGAATTTTCTTATTTCGATGTTAGTTTATAACAAGGATTTTACTTATCTGTTAATTTTAGTTCAAAGGTATTTATTTAAAAGTATTTATCACCCTTCGATATAAATCTAATATTTCTATGATGAATAATATACGAAATGCAATGCATAACTTACTCTGCATGCAGTCAAATGTCGGAAAAATGATTGATGATAAGTGAATATGCAAATCCGAACGTATTGAGTGATCTTTCAAAGTCTACCTCAATTTTTCTTCGCGTCTAGAATCTTTAATGTTTGGTTTCAAAGACCGACTTTATAATTTCGTTGACAGGTTTCGAATGAGTAAACTTTAGATATAAACATACATTAATATAAATGAGATTTGAATACAGTTATACATGTAAATGTCGATTATTTTGATTAATTTTGCTTTTTAAACAAACAAGTTTATCTAATTGTAAGTAAGTAAATAAATACCTGCTTAAATGTAAAAACGTTAATATCTGAATTTTGTAAATATTACTTTGATATTTCGATATAAAATATTCTAAATACTAGTATTTACTAATAACTGAGGGCATTTCTTAAATTACGTTCTCGCGAGATTAGATTAATGAAAGAACTATACTTTTTTAAGATGTTTAAACAGATCGAAGTCGGTTAGCTATGCTTAGCACGGTTTCAAACAACAATTTTCCATTTGTGTTTATCTTTCGCTACTGTCTTCAACTCATTTAGAGTCTTATTTGGGTTCTTGTAGACGGACTTCTACAATCCCTATTAATTAGCTTGTATTTTATTATGGCCATTCCAAGTTTCAGTAAATTATCTCTAATTGCACGAACATCTCGAGATCGTTGCGAAGACGAACGTTTTGCGAATTATTTTGTTGTGCTATTTAGCGCTGCATTGGAATTATATCTACATAAACAAAACAAAACTAACAAAAACGCGAGGCATATCTTCGATTAGCTTCGAAAGCTTTAAACCGTATTGTCAATAAAATTTGAGTTAATTAGAACTAATTTTTGGCTTGTTACGCAAAAGTTATGCATTTGTGCAGATACAAAACTTCAAACTCTTGCTGCGCCAAACGAATATAAAGTGTTCGTAATCGAAATTGTGTTATAATCGCAGGTGTGCCTACATCTCCGAATAGAAAATGAAAAAAAATTGTGTTATAATAGATGACAATTTTAAAACGGAATACGAGTGTTAAATTCGAGTTTAACGATGAAAATAATGCGACGCGTGTATAAGGTACCTCTATATCTATTTTAAGCATATCCAATAAACCGCAAATCATTTCGAGTTTTACCACTTTTAATTGTTATGTATTTTTTTTTATTGCAATCAATAAAAAAACGCGCGCTAATTGAATCGAGTCACCGATTAAAATTTAAATATGCAAGTTATTACCTACTGTTTCTGAGAGATATTAACTCACAAATTACTTACATACAACCAATACAAATTACAAAAACGATTACTATTGTTATTCGGACATTAAACTCGAATTACATATTTTGAGACCAAGAATGCGTGCGTTTTCATCCGTCTTAGTTGAAATTCATCATTATCACGCATTACAAACAAGCCAGTTCATATTTAAATTCAATATTAAAGTAATGCCGTCGACAATTTATTACTAAATAAAACGAAATCGCATAAAAAGTTGAAAAAACAATGTACTTATCAAACTTTCAGTTGCCGATCTTTAGAAAAAAACATTATTCGAATACGAATTGGCACTCGTCAATTTGACACTTTTTCAACAATAAATAAAAGTGAATTCTATTTCTTTTTCTAGTGTTACAGATAGCACATTTTTCAGTTTAAATGAAAGTGCTGAAATTTTCACAAATTACATAGTCTAGAGTTTAGACTATATACGGTACCTACTCTTAAAAATTACTCTACTGTAGGTAATAGATGAATGAGATCATATACAACACTGCGCAATAAACTGTTCCTCTTTATAATCGCAATAGAGTTGCATGAACTGTGTACGTTTAATGAGTTTATATCCAATTAATTTTAATCAATTATACATTTACATTACGTACGACGACGCCGACGCTAAGGTATATAATTCGTTGCGTTTGAAGATATTTTCGGGAGCGAACATTTTGCTTCGGAAAATCCTTGTTCTAGTATAATATTTTAAGTGAAGCTATTTAGTTTACAGTGAAACTTCTCAATACCGGACACTCGCGTGATCGAAATAATTGTCCGCTAATACATTCCTCACTATAAAACAATGCCTGGACTTTTAAAAATGTCCGGTATTTTGAGGTGTCCGTTGAGAGAAGTTTCATTGTATTATTACAATAAATTTAAGCACAAAAATAACTATGTAACCTATACGTACTGCTATAGATGATATTTAAGGTTTAGGAAATGTTGGTGAAATCGAACTCGTTTTTTTTTTAAATTGGTACTCGTAAATAAATTATTTGACGTACAACACTTCTGAGAATTATTGCCAATTATTATTTATCATCGCTAAGGCTATTCTTTAATACCACGTATTATGTAATATAATCTGAAGTGATAAACAACAAAAACCTCGAACGTATCACACAATAGAAGAAATATCATAATAATCTTTTTTTTTTATTACATTAAGGGTACATATTTAAAGCTGCAGATGTTTGTTGTCGTAAGTTAAGGTAATATTTTATTCATGATTTTAATAAAAAACAAAATCAAGAAATTATACATAAGTTACAAAATTAAATAACAAAATTCAAAATTGTTGATGCTTTCCTTATAAATTACAGTGAACATTACAAAACAACAGCACGGATCACAACTCGTATATTAAAAAAAAAATAAAAATATAAGCAATCTAATTCTATTTATTCAAAAAAATACGTTCGCATTTTATTCGTCGCATCTTTCGTGCGATTCTAATTTAAAAAAAAAACAAATGTGCCATATTTGTCCGAATATTAGATACATACCTACCTGCCCGATCTATCATCGCACAGTAAATTTATACAACACCGTACGGAAAAAATCAACGGGAAATAAAAGTTTGCGAGAGGAAAAGTCGTCATTTTATAATTCAATATTTTTATACCAATTTCGCCGTGAAATTCCACTTCGTTCGTTTAAATACGCTTTTTGTCAACCGAAAACCGGAAGAGAAAAATACAGCAAATTAATCTGAAAATTCCTCAAAATGCAACTAATTAAAATTTAATTTAAAATGTAAAGGCTCGCGTTCTTTCCCGAAGAAATTACTTTTTTTGTTAATAAAGCGCCCGTTGTAATTTTGCAATTTCCACGGCGTTATTGCTACTATACACATTTTCTCCGGCATCATAAAGCAGCCGAAAATGCATTATTAACTACAATAAACTCCATGCACACACACACACACACGAGAGAGGGAATCGAGCAGTTTCAAAGCTTTCGGAAGAATAAACCTCCCTTCAAGAGATTTCGCATTAAAGCCCCGCAACTTTAAAATTTCTGCAATAATGTTTGCTTTACGGAAATATGGAATCGCTCCTTGCGAATACAAAATGCATTATTTTTCCGAGAGTGGTTTTTACAACTCGTACAAAGAACTGAACGTCATGCGTTTACATCACCGATAGGATTTGTCTCGTGGATTGTCTACAATTTTAAAATATAGAGGATTTTATACCGACAGTTATTACGCAAGTTGAATATTTATGTGACGTTTAAAATTCTCGCTACTACAAATTGATGTATATTTATTTATTTTGTGTATAAATGCCGAATGTTTTTTTTTGATATTCGCCAATTCGAAATTTACAAAAAAATGACTAATCAAAATCCTACGCTGCTGCAATTTACGTTTGCGTTCTTAAATTGCATAAAATATAGGTACCTAGACTTAAAAATGAAATCTGAATAATTCAAGTTTGGTTTGCTAAAACAAATAGAGAGATAAGATCTAAAACAAATTTTCTTTTAAATTAAGCACGTACCTATCATAAGGTGTACGAGGAAAAAATATTAGATTTATTGAAACATTTGGATTTTGTAAACCGCGTTATAACTGTATCAAAAATCTTACATTTGAAGTAGCACGAGACGCCAATGTATATATTATTTTTTAATTTTTTTACTAAATATTTGTAAGTACATAAATTCTATTATACTAAGATATATTTTTCCATGTTAATTACTCGATGACAATTAATCGAATCGCTATAATCTAAAATTGGACGACTTTCCAAAGGCGACAGTAAAAGAAGAAACTGAATAAAATTTTCAATTTGAAGGTGTTCTATCTCTGCCGAATTTCGTGTCGGACAAGCTTTCGTGAAAAATTGCGAGAAAAATATTACCACACTCTTACGAAATTAGGAAAATTTTCAGTTTCAAAGAACAAATTGAAATTTATGGCGGATTTAAATTTTCATTTTCAAGAAAAATACGAAGATGTTTTAAACAAAATCATTTTGTCGGTTCTATATTTCGTTAGAAAAATGGTTTTAAGCTAACCTGAATAGATTATGTTTCTGAATGCGTGTTTATACTTAACTATTTAAGACGATAATATGCAGGAGAGATTTGTATCTGTGCTTGAGTGTGCTTTTCCCGTTTGTCTTGTAAAACATTTACCGAATAAATTATGAAAACCAAGTTACCTTGCCCACAATATTAAGCACGAGGAGCTTAATTATTTTCGTACAAGATTAGTGTATAATACACAAAGTACCAAAGTACCTACGTTCCAAATTCTGACAATATAATACGAAACGGGAACCGATAAATAAATTTAATTTATTAAAATTTGTATAATATTATGTATCTGTATGTATTAACTTCTGTTACGCCTTTTATTAATAAATCAAAAATAATTGTAAGCAAAAAAGGCGATAAATTAATACGAAAATGATGTATAAAACCAGAACGGCCGGTAATCATCTTCGAACAAAAGTCGAATGTCGTATTCGACGTTATTCGCGTTTGACATACACAATCATAAACGACACGAAAGTACTTTAAGTTAGATATTACTTGTAAGAGATACTGTATTGTTGCTTATTTTGGACATTTAAATTTAACAAAATTTATATTTTTTAATTTGGAACCTAGAAAAAGCCCATTAATAATAATAACTGTTGCATGGCTGTCATCTAAAAAGCCAGAAAACATTTTAATGTCCATCAATTTCCTACAAAAAAAAATTGGTTTATGGAAAAAAAGTACGTAGATCACCAATAAATTTGGAAATAAAACAGTCGCCTAAGAAAAACATGGGGGAAAGGGCATTTTCAATTGAAAATCCTGATTATGTTACACGTGAGTATGTTTCCCTTCGAATTAATTTAAATAATTTTTCTTTGTAATAAAACATAAAAAGTATAGATTTCGTAACTTTTATTTCATATTTTATTTTATGAAGATAATTATAGCTTTACGGAGTTTTACACAAAAATAATATTGGAGCTTTCAAAGGCCTAAATACTCGAGAGCTGCCGTATTAGGAAGCATTTGCACTATAAAGGTGGCCACACAATAAAATTTACGAACGGGGGTTGTTTTCGTAGGCTTGCTAATTTCATAAGCAAAACATACGGAGGAAGAATTTCGGATAAAACAATATTTGAACGAACTGGACTAACTGAAGTTAGATATGGGGAACTATAGACTAACTCGAGCACTTAATTTTCTAAAAAAAATAGTCGTTAACAATTTTCAAAACGCGAGGCGAACGAAATAATTTAAATTATATAGCTGATGAATGATAGTAGTAGCTTTACATATAACCGCGAGCGGTTAACGGCTGCGAATACTTTTACGATTGTTCTTTATTGGGTCGGGGGCGGGGGAGGAGTTAAATTTTAATTAAACCATCCAAGTATTTGTAATTTTTTTAATAATTATGACTTAACATTTTGTTTTAAAAGATTAACGGTGATCCGGTAATAACGGATTAACGGTAATAATCCATGATCGTTAATAAAGGGGTAAGTAATTTCATGACAAATCGACCGAAAATTTTCTAAAATCTGCAATCACCATCTCCAATTTTTTTTAAATTGGACAAACAACTACGTATACACATAAAGTTATTTTAAAATACCAAAGAAATTCGTATTTTAATTTCGCATATTTTGAAAAACGTGGAGTGGCATAAATTGATGTAACTCCGTTAATATTGAATCTAGAGAGTTAATTTTGCTTACATTTTATTCATAAAAGTGCAGAGAATGCAAATAATAAAGGCTTTACGATATATCATTATTGGACATATTTTTTTTCTCGATTCAAATACTGAAACGCGAATTTTTCAAAAAACAACGCTTTTAATTTTTCTAATCGGTTACTACTATTCCAAAACTTAACTTGGGTCGGCGATGGGATCACAAATTATGAATTTTTCTCTGCGCGGTGGTGCGTCTTCGAAAGAATTATCGAGCGTCCGATGTGCATAATTTCCGCACTATCAGGCGAATACTTCTTTATTTGTTTTGTTTGATTTAGAAAACATGTGTTTCAATAAGCAATTAATTAATTTATTTTTTAATTTATGAAAGAAAAATGAAAAAAAACGTTTGGTTGAAAGCGTCCCTTATAGTCCTTAGTGTAAAAATAATGCCGAATTCTGCACTTTTGTATTTTATACCATGTACTAACAACAATAAACGTCAGAGCCCGTTGTAAATCAACCCTTAATTTAAAATAACTTTATGTAAGTACCGAATAATGTGGGAGATGGTGAGGTGCATGTCATTTGGTTGATTTGGCATGGAATTGCCCAAAGATTACCACTTTATTTATTTACACATTTGATTATTTTGTAAATAAAGTTGTAACGCGTGTTTATTTGTCGATTATAACACCCATAATAATTATTAATAATAGATATTCGGTTTGTTGGAAAAAGTTATAAACATGGAATTGCACAAATAGAAAATTGACTTTAGTAACGTATTGCTTTAGAAACTTCTTTCATTATTTTCGTCGCATGTCGCGTCATAATGTAGTTTTTATCACGCATCCACAAAAACCTTAGTTCACTTACTAAAACTATTAAAACATTTTTAATAGATATGCATGACGAACGTTCTCAACGTTATCGACAAAATAACTGCGAAAAATTCCATCGAAATGATTCAGAGATTATTACAATTTATCTGTATTTATCGGCTTAAAATAAATGATTGAGAGATTATATAATAAAACGATTGAGAATATCGACATAAGAAATAAAAGAACGTTGAAACTAATAAGTCGAAATAAACGAAAGATGTAGGACACGGAAGTTTCTAGAATCGATTTCGTACACTCCGAAATTTAATGTAAATACGTAAAACAAACATGAAAACCGTATATTGATTTAGAAATAAAAATGTGACCAAGATAAGATAATAACTAATTAAACTGTTTCGGCTCGATTTATAGGCGAAAGTACATCTAACGTTTGTTTAATTAAAGAAGTAAGAATAAGTAATAATGATTTCTTTTGGAGCCATTAAAGTTTTAGATTTACTGGAACTGCCGTTCTTTAGACCGTACGTAAAATAAATTCCAACAGTTCAGTTTCAGGAATCTCTAAAAAAAAAAAAGATGCAATATATATTTCAAGTCCAGAAGCGGGAGTTAGGGCGAGTTTTTTTTTATTAATGTCGATAAAATATCCTTTTTAATTTTTGAACAAGCCATATCTAGTGCTTCATATAAGAAAGTTATAGGGACGCGAAAGGAAACCGATTACCTACTTTTAAAATAGTAGATAGTACTTGGCGTGGTTCGTCCATTTGAAAAAGGTTGCAGTAAGTAGTTTTTCCTATTTATCGAATTGAATCAAGAGCGGCTCTGTACGTGTGAAATTTTATTACATACTTGTTTCGGTTTTTAGTTTTTATTCCCCATTATGTAGCTCGCAGTTTCAACACAGATAAAAAGAAAATTGATTCGCGATCGTTAAAAAAAACTACAGGCGCCGTTCGAAATTTGGATTATTTTTAACGTGTATCGTCGCCCGGTTAATTACGTTCAGTAGATAATGACTAATTGTAAGCAGGAAAAACAATTAAAACATTAGTCACGCAACGTGGGAATGTTTAATTTTAATTCGAGTTTGTCAACGTATAATTAATTACGGTATTTCTGCAGTTTTTCAATCGCACATCGCCGGAAATAATCGATATATAAATATCTATAATGACGTGTAGGTTACTGCAATTTAATTCACTATCAGTAAAATAAAAAGAATACCTATTTATATTCCTCGCAGTTCGATAATAAAAATATTTAAGAAAACAGAGAAAACGCCCAATTTCCGCATATAAAGTAGATATAGGTACTACGTAAGATATATTGAAGTTGTTATTATAAGATTCTTGAAAATATATCGGACGACCGATAATAAACGGCTTTATTTTTTCAACCAAGCAAAAAATTAAAAAGATACCTACCGCATAGGAAACAATAACGTTTTTAATATAAAGCCATGGAGATTTCGAAACAGATTTGGTCAAGGGATTAAATCGTTATTGGAATTGGCTAATACAACTTTAATACCTACATTATTTTAATGAAAAAATTAAACCGAATTTAATTTTTTAGAAATGACGTCCATTGTTAGGTGAAAAATCGATTAAACAGCAATTAAAAAAAATAAATAAAAGCTGGGCATAATAATATGTACACCTATTAATTGGCGAGGACAGCATACTCGAACAACTAAAAATAAATGCTACCCTGTTATTCGTTTAATTTTTAATATTTTTGTAACTAATATTAGTTTAATTGAATACAAGTTTGTTTAAAAAAAAAAAACCTCGAAGAAAATATTGTCAATTTTTCATTTTTAATTACGGATGGCTGGATTCGTGAATGACAGCTTCACACAACCCCCCAGCATCGGCTTAACGAGTTTGCCGGACATCGGCTATTTATACGGAAACTACTTGCAAATTTATGGAAATCGACATGCTCGACTTTTCGTCTGAGATACTGCATTGTTTACGTAGACATAAAAACATTTATGGCTTTCGGATAGGGCTGCAGCCAGAAAAACCAAATACCTAAATCATTTTATCGATGCCCCCAGCAAAAATAAGTAAGTAGTAAATTCTATAACGTATTCAAAACGTTGTGGAAAAAAGGGTTTACGATTATAATAAATCTCGAGTTTCCCATTCCGATAGTAAAAAAAGAATTAAATAATTTCATAGCAACTCTGGGAACAGTTAAAAGCCGGGTAAATTTCGAATGTCTTCTAAAACGAACCGAAACGGTCATAAAGTTTGGACAGGCGCGCGGACACTGTCAAAATATTCTTTAATATAATACTTATTATTAACTTAAAAAATTGCGCCTCGTTTTTCATTTTAAAATTCATCAAAATTCCGACAGACAATTATTAAAATTTAAATATACGTATCTACAAATCTTTAAATAACGTATCATACGAAATAAATTGGTTTTACAAAAATAAAAGAAAATGTAGCATACATATTATGCGGAAACCTCCAGCGAAGCTTGAAATTTAACATGATGTTTTGCCGAATTGGCCTTTTTTGGGTTATGTCGGTGAATTTGGTTTATCGAATCTGAAACTTTCGCGTATTTGACGTTATTTTTGGAAATCTGCCAAATATCGGTTCGTGAATTTACACAAAAATTATTATTATTATAAGCGTTATTAAGAAGGTCGTTTAATTTTCGTTCATGCCGCGCGGGTCGTAACATTTTATCGGCAGATTTAATGAACGGACGCTTTTTCTCTCTTTAAACACGTTTTGTGTTATATGAAAACTATTAATCAAGGCACCGCGGAGTCTATGTTTTCCGGTACGGGTTTTTCTATTTTGTAAATTGAACTATGAATCATTTACCAGCCTCCGAACAACGGTTTTCCTGGAAAATTTTCCTCTTTCATTAAAGAGCGTTGCGTTAGCTCGTCGCGACTTTGGGGCGCCGCGCTTTTACAGCGTCGTTTTCTACTGCCATTTGTAACCATTGGATTTTTCGTTTCAGTTTATCAGCAATGAATATATATAAGAGCGAAGGCGATAATGCTAACCGGCGTTACTCGATTACGTTGTTTTTTTTATTAAAATATAATAAATAGCATTCATATTTGAAATCCCGCTTTTTAGTTACACTATCATTAATTTTCTACACCAATAGACACTTCGGAATGAATAATGAGTTTGTTTATTATGTAAAACGTGTTTCATTTTATTCCGAAAAACTGTTTTTTACATTTAAGAAACAGGTACCTTTAGGTTTTCATTAATTTTCGTTAAAGTAATCAAAATAAAGGAAAAATGTTAACGTTTCCTCGCCAGACTAATTTCATTATGGTTTACGAGGGATGTACATTTATATTAGTTCGTTGTAACAAATTTTAATTAATTTAGAGGTGGTGTGTGTGTGTGCGCGCTGAAACTACTCATAAACAGACCCAATTTCAGGAATAACTTCATTTACAAGCTATTTATACCTTGACGTCCAATAGTGAACGTTTGCCGTTTATGTACTAAGTTAATACAAGCGGAATTTTGGAAACCGCCATCTAGGGTTGCTTCTAAATTAATATTATAATAATGTTTTCTATTGGCACTACTTTACTGAATACGTTTGTTTAATAATAATTTGTTAACATTATTTATCGATACTATTAAATGCGGAAACTAGACGAACGGCCATGTATACATATAATACGGCATGTATGTACAGTGAAACTTCTCAATAACGGACACTCGTGGGGACAAAAAAGTGTCCGCTAATGGAAAATGCATTACACCACAGGGTTTTTTTTTATCCTTTATTGACCAGTGAAAGTGTTACTACCTCCGACCGTAACCGTCGTAAAACAAATCATCAGTCGGGGCTCTGGTAATACAGATATACAAACAAGTAACAGGAACAGCAAGAGCAGTGAACAGTAACGAAAACGGTAAAAAAAACAGGGAACATCAAAAACAACATCAGCAACTCTCCCCATTATACAACGGGGTCGACAACTGCAGGAGGAGGGCTACCCACATCAGCTTGTGCGAGTCGCTCTTCCTCACACCTGGTGCGAAGAATCAACTCCCACAAGGAGGCAACCCTATCCCAGACCGCTCCGTTCTGAATCGTTGCTTCAACAACATTATTGATAACAATGGGGCAGCCTAACTCCCTCTCCACTTCATCTCACACCACAGGGTTATCAGTAAATACTGTCACGGACGAATTTTCTCGGTTTTCAGCACTTTTCGACTTTTGTAATTAATTTATTCGTGTTCTGCGCGTTATTTTGATCTAGAATCACTGTATTCTCTGTTATTTTTCTGCTATATTCCAGGAAAAAATGTATCAGAAGAAGACCGTGCCGCCATCGTCTACCTGCACAAGCGGGAAATGCCGATTTCGGAGATCTCAAAGACGCTCAAACTCCATCGGAAACAGGTCCACCGCGTTGTCCAGCGTTTCCAAGAGACAGGAGAGATAAAGGACCGTCAGCGAAGCGGAAGTTCACGAAGCGCAAGGACCCCGGAGCTGAAAAACAAGGTGAAGAAGAAGATCCAGCGCAATCCCAAGAGAAGCATCGCAAAACTCGCCAAGAAACACGACAAACACATGCACACGCTTGTCACGGACGATCTGGGACTCAAATCGTACAAGCTCGTCAAAGGACAAGCCCTGACGGAAGAACACAAGGCCTCTCGACTCGAAAAATGCCGAAGAATGAAGACCCTGAGCCGCGGCGAAGCCCTGCAGCGAATTCTCTTCACGGACGAGAAGATTTTCACGGTGAAACCCTACCGAAACTCCCAGAACCAGCGCGAATTGCTTCTACAAGGCTCTCCACGCGTCGTGAAGGTCGAAAACGCCCATTTCCCGAAGTCCGTCATGGCGTGGGGCGGCATTTCCGGATTGGGGAAAACGAAGCTTGTTTTTGTCCCAAAACGTATCGGGAGCTGATTCTGGAAGCCGCCCTTCTCCCCTGGGCCGAAGAGAACGCGGAAAACGTCGATTGGAGGCTCCAACAGGACCGGGCTCCGGCCCACGGTGCGGAGAAGACCATGGAGTGGTGCGAAGCCAATCTCCCGGGATTCTGGACGAAGAATGTTTGGCCCTCAAATTCGTCGGATTTGGGGCATCATGGAGGAGAAGGCCTGCGCAATCAAGCGCAAGTCCATCGAATCCCTGAAGCGCGCGCTGAAGAAGGCCTGGGATGAAATAACGCCAGAAATGATCGCGGCAATTTTGAAGGATTTCCGGAAGCGATTGGACGCCTTCCTTCGCCCGCAAAGGAAGCCATTTTGAGTGTTCTTAATTGTATCTTGCACAGAATTTCCTGCTCTTTCGAATGGTATATAAAACGGGTTGTTTTGTTAGTTCTGTGAAAAGTTATAAGTGTTTTTACGCGTGACAGTATTTACTTTTAACCCTGTATGCGTGTCAGATATTTGGAAAATTCCGTTATATGGAGGTGTCCGTTAAGAGAAGTTCCGCTGTCTGCATATCTATAATTTTTCCTGCAGATGCAAGTATTTTTGACAAAACGAAAAAACGAATAGGTAGTTAGGCATACAAAATAATAATAATAATTAAGGGAAGTGCAGATTTTCGATACAATAAAAAAGGGAAATAAATATAACGATTATTTTTTAAATGTTAAAACATTTAGTACCTAAGGTTAACATCATCATGGCTGTTAAACATTTGTCATTTAATAAAATTTCTGTTTTACGCCAGATGTCCACCGAATTCAGATCGTTTAACAAATCATTTATCAATATCTAGTACTTAATTGCTAAAAACTAATTTATAGGTAAATCGTTTAGGAATTAAACCTAGGATGACGGTTTTTTTACGGATCGTCTCGGCAAAATAGTGGGACATCTCACGTAGACCGTTAAATTTTATTTGAGGATTTTTACGGCAACAAAAAGTAGACTACTACGGGTATGAGGATCGCTCGACTATTTTATGTTTGGCCATTTTAAAAATGCTGTATGCACAAATTGAGCATTTACAAAACGAGATAAGGAACATTGCCTATATGAAATCACATCGACGATTGTCGATTGTGTTTAGTAATCAAAATTCAAAATCGTTTCTTCTACAATAAAAAAGCTGTTTTTACAGCTATTCGATTGCTTTAATGTAGGTATATGCAATATAATAACTAACGTAAGTCTAAAGAACACACTTGATTGTGACGATTTTCTTGCAGCAAAATTCGCTTCGGCAAATTTCGCTGGAAATAAAAACGAGGCACAATACTTTACAAAATGTAATCAAGAAAATGCGTATTGATTTTTTAGTAAAATCATCAGTTAAGTTATTTTCCAACGTCGCCTACTTAATACACATCAGAAATTAATGTTTTAAATTTGTTAAAATCTTCAGCTATGTAGATGTAATCGGACAAAGTTTATACCCCGAAGTATGCATCACGCGACGGAAACGAACAAATAAAAATACCAACATTATCTACAAACTGAATTACATCCCAAGAAAGTACAGTAAACTTAATTTCACTTTTTTTTTCATTTTCTCCTGAAAGCTTTATAAAAGATAACAGCTCTCCGACACAGCTTTTTAATAAAATAAATGTTCGTGGTTTTCAAGACCACTCGCAACTATGAATAACATTATCTCGGAAATAAAACCACACCGAAAGTACTGGTATTGCGCGCATTAATGAGATAGGATAATCGAGAGCTTGCCATTGAGAGAATTAAATTAAAACGTCGAATCCTTTCTCGGTGATCAATGCTTAATTAAAAACAGATTAAGTGTTGGTGACCGATTTCACGAAATAAATGGAACTAACGGTAAAAAGCTACGAAATAGACACTAGCAACCGTTCGTTACCACCCAGAAACGATTAGTTACGCCCATTCAATTAGCAACTTTAAAAGAATTCGAGAGAACACGCGTTATATCATGAAATTTACCCATCCTTTTTAAAGACTCGGTTAATCGTATTTGTAGACAATCAAAATGTATTCGTTACAATCTCTTATTTTTGCTATAAAATAAATACCTAAAACTTATTTGACTTTAAAAGAATTCGGTTTCGATAAAACATCGAAAATACGAAAGTGCGGACTAAAAAGAATTTTATATTTTTAAAACGACTATAACAAAGTTTCGTTATAGGTAATCCCGGTGAAGGACAAAATCTTTACTGTCGAATATTAAATTCGTAAAACAAGTTCAATCCCGGGATTTAGAATTCACAAAGCTTTAGAATCTAATGAGCTTTCCGATCTCATGTAAGTAAAGAGGCTCGAGAAGCTTAAGAAAATCGATAGGAACGTTAATTTTCACTAACGCGAAAATATACATAGGTAGGTACTGGGTCTTTTAACGTCGGCGAGTTTTAATTTCCCCCTCCCCCCGCCCAATTTTCCTCGACAACACTCGAAAATCAATTAAAATTCAAAATTAATGTAAATATACTACTCCGTGCTAATTAAGCACCATCTGGCTAAACAATAATAACAACAACGCTGCTAAAGGCAATGGAATGCTAAAGTATCACTGGTCTTATCTACTTAGCCCTACGGACCCTTATAGAGCCAAAACACGTACGGGTGCCAACTTAATAACACCCTTATGGCTGTTTGTTACATGGGGGGGGGGGGGTAGCAGAAAATATCACCGAACGCACAAGGTTGGAATACAAACCCTAGGTTGCTGTGTTTCAAGACGGAGTAAAGTAAATTATTATTTTAGTACCCTACATAGCCTGGTAAAGTAATATAAAGATCAACAACGCTCTTACTTGGAAATAAAGAAGGGGCAGTTAGAAGATTCGCACTCGAAGCTTAAGAAATATTTATTAAACTACCGTTTCGTCGCAGCTTCAACCGAGTAAAACCTTTTAATTGCTCTCCCCACTAACGTTTAAGGTAAATAGACTATTCAATATTTAAGGGATAACCATTAAATTTGTTCCAGTTGTCAAGTATGTGCTCGCGGACCGAGTCGTGTACCGAGCGGATCTTAAATTTTTTTACGATGCGCGCGTATCACGTACACGTGTACTTAGGTAGTACCCGAAAGTTAATTCTTTTTAAATGTCTTTGTAAGAGACGCGCACGAATAACAAACGACGATTCTCCATTTCACGGACTATTAACTTTTAGTACCGCGCGTAAAGGGGACAATTTAAAAATTGTTGCCATAGCAACTATATCATCAGAATCGACATTCGAAAGTTTTTTCAGCTGTATACGCAAAGTAAGTAAATATGGGGCAATAAAAACGAGTGAAACGCACTCAATTTACATTATTTCGCACCCCATTTTCACACGACTTAGCTCGGCTCATTGTTTATTCATTGGACACGCAGATAATTTATTCTAATTAAGGTTGTTTCCTTTAAATTCTAAAAGCCCTGTTGTACGATTGCCTTAAAAGCTGTTGCAAGGCGCCGAAGGGACGGCGGACAGGGAGAGCCCGTAATAAACAACCAAAATCGAATTAAACTTAAATTCTATTAACGAACTAACTCCGTATGTTCAATAAAATTACTTAAGCGCCGCGAAATGTTAAATAACAAAATTAGAAAAGCTGTTAACTAATTAAAAGCGCCTCGTGTATTTAAATTTTGCGACGGCGGCGTCGCGGCGCCGAAATCGTTATATTAATAATTTACGTCGGCTAGAAAACATCGATATGTCGAGTGCACCTCGAATCTTAATCAAAATTGAAGGTATTCGTCGCTTGGGGTGCGAAACAGAGAAAAAAATTTCCATATAAATGTGTCTCATAACTTGAGCCCTCACTCGTACATCATTTGTACTCTCCTATCTCTTTCCTTATTATAATTTCATATCCGCCCTTTTTCCTTTGCTTTTATTTGCTCTACGCCACTTGCAGTTACACAAAGGGGAGAATGAAAACCGCATTAACTGCGAAAACCTATACCTGCCCAACTTACACCGTTTTGAGTAATGTAAACACGATATTGCGGCGCCCGAGTTGAATATAAAAAAGTTATAAACGGTTAACCCTCGCTAATATTTTCGGTTACGACTTATACCCAGGGCTGTACTAAAGCTTCCTGAAAATTTCGCCATGAACAACCGCACGTCTCGCTAAAAGACTAAAACGCGATTTGTTATAATCGGTAGGTGTTTCGAATCTATAAGATGAACGGAGATCGTAAATGTTATCGTATATGATTTCTTTCGATTATATCGAAAGGAAGCGAACGGAACGAACTTGTGGAATGTCCCAATTCGCAGATGATTCACGCGACTTTCAATGTCATGCGAAATATCGCGATGTACTTATTGTAAGGCTGTGGTTATACGGTGAAGAAGAGGCGGTATCTTGTTTTTCCGATGTTTGCGCGATTCGAAGGGTTTTGATCTAAAAGCATCGGGTGTAAGTGAAAAGGCGATAAGGAGCGATTCGCGCGAAGTCGTAACCACAGCGAAACCCTTCATCGTTGATACCTCTCTAATAAGGACGTCTCTTTCGAACTCGTTTCCCGACGATTTCCTAATGTAGATATTTTTTGTGGTTCCGACCGTGTCCACATTAGGGAGGTTTCGGCGTGTATAGATCCGATTAAATTTTAAATGTAAGTACAATTAATTGATATAAAATAGTTTATTGTTAGGTTATTGCTAATTAAAGAAACTGCATCGATCTTCACACAGTTAAAACGTATTATCTATTTATCTGTACATTTCATTGGGTACTACCCTATTTTCGTATAATGTGGTCTTAGAAAATAATATTTAAGCAAATAGGTACCTAAATAAAAGATAGCATACAACGGGTTATAAATAAATAAACGAGTAACACATTTATTGCCCTTTCGTAATCAAAATCATACTAAGATTTTACTATATAAGATATAAGAAAACACCAACTTTCACTTTGTAAAATTGTAAAGAGAAACGGATTTGTATGCGAGACAAATCGATTGTATTCGACAGACGATTAAATGCGATATTAGATGGTCGTTTCGCATTAAAGTTATTGAACGCTTCTTTTTTTCACTCCCGCACACGTAATAACGTGCGATTAGTTTAATCGTAAAATAAAGTAGTAGGTACATACTGATACGGGATAAGAAAAATCGTAGTCTGCGTTGATTGTTTTCGTGCTTATAAGGTCTGTGCAATAGATTTTAATTTACAATTAAAGGCGCTTGCGTCAGATATTAATAAAATCTATTATGTATGGTTTAGAACTTGACTATTTGGTGTAACTTTTTAAAATTGAAAAATAAAATTGTGTTTTCGTTTTACATCTATTAAAACCGCAATTAATGTATTTTTCGTAAAGTAAACAAGAAATTATTTCGAAAATATTTAATAAAATGGTAGATACTGGTGGATTAGATACTTGTGGTTTTGAATATACATTTTGATTAATTACTTTATCATTTTGCGTGTTACAGTAACTGGAAAATAATGGTTTAATTAGCTTTGTTAAAATGATGTCTGTGATTAAATTTTTATGATTGTAACAAGAAAAATGGGAACTTAAAGAATTTTTTAAAAAATTATATTTTTGATTTGCCTTTTTCAATTGTAAACGTAAACTTTGCAATTCATCTATTAATAATAAAACTTTCTCATTGCAATTAGAATCGACTAGGATCGTTGAGCCCATGAGTGGTAATGAATTTTCGGTATTGCACAATGGCATTTTTGTATCACTACTTGATGAAGTTAGCTCAAAGCGAAAAGGCAAAGGGCATTCAGTATTCTTATTCATAGGATCGACAGGAGTGACAGGATCTTGGGTGGATATACAATCAACATTCATACTAGTGCATGACTGTTTAGAATTGATATTGTTGGACTTTTTCTGACGTACAGGATCTACATCAGAAGTGGTAGAGTCTAGGGTAGTTGTGCGACAATATAAAGTTGGAATGGCATTTGCTTTTAATTTATACCTTTGATTTAATTTATTGGGATAGTAACAACTCTTTTCGAAATGTTTTTCGCAAACATACAAATTGGGTTCAATATTGTGTCCTGTAAATGTATAATTAAGTAGTAATAAAGAGCTAAGTAAGAATGAATTATTGAAATCGCAATTATTTACCTGTTACATTAAATATTTTTTTATACCACAATTTTTTATACGTAATATCAGAAAGAAATCGGTGCATTTTAATTTTATTTCTATTTATTTGTGTGCTATTAGGCACACAACAATGTTTTAGCTGCATATTATTTACTGTGAATTCCACACTTTAAATGAAAATTCTAGTTGCAAATAATCATTACAGTTACCATTAATATCCGACGCGAGCGACATCTGTTATTTCCATTCAAGTTGTCAGGTCAGCTGTTTTAGCTATGCACAGACCTTATAAGCAACTCTGACAACAATCAACGCAGACGACGAGAAAAATAAAATAATGTAGGAATAAAAGAGATAGGAGACAGTAAAAAAAAATATTATAAAGTGGGTGAAAATTGAGAAATGTCAAAAAAATTAATTAAAAATTTAGGGGAAGAAATAAAAATTGTTAGGGAGAAATTAAGAGGGACAAATAAATTGTGAATGACTGTAAATAAAAGTGGCAGAGGTGTGAAGGAAGTCGGAGGGAGCGCGGATGGAAATGAACATTGGAAGTGTTGAAAGGAAAGAACAATAAAAAAAGGTGAGAACTAGTGAATAATTATAAACAAAGTAAGACTGATGCGAGGAGGAACTGAAATAGAAATAGTATAAAATTAAGAGTAGATAAGATAACTTAGAATTAGTTTAAAAAATAAGTGTTGATAATAATAATATAATTAAAACAATAATAATAATATAAAATAACCAACGTGTGCTGTACCTTAGCAAATAAAATGGCGCCCAAAGTGGGGCGATATAGCAACACGTACCAATCAACCTAGTGCAGTACAGATGAAAAATCGTTCGAGGAAAATGAACGTATTCGGTTTCGTACAAACACGACCCTTAAAGTATTTACATGCTGTGTTGCAAAGCGTATATCGTTAATAACATTTTACGTCATTGCAACGATAGAATTTATTGTTACATCTTCGGCAACGATAACGTCGCGATATTCTTAGAAATCCCAGTCTGAAGAGATCGTTTCTCGCACGCCAGAAAATCGGAACAATAAAAACACCGCCAAGAACTCGTCCTAGACTGAAATATCACTACTTCGATCGTGATATTTCCTGTAATTTCCAAACGAAGTTGCTTGCGCGAACCGAAACTAAAATCGCATTATTTTACGAAACGCGTTCGGGAGTCGAAAGTTTTCAAAAAGAACACTTACTCATTTGCGATGCAAGGTAAGTTGTAAATTTCGAATTTTTCCGGTTCGACACTTCCGCACAATACAAATTTCCATGTATCGATGTAGAAAAGCTAACACGTACGTACTATGTGGATAAAGTTTGTTCGCGTTAGTTCCTGTCGGGTGAACATTTTAAATTAGAGGGCAACAAAAAGGAGTCGCAGTCGAGACGAAGCGCAAAAACGATCCGAACACTCGAAGTGGCTGTAATTTCGGTTCGCACTATGCTTATTTTAAGTTCGTAAAACGAAATTATCTTAGAATTCGGGTAATTATTGCCACTTCCCTTGTCGCGTCTTCTTTTGTTCCGACGAGAGTTCCTATCACTATGTTACAGACGAAATTACGTCGTTACGTTTACGACTCATATTAATACCTACCCGGAATTACGGCGAGCAGTTTAAAAACTTCGTGTTATAGAATAATGATTGCAGTTTACTTAAATAAATTGTTAATTTCGGTCACGATCGGGCGCGGAATTGTTTTTTCTATTTCCGTAGTTAATTGACTAAAGGGTCATGGCGGGAGTGCACGCGAACAAGGTCCGTATGGTAGAAAACAACGACCCTTCGGCAATACACAACATCGGTTGATACTACAAGAGATGTGCCAGTTGTTGTTATCATCGGTTGTCACGAACGCCGTCGACGTCTATTAGTTCTACGACGCCGAGATGAGGCATCGATGTGTAGTCTGAGTTGATTAGTCTCGAGAACGTGTTTGTGTATTTAGGTTTGCGCAAATCCTGCAAACGGCAGCAATCTAATAGTAAGTACTAAAACGTACCGAAGCGTTTATAGTACTGCTTATTACGGACGAATCGTCTTAGGAATTAAATCTTGAGGTACTCGACGTTATCGTTAAGTGGATTGCAACTTTTATTAGACGAATAGCGATTCGAAATTTTAGGGTTCGTTTATAAAACCGAAGCTAATTAAGATTACGCAATTTTTACGCGAAGAAGATGTCCGGATAATTAATTAATTAATTAGGCGAGAAATGAAATTGTCTCCGTTCAAATTTTTAATATAATTTCAGGGCCACATTTAACCCCTTTAACCCCGAAAGTCTCGACGGGAACGTTGTAAACGAGTTAAAACAACAATTCGCTTTTAGGACGACAAAGCTAAAAATCGCATGACGTTCGCCATCGAGTTTTAACAAGGTAATATTTGCATTGAATTCGGAAAGGGAGTTTGCGTATTTTCCGATTTGGCGTAACCGATTCGAGAAGTAATATATTTCAGACCGATTATTTTTGTTTTATTTTAACTATAACCCAATTTAATTATAGAAAAGTTTTGTAATAATGTGGTTAAATAAAATATTTATAATCATGTATTATCCGGGTAATACCGATTAAGTTGAGTTTGATTTTCGCTTTCAATCATAATATGTACTTAAGCGTTTGAAAACAAAGAGATTATACTAAAAGAAGGGAATGCAATATGAAGAAATTGAACGATCGCAGGTGGTCGACATTAGAAAAATTTTAAACCGAAAATATGATAATAAGAGCTAAAAAATAAATTAAGGAAGGAACTGCCGTTTTATACTTAGTTAACAATATAAGTTTTTTTAAAAACATTTTCCACCAAGCATATTTTTATTCTTTAGATGCGCAATCGACGCCGTATGGAAATGGTTTTGTGCTACCCTCGCGAGTTGGACGTTAACGGAAATTTGAAATTGTAATTAGTATTACTTAATATATAAAAGCACCTATAATATACATAAATTTACATATAATATGGATAAAAGGTGTTGGCACTTATAAAGTCATTTCATTTGATTTATACACCCCCCAATTAACCTACATTAAATTCGAATTAATACGCATGGGAATATTTTGAACACCGTACCCATTACTACTAGTGGCAACCACTTGATTTGCACAATTTCTCCACATCGACACCAAACTCTAATACCTAATATTATCTGCGTCGCGTCGTACGGCCGAAGGAGGGTTAAATCCAGAATTACGACATTAAATTTTTTTTTTAAACGCCGAAAAAACTTCCGATTGTAAAATAAATTCGCGATTGCCAAAAATCTTACGGACACGTAATCGTCTCCGACACCCTTCTACATTATTATTCAGTATAGTTGGGCTGCCAACTGACAAAAGTTTTGAATATTTATAACGTATAATAAAATAAGGATATAAGTTTCTTTTTTAGAAATACAACTTACGATATAAAGGAAAAGGTTAGTGTCTGAAGAAATCTCTTCGGGCACACAAGTCAGAACGTGGAACAAAAGGATGAAGGAAAACAATTTCAGATAGCAGCAACAAGGGTCACATTTTATCACTGTAATCTAAAGCAGTGACCCTGAGCAGATGCGCTCCAGGTAATTGCAGCAGGAGTTCGAACAAAAAAAGGCTGAATTATGTACGAGGTGTTACGGAGTCGAAGAGTTTGTTAAATATTAATCAGCGAAAAAGGTCGCACGATAGTGCGCCCTATGTCAACAGCAAAATCCTGTTCGCTCTAAAATTTATACCGTAATTTGTCAGATTATTAAAATAGAAAAAGCGAACGAGAATTTAATAAAATAGCTATTAAGATTTTTGCAGATGTGACATATTTGTGTAAGTAAGTCGAGTAGGTAGGTATATACGGAAAAGGGAAGACGAAGGATACTGCGAAATTTCAAGGAGTCATCTAATTTAAGGATCTTCTCAAATTAAAGCTTCATTTTTCCAATAATTGGTATAAAAGTGCTCGTTCCGCGAAAAAATAGAATCTTAAAAATAAATTTCTATAAATTGAAGGATCGCCCCCGTTGTCTTAGTATTTTTCAAGCAAAGTGGATGATTTTTATTTTCTCTCGATATATAAAAATTTAAAAATTAAGCGATCTCTAAAAGTCAAAAGCTCACAAATCTTTTGAGCGAGGGTCCATTATAACTTTCGAAGAGAGATAAAAACGAACATTTTTATACGGAAGGTTAAATATTCGTATCAGATACGTATGCCCGAAGACGATACTTTATTTTCTCTAGCTCGAGATTTTTATTAAAAAAAAAAATTGTATGCGTAGGATAAAGGATCCGACGTATTTACGGATTTGTACTACGCGAAAAATTGAAAAAACGTAAGCTGCAATATTATTAAATGTCATTTATTAAGTATTTCATTGTTTTTAGTACCAATTATGAATAATAAAAGAAAGTTTTAATGTTATCCCTCTTTTACGCTTAGAAAACGGTAGGGTGTGCATCGAAGTATAAAGATTTTTCACTTCGCAGATGCAGAAGACGGAATTTATTCAAATATAAAAGCGGATATTCTTGCGCGTATCTTGATAAATTCGAAATTAAGTACTTTATGTAATATATTATTTTAACAAAAATAAATGTATTTCTGCTAGTTCAATGTTACTTTCGATGAGGGTAAAGGCTGATGACCTATACGAAAAAATAAATATTGGGAATTTTTAAACAAAAACAACCGATAATGATAACACATACTAAATAAATACCAGGAACGTTGAAATGGCAGGTTCTGGTGTTGGAAGTTTATTCAATTAATACTCATTATCCGTGTGAATGTTTATAAAATAATTAGGTATCGCTACAATATCTGCTTTTATAAACAAGCGCAGGAATATTCAAATGATTCATTTTAAAATTGCTTACGAATGTATTTTAAATTGGAATTAATATTTGTGAATGTACTAAAGGCTAATAACACCAAGGCTGGATAACATCATCAAGATGTTTTCCGCAACTCTTCATTTGACAGACTTATGGCCATGCTATCATCCGTACATTATTTGGAGTATACATAAATGCATTTCTTCAAGAAAACGAATTAAGCCGTCAATTTTATTAGCGAGGCAGACATATTAATACCCAATTTTCGTTTATCTAACTTCCAACCCCAAAATGAGGGTTAGAGTCTGTCAAATGAAGAGTTGTGAAAAAAATAACTTTTGTGACAAACATCTAGAAGTATCAGTTTTCATTTGATACTACTTTGGTTAAGTTCGGCGAGCGACCGCAAAAAAAGTTTTATTCGTTAGGTAAATTTCCTTATTTTTCTATTTATAGATATCAAACATTTGATCCTAAAAATTAGAAAAAAATTACCTTACTTGGAAAAGAATGTAAAACATTAAGTACCGGTAACTTTGCAAAAAAAATTGTACGTTTCCACGTGGCCAAGTATTTACAAAAACGGAAGTAAATGCAGGTTAAACTGCATTTGTTTTTTCCGCAACATAACAGCACTCTTCGTCTTTTTACGTGCAGAAATTGCTAGAGAAATCGGCAAGGGGTTTCAACATCCTCTGCATATTTTTCACATCGTGCATCTATAAAATTTAATCTGGTATTATCCTTTCCTTGGCGCTTCATGCGTAAAATCGTAATTGCTATGAGCGGTGTTAAATAATTCAAAAATCGTATTAAACATACATGGATTTTTGAGCGTCAGCAAAAAGCCGTAACGGAAAGCTTCTAAATACATAATCTATAATAATATTTGGTGAAATATGAAACATGTACATAAATAACTACCTATAGTAATAATGCAAAATAATTCTCAAGAATTCCACTAATGATTTTTATTATTTTATTAACTGCATGTGTCAGATGTTCAAAACAAAATTGTTTATAGAAAATTTAAGAAGCTTATTTATTAAGTATTTTATTTAATGAAATACAGGTAACCCCCCGTTGATCGCGGTGGTTACTTTTTGGACAAGTTCGCGAAAAGCAGGCGATTTAAAAAAAATAGATTAAAAAATAAACAACATATTAATGAAACAAACGATAATAATTAACAAGCAACAATAAACAAAAATAATTTAACCGAATAAAACTGAAAAATGAAAAGCAAAAAAAATAAAATGTTTTTTGCCTTACCCGTTCGCGTTTGTTATACAAAAATTGTCGGAAACAACCACGCGAGGAACACTTACACGTGTTGAAAAGTATATTTGGCGCGTAAAATAGAAAAATATATTATGGGTTTTTAAATACCACTAAATCGGTCGCGATAACAAATCCGCTCTCGAGGGGGTCGCGAACGGCCGAGGTTACCTGTATTAGGTAATTTAATTTTAATTGAATGGGGAATTATCAAAAACTTTTAAACTGAAAAATACTATTATTAATGAATTGTATAGATACAAAATAATATTTCTTAGCACGTTTTCAAACTAACAAAAATATACAAACAATAACGTTTGAAAACGATTTGAAAAATATCAACAATTTGTCGTCAATTTACATAAGCGAGAAACGTATAGTTATTAACCGCGCATCTACAGAAAATGAAGGCTCTTCAAATAATATAATATAAATGCAATTTGATAACTCTATTAGTTAAAAAAATTATAACTATTAGATAAGTACTACTATTATATGTAACTACTAACAATTAGTTTTCATACTTGAGACCTACATCGTCACAGAATAAGGCAGTGTATGTTGAAAACGCTTATCTCTTCTGCACTGTTAAAATTTAGCAATTTATCTTACTATTGTTCTCTTTACTTCCCTCGAGAGTGCAAGTTTCCAAAACCACGGCTGCCGTACTCCTTGGGGTCAGTTTCATGTAGTTGCGAAACACAACGCAATGCCATTACATTTTGATATCGTACAAAATTAATAATTTTATGTTTTGCTAGATTTACGAACTGAAATATGATGTCTTGAAATATTAACTAATTACATCATGAAACTAAATCATCGATTGATTTTCTATGGAATAGTTCTTGAAGAATTTTAAATTTATTTTACCTTAATGTTGTTTTATAAAATTTAAAAAAAAAGTTTAACTAGGTATGTAGTTTCGTTAGCACCACCATACAAAAAAAATTTAAAAATTACGTCGCTAGAATTATTACTATAGGACATAAATCTGCAGATAAGTTCTTTTTCCGAGAAAGATTTATATAAAAAAAGAAACGTTTATAATAAAAATTGTATATATTTTACATTGTATACCTAGATCGATTAAAAATTCAAATCAAAGAACGTCAACGCCGGCGTCGTTTCCCGTTAAAGCTCGTCCAGCGAATTTTTGCACTTAAACGCGCATTTTATTAAATAAATTGCAACAGTTTCAAAGCGACAACCACTAATTATCAACCCCACGTGGACACGTATGGACATATGAAGCAGCATTTTACTTTTAATATTCGCGACACTACCATAGGTATAACGAGGTTTTTGTTACTGCGTTTTACAGCTGAAACGACGCTAATAAGTTTTGACGCAATTAAAACTAAACGAGAACATAAATTCTAGTAATGCTCGAGCATTAATTTTCCGGCGTATAAGAATTAAATGTTTAAATTTTATTGTTACTTTTTAATTCGAGATATGATTCGGTAGTTTTGCGTATTATTGTTGTCGGACGTGACCGACTCTTTCAAATTTTTCGACGGAAATTACTTATAAAAATCGCGTTGCCGAAGAAAAATTCTCTTTTCGTTTGTTTAAAACAAAGAGCAACGCAACCCGAAATAATCTAATCTTTACAAATTTGAATACAAACAGAATTTCTTTTATCTTTTTATTCGAATTTGCTCCAACACAGCGAGTACTGTGCGTCTGTTTTACTTAGCTTCGTCCATTTGCAGTGCATTTTGTTAACTTTATTTACTACTACAGTTCTGTCCCCTCGAGTCTCGATAGAAAATTGCAGAAATGGAGATGGACGGATAACGTCTCGCATACCAAAGACAGAGACGCACGAGCTCCGGGCGTTGCCCTTCATTAGTTTCGTATAAATCCGGCGATCCCGGTTTTATTACCCACAGAAAATTACCACGGCTGCATCCACTCCGACCCGCTGGAAATTTGACGTAGGAAATATTTTTCGGAAACAAAAAACATATAAACAAATGAACGGTCTTCGTCGATTTGATAAAGAAAAATAAAAACGAAAGCATTTCGAAGAATAAAAATGAAATTATATCGGGTAAGGATAAGTTTAATAAAGGGTCTACGGTTTCTATTTGTCATACTCGAAAAGTTTGCTCCCTTAATCCAACAATGTCATTTGTAACCCCCCGTCTTCTTTACTATCTTACTTGACCAGGCGACATTTACAACCAAATTTATATCCCTAACAAACAAAAAATTGCTCGAGAAGGAGGATAAGACGTTGTTCAAACGGCGAAAATATGGTAGGTGCGACTTTTTCCTCTGTATTCGCACATCTTATTTCGAAAGGATAAAACGGGAATTGCGAAATGGTAAAAACTGCAGCGGTCCGATGGATGCAGAACAACGAGTCATAACTCATTCGTTTCACGTCCTCGGCTCCAGAATTTTTATGCACCCTTCTTAGCTACCCTATTCCAACTACGCTGCTGATGTTAGGATTTGTCCGTCTTGAAACAGCACGTGTCATCGTGTCATCAACCCCGCAACGGTCGAACCCTAAGTCGAATTAAATGTTACTAAATTAATAGGCATAACCTACACACCCTACATTAAGTTATCAATGTACTGCGGATTGCTCTGATTCACGCTAAGGCGCGAGGAATGATTTATCATATATACACGAAACACAGATGGTGCAATGTCTCGGCAATTAATATGCTTGTTCGAAGACACCGAATTCAACCGAAGACGTGGGTTTGTTGTAACGTCGAGCTTACAAACTATATGACGTTGCTTGACACGTCAATTTTTAAACGAGATTATTGGGGTCGACCTTTTCGAAATTCAAAATCGACCTCCCCCCCTGAAATTCCATAAGATGCCCCAACTGTTTTAGGTTAGCTATCTAACGCTTTGTTTCGCATCCGTGCACTCAAGATGCGAAAAATGACGTAGGTTTGGTTAAAAAAATAATTTGTCTTTGAGCTCGTCAATGATGAAAAGTAAATTGTTTCTTTCTGTGTATTGTTATCTTGACTCATTGCGGCTCGACTTTTAGCTGCGAAATCGTACACAAACGCGACAGTGCGTACGTAAAGTGGATACGAATGGTCTCGGACTCGCTAATTTGTGATAGGATTAAAACCACAGCAGCTGGTTTACTTTTAGCTCCTCCGCGCGAAGGGTTTGGCTTTAAAAAATCGATCTAAATATACAAAGTTAAAAGTAATCTACCGGTACGAAAGAAATCCATTTTCGCAAAACGCAATATTCTTGATTAAAACATTCCGCGATTCATTATTCATCGTTTACTTAGACCGAGAAATGAAGACGACGCGACGTCTCATTTATTTTGTTTCATCCTTAGTTATTTATAAATACACACGAATGATGAAAAGTTATTTTAAGGACGAATTACTTCGACTAATTCGAATTTGTTCTACGCTACCGGCTCGTTTTTATGTAAATTGTTTCTTGTTGTTTTATTCTTCCCTTTCGCCCAATCGCCAACATTATGCGGTCATAACCAAACAATATTCATGGAGTTTCGAGTACTTGGAAGTTACGACCGCAGAGGATCGTCTGGTCTTTGACGGGACGTTTCCCTAGGGTTGCGGACGCCTGGTAGTACACTCCCTTTTGCAGCACAGTTGTATTCGTGGCACGTCCGTCATTTGACGTCGGCGTCCTCTTTGTCGAGGGCCGCATCTTGAAAATGAGCGGGCGTCAGCTTGCTAGCTAACAAAGATAAAGACGATCGCAACATATGAAATCGGTTATAAAATGCTCTCATAAACTACGATAATGAAAAACAACTGTTATGTTTTACGAGCTTTCGAATGTTGCATTTTGCAACATTGCGTTAGAACGGAAAGCCAGAAATCGAAATAACCGTTGTAAAAAACAATCTCGCTTCAGTTATCAATTTTATTTCATAGAATTAAAAAATATAACCATTTCAAAAAAATCGTAATCTGTTCAAATTCTATTTTTATAATATAAAAAACGATAGTATTCGAAGCAAAAATAATAAAATTCGAATGGATAGGTTACTTACGTACGCTCGCCACAGAAAAAATTGGGACAGTAGAAGGACAGAATTTTAAAAATGTTTTGTTGTGAATCGGGTTTTAAATAAACTGTTTGCAAGTACATAAGGATTAAGCCATAAAAGCATTGTTACCTACATAGATGAGGTTCTAAAGATGTTAGGTATCGGAAAGATTGAAATAGCCTTTTGCATTTTAAGACGAGCCCTACCTTCCAGTAAGCTAACAAACTTCAATGTAAATCAAATGAAAATCCACATTTCGTTCTTTTTTATGTTTTAGAATAATTTTTTTATATGCTGATTAGTACCAAAATCATCAGCACAAAAGAAATCATCCCAAATCGACGAAATTATCGTAAGACGTCAAAATTATATCAAATATATGACATTTATTGATCCGTAGTAAAAGAATAGAAAAAGGTTACAAAGAGAACAATGTATTGAATTTACGGGTTCTATTTATTGTTAGACGAGAATTTAACAGCCAAACTTTACCCAACAAAGTTGCGAATTATGATTTTTGGCATTTCTTTACTTATTTCTCTAAAGTTAATTTAGAATGTGAACATTATGAAAACAACTATGATTTCGATAATATTACTATTTATTATATCCTCGATATTTTGATGCTTTTTTAAATATTTTTCTACAATAATGTCAATGTATTGAATTATATATTGATTTCCTTCTTCTACAATTATAATTACTGATGAAGTCTAAAAATACATTTCAAAATATTTGTTTCCAGTGAAAGATGTGTCCAGTATATCTGTCGATACTCCATTATACCGCTCTCGTCTAGAACCTATAGATTTAATCCACTGTTCTGTTTGTAACCCTGTTTTGTTATTAAATGTAATATTTTTGATATAATTTTGACGTCTTATGATAATTTCGTCGCTGTGGGATAATTTCTTTTTTTGTACTGATGATTTTGATACCAAATATCATTAAAAAAAATTTTTTCTAAAACATAAAAAGTGCGAAATCTTGATTTCCATTGAAGTTTATGAACTTACTGAAAGGTAGGGGATCGCCTTAAAATTAAAACTAGTGACCGAACGTTTACTTTACTATACTTCTTTTAAAAATTGTGGTAATAAGCCAATATAAAAACTTGGAACAACTAACACCATATATTTCGGCTTTGGTTGGAGCTATCTTTAGTGCTACAAATATATAAACGATGGAAACAATTAATGAGTATATAATATATCAATTCGGCCAAAGAATCGTATCTTTACTACTTGACTATTCACACAAAGAATGATTACATACCTACTTACATAATTATTTTATTTACCGTTTCTTGTTCTTGGATATAAGGTTCGTAGGTTAAATAACACATATAGGTAATTAAGGATACATACAAGGTGTCCCTGGAGGAATCTGCCAAACGTTAGGGGCGCGTTTCTTAGGTAATATTAAGCAAAAAAACTGTAGCAATGTATAGGTCCGATTTGGAAAAGTTACGGCTTGTTAAAGAAAAGTCAAGGCAAAAAATCAAAAATGTGATTTATTAAGTTTAATTGAGGAATCACTATTAACAAGACGAAATATTTTTCAAGCTATATCAATTTTATGTTTGTAAGTAACCATTTTTTTATATAAATCTACATGTTATCGGTCATATCGACGCATATTTTCCAAAAGGGCGTAACCCACAAAAAGTAAATTTTACAGTAGAGCACATGTTATGTCGCCGCGTAGCTATAACAAGATACGTTTCGCGGAAATATAAATCGATTTGCCGCCGAAAAAATCGAAATATTGTTACTAGACTTTATCAGACGATGTCTTTGCTTTAAATGCGTAAGATAGTCAGAATAACTCATTTTCACAAAAAGTGCGAGTTGCGTCCTTTTGGCAAAACGCGATCGATATATTACATCGATCAATACATTTTTAAATCTACAGAAAGCATAAACTAAACCTGCCTACCACTTGCTTCGAAAGTATTCTGTTGACAAAGAGTTGTCCACTTTGTAAGTAACAATGATAATTTATGGCTTTAAAAATGGCCTTTTAAAAATACAAGCATTTTACCTAAAACCCAATTCACAACCAAACATTTTTAAAATTCTATCCTTCAACTGTCCCGATTTTTTCTGTGGCAAGTGTACACAAAAAACGAAGTCTGTACGATTCTTAATACTTAAAAGTCGACTTTGATGGTAGTATATTAATTCAAAAGGATACATGGATAGCAACCACGAAAAATGAATTTCAAAGCGAAGACCCAACCACGCTGTAATTTTTCAATTTCCAAAGGAAGCAGCTCTTTTGCTCGCTTTCTGCAGATACATACAAGTACATATATACGAGGTTAAATAACCCAAATCTGGATTCAGCATATGATAAGCCTATTTGGTTAATAAAAAAAAGGTGCAGCCGCAACCTTTTTCTATCTTGGTACGTTAAAATTAATATATGATAAAGCGCGAAAATAAAATAAAATAATGAAACGAAATATCTTATATTAGGCACTTATACATATAGCTGTATAGAAACGGGAATGTCGATATGTACCGTTTAATATTTAATGGGGAGAGAGGTATTGACTAACACGATGAAAAGGCAAGGCGACGATCTGCATTATAAATGATAGGGATGAACGTAAAAACGGGAAACGTAAGTGCACGACTATTGGAATTTGATCTTCAGACAAATAGTAACAGCGTAACCGATATTTAATAATTTCTCACAAATCAAATTCTTATAAACGACGTACGGTACTACTTATCGCAAATATTTTTTCGCTAGCCGCCTCCCTCTCAAAACACGGGCTTGTTTTTTTTTATTGCGAACGCAAAATTCTAATGAAGCTAAATTAATTACGTATTCGTTTGTTTTTTTCAAACAAGCTCGAAAATATACAAAACCACGTCAAATTAGAGCCAACAATAAGAACGTGCAAATGTATTTTCGGGGGAGAAAAAAAAACAAATTATGTACATACATACATATATATGTATAATACCAACGCAAATCCACGTTTCGTGAACAGAGGAGAAACCGCGTAACGAGATTATTCGTCAGCAAAATCACATATCAGCGTATCAGTGTTTGCACCTTAATTTAAACCCGACACCGACGCCAGATTAAGCTCGGAGCCGCCTCAAAATGCAAACGATATTGCACTGGCGGCGACGGCGGCGGCGACGTCGTCGTCGCCGGAAGAGTAAAGAGACTATGAAGTTACGGTTTCACGACAAAAGACGAGGGATATGTAGATAAGCTAGACATTTGATGTAGGTTATTCTCAAACTCTGATTTTGTTATGCTATACATTTTGTAATGTAAATCGAGTTAGTTTATATGAAACAAATGACGCGCATAGTTGTGTGTAACAGACGTTAGGAATAATAACGTCGAAAACAAAACTCGACACGAGTTCTCGTGAAAACGCAAATTTAATTATACCCCCGCTTTATACGAGCAAGCCGACTAACTACAAAAAGTTTATATGCACAGGCACATACGTCGTCGTATTTTCGAACTGCCAAGCGGCCGTCAACATATTTTATTAAACTGGATACACAAAATAGCTCTTAAAGTCTGTTATCCCTTTCAAACTCCCGACAGCCACCAGTAACCCACAAATTTGTGGAAATTTACATTTCACCCTAAACCCGAACGCGAAATTTAGCGACCTAATAGCGCCTCTTGTGTATATGCCTGGATATCATAGTTTAGCATTTTATAACTGCTATGTTTCAATAACTTGGATACGAGGGCGAGCGAGGGCAGATTGGGATCTAAACTCGGCTATTTTGGAATAATGCATACCTACTCGCCGACCCGCGATTAGTTTGTATTTAGATTGGGTTTGTGATTACGTGGTATCTTAATAAATTCATTAGAAATTTACCTAGCGCACTTGATGAATTTTACGATACGTACACGATTATACTATAGTTGCAGAGATGCGAGTGTTTAATCAACATTTTTATAAAATTAAAATGGACAACTACTTAACAATTAGGCAGGTACTAACGTCGTAGGGCACTGTTTTTTATATTTTTCCAAAATATTTTCCACTACAGTTAATAAATTTCAGAATATGCACGTACAAACCGGTCGTCAAATATCTGCTGCCGCTTTGCTAAAGATATTGCAGCACATGTTTCGTTCCCAAGCAGCGCAATCAGCTACTCGTCGTTCGAAAAGCGACGTCCTTTCAACTGTTTTTTTGAAAAATGGAAATAGGCCAAAGTCACAAGGGATAAGGTCATCTTTTACAAATTGTGATGTTTGTTGTGCGCGATGTGCTCGAGCATTGTCATGGTGCAAAAGCCATATTTAGGCTTCTCGACAATTTCAATATTACACTTTGTTAATAAATTCACTGCCGAGCATAGACTAAACCTATTTCCGTGCAATATTACGCTTAAAACACCAAAAATATAATAAACAGCCGATACCACACGTAAACCACTTTATTTAAGACGCGTCTATCGTCGCAAAAACGATAATTTAGCTTACCGAAACGTGTGCACCTTTTCATAATATCAATGTAGCACTTTCGTTTGCAAATGTGTCAAAAAACAAAATAAATTATTCTAGGAGAGTTCGATGCAACAGCAAGACACATTTGAGCACATGATTTGCGTAACATCACATTTATAAATAAACCGATTTTAAATAATGTTGTAGGTATTCATGAAATTCGTTCACTATAATAGAACGTTAAAAAAATTTGTGGTTTCCTATAACAAAATGAAAATATAGGTAATCTCTATTAACTGGGCAACCTCTCAACAACGACCAATATTTGCTATCCCACAGCTGTTCGTTATTGAGAGGTTTAACTGTAGTTAAATAAGTTATAAAGTTTCGCAAGAAGGCACAAAAGGGTTTAATCAATGTACAAAACTCCCCATACTCAACTTTGAGGGTGAATATCTTGGCAGGGGTGCATCGTGGGGAAAACACTTATAGGAACTTATAGCATTATTTTGGTATGATCTATACGCTATCGAGAGATTTTCCACCATTTCCTGGACACACTGCATAATAATCTCAGATGATATTCCGATTTTTTCAAGTCTTTCATAACTTTGCTTGGCAGTGGAATATCAAACTCAAACATTTTACTGCAGCTGACTGTCATATAGTACTTTAAGTAAAAAAAGCTTAAATTTTTAGCAGGTCGCCCACCCAAAGAAATTTACCTACTTCTAAAGATTACAAAAATTGAGAAAACTAGCATATTTATGGGATTGTATAACAAAAATGAGACAAGTATCGGGGCTCTATTATTTTTCCCCCCACAAACTACCTTAACATAGGTACCTATTTGTATAAAAAAATTGAAGGTTGTGTGAATCCTTCCCCAAAAAATCGCCCTTCGGAAGCTTAAATTTTTTGTAATCGCAAACGTCAAGTTTGACATGAAATTTCGGGCATAAGGAAACAAGATACGAAAAATAACATAAGCGATCAGTTTTTGTTCCAAAATTGTCCGATAAACAGTAACTGAAATAGTGTTTTCCGCAGACATGTAGAAACGAAAAAACTGGCGCCCGGCATGAAAAAAGCGGCTGTCATTTTTAAACGAGTTAAGATAAAATTAAAACATCTCGACTTTAAACTATCAACATATATAGAGGTTACGCTAGCGAAAAATATATATTTTTTAAATGATCGAGCAATCACGTTGGACCACTCGAGGTAAAGCAATAATGTCGGTGGAATAGAACAACAAATTCGCAAAAAAAAACGACACTAAATTCTTAAATAAGTTTAATTCGATTGTGTGAATGTGACTGTCGGCTTAATACAATAAACTGGTAGTTTAACGGTGGATTTAAGAAAAATAATTTTTCCGAAAATAACGACTATAAACATTAACATTGTTTAATTAATTTCTAATAAGTACCTAAAATTAACTTGATAATTTCATTTTTACTTTTAAGTATAATTCATAAGTTTCACCCACGTACCCACCTACCACCTACAAACTTGTTAAAAATTACGTCTACCTCAAGTTGTTCCGTTCACCAAAAAAAAAAAAACTTCTTTGATCATTTCGTGTTTAATAAAGAACACTAACCAGAAGGCACGCAGATGAAAAATTAAAAAAAAAATTAAGTTCTCGGCGTAATTCGACCTCGGGCTGAAAAGCTCGAGCTTTACAACACCATTTGAAATTATTACGAGAGGTTTAATATAAAAAATGAAAAATATTACAGGTCGTGGCTGGATAATGCAAATTAAGTAAAGTGCCTCGAGCTTACGACCGACGTTTATCTCGGAGAAAATTCAAACTACATACAAACAAACCACAATAACCGAACTTGGAAAGCAGTGCAAATTGTAACGTATTCCAAATTAAACGTGCTGTCTACATTATTCATGAACCGTTTCCATTCGTTCTCACTTTATTTTGCCCTTTAATAAATAATTTCTTTTGATAAAATTTTCCTACAGCAAACCAAAATGCTAATTCGAAATTTTGACAAAACAACACGTCTCCGCGTCGGCATTGGTTGATTTGCGAAAACGACGCCGACGCGGACGTCCGGTTGTTAAAATTAATTTCGCTACTATAAATTGAATGCCAAAAACACTAACAGTTCGTGCGAAACAAACTTTAGCTACATATCAGATTACGTACTATACAACATTTCAGATAGATTTATTATCTGAAATTAAATTAACAAACTTCGTATCTGTAGGAATTTCACTACAACATCTTGAGGCTGTTATGCGAAACTTACTAACTACTTTTTTTGAATATCTCGCTTAAAGTGCCCCTATTCGATTCGTTTTTGCAAGTGGCGAAGAAGTGCGGGTCCTTGGTAATTTCGAAAATGTACTTCTTCGGAGGTAAGTATATTAATGTAACAATTTAGAACGGATTACTTAAAACGATTTCCTAGTATAACTAATGGTCTGTCAAAATTAATGGGTTTGAGGGAAGGTGTGTATTAAATGAGTAACCCACGTTTTAACATGACATTTCGATTTTCACACAAAGTGCAATCCTATAAATAATAAAACGTTAAAGGGATTACCGTCAGATGTATTGATGTGTAATAGAAAAATACATTTCCTTTGGTTTTTAACTGTTAATAAAACAGCGTGATAAGTGCATTAATTTCGTCGCCAATTATTTGCCATATACATATTTATTATAGAAATAAAAATTTCTGGCGGCCGAGTTTGAAAGCTTATATCTTAAAAACAGCGGGGCTAAATTGTATAAATTTTTTTACAGAGTTACAATTAATTACATAATTCCCACTATTTCCTTTAGATTATTCGCAATATTAACAGTCACTTCCTTCACTCCCTCCCGAATACGCAAGCTTCGCACATTGTTTATCAATATGTTATAATTTCTGGAACCTTTAAATATTAATATTTTTATTGACTGTTTTACTTGATAATTTACCTTCTTTGTGCACTCACGTGTACGTGAGAATTTTTTTTTAATTTCTCGCTAAATAAGCGAATTGGAGTGGCTGAAGACATATTATAATTTTTTTATTAATTAACAAAATTCCACAAAAATTGTACTAAATTATCATATAAGGTTCTATCTCTCATATACAGTTGAAGTTGCTTATAACGATCCATTCCTAAAACCCAAGTAGCCGTGCAAATTACTACAAGATCCCTCATAAATTTTTGTGGTTATAACAAACTCATGTGGCGAGTCCCTTGTTGTTCGTTATAACCGGATTTTACTGTACACAAATATCGTTGCTTTTCGTTTATTATTTTTTGTAAATCCAGACGTTTTTAAAATACGAGTGTAATCACATTTTTAAAAACATATATTGCTGTAGTAATCTAACACCATTTTGGAAAATTATAAAATTACGCATTTCGACGTAGGAATAAAGTATCTTTAGCATGCAGTTTGTTCGAGCAAATCCGTTAGATACTTTTTGAGAATTAAGCTTTCAAACTCAACCGTCAGAACATTTTACTACAACCGTGTAGTTGTCGAAACGATATAAAACAATCCAAATACACATTAATGGGAATTATTCAACACGAAGATTCACATTTTATAAATAAATATTGTCCGGGTTTTTAAAATATTTATCTAATTTTTATAATTTTCGTTAGATATGTATAGGTAATGTTTTGTTTTTATAATTTATAAATATCTATCTTTTCTAAAAAACAATATATGTAGGTATATATTTCTAAACGTATTCTATTACTTGCTACGTTTTTTATCAGTCCCACAAAAGCCCCAAAAATAATAAATTAAAAATGCTTTCCGAATGATTATAAAATTATATACATAAGTTACTGAAAAGACTTTAATAAGACTGCTGTTAATATCAATAAATTGATTTGCGACCATCATACCTAAAATAAGCGAGTTTTAATTTGTCCTTTGATAATTGATTTAAACGTTTATAATTTAAATCGTAGTTTCGTCACCGTCAGCTATACATAATTAGATCTTCATTAAAAAAAACACAGCTTATTGTACTTATTCGGGCTAGAAACAAATGAATAACGGGGAAAACGAATACAATTAACATCTGTCACGTTAATAAATAAATAAAAACAATGCTCGTTACCCTGATGAAATTATTAAATTCCTACTAGAAGAACAATCTTAAACTATCGTCGTAATTTAGATGCGTATTTAACGCGAGCTAATTAAAATCTATTGTCGATACATTTGAAAATCGGAATGGAAATGGAAATTTATAGAGGTGCTTTAATAATGCAGTAAGCTTTTAAGATCTACCGAAATCAGTTTATCACAACCAGTTAACTGGGAGAACGTTTAATGTTTCCACCGTCGTGTTTCGAATATTGAGATAAAGATAGTGTTAGCAGTCGGTGAACGGAAAATATTTCCGGGTTTGATTCCGGCACGGCAACGGTAGGGGTAGTTTCACAGTTCCGGTTTGGACTAGTGGCACGGACAAGTTGATTAGCCCTCGGGGTTTACTAAATTTACCAACCCTGCTGTTCCACGTCCAACCGCACACATGTCAGCTATTAATATCATTCGGGAGACTTCACAATTTGGATAACGTCGACCGAACGTGTTGTACGAATTTCCGCGAAAGCGCGCCTCTAAAACAAAATTTTAGAAGCTCCTCCATAAGAAATTTCATCTGTAATCGTTTAATTGCTGTCGCAAACCGTCGCCAGAATCGCTTCCCCTAGATAATTAGAAAACTTTCTGATAGTTGATTATCGTCGTCACACGGCCTAAAGCGTCCCTAAATTCCAGAATCTCCTCCTTTCGTTTTCGATGGATATGCTGACAAACAATGCAGCCGATGCGATTCTTTTAACAAATATATAACAAAACTTCCAGAGTCGCTTTAGGAGATATAAAAAACCACTTAGCCCTTATAGACTGCACTATCGCTTAGTGATCTGCACCATATGTTACCGACGAGAGATAAAGGAATGCCCGTTTTTAGCGATAAAATGGAATAAAGGTAATTTAAAAGTCGAAGGAAAACGCCGAAACGAAAATTTCGAAGCGCATTAGTTACGATCGTACCTAAACAAAACTCCTCCAGAACTTAATTTGCACGGTTTTGCTCTGTAACAAATAATTAAATGTAGATAACAAGTGACAAGTAGTTAATCATCGGGAACGGCTCGTTATTATACTTAGAGGACTCGAAGCATTCCGAAATGCGCGTACCAACCCCTACACTTAAATTCCCCGGCGCGAAATCTAATTATTTTTGTATTAGAGTAAGTAGACTCAAGGGCGAAGTTTCATAAGCGAATCTAATTTCGGTACATAACAAAAGTGCAAATTCGATTCTTTTAAAACTACTTCTAATTTTGCGCGCGTCTTCGGAAATTAGCTAAATTTATCGTGATATGGCGAGGCGAAAAATAAATTAGAATAATTAAACGGCAACGCCAAGTAGGGAGTAAGAAAACAACACGTGCTACGTAAGAAAACAAGCGGAGAGGTCTGGTTGCTAATTTAGCTATAATTAGTTGGCAGTATTGCGGCTTTTAATTTATCTTTAACTTGGTAACAAGCATATGTTGGTTTGAAATTACATCTCCGGAAAATTTATGACAGCAGTACCGGAAAATTTGGTACAATTTATCGTTATCTTCCCTAATATTAATTATAAAAAGCCTCTCGTAAACGAAAACAGAAATTTAACAGAATAAGGGACGATAACGGGTCGCGTTCCTGAACAAACGAATTTATAAATATTCTTGAGTTTATCTAATTATAAGTAGGTAGCGGCATCCTAAACACGTCGATATTAATAATTTCCGGTCCGATTCATTAAGGGCGGAGTTCGGCCGACTATATCTTTGCCACGAGAACCCTTCGAAGCTGATCGATAAGAAGAGCAATCAAAAAGAAAGTAAAAGGGGTGAAAAGTTGTATCAGTTTACGGGAGGGAGGAGGGGGAAAGGCTTCTCGACTCTTATTAACTCGAAGAGAGATGACACACGGACACAATGTGTGCGACTTGCGACGTGTCCAAACAAAGGCAAAAGAAAATACCATTATACGTGCAATAGATTAAGGGAAGAATAAAGTTACTTTTACAGATCGAACGCTACATTGTAAGTAATGTATATTTAATATTTTTGTTAACGGAAGAGAATTGCGTTTTGTTTATCGATAAATACAGGTGGGTAGGTAATTTTGATTTCAAACATGAATACGTAATAAGTGGATCAAATGATGTTTACTACGTTAATAGTTGTTCGTTAATTTATTAATTTAGAAAATACGGTGCCGCTAATAGGTAAAGTGTATTTACTACATAAGAAATTTGTCGTGGTAAAAATCCTGAATATGCAGATGTCGATAAAATTTTAAAAAAAGCTCGTAATTTTTAAAAGCGGCCAGTTTAAAGAGATGTACTATTTTAAATAGCGTGTTTTTTCAAAAGTTGTCATTGGTCACAATAAGCGGGTGGTCGCGTTATACACAAAACAATTTACATTAAAGGTATAGATTTTTGGCAGGGCCAACGAAAAGTGATTATATATAAACTGTCTTATTCAAATATAATAACTATATCTAGTGAAAATTTACACTTTATATATATATTATTTCAGTCTAAAGAACACATCTATTATTATATATTATTACATATCTATCTATTTAAGCAAGTACTGGTCCCACCGTAAGTCTGCATTTATTATCTTATATTAATATGATGTAAGTACAACTACACTTGTACCTCTTTCTTTGGTGATAAAAATCTTTATAAAGTCTTTTACTATCGATGAATAATAATCAACGTCCATAACGTTTAATGAATGAATAAAATATCGCCCGGAAAAAATTTAAATCCATTCAAAATCGTTTTTAATCTGTAATCTTTAATTGCGAAAACCCGAAAAGGCAACTTTTCACTCAACGTTGACGAGGATCACGTGCATTAGTTCGAAATGGAAACTTACTCGACTTTTATCTTTGGGACCTTCGAGTTTTAGAATAGTACAATCGAATCCTTTTTCAGATAATAACTGTTTCAGGCCTTCCAGCGACACATCCCATTAAAAAAAGTAAATAAAGTAAATATTTCTCAAACTTAAAGTAAATAAAAGCAAATAAAAGCCAAAAAAAAGTAAATAAAAACAAATCCGTCAAAAAAGTAAATAAAGAAAACAAAAGTAAATCACTGGAAGCACTGGACATATCAAACAAAGAAATGACAAACTACACGTTTTTAAATCGATTTAAAATTTTTGCAAAGTCTCGATAAAGTGACACTACCTGATACGCATAAAACAGGTTAGGAATTGCTTGAAAAGCAGTTTCTCAAATATAACAAACAAATAAATGACGAACTACACGTTTTTATAATTTAATATGTGAAATACTAACAAGAAGGTTAGTAGGTGGAAAATTCAGAAAAATTTGAAACTTTGCAGGATTGTAGTACTAGTCAACCCTAATCAAGAGCCGTATTCCGTTCGTGCCCTTATTCGGTGAAATCCACCTTTGAAAATTTGAACTTTTTTCGATTTTGCTTATTATCTCTGGAACAGCAAGAGCTATCGCCAACAAACTATATATTTTTGTAAATGGCTATTCAAGACCTACATTATGATACGAAAATTAGGGATGAAAATTCTAAGGGGTGCCATCCCTGCCCCCAGCCTTCAATTATTTTCAGTATTTTTTTTGTACGCTGCGATGAATCGATAGATTATTAAAAGAGTTATTCATTAAAGTGTATCACTTTACATTTATTTATTTGTATTTGTGCAATTGCACCCTTTGGTAATAATATCCGAAGCCGCGTATCTCTTAAACAATAAGAAATATCACCAACAAATTATATATTTTTGTAAATAACTGTCCAAGACCCACATCATGATACAAAAATTAGAGATAAAACGCCTAAGGGAAGTACCCCCTACCCCCCATCCCTACCCTCAACCTCTAATTATTTTTTATATTTTTGTGTATGCTGCAATACATTTTTATAACTTATCGTCATAATTATTCATTAAAATGTAACACCTTAAATTAGTTGATTTGTATTTAATCAAAACCACTCTTTGTTAATATCTAACATCCAAAGTAACATTTCACCGAAACTTATCTCTTGAACAATAAGAAATATCGCACACTCACGGTGTCGTAGGGTGTATATTAACCGCTGTTACAATAATAATATGGATAACTAAAATACAATTAAATATAAATACATAAATACAGCAAATAATATTTACTAACTAACTGTTACATTCATCATCTCACTTCTATTTGTCAGTCTAGGAAACATTCATTATTCCTACTAATTATTTGCACACTTTAGGGCTTATTATAATAAGGATATTTTGTTGCGTATGTTGTTTATTTACATATCTATATATTTCATACGTCAGTAGGTAGGTAATTATTCTCTAGTATTTTTATTTATATGTACATATTATCTATATATTAACAGTTCTAAACGAAATTACAGGAATACAAAATAGCATATCTACACTATATAGATTTCAGTACTATAATAATAATTAGTACACCTTTCTACTTCCTTACTGGTGAAATTACCCGAATTTTTGCTTGACCTTTCTATATTGATACTATGTAGTTCATGACAAACTAGTTACACAAATACACAAACTTGAAAAACACAAATTTCTTATTGTTCAAGAGATAAGTTTTGGTGAAATGTTACTTTGGATATTATATATTAACAAAGGGTGGTTTTGATCAAATACAAATCAACTAATTTAAGGTGATACATTTTAATGAATAATTATGACGATAAGTTATAAAAATGCATTGCAGCGTACACAAAAATATTAAAAATAATTGGGAGTTAGGGGTAGGAATGAAACCTCTTAGGCGTTTTATCTTTAATTTTTGTATCATGATGTAGGTCTGGGAGAGTTATTTAGAAAAATATATAATTTGTTGGTGATATTTCTTATTGTTTAAGAGATACGCGGCTTCGGATATTATTACCAAAGGGTGCAATTGCACAAATACAAATAAATAAATGTAAAGTGATACACTTTAATGAATAACTCTTTTAATAATCTATCGATTCATCGCAGCGTACAAAAAAAATACTGAAAATAATTGAAGGCTGGGGGCAGGGATGGCACCCCTTAGAATTTTCATCCCTAATTTTCGTATCATAATGTAGGTCTTGAATAGCCATTTACAAAAATATATAGTTTGTTGGCGATAGCTCTTGCTGTTCCAGAGATAATAAGCAAAATCGAAAAAAGTTCAAATTTTCAAGGTGGATTTCACCGAATAAGGGCACGAACGGAATACGGCTCTTGATTAGGGTTGACTAGTACTACAATCCTGCAAAGTTTCAAATTTTTTGAATTTTCCACCTACCTAACCTTCCTTGTCATCAAGGTATAACATAATTATATCATAATCGTATAATCATAACAAGGTACAACAGCAGTTAAACACATTCATTCGTGTGATAATGCCCGCGTATCACTAAAAAATCAAACGCCCATTACAACTTCACCAGGGACCAAATCGCCAAGAAAAAGACCTCCTGTACATTAGTCTACTTTTTTCTCAGATATTTTTAATCTCACTGTAAGCAAATAAATCTCAACTAGCATAATTTTTGTACTATTTCATTTAGCGGCAGAAACGTGTTAGCATTTCACGTGATGTCGTTAATGTATTCGACGGCATTTCACGTATTGTCCAGACTTTTCGTGAAACGGCTAATTATACATACATTAACAGGCTGCGAAATATTATATTTGTATTCTTGATGAGTTAACTGTAATATTGGTTTTCTGCCCAAGAAGATATAGGTGAATAATAAAAATCCAACTCATTTGTAATTAAAGGAGAGGGGCGTTTGGATGTAGATACTTACGACCACTACAATAAACTATGTCCATCCGTTAGAAACGTAGTTATTTTGCATATTTTAGTACATTGAATGTAAACAAACTAAACCCTTTAGAAGACACTATCAGCGCCGCAAAGGGAATTTTCATGCTGTTTAATTTCATTTTCGAACCGTATTGAAGTCAAAACAATGAGCTTTTCATGCCGTCGTCATTTCAAAAACAACAAAGGGGGAATCCGGAAATTTAGAGTATTAAACTGTTAACTATAGTAACGAGTGGTAGTATTTAGAGATTATAACTAAATTGCGGATTAATAGAAGTTTCTGTGTTCTAACTGAACTACCGCATAGCCAGAAAAAAATGAGTTATAAAACCGGACACTATGCAATTTTATTAACCATTCCGTAACAAGTTCAAACAATGCGGCGACATTAATTTTCATTTTGGTCGTTGCACTGACAATCGATTAATTAATGATCAAATAGTGCCGTAAATGATCTGTAAATCGTTTTACCCAACATAGACAAACAAACAGAGGAAATCATGTCATATTTATCATTAAAATATACATAGACACGCCATGCCCTTATTTATATTACATTATTGTTTTACGATTACGATCATTTATTTGCATCTAAATAACATACAATTCAAATAAAAATACAAAATAGCTTCTCGTAATATATCTATCTACTTATATAATAACAAATTATGTTCGATTTAACAAAAAAATTTCATTAATAAAATAGTGACCACGCGCTACTCCCTAATATCTATAAAATTGTACGTATTATACGTAGGTATGTATGTATTTTTAATACAAAAATAAATGCCAGATGATATAGGATCAACAACTAAAATAAACTCGAGGAATTTATTATCCATTTATCTCGCCAAAATCTTCGGAAAACTAAAGAACTCCGACAAAAACAATACGTACATTTTAAGTTATGGCCGAAGTTTACATAAATAATAACAACAATCATTTTATTTCTTACTCGTGACGGCCGAGTCCACTTTATCTTCGCGAAAATAAATTTGAGGTGCAGAAAATGTGAATAAGATAAGAAAGAACAGCTTGAGAGGGTGTAATCTATTTTCCGTGGAGGAAAATTAAGTTAGCAAAATTCGTTGTGCCGTCGAGGTCCTTTCCTTCGCGTCTTATTCTCTTCGTTCTGTCGCTTTCCCGATTCCGGAAATAATGTGGCGGGCAAAAATAATAGCAATAGGAAATTAGGGTAATCGTTATTTATTTCGCTCTGTCAATATGTATGTCGGGGAGGTGTTCGCGTACCGATTTCGCACCCTTGAGAAACGGGAGTGAAAAAGCGCGAAAAGATTCTCGTTTGTAAATATTTAATCCGGCGGAATTTACAAAGTTGCGCGAAACAGCGTTAAAAACTCCTTTTTGTGCGGAGGGGGACAAGTTTTCAGTTTAACACGTTTTAAGCATAAAAAATACGACGGCGTACATAATTTGGTATAACATGTACTGTACGGAATTAACCTGACGTCATAAAAACCGTACGGTTTTCTAAAGTTCTCCCTCGAGTTAAACCTTTTCTGCTTATGTATAAATTTCGTATTCGAGATAATCCCACGAGTTTAAAGCTTACGGAGCGTGTCTAATATTTGATTTTTTTTCGTTGTAAAAGTGCGGCAACGTACCAATAGATACCTACCTACCTAGTTTGTTTGTTTTTTTTTGCTTTATAACGCCGAAATTTGCATTTAACGATATAAAAAAATGCGTTAAGGACAGGTACGATAATGACGCGAATTGCAAGAAAATAAATTTAAGAAAACCACCAACAGAAATTCCGTTCTAAATAATTCTAAAGGCACTCGACAATTTTTGATAATTTCAATTTCTTCCGGAATAAGTGTACCTACGTCGTTAGTTAACCAAAATTTTGGAATTTAAAAACGTTTCATAAGTCCTCTTCCGGTCCTCTTCATAAGTACTACACATAAAAGCTCGACACTTATGTACCTACATTATTTTAAAGGTTACATTAAGTTTCGGTGGTGGACTATTTAAAAAAAAAAATAAGAGAAAATATGATGCGATAAAAACTTTACCACTACCACTTTTACAAGTAGGCCAGACTAATTCAATCTGGGATCACTTTCGCAAAGTCGCTCGTGGAAGTTGTAAGATGTTAAGGCCACGTCGCCGCGATGAAATTATTTTAGAATAAGAATTCTGTTTGAATAAAAGAAGTCTAATTAGAAGAATGACGGTCAAGTTTTTATTTCTTTGTCGGATTAGGAAAGAACATAAAAAAAGTGATGAATTCGTCACACTTTTAAACTATTCGCGTTTTAGGGTAAACATTTCATTATAACGGTTGTAACCGAGTTGTATTAATTCATTGAGCTTTAATCGCTTACGACAGTTTTAATCTTGATGGTTGCGTGTTTAAAAGCACGCCACATAATATCACACACCACCACATCGAAGGGGACACTTTTTGCATTTTTCGTTCCCTACTTACGTACTATGCATCACTTAGGTAATTGTTTTTAGCGAAATTGTACGTTTTTATCGACTCCGACAGTAAAAAAAAAGAAACGACAGCTTCCACATACGACAAATATCAAGAATATATTTCTAAATTCGTTCGTCCGACATAAAAAAAAAATAAGCTGGATAACGCTAAGAAAACGTATTTACGGAAAAACATTTACGAACCTAATAAAGCTATGGCAGGCGTTGTTGTCAAAAAGCAATTGACACGAATTTGCTTACCCGCACAAACAACACCGCCGCACATAATTCTGCGAGATTCCGCGCGAACAAAATCTCGCGAAGAAAAACAGATAACACTATTAGTATCACAAACGGCGTCACGAATTCGTAAGTGGAAATTCCGAGAACTAATAAAGAAAAATTTGTTTTCCCCGAGTATTCCAATTTCGTGCGACAGGAATTTTACTTTGCAAAATAATTCATATCGACGCCGGCAGACTTTAGAACGCGGAAGCTTTGAATAATTGAAGAGCGCAGCAATTGTAGAAAATTATTTGAATTTTCCTCGGAAAATAAGATTAACCGTACGTTTGGAGAATGTGGAGTGACAACCTTGCAAATTAAGTTACCCTAACGATGCTAACTTAGGTTAAATTCGCATAGTGTTGTAAAAGGGAATCAATACGATACGACGGCGACGGCGACGTTAATTTCGAATATTTTTTTTAAACTAGACCTGCAAAAAATCTTCCGAGGATGCGAAATTATTTTTCGACACCCGTATAGATATAATGGCGAGGGGAGATACGGTTAACAAGTTGGTCGGTCTGTTATTGCTGAGCAAGTAATTTTCAGCTGTACCATCTTGAATTTTTTAAGAGTAAGTAAGAATTTAATTGCGATCATGGTGAAATTACAGTTGAAAACTCGAAAGCAGTTCCCCCGCGACAGGTAGGTAATAAAGACCACATTGCATTGATTTATTCATTCATAAAAGTTCCTTAATTGTCGAAACGAATTAAAATTCGGTTCCGACTTCTTTTAAATTATGGACGGTTTTAATACCGGTAATAAAGACGCGATTGTTTCTTTTGGTCGAAATTATTCTTTGATTTATTATATCATATTTTACGCTCGATTGAAAAATACAGAAAGTGTCGGTTTTTTCATTTTTCATTTGAACGAAAAGTATTCGATTAAAACTTTCTTTTTACGCGAGAACATTGGGTATTATCGTTTATTAAAAATTTCTAAGTGTGGAAGGGGGGTAGCGACTACGTTGCGAACCGATAAAATATTTAAACATTAGATGTAGTACTTTATAAGTTGTTAATTCCAGTAAAATTCTTCCGAGTAGGTCCTAGAAACCAAGAACGTCAAAATTAACATAATCTACATAATTTTTGTGAAGCTCTGGCGAATTATGCTTCGAATTTGTAATTATGTATAAAATAAGTATATTTTTCAGTTTTCCGTGGGAAGTGAAAATCGATTTTCTTTTCATGCAAAGCTACAAATTTAGATTTTTACAAGACGCTATCCGTGTTGAAGGCGATTATTACGAATTTTTAACGTGATTTTATTATATTTATAATGTGATTTGAATTGTAAAGTGTACGGTAATGTGATTTTTGAAATTTAAAATTGGACACCTTTTTTATTCTTTAAACTTTTTGGGGCACGTACGCATACTAGAAGATATGAAGCCCGGATAACATTATTTATCCATGTAGTATTTGCATCTAGATAACTAAATACAACAGTTCCTAGTTTTTCTATTCTAATCGCGGTTTAACCGTATTAGAATATTTACAGTGTCGTTCCTATTACGGCGCACAGGTCGATAAATAAATAAAAGAATTACCTTACCTATCAAAATCAACACATTACAAACGTGTACTATGATCGATTATAACTCGCTTACTGTTTGTCGAATTCAAACAACAAAATTCAATTATCGTTTCAAAGTGATTTTTATTTGTGCGTTAACGTATCAAATTACGAGTCTAACGATGAAATAAACCGTAACATTTCGACGCAATACTTCTCGGTGCAAAAATAAAAGTGAACGTTTAGTTTAAAAAAAAAAGTATAAATGACAACCGATTGGAAACTGTTGTAGCAAACGATCGCCGAAACACTCAACGATATCAGTACGTTAGTCTGGCTAAAGTGGAAAAAAGCCTAACGCCAAAAAATCACAAGCCTCGAGACTTATTTCCCCTTTCACGATCGTCTTGTCAGGTTTGTAAACGCTTAGAGCTTTTAGGAGCCGATTCAAGCAAGTTATATTAGATCGTATAATATCGATAACGTACAAGCTATTTTAAAGTAAGTGCGGGGGTAATAATAATTTTAATTTTCCTCCACGTACAATTAAATTCGGATTTTTTTTTTGGAAACGCCTCGTGATAGAATTCGACAAACCTGTCGAAATATAACTTGTTTAGAAGAAGTAGGCGCGCATAAACGTAAAAATAATCAAACGGGGAGTGAAAAGTGCTTAACGAACGACGGAAATCTTGTTTGGAAAAAAAAGGCCACACTTTTAAATTCACTTTCTGTTTATATTTTATGTTCTATAATAAAAAAAGTTTCCCATAATGGTATTTTTTATGACGTTCTCGGCGCTAATTGCAAATTAAAGAATCGTTATTTTCATTTTTAAACAGCTTTTCCGAATAATGTTTCGTGGCGTCTGAAATGCGACGTGAAAATGCGCAAAAGGTTTATATTTTGTTCCGTCACAGGTAGGTCTGTGTAGATCATCAGGCGTCGCGACGTAAAGGTATTGTAAATAAATATTGGGAAGTTATAATTGAGTAAAATAAAACAATATATAAACGAAAGTCGATAAAAATTACAGTTAGATAATTTGTAAAGAAACTCCCGAAAAACAATTCCATTAGGAACAGTATCTAAACATGCAAGGTGTGCTTATTACCTATCTACATGATTTACTACATCCTTAGCCAAAAGTAATAGGCAATCTCTGAATTTCTGTAGATGCGATAGGCCTCGTAAATACATACTCGACACCAGATAAACACCTTTTATTTAAACACATAACGACATTACTGTTGAGTTTCTAAGAATAAAATTGTTTTGTTTGTATAGTATGTTGTGACCTGCTACTTTGGGTCAAAACATTACATAATTATGCATACTTGTTATACAACGATAAATAAAACACGAAAGCCTAGAAATGAAAATATCAATGCACGAAAAACGCGAAATTCAATTTTATTCTAAATCCGATATGAAATTTCTTTTTAAATCCAGTCTTTTTTTAAATGCCTAATAATTATTTCGCGTCAGTTACAAACCTCGAATTAAAATCAAATCAGTTAAATATTTTTTGAGATAATTTGATTTCCAGTTATATAATTTATGTCGATAATATCTATTTTAAAAAGTTATTAATCTTCATCAATTGTTGAATGAAATATCTATCTTTAAATTGTTAAGTATTGTTTAAAATTGTTCACGCTTAAAACTGGTCTCCTATAGATTTGGCCGCCTAAGGGAGAATGAGAAAATAAAAGATAAAAATATGTACGTCTACAGAACCTTGTAAAACAAGGAAAACATGTCAAACATTTCTTGTTTTATTAAACGAACGACATTGAGAAACACATTAAAATTGTATGTTTTATAAAATATGCGTTTTATATACAGTGACTGGCATAAAGTTGGACACAATCGAAGAACATTTTATTCTTTGTAAAAATCTTTACATAATTCCAGCTTGAATACGGACTTTCATATACGAAGAACGTTCAAAAATACGAAATCGGCTCAAAAGTAAAGTACCTAATTTTGAAAATACACAAAAATATTATTAGGAGAATTTTTTTGGAATTGCAAGATGTCAACTATGAAGTTATAGTCATTTGTTTCAAAAATATCAAAATATCGTGGTTACAATATCAATATCGAGATTTGCTGGTCCAAATTAAAATTCGCAAATACACAAGATTCTAAAACTTTAATTTTCGGAATAAGTGGGAAAAAATACAAAAAATTTGACGGTCGTGGTCGTCTTAGAGAATAACAAACCTTACTAAATAGGCTGTTTTAAAACTGTTCCTACACATATAGGTCGCTTTAAAGAGGTGGTCGCCGCGAGAGGCTCGACTGTATCTGTTTATGACGTGGGTACTAAAAATAATCATAACAAATTGTGTTTTTTAATATTGATGGTATGAATGTCGTTAATTACTTTATAATACATCTACACGACGAAATACAATTTACAGCTACTTTAAGTTGTATTTTTCAATTTTTTTTGCATTACTTTTTCATTTGTCCCATAATTAGCTCTACTTAGTTATATTTGTTGGATCTACTGATGATGATTTTAGTTAATTTCACGCGAAAAAATTAATGAAATTCACGGAATATTTAATGTTACTCGTAAATACAATTCAATATATATTTTAACTTATTTAAATTAAATTTTAATTTAACTTATACCTGTATAAAACAATCTTGGAAAAAATCCTTTCAAATAAACTTATCCAAGTTGAAAAGCGATTTAGTTCAATAATTTAAAGAACGAAGAACTGTTAAGCAAATTAAAATCAAAACAGATATTTAGAAAAATTTTAATTCCTTAAAATTAAGGAATTACTATAAATAACAAAGTTTTACTTGTTATCTTGAAGGTTAAAAGCATCAAAAAGTAATCATAAAACATCAAACGAATAATCATTTGATTACACAATACCAAATCGCTCACCGCGGCACTCTATATAAGCAAGATAAATCATCAATTTCTTGTCAGTTAAATTTAGAAAAATGTTGCTTGCCACCATTTTGTTGTCCAAAATAGTTCTAACACTATGTGCGGTAAGTCATACAAATTCAGTGTCGCATCTTTACATTAGTAGTTTCGAAATTTACGTAAATACAAAAAATACTTTGAATACAAAGACACGAAAAATGCAAAATGCCCCTTTTTCGCGACAAAAATTTCTTTTTTTAAACATTCTTCCGTAATATTAATGCAGTCATTTACTAATTACCCGACTGTAATAATAAGTATTTTTTCGATCAAAATGATAGGCACTTTTTATTTGTGAGTGAAAATCGTCAGAAAATAATTTTAAGGTAGACGTTTTTGTTGTTTTTTTTTTTAAATCCATAATATTGTTACTATACCCTACGCTTAAAATGTTAATTATTCGTATTAATTACATTCTAAAATAGTAGTGCCTACTTATAATTTAATCTAGGCAGATTTTAAAATATTTTTGTCTTGTTTTAACCTTTTTCTTTAATGCTGTCTCGATAATTTCGGTTAATTTATAATTATTATTTCGCACTGTTTATTAATTTTTACGAACATTTAAATAACAGTATTAACTATCGCTATCGATTTTTAAAATGCTGCAATTTATTTATTTAAAATACGTATTTGGGGTACGTATTTATTCTTAAACCGTCTTTTTAAAATTAGATAATTTGTGCGTGGATTGTTTAACTTCGTTATTGAAGAGTGTTGGCTTAGGAACTTAATTTACGATTGCCGAAGTACATTAATAAATTAAAGAAGTCATATAGTTATATAAATTGTTACGGGCAAGATAAGATGAGATTTGAACCCGCCAACCGTAGGATTACGAAACGAACGTTCTACCCGTTGTGTTATTTAACCTTCTCGGTAGATTTTAATAAATCCGTTTGCGTGCCGCTTCTATATTCTTCAAAATTCAGTTAATATGAACATGTTATGCACCAATTCTCTATCCTTAAAAAAACGAGCAAATAAACGTAAATGATTCCATCTACATAATATTATAATGTCGATGTATAAACCAATCGTATTTGTCATTGTGTAGTTGCCGAAATATCACCAAAACAATTATGCAGTAATAGCTACAAAAACGGAGATCGAATTCCTGGACGAAAATTACATTACAGATTTAAAGATAGACATATTTTGGACGAACAAAACAATGCAAGCAGTCAACGTGACTGGAAATTTGGTGGCCGAAGTTGGAACAGCTTGGGAGGTAAGAATTGTCGTAAGGATGTCATACTTTCACATTCACTATCATAACTAAATAACTAATAAAATTATTAAAATATGGATATGTGTTATATAGCATGATCTACATGCAGTACCATATATCTATGAATTCATTTTATGGTTTTAGGGAAGCCTACAATTGTACAGAGAAGATAACAATGAATATAAAGAATATCCGTTGACAATCAGGGTTAATTTGTGCGACGAATACATCGCTAACAGCCTTAATATTCGTAGCATAATAAAAGATGTTACAAATGTTTCCGACTGTCCCCTAAAAAAGGTAAAATATTTATTAGAAATCAACGTGTAATAATTAGTATTATTCTAGGGATCCTATTACTGCCATAATGCTTTACTAGATTACACAGGTCTTCCTCCCTTTATTCCAATAGGAAATTATAAAGCATCTGGTAAATTGTTCTACGATAATAAGTTGGTAGCATCAGGACAGGGTTATGGTTCCATTGTTCCATTACCATCAACTTAATTGTTGCTCTTCCTTAAACAACCGTACTAGTTAATTTAAATTAAAGAAAATAAGAATATCTTATCTATCTATATAGGAATATCTACCCTCGCAAGATTTTGATCTGAAAAGCTGCGATTGATCATCGATCCCTCATAATTTGTGTACTTTCTTCTGACGAAGTTATTAATGAACTGAAATGTCTTATGTTTTTGCAAAACTGTAACTGATTAAATGATCTACAGAAAATGAAAAATTAGATATTTTAAGATTGTAGATTAAATATGTACCTACTTAGTATATTCCTTAGAACTAACCCATAATCGCCATAATAATAGAACGCCCTATTCTAGCCTAAAGATGAAAATTACTAATACATACCGTAGCTGTTTAAACAGCTGAAAGCTTTATAATTGAAATCGCTTTATATAAGAAACTAATTCTATCTATGTACCTACACGAAAACTGTCTACTCTCGAGTAACAACTAAAATTGAATTAATAAACTTATGTATGCACAACTTTAAAAAAAAACTTTCGTATTGTAGAAGAATCAGTTGAACTTACAATTAACTAGTCCTGAAATTAATTAGTTAATTATTCAAATTGTAATTTGGATTCAATTTTCAATCACGATCAAAATTTATCTAAAGAAAAACTTGAGAATGAAAATATATGTTTATTTAGATTAACATTTCTCTTTCAATTAAATGGATTAGATTATAAATTGTTAATTAAAATTAATATAACACAAAATGCGTCGAAAAATTGAATAACAATAAAATAATAGAAAAATTCATGATAAACGAATGTCCTATTTCGGAATATGAAGAAAATCATATATATAACCCAGCATTCTCAATCGATTATTTGGTAAATTAATCTCACAATTGAACGTCTTATTCTTCTTCTATTAGTTTGCCATAATTTCATTAATTAAATTAATTGCCGCGTTAAAGTTTAATATTTGCGAATTTGTGTTTTGAAACTAGCTTCACGATTACCTACAGATTTTTTATACTGACAATGAGACAGGATAATAATTTTAATAATTTAATTAAAAGGAGGTGGGGTATAACATTCTTTGAAAACAGAAATGCGATTTTTACAATTGCGCACAATCACAGAAAAGCTCTTTGATGCTCTTTCTCGTCGTCGCGTCGTCCGATTATTATCGCGATCATTTCCATCTTAAAGTCAAACACTGTTTGTCGTAAAAAACGTTGCGTAAGAACTTTTCGTTCATCAGTTGGAAAACATCAAAGCGGTTTCGAAAATTCCACTTAAATTAATAAAGTTAAGTTCGATCTTTTGACGAAAACTAAAATTTTCTCCGAACTTAATATTCTATGCGAGCGTCTACCTCAGCAATTCGTACGAATTTCTATTTCTTTCGAACTTTCTTTGGGAATATTTCAGTAAAGTAATATGGATGACGATTTAAAAAAATTATCGACAAATATTTAGGCTATTTATTGGCTTTCCAGATCGGGAATTGTGATTTTAATTTTCAAATAAAAACTTCTGGAACATTTGGAAATAAGACATCTTAACTCGAATTTATTGGCGCGAATCTGTGCCATCGACACGTCGCAAAAGCATATAGTGGGCATGTTGTTGCCAGATTTTACCAGATTATGGCCTTTGTCTTAGATGCAAAGAGATAGAAAGCCTTACAGGGTGCGCCAAAAGTTCTGCAACTTTTTTCAATTCGTCGATTTTTCTTCGTTGTGTGTCAATTTTCGCGCTTCCTTCGTTTGAACATGTTATTTCAGTCGTATTCATGCTGTTTATCTGTTATTCCAGTCGATCCGCTTCCATTTTTGAAGTTTGCCATGGTCTCCGAAGAAGCTCGCCACGCCGTCGTTTCGTTACACAAGCAGGGATAGAAGAAGTGCCGGATTTCCAGAACGCTGAAGTTGAAGAAATATGATGTGTCGCGGGTCCTGAAGCGTTGCAAGGAAACTGGAAGTGTTGCAGATCGTCCTCGAAGCGGAAGACCCGTCGAAGTGCGTACAAAAGCTATGAAGAATCGAATTCGATGCCGAGTGAAGCGAAATCCGGAACGATCTCTTAGCAAGATGGCAAAAAAGCCGGGGGGAAATTGGCGATGGAGGCGTGCGGCGGATTGTGAAGAAAGATCTGAAGCTCGTCTCTCACAGGAAGATCGCTGCTCACGTTTTGACCGACAAAATGAAGGAGAAACGGCTTGAAAACTGCAAGAGGATGTTGGCCGTGGTCGCAAGTCGAGGTTGCCAGAAAATTCTCTTTTCAGATGAGAAGCTTTTCAACCTGGAACCCGTCCATAATCGCCAGAACGATCGCATACTGCTACCAAAAGGAACTCCTCGAGCTGTGAACATCGAAAGAAGTCACTTCAGCAAGGATTCCGTGATGGTTTGGGTCAAAATCACCGCGAAAGCCAAAACGAAACTGATCTTCCTGGAAAAAGGTGTCAAGATCAACTCCGAAGTGTACCAGAACGCTGTTTTGAAGGCTGAAGTGGTTCCTTTCGCCCAGAAGCATTTCCCGGACGGCAACTGGATCTTCCAACAAGATTGGGCCCCGTCCCACGGATCAAAATCGACGATGGCTCTCTGTGCGGAGATTTGTCCTGCGTTTTGGGACAAATCGTTTTGGCCTTCAATTTGAATCCGCTCGATTTCTCGGTTTGGAGTATCTTGGAGAGCAAGGCGTGCGCTACAAAACACGTCAATGTGGAGTCCCTGAAGTGCGCTCTACAGAAAACATGGGACGATTTGGACCAAAAGACCTTTGCGAAAATCGCGAAAAATTTCAAGACCCGTTTGGAGGCCTGCATCGAAGTTGAAGGCGGCCATTTCGAACACTTGTTGTAATTGTGTAAACTACATGTTGTTTCCATTGTTTACACCAAATTTCGCATAAATCCGTTGAGTTTTAGAGAAAATATGGCAATTTTAAAAGTTGCAGAACTTTTGGCGCACCCTGTAGATCTTATATGTATGACTATCAATGAGATATTTAATATCCAATTACCTACAATCGACCTATTGTGACTGCGATTGAGATACAATCTTGAGTTAAAGCTGCCATAGATACAAAAATTACGAAAAAACGCATTACTCATAATTAATAATGAAAGTTTCCCAAGATTCGCTGGAATAATAAAATTGATTAATAATAGATACGATTTAATTCATTGTCAGTTTGTAAATACGTAGGTAACATTAGCTACTGTTAGATTTATAGAATTGATATTAACAGCCAAGTATTGTAGTATTTTCGTGTAGGTACATATATTTTTTATCGAAACAAATGTGCCCCCAAGCAGTTTATCTTTTACATCAGATTATCGGGGAAGAGCAGATTGTTGTTGGAGATAACTGGCATTATAGGTGAACTTATGGGAAGTAGGTACGTATAATACGTTCATAGCTTAAATCGATTAATCATCATTTTCGATTACGATTGCCAAATACATTGCATGTCGCCAACTAATTTAGGTGACGTTAAAAATGGTTACCTATACCTTTTTGTCCAGTACCGTCATTTTTATATAGGGATTATAAGTAGTAATATTGAATCTTGCACTTAATAACAAAAAAGCAATTAATGCTTCGTGCACATTTTGCTTTATTATTTAATTAAAATATTTAAATTACAGGCCCTTGGCCTTAGAAAATTAAATTTTACGATTAATCGCCGTTTAATTTTATACTTTTCATAAAAAACCGAAATGGAAAACAACTACTGCACTCATAAAATTTTCCGCAATAAAACGTTTAAATAATTACATAATAAGTGGATATATTTATAGGAATTAAAACTAAAAGATAAAACGATAAAACTCGATGTTAATTTTTTATTCCGAAATTTGAATACCTACAATCTATCGAATTTCCTGCATTACAAAATTTAATTAAAAGGCCGTCCTTTAATCAACCGCGAACAAACGAAAAACTTGTTAAGAAAATGAAGACGTCCCCGTTAAGTGCCATTAATTATGCACCATCAAATTTTACGAACGGGGTATACTCGGTTTGTCGGAACATAATTGCAAATTAAATTTAAGCACAATAAACACACCCGAGAATGTGTAAGCAAGACGCTTTATCCTTCTAAGTGTTTGTTACTTCCGTTTCGAATACTGTTCAAACTAAAATCGCTAAATTCATCGGCATATGGTAGGACCAAGATTGTCTGGTTCCCGAATTAATTTTCAGGTGTCCCGAAAACATTATTATGTATGCATATGTACCTGCTACAGATTAAAAACTTGAAGATGCAATCAAGACGATCGGGATAGAATTAATTGTTACAGTATGTATGGAGAAGTACACGACAGCCTCCTGTCGAAGGTCTACCACAATCAATTTATTTAACCACGTGGCGCGGCCGAATTCGATCGTGTCAAGTATTTGATTAAATAGGATTCAATTTATGTAGGCTAACGAGATATCGAGGCATTCGATTATTTCGGTAAAATGCGACACATGAATTTAACCGCTCGCACGTAATTATTACGTCTTAAAATAATTCGTGTGTTTAATCCATACAGAGATATATACATATTATGTACAAGAACAATAATTAGTATTCCATGTTCGATATTAAATCATTGCGCCAACCAAATGTGCTTTTCCACGGAATTACAACCATCTGCATTGCTTAGTTTCCAATTAATTTAATGCCATTTACTTTACCCGCGTCCATTAATTGGATAATTGCAGGAGTGCAATGGCTTCGATACTTATAGGGCGGACGTTATTTTATTTCGAATAAAAACGTAACGTTACCCCCGAAGGAAAAAAGGAAGTCGTCGAAAATATTTCACAATCAGTCGAAACGGAATCCTTTTAAAGTTAGATTTTCGAAGGCGCAAGGTGGTTTTATGGAGTTAGGACAAGTTGTCGCTAAAAAACAGGACACTTCCGCACAGATTTACTGATTTGATTTATTTTACTTCTTCGAACTGGTTTTTTATTGTTTGCAAGGGTTTAGTTTTGATGTAAGTAATAGGTTGTTTTTCTGGGACTATCGTAAATAACAGTAGTGACAACCGAAGAGAAATCGATCATTTGTTTTTCGGAATTAAAAGGGGTAGAAACGTTTTTGTTGGCCGAATAAAAATCTAATTTAGATAAACAACGTAAGTAATTGAGGATATACCCGAAACACATTCGTTCGATCAAATTGTAATAAAAACGTCACGATGAAGTTCAATTTTATCTAACATATTGTCCGCAACAGGAGAAGTACAAGGAAAATAAAAGTGCATCATCGTACCTATAACATAACGAAACTTTAGACTTCTATATCTAGGACGACAGATCGACAATTTCGAACATTCTTTAGCTCTAATGCGATTATCTAGAAATAAGTCGTTTTAAAATTGTGTGCTACAGGCACATTCTATTTGTATATTTTATGAACTCGCGCAATAGAAATTTCGATTAAAATTTACTATAAACTTGTTTAAATTACGAACCCATACCATACTAATTTATTGTTATGTAAATCCACACTTACTGTAAAAACACGAGGTGTGTGAGTATTGACGTGCATCCGAATAAAATTTGGATGACACATAAAGTAGGTATATTATAATCACGTGAAAGCCAAAAAATTTAAGGGGCACACCTAGTGTGACAGCCTAAAAAAAGGCGATTTTTGGGAATTAAGAAAAAAACTGCTGTATCAATTGTTTTAAAATTTTAAGGGTATATTTATACATATTTTAAGAATACACAGTAAAATTTTTGAAGAAAAAAATTAAATATTTTTTGAGTTTCACGCGATCTCCGACGGCGCTAAAAAAGGTCCTCCATTGCTGCAGTGATTCCGGCCTTCTCCGTGGATGAAACCTAAAAAAAAAATTCTCGTTAAACTAGAAGATATTGTCCGTACAATGACCCACGGTCGAAAAAAAAAATTAAAAATTGACAAAATGGCGGCGTTTTTTAAAAAAAGTTGAATTTTACCCAAAAATTTTGGTCGTTTTTGGCCTGCCAAAATTCGATTTTTGATCAGATCAAAAAACTGGTGGGTCATTGTATGGAGAACTATATACAGAACATGCAGAAAAAATTTGATAGTGATCGGATCATTTGTCTCCGAGTAATCACTGCAGCAAATTCGAAAAGTGCTGTTTCGAGAAAAACGCGTTTAAAGATAAAATGATCGTTTTCACTGTTATAAATGGATTAAAATCATACTTACAGCTAATCTGCTATTCCAGGCCCATATAATTCACCTTCCTCTTCTTTAAAAAGTGCTTGTTGAGCTGAAGAAGCTCTTCTTCGAGATGATCGACCCTCTTTTGAAGAAGCCCGTTGGCGATGATCAGCGATTCGTAGTCTCGTCTCGTCCTTAAGAGCCGCATAATCTATTCATAATCTCAAAACTATTTGAGATATCGATTTAAAATTTTAGTATGTTATTTTTAAAGGTATAACCTATCGAAATATGAAAAAAAAATCGATTTTTAAAATTTCACACTAGGTGTGCCCCTTAAACACGCAAATTATTTTAACGATAGTAATTTTGTTATCGTATTTTAAATTCTTTTATACAATGAGCAATTAATTGTGAATACGTGACTCATTTTAAGAGACTTTGCTTTAGAATGCTTACCGAGGTAACCCTTCACCCTAATAGAGTACTTAGTATGGGCTCTCGTTGCATCCAAAAAAAAAGTAAGCAGTCGAGATTAAAACTATATTTATTATCGTATTATCGTAGAAAGCCAAATATTCTTAAAAAAAAAAACAGATGCGAACACCAATTAGTTAAGGTATTTCTTTATAAGACGGCGAATATTAAAAGCGAGCGTAAAATGAATTTTGATATTTTCAGTATATAGGTAAACACTTGAAATGTGTTCTGTATTGTTAAAATTCGATTAAATAAAAACTTGAGTTGTTCATTACCAAAAACGATCTCGACTGATTTGGCACTCTTCATAATATTATTAAGAAATCGGTCGTTTCTACCTCAAACATGTTTTGTGAATCACGTTAGATTTAGGGCCGGTTTTTTCATCTCCCAATTGACAAATTTTTACCATGGAAACAATTGTTTGAAAAAACGTTTCTATGGTAAATATGTGAATTAAATTAAATGAAGATGAAAAGATCGGCCCTTAGTAATAAACGGATAAACGCTACCTACTACCTACATATAAAATAAAAAGCACAACATATTGTGTAATAGTTTAAAATGAACTTCTCTCGTGATTCGGACAAATCGGCAAAATGGGTAAACGACCGATTAGATGATATCCGATTTCCAGGATCAAAATAAAATTTTTCAGGTTTTCCAGAATATCGACAACCTCGTAAAAGAATTTCGATAAAATTGAACAACGAAATTAATTGGTTTTGAATTTGAAACGAACCTAGTAGGTGTACTAACAACGTCGTTTTGTTTTAAAAATAACAATTTCGTTGTATTTCATTATGACGAAAAAGGAACTTATTTTTAATAGAATTTCTAATTAACACCTATAAAGAGAAATAAACGAAACGGTACAACTTTTATTATCAATTTCGTTGTTTTGTTTGATTAACGAGTTTCTGTGCTTTTTAACAACGGATTATATATCAAACAATAGCTAACATTTCTCTTTCAAGCAGCTTTTAATAATAACGAGCAATGTTTTAATTAGTACATAGTTACATATTTTGTTTATACAGTGAAACTCGGGAAATTAAATATACGATGTTATCAGAATACGATAGCTCAACTTTTATTAAACGTTTTTGTTGATTATTTTCACCCTTTAACTAAAAATAAATTGCTTTATCATTGTTGGATATTATTTAAAAACACTAGAAAATATCTGGTTAATAGACATTTGTATTTGGAAAATGTAGGTCTACAAAAATTAATGGGGAATTATTTGAAGAGTTTTTCGACGCGACATCTTCAACCATAGAGAGAGACTGTGTGTGCGTTTTATCAAGATTCATAAAATAAATATTAACCAAAACCAAACATAACGTAATACAATATTCGAGTTTTATGTTTCAGAGATTGCAGGTGCACTAATATTTACTTTTGCTTCCGCGGTTGTTTTGATATAAATTGCATGCTGCGCACGTCCGAACCCAAAGTTTACATTAATCCGGGCTTGTTTCAAATTTCAACAGTGACTGCATAAAAATTGATTTATTCCCATTCGAGAGAGACTATTGGCGCTGATGTTATTACAGCAGACGTGCTCGAAAATGCAATGCCGCAAAATACTTATAAATAATACTGTACTAGACTAAATAAACGGCAGTCTCGACGGTATAAGAAAAAAATGAAGAGAGTCGTCAGTGACTAGTTATCGCAGCAAGCCACCTCCGTTTATAAAGACAAAACATTTTAACCGGCAAATTATTCCGAGAATTTTGGTTTTGTTACTTTTGTTATTCATGCATACTCGGTCATTAATGAAGGCAAACTATACGCAAAGGTTATAGTTCCACGAGTTTTTAGTGTCTACATTTACGTTGTTGAACAACGTGCGTTTGTTTAGTAATTAACTAATGTCTGTAACGGAGACGGAAATTGATAATAATGCGCATTCGGGAAGGTAATTCCATTACTTATCGGTCGTTTAAATGCCATCTCCATTTTTGTAGATCATTTAAGAGATGTCTACGTTGTTAGGACCATACGATGAAGTAATTTTTGCCGATTACATACATAGATAGGTGCTCGAAATAGATATGTAATAAAAGTTTTAATTTAAATAAAAATACTACGATAGAAACGTTTTAGGCCATTTTGACTTGTTTGGTGATTCAAATTCCAGGAACACGAACACGTTTGGGGGTTTTATTATGAAGCGCACGATGCACAAAAACCTATCTTCGATCATCGCAAAATAATTTAGAAAGACGCGTATGCGCAAAAATTACGATTAGTTGGTACTGTTCTGTGCCAGCAAATTTCCCAGTGGTCGGTGATCATCCTTTTCTAGTTTCTCCCACCATAATTTTTTCGACTTATTTTTAGTTCGAGAGATTTGCTGAAAGCTAAATATCGATCCGCTTCGGGTCGGTTATAGAATCGAGAGATAGGTTAAGTCTCCGGTGGGCGCGCTAGCGGCAGTTTGCCGCAGATTTTAGTTTTCAACTTTTAAAACTGATACCGCTAACACTGGGAACACGTCCCATTACAGTATTATTCAATCATTGTAGTGGTAACTATTTGCAATAGTTGTGCAATTCTTTCTTACAACGGTTTATTAGTTAATCTTGATTACATAGACAAGTGTTGCTTTTGCGGTGTCCTTGCCGCCACGCGCCCTATGATGTAAGTATTGTTTTGTATAAATGGATATTGCTTTTTTGTTTATTTCTATTTATTTTTGCTATTTTAGCTATTTTATAAGTACCTTTAGATAAATATGTTGTGTGTTTTAAATTCTCAACATTTTAATCAAACCATGTGTTACATAAATATAATTAAAATATTAGTTCTGTGACCATATTTGCTTTTCCCATTATGCCAATTTTTTTCTAGTTGTTTTATTTTAGGCCTCGTGAAATTGTGCGTCCTGAGGATATAAAGAGATTGTTAACACGACAAATATCAGAAGAAGAAAATGATTCAAATTCAAGTGGATCAGAGACAAGAGGAAATTATTGAAGAAAATACGCATAGCAGTGACTCAGATCAATCAGCAGACGAGGTAGATTTTATACCAAATAAGAGATGAACAGGGTGAAAATAACTGATTATAATTTTTATATTGGTAAAGATGAGGAAACAATTTGGATGAGTGAACCACCTCCTTGTTCAAAAACAATGGCAAAAAAACATTATAAAAATTTTACCAGGTCCAAAAATGATTGCTAGAAATACTAACAAAGAAATAGATGCATTTCAGTTGTTAATTACCGATCAAATGATTGATGACATTGTGGTAAATACGAATAAGTATATCGTAAATAAAAGACTTCGAGTCAATTTTTCAAGAACTCGGGATTGCAGAGATACAACAAAAACAGAGATAAAATCTCTCTTAGGTGCGCACTATTTGATAGGTATAAAGAAGGCTGGTCATACAAATTGTTATGAAGTATGAAATTCAGATGGAACAGGAATGATTTTATCGAGAGCACTCTTCAGTTATAAGCGATTTCGTTTTTTGCTTCGTGCCCTTAGATTTGACGACTTGAACACACGAAATGTGAGACGAGAAACAGATAAACTTGCACCCATTCGCGATTTTCACCAACATTTTGTCAACAACTGTATTGCCAATTATAATGTAAGTGAATTTGTTACAATTGACGAGATGCTTCATCCATTTAGGGGGCATTGTGGCTTTGTGCAGTATATCCCAAATAAACCAGCAAGATATGGGTTAAAGTTGTATGCACTCTGTGATGCAAAAACTTTTTATACGTTAAATTTTTAAGTTTATTGCGGAAAGAACATGCCAGGTCCTTTTTTAAAATCAAATAAGCCTAATGATATTGTTAAGAGGTTAGTCAAACCGATTGAGAAAACTGAAAGAAATATTACGACGGACAATTATTACAGCAGCTACATCTTGGCCAAAGATCTCTTAGAGAAAGGACTGATATTTCTGGATACCCTAAAAAAAACAAGAGAAAAATACCAGATGAATTCTTAGCAAGTAAAAACAAAGAAATAAAATCATGTATGTTTGGATTTCAAGATGAATTTTCATTGGTTTCAGTTGTCCCAAAAAAGAAAAAAGTTGTAATACTTCTTTCTATAATGCACAGTACTGCGGAAATGGACCAGGAATCTAATAACTGTATTATAAATTTGGACTACAATCATACGAAAGGAGGCGTAGACAATGTAGATCAAATGTGCTCAGCCTAGTCTACTGCAAGAATTACAAGACGATGGCCTCTTGCACTTTTTTACCGATATCTTGCAATCGATGCACTTATTATTTTCAAGTTTAATAACCCAAACAATCAAAATAGACGGCGAGTGATTTTAAAACATCTTGCCTTTAGTCTGATGGAAGATCACATGAAAGAACGAGCGTTATAATGCAGACACTTCCTAAAGAAATCCACGTTTTCTTGGCCAATTATAGAAATGATGAGCCGCGATTCAGGAACCGGCGAAACCAGGAATTTGTTATATTTGTGGCAGACACAAAAATAACAGGACAAAAATGTTTGTCAAAACTGTAATAAAAATGTCTGTAAGAAACATAGTATTATAACAATAAAATGTGTCAGATGTATATTATGTTCTTTTTTATGTTTCATTAAAGACATTTTTGTAATTGTGTTTTATTAAAAAAGTTTTTAATTATCAAAATAGTATTACTTCAATTGTAGATTTACAATTTTCCGAAATTAGAAACAAATAAAACGAATATCCTGAATACGGTGTAAAAGCTGCAACGCGCCAACTCGTGGAAGTTGAAAAGGCGCGCCCACCGAAGGGTTAATATATAAATAGATGTATAAAATGCTTTTGTTGTTTTGGAAAAACTAGAAAAGGATGTTCACCGACTACTAGGGAATTGACCGGCACACAATAGTACCAAGCGCATGTTGCTAACTTAAAAGAAAGAAAACGTTTTTTTGTCTTATATGTGTAAAATATAAGATCTTAATGCTCATATGGATTTACCTTGTTGTCAAAGATGAGTAAATTTATTCGATACGGTGGATCACACATTTTTGGTCTTTGAGAACGTTCAATCCTCAGTTGTGATCGTGACTTTGCACAAATTAAAAAAAAAAACGCAAAAAGGTGTACAAATGCACGAAACTTAAAGATTTAATAGTAATTATAGTCACAGCGAGAGAACTGTAGTTTTCTGTTTAAAATCGAAAAAACGTATTTTTTCATCCTGATTACATAAGCATCTCGACGCACTCATTTTATTTTAACACTCGTCAAAATAAATAAAGTATCTAAGTGAAAGGTTTTTATGTGCGCGTTGAAAACGAAGCGAGCTAAAATGATAAAAATGACTGCATCCGTCCACTTGATCTCTAGAAACTGTCATAATCAAAATGAGAATAACGAATTTATTTTAAAAGTGAACGTTTGAAAAAGGAAACAGGAAAGCTCGCTGGGCTGGTTAATAGCATGTACTGAATCAATTTTGTAGTGAACCGATAATGGTATCCAAAGCTTCCTGTTGTGATGCAAATTTAAATATCCCTACCGAAGAAAGGAAAACCATTAACAGATTCAAGTCCGTCGAGCATTTTTATACATACAATACATACATAGTGTATGCGCGACTTTCTATACAATTTCTTTATCCGAATACTTTGACACTATTTTATTGGAATACAATTGAAATTGATAACAGACAAAAGATTAATAAAATGTTCGATTTCCTTTACACTGGCAATTAAAAAACGGTCGGTTGCAGACGCCACAAAAATTATAAATGTACGCGACGCGACAAACAGAAAATTCGAGTTCTCACCCCCCAGTTATTTACTAATTAAACGTTTTCGGTCTTCTCCGAAAACGATCGCAAACGAACGAGCATTATGGCTTTTCGTAAAGAGCAGAACGCGAAAAAAGTCCTCAAACAAAATGGAACGTTACGGCGTCTGTAGTAAACAAGGAAAACGACCGGAAGTTTTAGTTCCTGAACAAAACGATGTTACATGTTTTCCTTAAAAACACAAAGGGAAACGGAATAAAACGGCAGACATGCAAACGATTGTTTCAAACTACCTTAGCTATTTAAACATATCGTTTGCATGGTAAACTAACGCTCTTCTTTTTCGTTAACTTGTCCGTAACTGCCCCGTAGCGAGCACGATCGTCCAATTTTCATACTACGTAATTTAATTTGTCAAATAACGATATCGACTTTATTTCACAATATTTATAATAGATAGGGTACCTACCTATAAACTTAAGTCGGGGATCAATTAAAATTTATACGGTGGCTAATTTTAAGCGTGTCGCGTCGGAAAGTTTTTTAAAGTTTAAAACAGACGTGCAGATAAGGCATTATCTAAAATGTTTATTAATATATTTTACAAACATTAACTTTAAAGTATCCCATCTTACGACATTTCCTGCTTTTTTATAACCGCTTCTGTTACCTACACTTAAGATAAGTTCTAAATCTACTCTTCTTTAGGCGGCACATCATACACGCACACTACGTACCACAAAAATTCCTCCAGAAATTTATTTACCTATTTCATAATACGTCAATGAAATGGGTTTTTTGTTCGTCAATAAAACGGTGCATTTCCAATTCGTCGCGGAACAGGCGCACTTTATGTAGTATACGCATTGCCGTTTTACAGCTTGCAAATGTCACACGAGGGTACAGTAGTGCATAAGGGTTCGCGCACTCCTCTTGCTGGGATATATACATTATTAACGATGCGCCCGACGTGAAAGTTTGACCAAATAATAGCGAATCCTCTACGTTTTTCTAAAATTATATTAGTGGCGAATTATAAATAGTTTACAAACACAGTGAAACCTTTCAATACCGGACAATCGCGGGACCAAAACAATTGTCCGTTAATGGAGACTTTCGAAAGTGTCCGGTATTTGGAGGCGATCGTTCAGAGAAGTTTCGCCGTATCCACTTAATACGTACTCTAGAACTAAATGGGAACCGCAGAAACCAGACTGTCGCAAAACAAACGGGGAACGTTTCGCAACAAAATTAATATTCATCTGACATCAAAATGTTTGACGTTTCCTTCTGAAAGTCCACCGCTAACTAACTTCCAAAATAATGGCGTTGTTAGTTTCTGGCCAAGTTGTAAAGTTTATATTAATTTCGTCGTTTCGTCGGCACATTAAAAGATCCCGTTCTAAACCGCACGACCCTCTTTTTGAAAATAATTAGACGGTATAAATATCGACATCTGGTGAAACGATGAAAAAACAAGTAGCTCGGTGTACTATTGCTTCCATAAAACTTCCGAAATTCAACAATATTTCGAGGATTCAGAGATGCAGCAGACGCAGATGAATTTCTCCCGCTATCTAAATTTTATTGCCGTTCTTCGTAATTGGACCATAAAAAAAGGCATAAATGTTACGGGAAGACAGGTGAGGGCTAAATAACTACCCCGATGGGGTAAATACCCTAGCGGGGAGCCGGTAACGAGGGTATTACCAGAGTAAACCTATGCGGACTTCCCCGTGTTTTAACGTCTTTGCTGTCTTATTTTATTTGGATTCCTCTCTAATATCCGTGCAGCACGTCATTCCAGGATCTAATAGTAATCAAAATAAGGCTTATGCCGAATTTAGCGATTTTTACGGATAACGCTTCACTATAAATTCTCGGCGACATTTAAATCAAACCCATTCCGGGAAGGGACAGTCATTTGTTGTATTAAGAATAATTTATCGAAGAGCGGCGTTTTTTTTTATTCGAAAATAAGTTTCCCGCTTTTTCTCATTATGTCTTACGCGGAAATGGGAAAACTTTCTCGATTTAATGAATCCTTTGTTTCAATTAACATTAATTATATGCGCTTTACCTTCCACGCAGAATTTCACAATTTTAAGTTTTTTTATTATATCTTTATTAAGAAACATGTTTATTACTTCTCGTTAGCGATTTGACGGTGCACCTGAGACTAATGTTACTTATAGGTTACTAATAAGATAATAACGGAAATATTTTCGTTTAATTTTACTGCAACAGCCTAACTCTTGTACCGTTATCTCTCTCTATACAAATAGTGTGGCGTCTTATTTTTTTATTTTCGCACGTCCTCAAAATCGTCGAAAAACACGCAAGTTCTAGAATTTCAACACCCAGTGTCATAAATTTATTAGCATTCGACCTGATTTAGTGAACAGAGATATGCCCTGGAATGTGCTTAGAAATTTGTCATTCCGAAGTTTTGGGGTTTCACCAAAAGCACATCTCTCCAAATTGCTACCACATGTGATAACCGAAATCTGAACGTTTACAAAATCGATTCTAATTTATATGAAAATGTCGGGTATAAGTATTTACGTTTTTCTGTCAAACACTACGTTTAAAAAAAAATTTAACTTGCATTTACTTCTGTGGTGTATAAGTATTTGAAGTTTTGCAAAAGTTTATCCAGTTTTTTAATAATGTCAGTTTTTCGTTACCTGCTTAATTTTTAAGAGAAAAAAAATTAATAAATCTGATTAAATGTTATATATACTGAAAAAAATCCAATGAACGTATTTGAAAATTTTCATTGTACGTATGCATGAAATTATTACGCAAAAAAATTTTAAATTATTCATAAATACAATGACCGTTTTAATTATAATTACGTTCGTATTTTTTCAGTGTAGAGAATTCGCACTTACACTAGGCATTCAAAAAATTACCCTTAAATAAATTCACCTAAGACTTTAGCTAATTTTTTTAACTCACAATTTAATCGACTCTGTCTAAACCGTCACGTCGGCGTCGTCTGCATTGATTGCATCGTCAGTGCAATCGTTTCAAAATTACAACTAAAGACGCTTGCATCAGGAAAACTAATGAAATCTATTATTTATGGTTTAGAACTTTTTAAAAATATGTTTTCAAGTATTTCCTTATTATTTAAACTATACGTGCACTTTTCTCTAATCTTTCATAGCCAACTTATACATAAGTATTCATTGCACCTGTCGAAGATCGCCTAAATTTCTACGAAGCAAGTAGTTATTCGTAACAATATTGCGACAATTAAGAAAATGAAATAAAAAATAATTTACAACAAAAAACTTAAAGCAAAAATAATCCAATTGTGCGCATTTAAAATACGGACGTTTAAATATAGGTTGTATCGGTTTTCGAGCAAGTCGAATGAAATTTAAATGAAGCCTTCGAAAATTCACGCATACTCCTGCCGAATACTACAAAAAGCGAGAAACAAATGCCATTCCAATACAAAAGATACGAAATTGCAAAGATAACGTCCACAAATATGTACTACACACTGAAATATACAATTTCGTAAAGCGCTTTCAAATAAAAATCTAGTACTAGCAACGTTTTAGGAACAGGCAACGATATTCATATTTTGATTCAATTCCTCGACGCGATCCATTTGATCTTTATAAGATAAACATGTTAATCTAAATATTGTTCGCTTTTTTTATCGCATTACCTAAGTTCGGGTACCTAAGTTTATGTTTAAAAAGTAGAAAGCAGAGATATAAAATCAAACGAACGGAACGGCATAATAACAGAAAGTTAATTTTGTCCAAACAAGTAATAAAGTTTGTTGCTCGCGACAAGGTTGCAATTGCGATATAGGTAATATTTCAATCGTTGCAAAAAATAAATAAAGTTATATAGTAACACGAATCGCGAAAAAAAATTGAAGGGTTATTTTATGATAATAAACTGCCATATTAACACATAATAAAAAAACTGATCGGGGGCCCCCGCTATCAAAAAGCCGATAAAAATATAATGGTTTATTTGATCTTCTTAACGCGATTCCTATATAGAACATCTGTTATCACAGGCTACTACTTTAAGACGTTATTGTCGAGCTTTACTGCCTCGATTCCAACAATGTAAAAGCTCCGCACTTTCGACTAAATTTGACGCGGATTTACTTGCGATTTTAAATTATCCAATAAAATCCGTAACAATTTCAACGCCCGACAATAAACAAGAATTCGCAGTGTAACAAATGAGCCCGAAAGTGCGACAAAGCCCATAATTCAAAAGTGAAGCAACCTGAATTTTACGATGCTAGATTAAAAGCGGGGTTAAGTCGACGTCTTTTAGCTGCATCTGCTTTTACAGATACAGTTTGCGCTTTCGATGTTCATTTTGCGAGAGTTCTAGGCGCGTTTTGTTTTGCTTTGTAGGATTCGTTGTGTTGTATTGTGCTTTTCGGTCCATTTTATTACAATGGATGTGCACATATTGAGCTAGGAATAAAACGGATTCGGGGGGAGAGATTTCTGAAATTAACGTCGGTTCGATGTTAAAGTCGCGCGATTCAAGTATAAGCCGCTAAGAACAAGAAACGTGCGTGATTAAAATAAATTATTTGAATAAAAATTTAGTAGGTACAGTGACGATAAATTATCTAAATTAAAAAGAGAAAGAAACATTGCTTGAAAAGTTATAAATAACAGAAAAACAACTTTAATAACTACTATAAAAAATAATATTTGCAAAAACTATAACGGAAACGTCCTTTATCGAAAATACAGCAGAAATTAATATTTTATCACTTTGTTTTTGTACGAAACATGTACAAATAACGATAAATAAGGGACACCAAGCATTACATTCTAAATTAAGTTCGTTGCGCGATAAAACATAATAATTAGGTATTATTATGTAATACAAATTAGAATCTTTATTCCGTAGATAAATAACTTTTCGATATCCCGCTCAACTAATGTTCAAATTCCTTGGCGAATTATTTGGATTAAATAAAATACAGGCGAAAAGAAGGCGTTAAAATTTAAATGTGATCAGAATCCACAAATAATTTAATGTAAACAATAAAACAAAAACAACCTTAAATACCATCCCATAAATATCGCTTTTAAGATTGTAGGGACGCGACGTATGGGGAGATATATTATGTGAAGAAAACGGGGCTCGCGAGTACAAAAGAGAAATAAATATTAATGTGTATATTTCCGACGTTAGTTCCTTTAAATAATAAATTCGGTTAGTAATAAACTGTAATTTACTGAAGTGAGTTTCGTAAAATTTATTGGCCCAGAAATTAATTATAAAATACGTACTTACTACCACAAAACAATTTAATATGCAATTAGGAAGTTGTATAATACGGTAGTTTATATACATTAGACAAGTTTCGGTGTTTGTGCAATAAATTATTACTTTTATACGAATTTTTACGAAAGAAATTAGGTAGTAATTTAAAATACCCACTCTAAAATATGGTAGGTAGGTACGTTAATTCTACGAATTTTCCCCCAATTAATTTTTAAACGCGACCGCCTATATACCTACTATACATTTTAAAATTAGATATACGGAGAAAACGCTTCTAAAATTTCAAAGTGCATTTCATAAATTAAAGATTTCGACCCTCATTATTCACCGAAAGTTCAAACGTCTCGTCGTCCATATTACTCTGTTACTGGTAAATATTTTACTAGTTCTCTGTCGTTAAGAGTAATTATGTTCAGTTAAAAGGGTACCTATTAATCTTAGTGCATAACTCTAAATTTGATAAAAATGTATTTTTTAATGTTTTTTTCAACAGAACATATTTGTTAGTGGGTCCACGCGTACCTATACCTAAAAATAATTTATCGCATTGAGTATCGTAATTTGTATATTGAGTAACAATCGATATATTGTATAACTGAATACGTACAAACATACAATTCGTAAATGTTTGGAGTCACTTAAACAATTTCTATATTATATCGACGCAGTTTTGGCAGAACGTCTTGACCGTCACTTATGTTATGCATCTAAGGCAAAATTCCTAAATTCCCAAATTCCTACATCAACGCCCAAAGAAAATCACGTCCAGTTTAAAAATATTGTTCCTGTAAATCCATGCTTTTCGAGTCCATCTGTAAAATACCTATGTCAAACTTGGTCACAGAGAAATTTAGAAATTTTAACCAACACATATAAAAAAAAATCTCTAGCAGTAGTAATTACAGTGGAGAATTCAGAGAATACAAAGAACAAGAAGAAGTGATAGAAACCGAAGGCGTGGACTACATTCACCCCACCGACCTACCACTTACTTACCAATGGAAGAAATGGAAAATGTACTAAAAATCGCCAAAAATTCTACTCCAGTTCCCGACGATATTCCCTATTATTTTCTATTAAATCTACCAAAAATCCGTCAAAAAATTTTTAACCATGCATGAAACGGAAGTGTTTTACTTGATCTTCGGAGGGAAGCCATAGCGTTATCTTTTCTGAAACCGGGAAAATCACCGTGCCAACCCAAGTCGTATCGTATAATCTAACTAATCTGTTCGATGTGCAAGATCCTGGAAAAAAGAATTAACAACAGACCAGTTTCGAAATCGTTCTACCATGGATAAACGAATTAATTACCTCGAGTCTGAAATCCACGAAAGTTTCGCAAACAAACAAAAGCTCCTTGTAATTCTGTTCCGACAATAAAAAAGATGGCATCCGCGTGGGGTCTCCAAGGCCTTTATCAAAAACCTCTTAAAGGGGATCGTACGCGTCGAATTGAGAATAAATGGCACGTTCAACTCAAAAACAACGCTTAAAAATGGTTTTAAGTGTTACTCTATTTTTAATAGCGATAAACGATACAACCAATCATATCGCGCCAAGTATAAAAAAGCCAATCTGTACGCTGACGACTTTGTTATGTTTTAATAGCTGGGGGGAAAATTTAAAACTAACGCAAACGCATTTACAAATTTCTATTCGAAAATTAGAACAACGGTATAAAACCACAGGTTTCCGTTTCTCTGCGGATAAAACAACTTGTATTGTATTGTGTTTAGCAAGAGAAACATGGCAAACCCCCAATACTCGAATTATATAATTCCAACCTCCGTTACTCGGATAACGTTAAATATTTGGGTATAATTTTCGATGTAAAATTAAATTAAAGTTATCACATATGTGCATGCAATCGAACTCTTCGCGACCTTACAGGTTCCGATAGAAATTAATAAAATGAAACATTCTCTATCTTCGCTTCAAACCATTCAACGGCTATATCCATCCAACCCAGTAGAAGAAGTAATTAAATAACAAGTAGATGTATCCCATAACCTCTTGAACACCCCGATGATATTTATTTACGTCCCTTCACATATTGGAATCCACGGAAATGATCGCTTGGCACGCGATAGGCAAGTGAAACAATACAACCAAATAGGGTTAATCTATGTATTGCAAAGGGCAAATCAAACTAACAAGCAAACATATCGACGTGAGGGACAGTCGAAAACTCGCCCAACACCTGGCTCGCACTACCTCAAAAAAGGAAAATCGGGCGGTCATTTCGAGCTATATCTTAAACAACGAACAACGGCCTCTTTATAACGTATGCGGCCAAACCTTATCAATCCGACACATTATAATCGACTGCAGAGACTTACGTGAAAAGAGAGTCGGCAACGGCGTCCGGGAAACCCTACGGAATGCCCTCGACAACAACATCCAGGATTTGTTCAACACATTGGAATTCCTCCGAAGACCGGAGGCGTTACACCAAATGCGAAGGCTATCAAACACCTGTTGGAACCAGTGCTGCAGTGAAATATCTAAAGTATTTATATTGTATTATATTAATACGTTGATGCGGTCAAATAAATAAATAATAAAAGTTTAAGTAACCTCGATTTCCCGCATTCGATACAACTATACATAAGTGATATTTCAAATGATCGACAGTTGTATTGCATGCGTATTAAAAGTAGGCGCTACATATTATATAACAAAGGTTACACTCGCGTTGGAAAAGTTTACGAGCAAAATTTTAAACAAAAAATGACGTCTCAACACAACCTTTCTCCTCTTCGCCGTTGTACATAACATATAACCACAGACGTCGAGATTGCGTGATTGAATGATATTATCGATTGTGAGAAATGAAAATCTCAATTTTATAATCGTCCCAGTTGACACATTCCGTTCGTCCAATCGCGACTCGTTCTTGTCGAACAAAATCCGCAGTCTCTTTATTATGTTGTCTTATATACACACAGTACATAATTTTCATTAGCCAAAATTCATAAATTGTTATCTCAAACAAATTAATTATCTACCTACTGTGTATAACTTTGTTGCGGCATGTTTGTAATCAAATTCTCTCTTTATGAAAATGAAATTGTTTCTAAAAGGCCTGCCTACTAAATTTCGACGTCATACCGAAATAAATTCGACTTGTATATAGTCTAATAAAATAGGAAATACATTTAAATTTCGTAAGATAGGAATCTTTCCTCGAATTCCTGAAGTTTGTGAATTTCAAATTGACAAATTTACGACAATAATAAAATAACGAGAAGATACATTTATGTAGGTAGGTATATTTCTGGTGGGCGGTTGTCGTCTAAAAAAAATTCCCAAGGAAGTTAAATTGGTGTGAAATCGAACACTTCCTACAAAATGCACGAAAAAAAATAGGAAGCCGTTAGTATCCACGGCGACAGAAACGTACGTCGAAAATTATGAGACTCGAGGCCGATGGCACAAGGGAGCAATTTAAATACATTAATATAATTTCAACTAAAAAATTAAGTCCCACGTCATATAACATGGTTCGTTAGTCATTAATTGTATCGATTTTTTACAATTTGTTAGTAGCAGATTTGCAAGCGTCCAGTTGCAGCGGGATTCGAACCCGCAACCGCGACCACTAGACCACTGCGACCCCAATTTTTAATTTTAACAGGTACATCTAGATAATTCAACGCACCGGACTTATCTAGCGAAGTTAAATTTTATAATAAAAAAACAAAATTTTATGGGTACGTTTTCCTAGAACGTGAACCCGTGTGTTATGTTTGTTTATGGCCGTAATTCCGGAACAGGACCGGACGACGAACGCGTAAAGTAAAAAAGTTTCCGGAACGAGGGGGCTAACATTCTAGGTTTCAAATAACTTTTAGTTGGAAGAGAGGTTTAAAAAGTCTATCTCGAAATGTACAACTTGATTGACGAATTAATTACACTTTTTAATGTTTACAAGGACGCGTTTGTGCTTGAATAACCCTCGTAATTATTATTATAAATAAGTCGATATAAAATATAGATAAATAGAAAGATAACAAAATTAACCAATTATAAAACCGTTACGTACTACGTACGCACTACAAATAATTGGATCAAAGTCAGCTTTAGAACGTAAAATCAGTTATCGAACGTTTAACTTTTCATTTTATTTCTTATTTTTACAACGCAACCCATGATAAGTAGAAATTCTTTTTAGAAGGCGACCAACAAAAGATTTAGTGGAGGGAAAACATAAACTTTAACCTAGTGCTTGTGTTATCTATGGCTATTAAAAATGTACGTTTTTGAAATACGTAATTCTACTACATGTTTTATGTTTGCGAATACAAACTCTTTCTTCTGTTATATAACAATACTACGTTTTAATTTATTTTTAAGATACATACCTACTTAAAACTGGAAATAAACAGTAGTAGATACGAATTATGAAATTCTTCTTAATTCTAATTCGATTTACAAAGGCCGTATGCATTTGTAAAAAAAACTTTTTTGTAAAATGATAACATTCGAACAATTTTCATTAGTTTTATTTAGTTGTCAATATTTACATAAGTATTTCGGTTTTTTTATTTATTTAATAGTCGGCAATTCGACATCGTTTGTGAAAATCAATGAAAAAAACCTACTAACCCGATAAACTATAAAAACCAACATTTTTACATAGTTATAGCTTCATAGCAGTTACCACGTCTTATAACAAATAATGCTAATTTTCAAATATTTTAAAGGTAGACGCTCGGGTTCACAGTGTAACATAGACGCACATATAATTAATTTAATTAAATTAATTAAAAATATTTATTAATATTATAATATTTAATATTTATTCAAGGAAACCGCAATGGGAGATGAAAACCGAGGAAAGAAATAGAAAACAACACAAAAAAAGATCGCGCATTAAAGAAAAAGCAACGACAAACCGAGCGTCAAAAATACTTACGACAAAACTAAGAGGAATACCTTACCTAATGAAATTATAAAAAGGAATTTCAATATAAATTCCCACAACAAAGATTGAAGCGAAAACAGTGGAAAAACAATTCTTGGTTATTAAGGTAGACGTCGGATTAAAATAAACTGGAAATCGACAAACATTGCTATGCAGATGTTCAATTTAAAAAATGCCATCGTATCAAATGCGTTTTTGTTAAAACTATCTTAACCGCAAAATGCAAATTTTAGAGGCGCGAGCGAACATTTTGTGCCGTAACGAAATTATAAACAGTACTTACGTAGGTATTACACTAAACAAGAATCGATTTTTGTAGTAAACAAAAAAAAATGTGAAATTTTTCAGATCGTGCTCGAGATGAAATGTTTTTTCAAAACAGTTCTCTGGTGTTCGGTTCTAAAAGGGTCAAAATCACAAAATGCGTATTTTGGTAAATCTGATGTTTTAAACATAAAGATCGGACCGCGCCTCGGTACCGAATTTCCATCTAGTAATATGTCTCAAAATTACAAAAAGAAATATATCTTTTGAAAAATTAAAAATTAAAAAAAAAATGTAAAACATTTTCCCGATTATCTTGAAAACGGCGCATTCTATCGAAAATTATAAAGATATGTGTTTGATAGAGAATTGTGTAATAATTTTAAAACATATATTATACAGACGATCCGATAATTAATAACGTAGATAACGCGACAATCAGTTTAAAATCTTTGATCGGCCGCCATTTTGAAACGACACGGTCGATTCGGCTGGTTAACGAACTCGTCCTTCCTATTCGTAGAGGCGATATATTGTCCAAATTTCAGTTTCCTACGATCAAAATTACGACCGGAATCGCGCCTACAAGATTTGATTTTGGTATATACAGTTAAACTCGGTTATAACGAGATTGTTGGGACCGCCACTTGTTGCTCGTTGTAACCGACAATAAAAAAAAACGATGTATGAGCCGAATACAATTTCAAATGTAAGTAGATAAAATGCTCCTAATATCCAGGATCTCGTTATAACTGGATTTCGACTGATATTTATGTGATCTAGGGGTCGAGCTCAGAGAAAACCCAAAGCGGCGCCTCCGAGTCCCGTCATCAGACAGACTGCAATAGCTTTGTAAAATGTAGGTTGATACTTAAATATGGGGTAGGCAAAATGCAGTTTGAAAATGTACTAACAATACCTAAGTCCGAAACACCAAAAATTGACAGAATTGCCCTATTAGAATCAAGCCCAAATTATATTTAAGTAGAAAACCAATAGGTTCGAGGATTTACTTCGTAAAATATAATGTTATTAGATAACAATATATTTTGGTTATTTTCGATACAGATGTGAGTAGCTACTTATATAGAGTGATTCATCAATAATGCGAAAAACTTGAGAAGGTACGATTGCTTGTCAAAAATTAAGACTAGAGTTTTTTATATAAAGTTTTTTCCTAAAAGTGTTCTTTCGTAGTTATTCAAAAGGGGAAGCCCTTGAATTAACGAATAACAAATGTTAAATATTTGGTTGAATAAAGATATAATAGTTGTGTTGACAAGTTCTGGCAACGGACAACGATATTTAATCAATAAATTATCAGTGAATATTGATATGTTGCTAGTTTCACTGTACCTATATGTAGTGTAGGATCACTTATTTTATTTTTTTTTACTCAAAAACTATTGGTTCTCCGAGAAAAATGAAGGGGCCAAAAAAGTTCCAAATAAAACAAACTTCCACAAAAGTGATTTTCTAAATTTGAAAAATTTAACCCTCCAAAAAGTTCTTTAAAAAACAACAGGGGCGGCAATTTCATTTCCTTGTCTTGACAAGAAAATATTACTAATATAGGAAATCTTTTGATAAGTAAAAATCATTTACTAAATGTCGTTCTTCTACATTTCTCGCAAGTTTGAGAAATAAAATGATAACCCAATTTTACCCATCATTTTCTGGGGAGGGGGTACAACGCCAAAAAGAGTCGTTTCAGGAACAAATTTGTATGAAAGACCCTCGTTATTCTTCGACAAGAAATCGCCCCTTGAAGGTTTTCGGCATTATTTACGACTCACCCTGTATAATGTATAATTTTTAGATCCAATTATATTTTTTTTTAGAAATTAAATACCTTCGGGGCAATAACATTTAATTTGTCAATTACGACTAATCTTTCGGGAACAGTTGCATAAAATTAGCATTTAATTCTTTAACAGCCTCTTAAAGGGGGAGTGCGGTGCCCGTGATTAAAGCTCGTCCGGAAATATCTAATCGAAAGTAGTAAATTGATTACACCTATCGAATTAAATTATTTTATAGCGCCTAAGAAGTCTAGCGTGCCTAACCCTTAAGAGGATGATTACGCCAAGCACTAATATAGGGGTTTCAATGTAAATTCGGTCAGGTATTACACCTATATTGACAGAAATTTTCAATTTTTTATTATAGAATCTGAAAATATGTATCATCGAGTATGTGATGACGTTCTTATTTTCTTAAGAATATATATACTTCTTATATAATAACTATTTGAAGTTGGAAATAATTATACTAACTTTTCGATGTCACTTTTTTGAATTAGAAGCTATATATTAAAAAAAATAAAAACGTGCACACCTTCTGCCATCTTTTAATTACCTAAAAAATATTTCTTAATAGATACTTATAAATAAAATAAGGCTCAAAACATTTTCGTTTAGTAATCGGCGAATCGCGATCTTCGTGCTCGCGTGTATGCTCTATCCTTGTATCGCCGTCTTGCTCACGCTATCTCCTCGCTGCGTAAACTCAACTCGAGAAATGTTTATTTCAAGATATCGGCTTGCATATTACCTCATATAATTAGTAAAGAATGTGTTCCTCGAAATTTTATGTATGGTAAAAGTGGTTGTTCCAACAATACTTTTAATTGTCTACACTTGTATGTATTTTAAATACATATCGACGCAGTTATCGTAAACGCCATTTTTTGCGAAAATGAGTTATTCTGACTATCTTATGCATCAAAAGATCTAGGACAAAGACATCAAATGTCAAGAATAAGAATCTGGTATCAATATTTCGATTTTTTTCACCAGAAAAATCGATTTGTATTTCGGTAAAACGTATCTTCTTATATGTAGCTACGCTACAATATAAAATGTGCGCTTCTGTAAAATCTATTTTTTGTCGTTTACGATAATCTGCCACAACTACCGTCGATATAGTTACTGTTACTTTGAGGCGATGCCGACGATTATCTAAATAATTTTCTACTTCAACAGGTAGTAAAAAATTCGAGATTCACATACACGAGGTTTTATTGTAGTTACTCAAGTGAAACATTCGTATCTTACTTATTAGACTTATTGTTAGAAGTAACTGCAACAATTACTTCTCCAAAACGTATTTATGTTTTAGCGAATGATTCAATATACAACTGTCTGAATACGATCTAAACTTACTACAGAACGATTTTTAATTTATTTAAAATTTAACAGAATGCAGGTTTAGGGCAAATCTTTCCATCTTCTGATAAATTTATCTGACAGATATGTACTATGAAAACGATTGTTCGAACAAAAGTTTCAACAGAAAATATCTGTCAGATATAATCAGAAGATGGAAAGATCGGCCCTTATTATAATTAATCGCATCGATATGTATAAGTTACTCTGGGTTTTTATTCCATAAATTCCATTTTGTCAACAACCACAAGTTGTTAACATGACAAGGTATAACACACTCACACGAGTGGTTACGAGGGTATTGTTATAACAGTAGTTATAACATTTGCCACTAATTTTAGAATTATTCGGCTGATTTGTTGTAATAATTGAACAATTGACAAACCAGATACTGTAGAATATAAATTTCGAACAGGTTACCGAATAATTATACCTATTTAATATAATGTCTTGGAATTTAATAGCTAGATATTTATCAGAATGTTTACTAGATAAGCATAAATATTTTCTGTACTGAAATGAAGTGTGGCGTGGGCAAACTTGTATACTGGGATACTGAAATAACGTGTAGATAACATACTTGTAAAATTGTATTTAGCTTTTCTGTGCGAGCGTAATCATCCTCTTAACGAGTAAACTCGCTTAGAATGAAAAAAACCAAAACATTTTCCAGTCCCGAGATTATAATTTTTTAATAACTTGTTCAAAATAAAAATCTACATTGACCAATTCGACCCATTTTACTTTTAACCATTCTTATTTTTATTAGTTTACTGTACCTACATATCAAAAGACCTTCAAAGTCAAAATTGAAATTTCAGATCTTTGAAATTTTAAAAAATTCTTTCGAACATACTTTAATTCGATAAATGCATAAAATTGAAGAAACAACTGATAAATGGTGGCCGATGACAAAAACGTTAATTTTGAAATTTAAAATTATAAAAAATATGGCAATTTAACAAATTCACAACTACATAATTATACAACCATTTATATTATTAAAATTTTATACATTGCAGTAAAGACTTACCATCATGACCACGTATTTCAACCCTTAAATATTTAAATAAACTTTACATATGTATGTTATGTAATCTATAACAGTTTAATAAAGCACGTCTTATCATTTTTTTTTAAACCAACTTGCGACACGAAGAACAAATAAATTTTAACGAGCAAGAGATAACATACACCTTGACCGTAAAACCCAAGATACGATTCGGTCCTTTTATCAATTAAATTCGGCATATGTACTACGTGGATAATGCTTTCTTGACCAACCAAATTGTGACCTGTTATAATTTTTAAATAAATAGGTAATTTTCGTGCAAATTTTATCAACTTCCCCGTTTCGTTTGTGGTTTTAATTAATTGCCGTTTAGGTTCTTCACTTCCGACTTTAATTAATTCGAAAACGTAAGAAAGCTAAGAAGAACTTTTTTACTACCTCTTAAATCGAAACAAAATAATTCACTTATTAAAGAAATGATGGAAATTGCCTTCTTTAAATTCCTCCGTTATTTTTATAGTACCCGCTCTTGAAATGCCCTAATGAAAGTATAAATTAATAGTTAATTTTACAATGCGAAAAAAGTTAATTTTAAAAAACTAAAAATAAACCGGAGTTCTATTTATAAACGTAACCGCGAAAGAAACTGCGAGTCGTCGTATAAACTCGAACAACAGACGACCTTGGAAAATAAACAAAACGCTCACCTGTTAATGCAGACGTCCCGACCAGCAGAAGGAAAGGCCAAAACAGCATCTTGCCCTCGAACGGCGCACGGGTGTCGGGACCAAATTTCGATTCAACAAATGTCGCCCGATTCTGCCCTCAAAAAATATTAAGACAGTTCGGCCACTTTCGATCACGTTAAACTGCAAATTCGTAAACAACGAACACTAGCTGCAAACTCGACGCGCAACAACTGAATATCGCGAACACCACCTACGCCAGTCTGCTGTCCGCGTCTTTTCGGACGTTTCCGTATCATTACAACCCTGCCGGGATTTCTTGAACTTGTAAGATAAACATTTCGATGCACCCACCGGCAACTTTTGAAGGTTGATTTAGTTTTCCATCTATTTTTATTCATTATACAAGTTTAATGTTTAATATTTTAATTTTAATAGATATTAATTTATTTTAAATGTTATCATGTAGGTAAATTTAGTTAAAATTATTTCTGATACACTATCACACGAAATATGGGCATATCTTTTCTCGTCTATCTTATTAAAAAAATTCAAGGTTCTTGGTTTAATATTTCTATTATATACCGCAGCCCTTTAGGCAATGCTTTATGCGGAAATTAATTTTTGAAAGAAGCGAGTTCGTAACATTAATTTAGAAGACGAGGTTTTGCGAAATTTCGTACATGGGATATTATAAATTCGGAAACGAAAAAATTATTCTACGTTCCGATTTTAGATTTTTCGACGAAATTTTAAATCTCGCCAACGAAAACATTACAAAAACGATCGCGATTTGTCGCGAAGTTATAAATTAATTACAACGACTTGCTATAAAATTGAAGTGCCCACTACGTAGGTAAACCCAACAATATACAGTGGAACCTCGATAAGTCGATTATCTCGATTATTCGAGTTGGTTGTGTGAATTACGAACTAAATTCTCAAATAAATACATCTCGATTACTCCAACTTTAAATATTTCGAAGTTTTCTTCTCTTCCTTTCAGGTTCGAGTTATCGAGGTTCGATTGTGCATAGTTCTTATGCAAATTTTATTACACAAATAAAAAGTGTTTTTCAATACTTAGAAACAACAAAAAAGGATAGGTACGTATTTCTTTTCGCACGTTCATTTTGCGAGTTAAACGGTGCAAAATAATTTTGGAAAAGGAGGACTTTATCTTTCAAGGATGTTTATTAATTATTGTTTCATTCCACGTTTGAGTTTTCGTATATGAGGTTGAAATTATTTGGACTACAACCAAAACATAGTTAATGAAACCGGTATTATCATATATATACAATATACAAGGTGTTTTATTTCAAAATTAAAAAAACTGTTTGCCATTTATTTTGATGCTGTTTAATATTTCTTTGTAAAATTTGGAAGAAAGTTTGGGTACTTTATAACACATTCAGCTATTATTAGAGGCGTACGTTCTAAATTCTACGCCACTGGCGAACTCGTTATTATAGTATATATTTTTTATTTCTTCCATGTTTTCTATGTAAATAACGTACTTGTTTCATTGCCCATAAAGTGAGTATTTTTTAAGATATCTGTGTTTGAATATAGGATTGCATCAAATACATACAGCTACCTTATTCATTTTCGCCGTACAGTAAACATAAACAAACGTTATGTACGTACTATGTAATTACCCATTATATGCATTCATGATCTCGTAGCACAAACATTCGTGAGCAGATCTGACCTGATCCACGTTGTTATCGTAAGGCAACATCTCCCCATACATCTTTGTTTATAATATACTGCATAAGCTAGGTGAATAGGCCATAGATACTAATGAAATTAATAGATATTTACGTTCGTTTTTTTTTGTTTAAGTAAAAATAACGTAGAATTTAATATAAATCATGTTTCACAACATTAATTGTAAATATTTTATAATAAATTTTCAAAGTGATCCCTATTTACTTCAATAAATTTTTGAATTCTTTCGTTATAAGCTCTTTTAATTAAAAAAAATATGTACGTTCAATCGATTTTTAATAAAATTTAGCGATTTTCAAATTGTAGTGGCCGTTTGGTTGGCAATAAAACCGGGTCCAAATTCTTTTTTTTTATTTGACGAAATTTTAGCGGTATTTATGACTATTTTGTTGACCCGGATGGTCGGCGACCACAATAAAAACAGTGGCGGCCAAACTTTTAATCCTCAAATAATTTATAAGCCAAAATGAACTAGGTGAGACTGATGAATATTCTAAAATTGATCTTTAATTGGATCTTTTACAATCAATTAACAATCGAAAGGACCGATCGTCGCAACGAAAATTATAACAACACTAGATTATCTAGGCTGATTTATCGTTCCGCACTTATAAAAATGGACAAGTCCGTTTCGAAAGGCGGTCGATCCAAAATTGTAAACGCGGCCATTTCGTTATAGAGTCGTAAATATCAAACATGTTTCGGAATCGTCATAAAATTATCTATCAAACAATTTTTTTTATGCGTTTTTCGATAAAATACACCGTTTTTTTTCAGATACGTTTTGATACGTTGTAAATTCGTTACCGCGGCATATTTTCAGTCTTTCATAACGCCGTAATGTCTAACTGTAATAAAATTTAAACGCTCAGCAGTACTGTTCATTATTGTTGTAGTTAAATGAAGTATCCCAAACATTTCTTCATTAGTAAACGAGTCATCGCATTGTGCGCAGATTATGAAATTACACGATAAACAATAATTATGGTGTATCAGTGGCGCCCCGTGCATCTTGATTAAATGATTTATTTTGTACTTTAATTGAGCTGTAAAACGACGGTCTTATTAAAACGAAAATTAAATAGCAAAACCGAAAATACGTTTAACTACTACGAATCTATTTTTATACCAAGATAATATGATATCTAAAGTGAATTATAAATAGTTGACATGAAATGTTAAATAGTTTCACTGTTTCGACTCATTTCTAAATTACTAAACATTATAAAATTTCCAATTTTTGTCATAAAAAACATTTATTGGGAAATAGCATAATAAAATTCTTACAATATTAGTTTTTTGGACTTTCTTCGTTAGTAGATATCAGTTTTCGTTCTTAAAATTAGATTTACATTAGCATATCGCTTTATTATAATAACCAGCAACTTTTCGAATCGTTATGAACCAAGTGATTTATTTTCTGTTAATTTCCTTTTCTACCAACGTTTTTATAAACGTTTTAACAGTTTTATTGTCAAATTAACTGTGAAAATTGCGATTCCCATTTGTAAAGTTGTTATTATCTACTTACTTATGTATGTATATGAAATATTTTTCTATTTTAAGCTTCCAATTACTGATTTTGTAAGAGTTTTAATTGCACGATCCTTAAAGGTGATTAAAATGCAAATTATCTACTATTTCCTAGAGATGATTAGGTATTTATTTATTATTATTGTCGTTAACATGTTACTGTAACAATATTTTCTATATTTCAGACTGCAAAATACAGTACAATTTCAATAACGTGAACTAATTACTGCAAATGGCGTTCACGTTTTCGAGGAGTTCATGTAACTGAATAGGTTATAGATACTAACATAATTGATATACATAATATAGTGTGAAACGTCAAAAATAAATTTAAATAATATTAATTTATTTAATGGGACATAAAAAGAAATAAGAAAACATGTAATTTCGTGAAAAATGTTCTTTTTCGAGAACAAATTGCAGTTGACTTGGCAATTCGATACTTATTTGATAAGAAAACCGCTCCTTTCCGGTCCTTTCTTTACATCTTAGAAAAGCTTCGTTTTGTTTTCCAAAGTTAAATAAATTGATGCTTTCTTATCGTTAGATGTCATAATAAATATAACAATATTTATTACACATCACAAGTGTAAACAATTAATAATTTATTGAACTTGTTTTATTGAGTTTATTTATTTTTTCGTTATATTTTCAGTTTGATTGTTTACGTTCGCATCCTTTTTCAGTGCGCACAATTCAAAAGCCACTATATCTCATTTTAAAAACAATACCTGTAGTTTTAAATTTATATTAGGCATTCCGTTGTTCATGTTTTGGAATATAAAAAAATTTGCGTTCACATTTTGAAACATGTAGGATATCAAATCAGTTGTTGGATGTTCATTTTTTGATGTTTCTTGCAAAGGTTATACTAACATCTTATTCATTTCATTATTTATTGAAAATCTCTACGTTGCCTGTTGATGAAAGACCGTGGAAATCTATACCGAAATTTTTCAATGTAATAGTAAACGAAGGAAATCTTGTACATGAACATAACGCAGATAAATATTTTGTGTACAGCACGAACGATACACGTCGCGGGGATTTTCATTTTGAATTATGGCTTGGACATATTTGACGCATTACTCTAACCTTCACCATAGGTATTTTTAATTAATGTTTACGGGATCTGTGCGGTTAAACTTACTAAAACTGATAAAATATTTGCATATTTTATAATAAAAAACGACGAGTAACTTACATTACGACGCGTGTACTTTTATGGATATTACACGAGTTCAGCTGCGATTGCGATGCATCGTAGGGGTAATCTTTAAATTCTCCCTTATTTAAAACCAAATTTATGCATAGCAATATCAGACCTTTAAAAAGTAAAATAAATCTTAATATGCTATAAATTTAACCTCAGTCCTTTGCAAATCCTAATACTATTTTGTGCCATCCTCGTATTTTCATATCCCTTATCCGTTCCATACTAATTTCGACCCCGCCATAATATTCCACCCTTCTGTTCTCTATTTATTTTGATTTTGATCCGATAACGCATTATATCATTTCAATACAATTCGTTACGCATCGTCGATCCGAATGGCATTGGATGAATTCATTTCACGGCAAACATATTCAAATTTAATTTTAATATCTGTCACGTAATAATATTACGAGTTTTTGCTTACGGCAGTTTCTTTAATTGTTGTTGTCGAATTTAAATTCGTTAATAGATTTCTGATAAACTTAATTAAAAGTAAATTGGACCGGTTAATGCTCCTAACCTTGCGCGTATTTCACCCTTCCACCATCAAAATAAAATGATAATCGAGGTAGTTAAGGCACAATAAAAATTGAATAGGTAATTTAATTTTCAATTCTATTTTACATTTTAGATTAAGAATTTTATGTGTGAAATTTATAGTTCTGTTAAGTACGGAAATACGAGTAATATAGCCTGCTGCACGCAATTTAAGTTAGGACTCGTTTTATACGTATGTACTTACCTAAGTATCAAAATCAAAGGACATAAACTTCCGCATTTAAATAAAGGACGATTTTCATAATCTAGCTGATAATAATTGAAAATTTGGATACTCGCAAATTTTTGGAATTTGGAAAACCTAGATTCGGCTGGATCCACCTCGAGGTAGTTGTTTTCTTATTAAACAACTTGCACGAAACACCGTTAAATAACATTTGCATTGTTTTAGATATTACGATATCACGAAAATATAGATCGTTCATTTTGGGTCGATCATACATATTTATATAATATATATGTATTTAATGAAGCTTTGTAGATATGATTACGGTCGCAATTTTGATCGTAGGAGACTGAAATTGGTACTTTATCCTTATGACTACAAAAGACGAGTTCGTTAACCAGAATAATCGTCCGACCCGTTTCAAAATGGCGGCCGATCAAAAATTTTAAACCGAGCTATCTTCGTTATTAATTACGGAATCGGTAATATGAAATATGCATTAGAATTCCCATAAAATTATACACTAAATATTTCTCTTTGCGATTTTCGATAAAATGCGCTGTTTTCGAGATAATTGTGAAAAAACGATGAAAAAACTTCAAATGTTTGTTTTTTTTTAAATTCTTATAAAATAGTCTTGAAAATGTTTCTTCGGCACATGTAATTTTCCAAAACAAAATGCACTTCTTTCGAGAAAATTGATAGAAATAAGGTTTGGAACATATGCATAACGCATGGAAATTTTTTGTAATCCCAACCTGTTTGCTGTACCTACTACCTATTAACTTATATGCATTTATTAGTTATATCAGGTCAACAACAAATTATATACATTAAAAATAGGTTTTGTATTATTTTGAATTTTGATTTCCTATAGAAATGGCATTTCACCCATTGCGTTCGCATACCTTTTACAATTTAATTTCTACTTTAAATATGTACAGGTAATAGGTATGATGAATATAATACTGTGATCTATCTGTAAATCTTCTCGTTGAGAAACCCGCATGATGCGCAAAATATCCAATTCGTCACTGATCGAAATCAGCCACTTCTTGATTACACCGTTTAGATAGGGCACATCTTCTTGTACTAATCGATATATAACTACCATGTTAATTAAACATCAACTCTCACTTTTTCTTTGTAAATACTTAAGTACATAACTGCCAATTGAAAAAATAAATCATTGTAAAAAAACGCGAAAAAATTGTTTTCATTGGAATTTAATAAAAAATTTAAATAAAAGGAAACCACATTACCTACCTGTATTTAGTGGGTCGGCATCGTATTGATTAAAGTAGATAGTTTACAAAAATTTCACTTGTTTCTAATCGGCGTTGAGAGTTATAATTTAGAACGTGTGGTAGAGTATTTCAAGTAACGTATCTTATGTGGCCTTAAAAAATAATAAACTAATGTATACGATTACGTTGTAAACGAAATAAAATATAATAAAATCTAATTAAAAAATAACACTAACGGCCATCTAACGAATCGTTTTGTAAACCTTTTATATATTTAAATTGATTTTGCTGACGCTACTGAAGCTTATTAAATAAACACGTAAAACTTAATTAAAATCAAGAATCGGTAAATATTATTTTCGTAATTAGTGAATGTCGTATTTAGAAAATTTACGTTTGCGTCAACGTGTTACCGTTTAAGGCCGTTATCCCGATTATCAAAGGTCGTTAAAGTTATGAGACAGGTTTGATCAAAAGGAAATGTCCAACACAAACCAACTCGAGAAAATCACGAGTTGTATGAATAGATATTTAGATTTAGGGTGGCTTTTAAATTTATAATAACTCGGATTTTAATTAATATTTAGCTGGGACTGTGAGTAAGGTACATATTTGATTTTGATTAGATGTATTTTTAATGTGTTAGGCATTAATTTGCTTCATATTGCTATAATATTAATTTAACGAAGTAGGTATATTTTTGATCGGAAACGTAAACATTTGAAAATAAAATTGTTTTACTATGAAATTTTGTACTTAAGCAATAAGTCGACGATTCAAATACGTACCCGTATATAAAACCGTGCATTTAAACAGACTCTCTTGTAATAAACTGAATAATTTACGACTCCATTTAACTATCTTATTTACAAATTGTTTAACTGTAAATTTGATGCTGAATATAGTTCAATTTATAAATCGTCCTGTTTTGATGATTACTCGAACAATTAAATTAAGCCCTCAGTTTTATTAAAATATACGGGGTCCTTCATAAATAGCGCGAAAAATTTTAAGGGGCAATTCCTTGTCGAAGATCAAGTGGGGTCTTTTATATAAAGTTTTTTCCTAAGACGTCTTCTTTCGTATAGTTATACACCTCAAAATAAGGGGAAGAGTTTCTTATCGTAATATTTTCAATCATCCCCTATCTTCACAGGTAGGTGAAAATTACAACCCCCCGTTGCTTTTTTAAGACCCATTTGGCGACTCGAAATTTTGCAATTTAGAAAATCCCGTTTAAAAGCTCGCTTTATTTAGAACCTTTTTTCTCGCGAAACCTACAGTTTTTGAATAAAAAAATAACATCAGTGATCGTATACACTATACAACGAAACTTGGAACACATTCACTGATATTTTTAACTTTTAAAGGAAACGTTTTTATAGAAAAAGCCCTCTTTAATTTTCAACAAAGAATCGTCCCTTGAAGGTTTTTTCGCATTATTTACGAATCTCCCTGTATAAAAATGACGATTAATCGTAAGGTTTTGGGTAAAATTAAATTACATTTAACATCTCATTTATGAACATCCTAAAAGACATCTAAAATAATAACGACTTATTTTATTAGTAATTTACCTATTATATATTTGTGAACGTGGAAATGTACAACACGGAAATTTTTGAACAATAAAGTGGTGCTGAACTTGCGTTACAGTTTTGCATCTTGGAAAACGATCCCTTTTGTGAAATTAATTGTAAAACAATTTTAGTGTAAAATCAACATCGTGTTATTATCTTAAGTTGAACTAACTACAAACACAAACACGGAGCATTGTAAAATTCAAATTTAACATGCTCCACTAAACGGGATTCGAATTTAGAGCCAATTGGGCAACGTGACATGACGTATTCTCGCAGAGCTCGATATAGGGATTAAGTTAATTCGGAAAACTTTCAATAGAATAGCGTTTGTCATGTACTAGTTAAGTGTATTGACATTTCTACGCTTTGTCAGTTGTGTCAACATTGTTCAGTTTTATGGAAGAATCGAAATAGGGAGTGCAATTTGAAATATAACAAAACTTTTATGTGTTGGGGTATAAGATAGATAGATTGCTAAAATCCCCTGCTGAAACCCTTTGTTTGCATTATATTAAGAATAATTATGATTTTCAGGTATAATAACCGTAAACGTTGTACGTTTTAATAGCCGTTTCATAAAATCAAGTTTTCTAACGCATTCATTTAGATGATTTTTATTTGCTCGAGCGTTACGAAACCGCTAAAGGCCACTAATAATAGCGGTAATAAGTTTACTTCTGAAACACAAAATATTAGTTTCGGTTCTTTTACTTTGACGTTTCGCCATAAAATAAGAATCGCTATTATTTGTTTTTAAAATTTTCACTTACAGGTAAATAAACAACGTTTTTTTTTCGTCGAAAACTTTGATAAATAATTAACCTCGTTACTTGTTAAAATGCGGTAGTTTTATTCATATAATGACGATACGAAAAGGTGAGATCACAATAAGAACCAATTAGGGTTGTCCGTGTGCGTACCAATTTAACCAATGTTATGGTAATTTCTAATTCTTACTAATCTCCCTGTATATCTTTCACTTAGCTATTCATGAGTAATCCCTCTTTTTAAAAAGGTCTAACAAAGAGGCGCGTGCGGTTACACCACAGTTTACACTGGCTTATATTTTCTATTTTGTTCCCCTCGATATTTTGAAACCCGGTCATTAGCATGGGAACTGCAAGGTGTGTTGTTGATGGATATCTTTTTTTTTTGTACGAAATTATCCCGTCGTAACGTCCAAGAAAGCGTCTCGTACATTCGACGAATTTTATTGCGTTTAAAAGGGTTTCCTCGGACCTTTTTACACATTCACAATTAGTCCTAAATAAACTAGCGGCTATCGAGCCGAAATTTAGAATTCACGTTCGTTTGCGATATTAAAGGATTAAATACCCAAAAGCAAGAGGCTTCGAGTAGGTATAATTTATTGTTACAATTTATTTTGATCTTTGTATAGTCGAAAACCGCCTATTTAATTAATGCGTTATGGCATATTCAACTCAAATTTTAACGCACTGTTTGTTTAGGTAAATAATTATACGCGGCATTATTGATGTTTAAATATTTGTGTAATAATTAGTACCTAAATTTTAATTAGAATGCGCAGGGAATTACGGAATATGTATTTCGATTTTGTTTCGTCGTCGATAATTCGGCGTTAAACATTTTATTCGTTCGAATTTGTAGCTCTTTCGCTGAAAAATTTCTTTTCGGAAATTGCACGTTTCATAAACTGCGGGGAATTTGTCGTTTGAAAGGGCAAAATTAAAAAAAAATTGTCGGAATATTTAATTCGCCCCGTTTCACCTACTTATCTATACGTAATTTACGATAGGTTCCGACACACGTCATCAATAAAACCTCGTATTTTTTTACAGTATTTACTAATAGATTCTAGATCTTTCTTTGGCATGCCATATGTGTGTTTAAATATGGCAAATAAATCTATCTATCAAAGGGAAAAGTACTTGTGCTTTTTAAAAATTCGATCAATCAATGTCCACCATCAACCACTGATCCTAGAAATGCGAAATTTGAAGGATATCTTCCTTTTGTGATGTGGACACCCGCCAAGAAAGGATTTTTCGAAATTCCACTCCTAAGGGAATCGAATGAGGAAAGTATGTTTTTCAAAAATGGGACCAGTTCGTTCGTACTTGTCAATTCAACTTCAATTTATAAAATTTGTAGGATACGTTTCTTTGAATATTTCTAATCGTTAGTTTATTATAAAACTGTTTTGGTCCTTCCATTTTCTTATGTTTTAAATTTTTTATTTAATCGCAGGATCCGCGCCCGCACCCTCGGCAGTTGTGTGTTGGTGATGTTCCCAATTGATTTTCCTATTTCTAATTTTACATTTACAAACATCCACGGTAGCAACGGGATTCGAACCCGCAGCCGCGAGCGCGCTAGAAAGCCAATCGAGACACAAGCCTACACTAGACCACTCACGCCCCTATTTTGTTATAATGGAATCACGCGTTATAAAAACGTTCATATCTGTAATAGGAAGGCCACATAACAATAAAAATGTCTACTAACAGCTCCCTAATATTAAGGCGCGTACTCGTTGTTAATAAGAAAATAAGCAGCGCTCTCTACTTTAGTTTGATCATAGATAAGCGACGCGACGGTTAATTTTTTATAGCAAAAATAAGCTTAGGTGCATTTTACAAACTAGAAAATATTCCGAATCTAAATAAATAAATATATTTAACAATAAATACTAAACGTAATTTCAATTACACGCATATAAATAACGACCGCTAATCGTGGGATTTTGGCTGTAACGCGACACAAACGTTTCGCTCGAAATTTAGCGTGTCCTACATACACATTACATACTATCTACTCTCGAGTACAACAAAAGCCCTTTGACACATTAGTTCCATTGTTGTCCTCTTTAATCTCTCCGCAGACGTCTAAAATATAATATGTGTAAAACTACCCCCAGCTTCAATTTTGATTCACCCCACTGCACCCTCGAACTTATATATTACTCACTTGATTGTGCTTATTCAAACATCGCAATTTTTATTTTAAACTTTTATTGCAGTCGCCGATTATGTCGCTCGCGGTTTGAAACGGCAGCGCGAAGTTACCTCTAAATGCATTTACTAGTTTTACGATAATGACATTTTTACATTTAGCTTATCCGTTTAAAGTGTAGTACGCAGACCAAGTATTAGGTTCACGTAAACTCGTAAATCTAGACGCAGCTGTGCCATCCGAATAGTATTATTGCATATATTCTTCCCTCTCGTTCAAATATAAGGGCGAATTATATCCCCGAAATAAAATAAACAACTATAAAATGTAACACATGTCGAATCGATATGCATTTGTTATTATTTTTTTGTATTAATCTCAATAGAATATAATAAGGGTTTCTAATCCGCAAGCCGCAAAAATATTTTCCGTAAAAAATGCGCTCGTCCGTGTGAAGTTTTACGACTTCGAAACATCAAATTAAAAAATTAATTACAAAAGTTTCGTTTCGAGCTTCGCGATAATTATAATTTAAAAATTAAGATAAACGAGCGTCGATTTTTTTGTACGGTTTTTCGACCGGACTTTTCGTAAATATAATGGCGCGCATATTTGTGAGTGATCGTCAGCTGTCGCTAATAAAATAAAAATTCGAAAAGCTGCGGCGCTAAAATGCGATTTTCTATTTTAACAGATAAAATCTTATGTAAACGCGAGCTTTTGATTTATTAGTAAGAGTCTAGGAGATGGTTTTTTGTAATCAGCTAATGTTCGCTTGCGTTGTTGTAGGATTAATCTATTGTTATAATTCCATATGGGATTAGACGAGGGTGTAGATTACTGAAGCGTTACAAAATACATATTCGGAATAAGTTTTAATAACTACGTTGTTTATTAAGCACTTAACGGAACATTTAATAGTTATTATTCCCAAGGAACGGAAGCACCTATTACATAAAACAATGTGAAATATTATACTAGTAAAGTAATAACTAACCAAGCACTTGTTCAAGTTTCATTTTAAAAATGAGTTTCCCGTTAAATCCTATTTACATACCTTCTAATATGATATCATGATAAAAGTGTAAACTAATGTTGAGTTTATTTAAATTTCGTTTTGATAAGAGTAATGTCAAGTTAAAAATTCTAAAAAATATATATATACATAGGTAATTCAATTACATGGAGTAGTATATTATGAATCGTATCTTGCGGAATTTTATCTATATATTCAATTTATTTGATTTATAAACTAAATGCGATAAATTTAATCATTTACACGCTTTAATGCTATTTCCAAGGGCCGTTAAATGATTTTATTAAATATGGATCAGTTAAAAGGGTACCTAAACAAAATATATATTTTAAAATTTCGAAACTCGAGTAAAAATGTATTAAGAGTGACGGGGTTGATTTATTTTAGTCCTCTCCTGTTGCGTCCCAGAGCAATAAAATACCCAGTGGGAAAATTAGCGTTTTCCATTCAATGAATTATTGAATTTATTGTATTTTGTGTATGAAATATTGCGATAGACACTATCGAAACTTCAAAATAAATAATATCATACAATAAAATAATTTCAATAACTTCACGCTTTGAAGAGATTTTCCAATAAGGAAATTAGAAATCCATATAAATAGATATTTTGATTGAACTACGTTTCTGTACTTTTTCTTAAAATATTTTCTATAATTTAATAGTAGATTATGTATTATTATACGAGCGATTATGATAGTCATTATTCGCGAGTGTAAGGTTTTTGGTATACGAGCCGTAAGCGAGTGAATCTATTAAACTATATTTCCATTATTAGAATAATAACAATATTTTTCAACTACATTTTTGTCAAATATTTGTCATTAGAAATGGTGATTGAGGGCGAATTAAAATAGATCGTTGTCGTTGGACAAAATAACAGTGAATTATGGATTTCTGATTCTACGATTTACCGAAAACGGTTAATTAAGCGAAATACCTGTGTAATTTAAAATATGTCTCAATTCAACTGTTTGCAAATTCGCTTTTTGATAAAAATCCATTGTCTCAAATAATTCGAGGAGATCAGATTTGAATCAATCTGCACGAAAAATAATAACTTTTATTCCTTTTAACAATTACTACGTAAATTTATAATTGCTAAAATGTTTAGGGAATTTTCTTAAAGAACAGGTAAATAGTTCAGGATTTTTAAGATAATCGATAAAGGAACAAACTGTAGGTATCTATATTTATGATATTACCTACTTTCCGACATTATATAATTAATAATTAATTGTAAAGTTTCGATATTAATTAGGTGAAATTAACAGTCAAGTAACTACTTATTATTGTAAAATGGTAAAAGTTATATTGTAAATGAGCAGTTTACTGCGGAGTTGTACGATTATATTATTAATTTTATCTTTAATTACACTCATAACCGAGTATTTCCACTTCATATAGGTTGAGAAACGTAAACAACCCTCTAGTTCTTTATTTTCGTCTTACATCGTTAGAATTAAGGTGTATTGTAGAACTTTTTGTTTATTTTATTTTAATTTTGAATTTGTTTTTAAGAGAGAATACAGTATAAAGAAAAACTTCAAATTCAATTTCAAAATTTATAGGTTTGAAATACTCATATAATATTCTCAACGATCGATGCGACTCGGCTGCTTGAATTCTTTATTATCTATATACATATGATGCTATAAATAAATAATAAATTATTAGTTTTATCATTTTCTTTCCTTGTCTTGTTGCTGACCTACATAGGTAAACGTTGCTAACGAAAAATCCCCAAAATTTTATTTTATTTACCGAAGTAATCGATAGGTTTGGCCTTCTTTAAAATACATTCGCTTGCTAAAGAAACGTGACATCGCAAATTTGGGAACAAAACTTTGAAAACTACGATTACTCGGGGGACTTTTTTGCCTCGATAAAGTAAGTCATCGAAGAGGCGAAGTACCTAAATATTTTAGCGGCCCAGAAAAGTGAATGCTAAAATTGCAAACTCTTGGGCATCCATCAAAAATTCCAAGTTTTTCCCCATTTAATTTAAATTTTAGTTTAATCCATGATTGGTGTCGGTTGTTATAAGTATCGTGTATAATTTATTTTGTTAGTGTAGATATTGTGCCTAACGTTATGCAACTATTGTTATCGTTTACTACAAGACGTGTTGCGCAACGTGTAGGAGTTTTAATAATCCCTATAAGGATCAAATAAACCAAAACAGAAATGATTTTTAAAATTAATTGAAAATTCATTACTCGTTGTGAACGAGAATGAAAAATTTCAGCTGAAGAAAATGTATTTACGTATTATTACACGCAAATACGTACTATTATTACGTATCATAAGTGCATTTTTTTATTAAGTTTTAAAAATGACGTCGTTGCAGGCTGTTTTAGCGGTTCATTTGTTTATGACAGGGAAATTGATACTGAGACTCCCTGATATAAAAATTTGCAGGATTCAAAAATTTGTTTAAACAATGATTCTTTGGAACTACAGGACTAATTGCTGTAGTTCATAAAAATTAGCTTCATAAATATGTCAGTGTAACTCAAAACCATTTTAAGCAGCCTTTTGGTAATATCGCATCGCTTTGAACGATTTTTGTAACTCGTCCATATAACTAACCCGATTTTATATTTGTTTCCTGTGCGCTGTTAATAAGTATTGTTATTTTCGCCTCCTCCCTAATAATATCGACATCGTCAATTCTTCTTGATTCTTTTCACAATAAATCGAGATTTTAATCCAACATGAGAAGTGGAAGTAAAAAAGTGATAGGATTCTGTGGATTCGGGTTCCATATTTTTCTGCATATTTCATGAATCAACAGCATAATATGCATTACATCGTTTTTTATTTCGTCCTATTTTATTTCATGCTTTATTTACTACGAAATCAAAGTATGCTATGGAAATAAACGATTAAAACTCAGTTGTTTCTAAAGCTATAGGTAGATAGACAGACAAATTAAAAAACTAAAAATGTAAATTTCAAAAATTCGATTTATAAAACGTCTACAATCGTAAAAAATGACTTTATGATAAATTAGATAGAGACATTTTAAGGACTTCGAGTCGAGTCTACGATCACGGATCAAAGCAGAACTGCTACTTTTCAACAACTGACAGCATCGTTACTAACAAAATGAAAAGCATGTAAACCGTATAAAGTAATGATTAACAAAGGCAATGAATTCGCGTTGCCAATATCATTCGTACTTCTTTTATACATAATCTGCGCTCATATTTGCATCAAATGAAATTGAATATTTAATAAATTTAAAAGGAATTTCTGTTTGGAAAATTCTCGAATTCATTTACTACTTTCAAGCATGTTCATTCGGTTCATTTATAAAAAGAAACAAATTGCTCTAAAGTCGATTTCATTTTCTGCTTGTTATTACATTTCATATTACATTTCAATTTTGATTTTTGTTAGTGATAAATCTCGTTTTCAGTTGTCTCAAGTCAAATACTTACCTACTACCCAAATTAACTTACTTAAATGGGTTAATCTCTGATGTCTTATTCGCGTTAAGGTCAGGGTACCCATGATTTCAGAGTATTTTTACGCTCATCTTTAATCTAATTTTTAAGACGACTAACCAGGAAGGCTCGGTAGGTGGAAATATCAGAAAAATTTGAAACTTTTCAGCATTATAATAATAGTAAACACTAATCAAGAGCCGTATTCCGTTCGTACTCTTACGCGGTTTAGGGGGGTGAAATCCACCCTTGAAAATTGGATTTTTTTTCGATTTTGCTTATTATCTGTGAAACAACAAGAGCTATCGTCAACAAACTATATATTTTTGTAAGTGACTGTTCAAGTCCTACATTGCGATACAAAAATTAGGGGTGAAAATTCGAAGGGATGACACCCCTTAGGAATTTCCCATTTGAATGATTCAAACGAGTCAAATAGATAATATGCAGCCTGATATTCATCAATTAGATTCATAATCTAAAACTTTATGATACTCGTGGGATTGTTATTTTGACGATAACAGGTATTTACCTAACTATTTCATATAACATAGATCCTCGTATCTTATTGTTAATCGTCTAAAAATAATTTTGAATTTAAATAAAAACCAGTTCTAATGACGTTGGAAATTTTAAATATAACATCTCCGGCTAATGTGTAAAAATTTTTTCAATAAGTTTTACGGTTTACTAAAACGGCTTGCAAACCAGTTAGCCGTATTATAATTAGGTACAAATTGCCGCCACTATGTGACCATTGCAGTATAGACCATTTTATATAGTCGATTACGTTATGTCAAAATGTTACGTTACCTACAATGTTTATTTTTTCAAATTTTAAAAAAATATTATGTAGAAAATATAATACCTACCCTATAAAGCAGATTTAAAACTACATAATTTTAAACATAATTTATATGGTAATTGGATAAAAGTGGTTGGAAATGCTTCTCATACCTGTTCATTTTGAATACTTATTTACTAATAAAAGTTTATTTACAAAAAATATATCGACTTTCAAACTTATCTTCAAGTTGGCTGTCTCAGAGATTACCAACTTGTAAACAATTTTTGATGCTTGAACACCCTCGATAGTTATTCGTTTTATGGTCCAGGTTCTAAGTGCATAAACTCTGCAATTTGTGATGCAAGCACGAAATTTTAGGGGTATATTCTATACACCGTACTAACCACAAAAACCATCAGAGCCCTTTTGGACTAATTCAAAATAATCCCCTTTTAATGCTCGTGGCGCGTACAGAGTGTCTAGGAAACGATAAGGACGTTCCGAGGACGTATAGAACACGTCAAAATAAAACTTAAGTTTTTATAAATTTTTTTCCTACGACGCTTCCCTGCCGAAATATTCACTCTCAAAATGGAAAGGGTAAAATCAATTTGTTTAAATTCAAATTTGTTTCAATTTTTATTTTTTATTAAAATTTAATCATGTTTGGTTTATATTCTTAATAAATAAAGTATTTCAAAACAATTTTCTAGATTTTTGATACCATCTCAGAGGGAGCAAGGATGTATAGGCACTACCCCTAACCTTCCCAATAACATTTTCTTTCAGGAGATTGATTTAAAAAAAATAACTTATTTCCGGATTTCCCGGATTTCACTTTTCATAAAATTAGCCATTTTCGAGAAATTCGTGCTTAAAGTGTAACACGTGTATTATTGTTAATTATAAATTGCCGTGCGCGTCGTGTACTAAAAAGGGGCTTATTTTGAATTAGGAGATGATTTCCAAAGGGCTCTGACGTTTATGATGGTTATAGTGCAGGTTATAGAATGTACCCCTAAACATTCATGCTTGCATCACAAAATGCAGAAGTCGGCATTATTTTTAAACTAATTGTAAGAACCCGGACTATTAATTTTACAGTAGCCCGATTTTATTTCTTCTTTAAGTTCACGGTCGTTTCTGATACATAATAGACTTCAAATAGTCCCAAAGGAAGAAATCGAGAAGGTGTGATGGTGACCTGAATGGTCATTCACCAGAACTTTGTCGTCTAACCAGCTTGCTGGAAAATGGCGATTTAAAAGTTCGCACGTACCCGGACTTCCCAAATACGGAGGTGTTACGTCTTGTTTTATGTTTCGAATTTTATATTAGATTGTTAGATATTTCTAATTAAAAATTAATATTTTTAAAGTGCAAAATTAATACTTTATAGGTATGACTAAAATTCTCGATAAAAACTGTTAGTGGCGACTTTTACATTTTAGATTCAACTAGAAACCTTTTCCGATAATCGATGATAGTGATGTAATACCTATTTAAATACTAAAATGATCTTTGACAACCCTTGATCTTTGACCTTGATAATCTTTGATCTTTGTTAACCCCGTAATTATTGAAGATGGTTAAATAACCAGGTAAATGTAGTTTTTATTGATTAATTAATCGACTATAGATATACAAGTATATTTGGTATGTTTTTATTGTTGTAAATATAGGTAGGTACATATATCTAGATACGCGCTTATTTTTAAATTTAGCGATTAAATATAAATCTTATCGTAATTTTGGTAGAAAATTAATAATTAGGTATAATAGCAAAAAATTTAAAGTTAAAATTTAAAAACGGAATTAATATAGAAAAATTAATATTATTATTGTTGAAAAAACTTTTGTTTTTGTTAAAAAATGAAATATTATTTAAAATATTTATTTACAAAGTAATTTATACCCTAATTTTCATTTTAAAATCTATAAATAAGCAACTATAAAACGCAAGGTACTTTTTTGTCGAGCTTATCTCCACTTCGATAGAAGTGAATCATACATAATTTTCCGCACATTGTTGTTCGTCATCGTTTAAGCCGAATGCCTAGTGTAGGTACGTAAAAGAAATTACCCACACACAGCATTTTCTGTGGTTTCTCATGTTTCCACGAATTTCGTTTTGATAAATACCTATATGTTCAATTTTATATTTCAATTGTAAATTTTAAACAAATTGAAAAATTTAAATAAATATAGGTAAGTAATACAAAATTAATTTAAGGTGCCCAAGTTATATTTGGCATTCTAAATTATTTACATAAACGAAACAACATTATCGTCTGTATTTTTCCAACAAGGTCCCAATTAACTGCGTTAAATATTCCTTCGAGGATTTTCCGCCGCGGGTCATTTGATTCTATAAACGTCGCTTCATAAATCGATTCTTATTGGAATAAGGCGATTCCTACAGCAATTTATTGATCTTTTATGGCAGGTGATGCATCCATTCACCTTTTTAAAGCTCACTATTTAAGCTACTCGTCCTGAAACCGACACGTTTGTTAAAAAATAATTCAAAAAAAAACGCGTACGCGTTTCCTTACTGTGTATATAATTTATTTTTGAACTTGCGCGCCTTTCTCTTTTGTGATGTGGCTTTTCTTCGGTCCGTGCAAGGTCCTCTATGCATTTTCTCGAATTTCCTGGAAAATAAAACGAACGCCCTAGTTTAAAATTTAAATAGACCGACAGGAATTGGATTTGTCGCGACAAAATTTAAGGGTTTAGTTTTGCAAAATTTAAAACGCAAAGTACTTACCGTTGCCGCGACAAACCACGATTTCACTAAAAACGGCGGAAATCAAAGTTAAAACGGCGAGCACGAATATAGCCAATTTATTCGACATTTTGTTCGATTAGATTTCGACGGATTCTTGAACTTAAATGTCGCGGTCCTCGATAACCTCGGTATTTATATGAGAGAAGATAACGTGACTATCGACATGTATAGATAGTGGGAGCGTTATCGTTTACAATTTTGTTTAGATTTCGTGAAAAAACCTTACGTTTTTCATCAAAATTGAAATTTTTACAATTGCAACTGTTACTTGTCAAGCAGAAGATCTTGTATCGCCTCTTTTTAATATATAACACGACGTACGTTTTTACTTTGTTAGATCAAATAATCGAAGTGTCTAATAATTTATTTCAGTCGTTTCTGTAGAGCACTTAAAATTCAATGCGTCACTAATTCGGTCATTTATATGTTTCATTTACTGTGATTTCCAATAATCGATCATCCTTACGCTACCAAGTATTTAACTAGTATAAAAATGTGAAGGTACATAATGTTCTAGAGTCATTAGATTGTGTTATTAAAGTTGAATTTTCTCAATATAATTATACAGGGCGAGTTAAAATAGTAGCACTTCCTCATTAGTTCGTCGAATATTCATATTTGAAAAATATTTACTTAATAAAAGATGTTTAGAAAGTACCTATATATTCTATAGTATTGTAGATTTATTTTACTTCAGGGCCTAATGATATTTGAGCAGTAATATGAAACTTTTTATTTTTAAATGGCACACTGTATATTTTTTTGTATTTTTTGGAAGCACTGCCTTTTCTCTATACGTTTTTTACGCCGTTAAACACGATTAAAGTTGAAAAATGCCCTATTTAGCAATATCATCGAAAAACTACAAATTATGTCATGTACAAATATTTTTTGTTGACATTTCTGGTACAAAAAATTAAAGACAAAAAAACGAACTTTTCAACGACGTATTGTAGGACCTATAGTGCTATTTAAAAAAAAATGCAAGATGACTGCCGTACTCGAAAACTGACTGTGAAAAAAATTATGTTTTAATCCTAAAATATGCGAAATCGTTTCCCATTACATCGTATAATATTTCAAATTTATATCTCAAACCGTTTGAACGGAGCAGCCGTGTTTCCTTACTTTTATTCCGCTCTGTATAATATAATAAAATAATTTAATCGTTTGATTATTGCAAAACGAATCAATTATTTCATTGCATTAATTTTATTTATTTTGCACAATATTTCAATCGATTATCAGACAATCTCTTAAATTATTATTAAACAAAAATACATATTATGTATATATGTGCATATAGTCTGAGACGCTCCGGAGAGATGGTTCGGAAGATCAAGAATTAGCTTAAGCAAACTAAGCAGCGCGTGATCTAGAGAACGATTATGTCGGCTTTCTATCGTAACGTCTTTCTTAAAATACAGTTTAAATACGTCGATAATAAATTGTCTTACTTACAGTTGTTAGAAAGAGTCTAGGTTCTAAGCGGTAACTGTTGCGAGTGAATTTCAATACACCCACAACAATTATTTCTAATATTAATACGCTTACGTTTATTGTTATCGTTTTTGAGAAATAACAGTAATACTAATTCATTCCCGCTATTAATAACATTTGAGAACTGCATGTTTTCCGACCAATTGCATTTAACTCGGACGAACACGCTGACTAACTAATAATTGTAAGTAACCGCCTTCCCGAAGTGCCCCAGACTATATGTCTAAACGATTTTATCAAAAAGCTTATGTCATTAAACTTTGATCTATTGATAAAGAGAATGTCTCCGAGTTGTTCTTAAAATAATATCTATATCAAACCGTGCTATTAAAAACGTATACCTTATACTTTCTATAGCGACAAGATAAACATTTTCAATATTTTATTGTTTTCAAGCTAAACTCAATTCCATATAAAGTTATGTTAAAAAGTAAACCTTTTACGAGTTTTAAATACATAAGGTAATGAAAATTTGACATAGGTACACGATTTAATTTTTAATATTATACAGAGGGGTAATTGCTTCTGATCATTTTATTTCTATATTTTTTTAATCAACTACATCGTCCGATGCGACTTGTTGGACAAGTCGTTGCTACACTAACTGAAATTTGTGTAATTTTTAAATCGCGAATTCCATAAAATTGTTCAATTGTCCAATTTGTTTAATAAATCAAAAGTATTCTCGATAACACTTAATAACGTGGAAATAGTCAATAAGTGAAAGCGATAAAACTGTACGAAAACAATGAAATCCTATTTAAATCCGGAAACTGAACTTTTTGCAAAACAAATTTTAATTTTAGTAGATAACCGAATATCGTTTAATTAGCTGTAGATGTAGAGGGTCAAATAATATTTTTAAACAAATTATTATGTAAAAAATTCTTTATTATAATATAATTATGTGCTTGCAATTATTTATACGATATATTTATTCGTTACAGGTCACGTTTTACATTTTAGCTAAATACATATTATGGTAGTATAATTATGACGAAACGGAATTGCTTATTTAATCATTTACGCTAACCTCATTTCGGGTTGTTTCAGTAAACATAAACATACATTATGTTATATCAAACAAAAATTTGATTTAGGTAATACTTGGGTAATTGAAATTTCAACGCGTGTTTGAAACTTTTTAGGGGCGTTGTACACGTAACGTTCGGAAATATTTTATTAAATAACAGTGTATAAGGGTTTATGCTCAAAAATCATTCAGAGATAATTAAGTAGGTACTTTCAAAAACGAATTTTAAATAGAACTGTTAATCGGTCGATTTTGTCGTAAAGATTTTATTCCCTTTCTGAACCTTTTTTTCAGCTATAAAATCGGCCTTTAAAGTTTAAATGCGATAATAATAGAGTGGTGGATACTTTTAGTTTAATATTAAAATTAAATGCCCTAATACCAAGATTACGGTTCGCAAAAACTTTTGCTTAGGTAAAACATAATTTTTATGTTACACATTTCATTAAATAACTTAGGAGTCGACACAGAACTGAACGGACACGACAATAATAAATAAATATAATGGACAATTAAAATTTTACGAAGTCATTTATTAGAACGATTCGTAAATTGAATTAGAAATTAAATTAAATTCAAAAGAAAGGTTTTCAATTAAAGTAGAATAAATCGTTTTCCGGAAAAGTCGGCGTTTTCCACGCGAATCTCTTTCTCTCAGGTAAAATAAAAGAACCGATTAAAAAATCACTGACGATTTTCACCCACACATTTATCGAATAATTCTTCTTGTGTTGTATAAATTAAATGAGGGTGAACATTCAAAATTCAAAATCTAGGATTATGTGTACCTATAACATCTTGTTTTGTTTTTTAATCGATTGGATATTTTATTATTATCAACTGTTTTATTATTTGGTAAACAACGATGTGGAAAATGTTCTGCGTATATCTATAATAGTCGTTATGTCTAAATTCAATAATAAGTACGTAGATAACTGTAGTGTGTAAATGTATGTTTATGTACCTAAGTATAAATTCCCGAAATGAATAAAGAGATTGAGATATAATTACGAAAAATACTTACAATTTTCTTGATCGAATTATAAATGTTTCTTATCTTATTTGTATCGCAGATAGTTTAATTATTCGACAGAAAAAAATTCTACCTTTGCACGTAAATACGTAATAAGATAAGCGTACATTGTGCCGGGGCGCGGCGGGCCGCATCGCAACGCAAAACTCCGCAACCGATCGTTGTCACGCAATAGAGATCCCATTTAAAATGTACCACAGCAATTGGGACTTTAAGTAGAACTTTTTAAAATAAGAAAAAAAAATTATCTACATACATGAGTCGAGATATGCTTGGTTTCTAATATGCGAGATCTTCAGAAAAACGGGAGGAAAATTAACGACAGGAACAATAATTTGGTTACGTTGTTTTTTAAAACTCTTGTGCATGTTTTATTTATTAGACAACGGCGAATTTGATTAAAATTAGGCAACTTACAAAATACAAAAGTTGCTCTCTACTACGCATGATTTGAGTTTTATAAAATGTTAATTAAATGTTTTGCTACAAAAAAAAACATCACGTGGTGAAGTTTGGTGCGTGTAATTCGTGATACCTTGTATTTGTATGTATATTACGTAGGTATTATATAAAAAAATGTTTAAAAAGTAATGTAATTATAATATTTCAATATTTCCGATATTTCAATATTTCCAAATAATAACAATCCAACAAGTAATCTCACGTTCAAAGTCTTTAAAGTTCATAAACTCTTTATTATTTAAAAATATTTATTTCTCGTAATACAACGGGGAAACTTTTGAAAAGTTACAGAAAATTATTTCAAATAAAAATACCTAATTTCAATTGTAAAATAGACAGCATTTCTATTTTTATATATCACCTACTCAAAATACCTTATAGGTAATATTTAAAATACCTAATAATGATTCATTATTACAGTTAATAATTTGTATCGAGTTAAACACTCATCCATTTATAAGTAAGTACACTAGCACTTACGCGTACTAGCACTTGTTGGTGCAAATTATCGATAACCTTTTTTATCTCTGAGTGAAATATGTTCAGATATTTATATAAATTGACAACTTTATTTTGATTTTTCTTCTAATTATTTGATATCTTGTTTATTTTATATCATTTCATATTCTATTTCCTAAAACATTTGAAAACGTGTTGTTTTTTTTTTAATTAAAAATAGGTAACCTCAGACACTTTACTCCATACTTTCGTTTAATCAAGCGAATCAAAATTTTAGTAGAATCGATTATATTTACACATTATATCGACATAATTGAAAAAAAAACACTAAAGTGCTGGAAAAACTTTAGGTTTGTAGGTTCTTGCATCGGATCATTTTCAATCACAGCGAAAAGTAGTACCATCGTGCGCGAGTCAATTGGTCGGTGAACATCCTTTTCTAGTTTCTCCCAACATAATTTTTGCAATTTTTTGCTCGCATCCGAGCATTGTTTCATACTTTATTATCACGTAGTTGCGTCGTATTAAAAAAATATTACTTTATTTCCGGTGAAACCGGAAGTACCGAAAAAACCGAAGCAGGTAAAAAAAAATAGTTTTATAACTGAAATAGATTTAAAAATTTCACCTTTGTCGCTAAGGAGTGTTTAATTTGGGCCAATTACACTAAATCGTCCATTATAAGTAAATACTTATTTATTTTATAATTTTAATAATACTTACATACATGTATCTACTTAGACATGTATCTATCAAAACTGTTATAAAACATATAAATAATAGATCTTTACTTTGTATGCTTTGCTTTGAATGTACAGGGTATTTTTGAATTAATGTCACTGAAGAAAGCTACAGATAGCTGACAATGATTTTAATATAAACAGAAAACTTTAGTAACATTCCTTGATTTGATGCATTCCAGGTTACTATTATAATAAAACGAAATGTTTTTAAGGACTAATCTAACAATAAGCAATAAATATTTTTGCATTGCAAGTAAAACTATAAGGAATATAAAATAAACGCATTTAAATAAATTTTTCATAAACTTGAAATGATTAAAAGAATCAATTTTATTTAACCATTAATTAAAATACTCCGTTCCAATTGCTGTTTTTTGATCGTCGCATTCTGCGTGCAGAAAGAAATCGAATTTAAACGACTAGTATTTAGTAAAACCCTCGAACTAAAAATAAGTCGCAAAAATTGTGATGGGAGAAACTAAAAAAGTATGTTCACCGGCCACTGGGGAAATTGACTCGCACACGATAGTACAAGTAATACGATATAACAAATTAAAGTTGTGAAGAAGTAAGTTCTTATTACTTCATTCGCTTTTTGCCAAAACTTTTCAAATAATCGCTGCACAAATTAACTCCTCCATTAGAAAAATAAAATCTAATTCTCAAACGTCAACTTAAAGTTAAACAATAGAAAATAAAGCACGATTCGGGAATTGAGAAAAATATCGCTCATCAACTTTCACGAAGGAAACTACGTAGGCAAGAGTTATTGTGCAAGTTCAAACAAAATTTTAAAATTTCATATTTAATTTATTTTTATCGCGCTCACAGCTTATAAAAGAAAACTAGGTTTAAACCGGCAACACGAAAAATTGTTTTTTAAACGTGTAGTTATCGAGAAAGTAAATAATATACTTCAACATCCAATTTAATATTAAATATTCGTGCTAAATATAAATTTAATAATCAACGAGTTCGGACAGTTGAACTTAATTCGAGGTTATCGATTAAATTACAAAAATATAGGTACAGCGTGTCCCAATGAAAACTTAATAATGAAACATAAAAACAGTGTTATTCAATGTTTTCAGTTAACGGCATAACATTAGAAATTTTAATAAAAATTGAATTTGATAAGATACAGTTTAGGCAAACTAAAAAAATTATAAACAAATAAAAATTATGATATTCGCCATATTCATTAACGGCCGATAAATAAAAATACCTATCATTTACCCTAAATAACTTTTTGATACCCGTCTACGCCAAAACAAAAGAAAAACAAAATAAACGAAAAAGCATTGAAAACAAATAAACATTATTAACTCGGTGAAAAAAATATACTTTTCAGCGAAAACGAATTTGTACTCAATTGAAAATTGGACGCGATCGGAAGTCGCGCTTTTGAAAGTCAAACATCTGGGGTAAAATGTTAACTCTGTCAATGGATCAAAACTAAATGGTTTTATCAAAAATTCTTCCAATAAAAGTTTAACGATTAAGGGCCGGTCTTTCGATCATCAAATAAAGTGCCAAATAAGCTTATCGTAAAATAACTTCCTCGGACACGTTTGTTGTAACAATCATTTCCAACGAATAGCTTATTGGGAACTTTATTTAATGATTTAAAGACCGGCCCTTAGTTTAATTACGTTTTTTCTTCGTTATCTATTATAAAATTTTGAACAAGTTGAGATTATTGAAATTTTCATTTGTGCGTATAAAAGAAAATGTCAGAGATTACAGATAAAGATTTGGCCTTAGACAAAAAATCATGAAATAAGAATCACATATACTTATTTAAATAGTAGATAAAGATGATAAGCAACGACTTTTTTCATTACAATTTTTCTCTAAAACAAGGAGAGGAGTGATGTTTTTGAGGCTCCATACAAACAAACCATAACTAGGTGGTCCAGAACTTTTAAATTCGAAAACTATTACATAATTTTGAAATTCCTGATACGCGGCATTTAAGAGGATGATTACGCTCGCACAGAAAAGTTAAATACAATTTTACTAGTATGTTATCTACACGTTATTTCAGTATCCCAGTATACAAGTTTGCCCACGCCACACTTCATTTCAGTACAGAAAATATTTATGCTGATCTAGTAAACATTCTGATAAACATCTAGCTATTAAATTCCAAGACATTATATTAAATAGGTATAATTATTCAGTAACTTGTTTAAGATTTATATTCTACAGTATCTAGTTTGTCAATTGTTCAATTTTCACAACAAATTAGTCGAATAATTCTATAATTAGTGGAAAATGCTGTAATTACTGTTATAACAGTACCCTCGTAACCCTTCGTATTAGTGCGTTATACCTTGTCATGTTAACACCTTGTGTTTGTTTATAAAATGGAATTAATGCAATAAGAACCCAGAGTAACTTATACATATCAATATGATTAATTATAATAAGGGTCGATCTTTCCATCTGACAGATGGAAATTATAGACAGATACTGACAGATTCCATTATATCTGACAGATATTTCCTGTAAAAACTTTTGTTCGAACAATCGTTTTCATGGTAAATAAAAAAGTTAAGTCAGATAAATTTATCAAAAGATGGAAAGATTTGCTCTAAACCTATATTCGTTACATACGTTTTGGAGAAGTAATTGTTGCAGTTACTTCTAACAATAAGTCTAATAAGTAAGATACGAATGTTTCACTCGAGTAACTACAATAAAACCCCGTGTATGCGAATCTCGAATTCGGATTACTATGGGTTTTATTCGAATAAACGCAGTATTACTATGCCTTCATCGATGAAAATAAAATAAAATTCAAAAATGACAAGTCAAAGCTTACCTGTAACGAATATAAAGGGTAGCCAGAGAGAAAAGTGTTCCAAACGTCGACAGTTCACAATTCACATGATAATCAGGAAAATTGTTTTAAAATGTAACTGGGAGAATTTGTGCAAATTACACTAATTACACTACACTAAGCAAAGTATTATTTACAAATTGTGGTTTACCAATAAAGCTGGGAGATAATAATCAAAATAAAACGCTTTCAATTTTGGTAATATTTTAGTTTCCCATACGTTGATATCCCTTTCAAGTTTCTCGTATACCATTCCTTTGGGAGTCCAAATGACGAAATAACAATATTGGCGGTCACTAACGAAGAGCTGCCCCTGTATTTGTAAGTAATACTTATCACTTCTTTTTAATTTTACCACATTATTGTTATCAATTGTAGCAAATTTTATGCGTTTGGTAACAATAGCTTCATGTGGCGTACTATTTTGGCCATTATAAGGGCATTTTATTTCTATAATGCCATCAGACCCTATTACGCCATCAGGGCTTGCTGCCAAAAATGGATATTGTTTACTTACAAATAATCCGCACTCTTTAATTTCGCCAAAATACTATGTTCTTGTTCTTGACATATGATGTCTTTGTCCTAGATCCTTTGATGCATAAGACAGTCAGAATACCTCATTTTTGCAAAAGTGGCGTTTACGATAATCTGCGTCGATATGTATTTACAATACATACAACCTCTTTTGCCATACATAAAATTTCGACGAACGCATTCTTTACTAATTAATTATATGAGGTAATATGCAAGCCGATATCTTGAAATAAACATTTCTCGAGTTTAGTTTACGCAGCGAGGAGATAGCGTGAGCAAGACGGCGATACAAGGATAGAGCATACGCGCGAGCACGAAGACCGCGATTCGCCGATTATTAAACGAAAATGTTTTGAGCCCTTATTTTATTTATAAGTATCTATTAAGAAATATTTTTTTAGGTAATTAAAAGATGGGAGAAGGGGTACACGTTTTTATTTTTTTAATATATAGCTTCTAATTCAAGAAAGTGACATCGAAAAGTTAGTCTAATTATTTCCAACTTCAAATAGTTATTATATAAAAAGTATATATATTCTTAAGAAAATAAGAACGTCATCCCATACTTGATGATACATATTTTCAGATTCTTTAATAAAAAATTGAAAATTTCTATTAATATAGGTGTAATACCTGACCGAATTTACATTGAAATCCCTATACTAGTGCTTGGCGTAATCATCCTCTTAATAATTATTATTTTAGGATTAATTTCGAGTCGTCATCGCCATCTAGCCGAAAATAATGCAATTCCCAGTTAGTGTTTTTTTTTTGCTTGCAGTTACTGACAGCAGTGCTTTCTTAAATATTTTTCAAGTTAACCAATATTTTTAAATTTTTAAGGCATTAAATAATAATAAAACGATTTATAATGGCGATGTCCAAAACGACCAACACATACAACAGACAAAACTGGGAAGATTCGGTAAGTAATTAAATAAAAAAAACAAAATTCATTTATCCTAACCTCGTTTTATTTTAGGATTTTCCCATACTTTGTCAAACGTGTTTAGGCGATAATCCTTATATAAGAATGGTAAGTTAATTCGACATTTTTTTTCTTAATTCTTTGAACGAACAACGCAATTTTAGACGAAAGAAAAGTACGGCAAGGAATGTAAAATATGTTCGAGGCCATTCACGGTTTTTCGATGGTGTCCGGGAGCAAGGATGAGATTTAAGAAGACAGAAATATGCCAGACGTGTAGTAAATTAAAAAACGTTTGTCAAACTTGTTTACTGGATCTCGAATATGGATTACCAATTCAGGTAACTAGGTGTGAGATCTTAAATTTCTTACTAACAGTCTTATGTATTATAGGTTCGCGATTCTGCTTTAAGAATGAAAGATGACCTACCCAAGAGCGATGTAAACAAAGAATATTACATTCAAAACATGGAAAGAGAAGTAAAACGATTACCGTTTCTATCAAAGTACTTTTATTAATAGCTTTGATTGTAGTTGACAAAATCGGATGGCGGTTCAGGTCTTGGCAACAAAATAGGAGAACCTAACGATTTGTTGATGCGTTTGGCACGAACGGCTCCCTATTATAAAAGAAATCGTCCTCACGTGTGTTCCTTTTGGGTTAAAGGCGAATGTCGAAGAGGTGAAGAATGTCCGTATAGGCACGAGAAACCTACAGATCCGGATGATCCATTAGCAGATCAAAATATCAAGGATCGCTATTACGGTATTAACGATCCAGTGGCAGATAAATTATTAAAAAGAGCAGCATCCATGCCGGCCTTACCACCGCCAGAAGATAAAACTATTACAACTTTATATATTGGTAATCTTGGAAATCTTAGCGAGCAGGATATAAGGTATAGATTATTCTATTTATTCGATAACAGTTGTAGTAGCATGTGTACTTTTAGGGATCACTTTTATCAATATGGAGAAATAAGGTCCATCAGTTTGGTACCGAAACAACAGTGCGCATTTGTTCAATACACAGCAAGAGCGGCCGCAGAGAATGCGGCCGAGAAAACTTTCAACAAATTGATTTTAGGGGGCAGACGGCTTACAATAAAATGGGGACGTTCGCAAGGCCGACAGGGCCCTCTATTGGCAATCCTGCTGCAGAAATGTTTGAACCTGTGCCGGGTTTGCCGGGCACACTTCCCGAACTCAGTAACAACTTCTTTAATTTGGAGCCCGGACATATTCCGCTACCGAACATGCCGCCGCCTCCTTCTCTAATGGTACCACCGATGTTTGGACCGCCGCCGATGCCGTCTTTCTTTTCACGACCCCGCAGGCCGCCGCATTTGCACCTTCCGCCACTAATGCCTCTATTAGCGGTAACAGTAGTAGTAATGTGGTAAATGTAGTGGAGAGCGGTGTCAAGACGAACGTCCATTATCCTAGTCAAGATCCTTCGAGATTAGGAGCCACACAGTTGTTAGCCGATAGACAGGAATAATTAACAGTACCGAACGATTTTTAATGTTTTAATAGATGAAATCTTTTTATTTTAAAGCAATCGAAAGAAGTTCGGATTAACTTGATATATTAAAATTAACGATGGTCCAGGTCAATCAAAATATTTAATGAGAATAAATCGTGCCTAACTGTTAGGGCCCAGAATTATATTATTAAAACTATTGTATAGCACGAACTGTATGTTGTAATATTCCAGTTTTAGTTCAGTTTCTTGTTTTATGTACAATTCTACTTTCATTATTTGTAGTCTATATTTCGTATTTTTATAAAGTCATACTTATTGCATAAAATAATTCTAGTGCTTGCAGAATTAACGATGTATTTTTCAATAAAATATTGTTGCAGTTATGAAATCACTGTGTTCCCATTTGTTTTGATAGTATCATCAAAATATATATCGTGAATTTATTTAGTGTTTATTTTCAAAATGACATATTAGCAATGCCTTTTGTTTACTTTTTTTGTGAATTTTCTTTTTATTATATCGTGCAGATATTTAAAAAATTGGAATATCACAATAAATACGATTTTAATGTTCAGTTTGTAACCTGTTACATTTAAAATTTATTTTGTGGCCGAAATAGTGATACATGCAGTGTTAATAAATAACATGTTATGTAATATCGAATTTTTGTCAAGTATCAATATTAATTTAATTTATCTATTACACAATGATCCGAGGGATTTGGTTCGCATTCTGTATAATATCAATTTACTTATGACGTACGTATTTTTCCAATAATTTTGTTTAAATTGAATATAATTCAATGTCTATATGCTCGCATAGTTTACGTCATTGGTAGTTCGTTGAAAAATCAAAGTAAAATGGTGCTTTTCTATCCGATCGTTTATAGATTGTTCCGATCCGGCCTACAACCATGTTTTGTTCTATACATTGTGGGTCAAAAATGAAGAGTATTTAGTGTAAAGCACATTATAAATTATTTAATAATTTTAAAGCAAATACAAAGCTCTTTTATAAAAGTATGCAACATTTCAGTTTAAATAATAACATTAATTGCACAAAAAAGAACATTTTAACATTCTATACTAAGTAACAAATACAGTTATTGTTTGATGAATCAAATGACAGCACTACAACAGGAAAAGTGCTCGTTATACAGTTAAACTGTAAGACAATTTGAATTAAAGGTTATACCTTGTTTGGTCTTTAGGAGAATTTAAAGTAATCTTCACATATAACACTGATCTTTACAACACTTCTAGTTCATCTCAGTTTCAAAAACTATCGTAATAAAATTTACATCTTCAAAATAAACTAGCGTAAGCCGTTTTCACCTTTGCTTAATACATTTCAAAGGGTAAAACTAGCAAGACCATATTACTAACAGTAAAATATATATATGTTATTCCAAACTTTACTTATGCATAATATACGAATTACATGATAAAGTTAGGATAAAATTTAGAGGAATGCTCAAACAAACGTGCATCAATGACGCTTACTTTGCAGCATTCTGTAAAATGGTTCTAATCCCCTCGAAATTTACAGATAAACCGTTTATTATAAATTTTTTTAAGGATAGTTGTAAAAGCCATGCAACCACAATTTGTTTCACAGACATTTGCTTAAAATTAAAAATAAAACTCAAAATCCAAAATAAGCCTAATAGTATATATTTTAAGAAATTTTATAAATAAGAAATAATTCGGTGGTATATGTATAAAATAGCGTAAAGCAATTGCGCTGATAAAAATATGAACATAATATGAAAATGTACGATTAAAAAACATTCAACAGAAACAGACAATGATTAAGATAATTAAATATATACACAGTTTATTAAAATGGTACAGGATGTGCAACTAATTATATTGGACGATGGAATTCAGAGTAAAACTGAGCATCGTGGTGCTGCGAAGTATTCACGATGATAATTTTTAAATCACCTATTGTTCTTTCTTTTCTTCGTTCTTCTTTCCAATCGGTATCGCAGCTTTTACTCTAAAGAGAAACTCGTTAATTTTAAAAGGGGCAATCCGATTAATTTCAAAAACTCACTTCGAAGTGATTTCTGCAAGTTTAGATCTTACGAGATCTAAGTTGGCATCGATTTGCGTCTTGTTGGTTTCGTACAATTTTGGAAGCGTGAACAGGGCAACCCATGCTGCGTAATAAATAAATTATCGTTTAGTTTATAGCAATTATTAATACTTACATATGATCACAAGGGTCATTCCATTGAACCACGCCCCCAAATAAGTGAAACACCATAATAAAACGCCAAACTTGATAGAATCTACAAGGTCTTCGACCAAAAACAGTCTGCGAAGTTCGGATACTGCGGCGTTGATATGCGCAACAGCTACTTCGACAACTTCTTTAGCTTTATCTTGAGGGACAGTTAAGTCTGCTTCCAAGATTTCCCTAAATAAAGAAAATAAATCCAAAATGTTTCGACTCGATGTGTTTTATTATTATTTTTTTTTTACTTACTTGAAAGGATGTCCATCACCAGTCTTTTGTACAGCGTGAACTACGTTCTTGTAAATACGGAAGGAAATGGTTGCTGTTAGTGCCAATAAGGATACGTACGCCACCACAGATATAAGAGAGAAGTAGGTTAAAGCTAATAAAACTACTAAAACACCTCCAAATACAGGTCCAGACTTTTTGGGATCGCGCCAATAAATTAGGCTTTCCACTGCAAAAAAAAAGAAATAATCGATTAATTTCGAAACTATCGTCGGTACATACGTTGTAGAATTAGAATTTCAGTTTATTTTTCAAGTAAGAATCGCGCAACTAAAATTTATGGACACCTAATCTCGTAATTGAGAACAAAGTCTTTTCGTCTTGAAGATTGTTTTTCATTTACGATCAACTTTTCAAGGATAATTTCGCGTTCGAAATTCAAAATTTTGAAATTCCTTCGAAAATTAAGTGCGCTTCAACTTTCAAGTGCTTGGTGAAGCAGACGAAAGCCTCCATTTAGAAGAACTAATGTTTTTATTAAGTACCTATGATACAACATTGCGCTCAGGAAATAATGCCTCAACAGCTGCGGCCGGTGAAATTAAAACAACTCGTTAATTTCATAAAATTGATAGAATCGAACTTGTAACAGTGTTCGTCGAGACTGAATGAAGAAATCTTGTAGTAATTTGAAACGTTGTCGTTATGATCGATTGATGATCAATATGAGGTTTATCTCAAAAGTTATGAGAATCATTTATTTACAATTTAATGTCGCCATTTTCGAATTATGTTCTTTGAGATTGCGATCATCGTCATCATTATTCATAAACTGTGTTATTCCCAGATAGGATTTACGACGCTTATGAGACACAAGAATTTTTGCTCGGTTGAAAACGCCGATCAGAATCTTTATTAACATCCTTGACTGTTAATCGTCCGTCTGGCCAACGCGTTTAGAGCGTACCTGGGGTACATTTTCATTAGTTTTCGACGTGTGGTCGACTGTCCAGGACAATATTTATCTTCGACGCCTCCTTGGTCCGTTCTAAATGCTTTGTGGTGCCATTTGAAAACTTGCGCCGATGACAAAGCATAATTTCCGTATCTGGGCAGTTTTGTCGAGTTTAATGCAACATTTGATTGCGTGAAAGTCGATCGGCGTTTCCGCTTACATATCATGTTATCAAACACATCTATCTCCACCAATATTGCTGGATAAGATAAAAAAATCATTTTCATTTCTTTTGAGACGACCCTCGCATTTCGCATATTGCGCAGTACAAACAGTTTCAAACAGTTGTTAATTGACAATCATAACGGGTGTCCAAAAAGTCTTTCCAAAAGGCACGTTTAGTTAAAATCATGCGATAGTGATAAAATTACTTAAACCAAGACGTGCCTTTATCTTTCCATGGCCAACCAAGATCGAAAGACTTCTTGGACGCCCACACCGGACGATTGCATGCAAAATCGTGCATTGTCAAATTTTGGGGTCGCTTAAATAAACGTCAATTCGAATAATTCTAAACGAATACACCACGATACAAATTATAATTAATTATAATAATAATTACTTGCAGCACCAAGATCAATTTTCTTCTCGCGACTTTTCTACGGCGCACAATGACAATTAAACGAATTTTACCTGACGATCGAATTTAAACGGTCGGTGATTTAATCTAATCGAATTTGGAACTAGGATGAATCACAATAAGTTTTTCCATTCAATAACCACAAGGTCGTAAATAGGACAAGACATAATATGTATTACGTACGTGTATACCCCCCGCAAAATAGGTAGACGATTCCCATTTTGTTCTTTCAAATTCTTAGGAGGGTACCTACGTTTGTTGTTCGTAAAATTTAAATTGCGTGTCGTCGCGCGTTGTCCTACATTTTATATTAAAAAAAAAAGTGCAATTTTTAGAGTGCGACTTAACTTTCATCGACCGCCCATTTGCGTTTTATTGCGAACATTATTTTTACGCGTCCGTATATTTTCCGCGCATTGGTTTTCAATTTACATCCGGAGTGAAGTTTAAAAATAAAATTTAAAATGGCCACCTTCTTGCTTACGTTTTACATTCGAACAAAAGATATTATTAAGGCAGTCGGAACGACGAACCGCCCCCCGGTTCATGGCACCTTTTCGAACACAGCGAAAACACGAACCCCCTCACAATAGTTTAATAGATTAATGTTCGCAAATTGTTAGGCACAGGTAATTTGCATTTTAATGAATACGCAAATGATCGCGCACATATTTACAGTTATATAATATATGTTCACTTATTGGCTTACAAAGTTCAATACTCCGATATAAAAGCGCCAGTAAATATTCATTAAAATCGTCGAGAGAGATCGTTTACATAAAAAAAAGTTCATTTGAATGATTAAAAAGTGCATCAGACCAGTCAGCTATAAACAATTTGTAGGGTGTACTAACAAATAAAAAGAAAACCCCCCATCAGAATAGAAGCACAAATTTAATTTTTCGTGCGCAATTTACCAATTTTCGTTCAAAAACGTGTCGCATCTATTTTAATAACAGCAAAATTTGATTTTTCTTGTATGCGGAACGTTTACGCGACTTTCCGATTTCTGAATGTAAAATAAAAAGAATTCGTTTATAAATAGAAAGAGCACCGGTTCCGGAGCATACCCGCTTATAAGCGGTACGAGCTGCAATAGAAAGTTACGGGCACGAACTTTTTGACTCGTTCAATTTCGCCATGTTTGCAAAAATTAATGCAAGAAGCGGTCTGGCCTAAACGTGTACGTTTCGAATTAGAAATTTTGCGATAAAACTAACGAAACTAAATCACGCGACCATAATAATACGTGGTGCGTACATCTGTACGTCCCATTTTTGTAGGAAAAAGTAAAAGGCATATCAAATTTTAAAACATTTAAAATAAATTCACAGAAATTTGTTGATTAGATTCGAATTACGTTTATTGTTCCGGATACATAACGGCAATGAATGTTTATACTCGTCAAAAAAAAGTAGAATAAATTTATCAACAGAACGGTGCTCTTTCCGATTAGCATTTATAAAAGTCACTTAATTCCGTTAATTAATAATAACTTTTTTTAAATTAATTTACATGAGCATAATAGGCTAGTAATACGAATGAACGCCGCAAATTAATTGAATTAATGTATTTTATTATTATAAATCGATGCAAAGCATGTAGGCGAAGTGTGTAATTACAAAGCGGTGTCATTACCCTCAAGAGTGCCGTACAAAGTCTTATGCTGTCACGTAATTTTCAGGACGATAATTTCTATTGGTAATGTTAAAACGGCTAAGTAGATATCTATTAAAGTCAGTCATAGTCAGATAGGCGCCTACAAAAACAAAACTTGATAAATACTCAATGAAAAGGACAGATCTGTTCAATGTCGAGTTTCTTCAGTTTTTATTATATAGACATGCAACGCAGATTATACACTTTCATTGAATTTTTCGAACGCTCGTATTTTTATAGCCGACGATAGGATTCGCTGAAATAATATTATGAGCGGTAAAATACTCGAAACAAAAATACCAAGATAAACTAAGCTGTAATAATAATTTCCGTAAATAGGGGGAAACGTAACAATCGGTACAGTCGCGTGCAATTAAATTGTCCCACTTCCAAGTTAATCGGTAATACGAGAACGTGGGGTTTGACTTAAGTCAATCGAAAAAACGTGCCATATACATGAAAAAGAAAAAACTAGTTTTCTTACGTGTTCCACGCATGATTTTTCGGTTAACGTCTTAAAATGGGCCACGAAAGATTATTTTTGTAAGTACTTGCATACTTATTTTTTTTTTTTTGACATTTGTAATCTGACTTTCCGTTGTTTTTATAAATTCTAATTTTTCACATTAAATCGATCGTGCTTTGTATTAATTTTACTTTTGAAATTGACAGAGTACACCTATTTCGATTTCGTTGCTCGCGCTTTTAGTAATAAAATAAAGTATAACCTGCCAAGAATCTCGAGGTTTTTGTACTTAATCGGTTGTTGCGTTGGCGCGGGATTGAAGAGAGTTACCTTTGTTTTTTTTTCGTAGCGACGAAATCAGCAATGGGGCAACAATTAATTAAAAAAATAGCACTAGCATTCGATTTTACCAAAATGACCGTGACAGCTTCGTTTGTTTAACAGTCGAATGACAGTTTGAAAATTTGAATGTTGAACAGTGTTTTCGCGTGATACCTATTAATAATTTATCTAGAATATTAATAGTCGAGTAAATAAAGCTGAAAAATCGTGAAAACTTCGAAATCCGCCGATTTCGATTAAACTGCATATCCGACCCTAAAATTAAATACTAAAAATCAATTTCTTTAAATAACACATTTATTTTATCTTTAAAATGGCACAATAAGTTTTCTGATATCACCTCGGGGGAGCCTCGGGATTGCACAACCCAAACCTTTTTTAACCCCATAGGTTTAAGTTGTTATACACATTTAACTAATTACATTTTCTAATTCCCGGACATTTTAATAAAAAACTATCTTGCTTAATTTTCGATAAAATAAACCATATTCGAGAAAATCACACTTAAATAATATCTAATTAATTAATAATAATATCTGGAATATTCTGCATTTCTTATTATTTATGTATGATTTTCTCGAATATGCTTCACGCTATCGAAATTAAACAAAACTACGTTTTTATCCTAAAATGTTTGGGTAATCCGAAAATCACCTTAACCTCTGAAAAATGTCGAGGTGTCAGCCTGACTCTCCTGAGCCGATATCGAGAAACCTATTGCACCATTTTAAAGGCCCTTTATTTATTACGCATGTGTACCAAAAATTATTGAATTTCAACGAAAAATAAAAATGTTATTTAAAAAAAAATTGATTTTATTTTTCAACTTTGAGAGCGAATATCTCAACAGGTGAGCGTCGCAGGAAAAAACATTTATAGGAATTTGCGGCATTATTTCGTCGTGGTTTATTTGATCCCGAAAGATTTTCCACAACTTCCTGGACACGGCGCTCCCCCGTTGAGATATTTAAATCAATTTTATTAAATAACACAATTTTCGCTGAAATGTAATAATTTTTGGTACGCACACGTAATAAATAAATGTCTTTAAAATGGACGAATAAGTTTTTTTGGTATCGGCTTAGGAGACCCAAAGTGCACCACCCCAACATTTATCGCAGGTTTAAGTTTTTAAATTTTTAAGGCGATTTTCGGATTTCCCAAGCATTTCAGGATAAAGAACTGCTCTCGCTTAATTTCGATCAAATGAAGCATATCCAAGAAAATCATACATAAAGAATAAAAGAACATTTATAATTTTCTTGAATATGGTACATTTTATCGAAATTAAACAAGAGTACCTTTTTATCCGAAATTGTATGGGGATATCCGAAAATCAACTTGAAAATTTAAAATCTTACACCTCTAAAATATTTTGGGGCTAGAAAGGTTAGGGGTTGTGCATCCCTGGCTCTCCTGAGATATTATCAAAAAAAACAAACTTATTACAACATTTTAAAGGTCTTAATTTATTACTTATGCACGCCACGAATTATTAAATTCTAACGAAAAACAAACATGTTATTTAAAAATATATATATTTTTATTCTTCAACTTTATGGGTGAATATTTCAACGAGAAAACATTTATAGGAACTTTCGGCATTATTTTGACGCTGTTTATACGTTCCCGAGAGATTTTTTTATCATTTGCTAGACACCTTGTATTTTGTTATAATAAATTTGGATTAAACAATACAAAATACTTGAGTGCGCCAACCGGAACGTTTCCGATTTCAAATAATGTAGTGTAACAAACATTTTAAAAAAAGTTTCATCAAAATTTTGTTATGACGATTTTTCGCTGCAAACCTAAAACTTTTCGTTTCGGGAAAAGACCAGAATTGGTCGGAATTCCAAGAATTAGTACAACAATGCGACTGTCAATATAGGGGCTATTTGAAAGATAATCATTTATATCGGGAAAATAAGTTAATTAGAAATCGAGAATTGCGGTTAATGGGCACATTTTAAAAACATGGATCGTATTTAATACCTACTTATAAAGCAAATAATATCTAATCTAGTTTATAATTAATAAAACTAATTATATTAGAAACGCACCGGAATTGAAGCGTTCAAAGTTCAAACAATACGAAAAGATTGAAAAACAAAAACCACAAGTACATAAAACTTACTTATCTACACCAGCACAAACGTAAATTTTAACGAAAATTGTTAATGAAGGTTATCTATAACTTATATGACCCCCGTTCTTTTTTCAATTTTTCGTAAGGGCATAACACGTTCCACCGATAAGCTTAAAAAACCGAAATCTTTTAAAATGTTTTGCTGTTCAATGAACTATTAGTGCTCGAAGGCCATGGTTAATCTCCACCATATGCGTGCTTATCTACTTAAATCAAATGACCGAATTTTACTGCTTACCAGGACCCCTTTCGGGTAAGGGTTCCCATACCCTCTGATGTCTCCCGTTATATTGTTTCCGCACCATGTTTGAAAATGAAGTAGAGGAACAAAAGCGAACTCAAAAAAATACCAACTTCCACCTATGCAGATATCTATATCACTTCGCGACCACGTTGCTCGGTAAAAGGAAACTGCGGCGACGGCAGCTGGTAGAAAAAAGAAAGAAGAACAAGCACGTCGAAAATTTATCCGTATCAGCTATCACGTTAACCTTTGCTGTCTTTTTTTTACAGAGTCTACGTGTAATCGCTGGACAGTGATGTGGAAAGTAGGCGGGATGTGATACGCGTCTGAATGTGAATTTATTATAAACCTGTAATTGCAACGAGTCTAGGCTGTTGTATAATGAAGATTTGAACGACGCGATTAAACGCGGTCCTCTTATTGAACTTGTAATAAAAACGAAAGTAGGCATTCCGAAACGAGACGCGTTAAGAAAGCGGCGTTCGATTTTTTTTCAAAAAGGGCGCTATTCGAATTAGATTTCATTTCAAGTTTAAACCAAGGGCAGCCGCATTTTTCGAAAATTAAACCGGATTCGGACCTGTTCAACTTTTAAATACAACCGACTATATTACCTATATAGGTACAGAAAACAAAAGAATGAGACAAGTCGCGTATTTAAACTATTATCGTAAGTTAGAATAAAATATTAATTTTGCGTTAAAAAGGAAACCACGTTTTTGACGGGTATTATACGAAAGCGCAATCAAGTTTAGATACTAGACACCGCTTTCCTTATCAATTCACCTTTGTATTCAATGTTATCGCCAGTTTTATTTTCGAACCGAGACGATAACTATTGAGTAATTACACCGAGTATTTGTGTAAGTGACAATATATGTACTTTCAAAAAGTCGACGTCATCAGAGTGAATTTCGAGTTGGGCGTTTCTGTGAAGAAATTCTACTCATTTTTTTTTGTTATTAATTTCGATAGGTATGATAAATTAGAGATAAATCGATGAAAAACGTTAAGCACCTGCTAAATTCTTCTATAACGTATACACAAAGTAGGTACAAAACCAGTTTTTAAATGATTTTCTTTAGAAACTAACTAAACCAAAATTAATCAATAATGATAATTAGAACATATCCACATTATAAATAACAAAATAAAATAAGCAAGGAAAGGTGATTTTATTTTTTAGTTTTCTCGATCCAAAAATTACCTAGAGCACATTTTTATACATAGGAAGGTATATGGAAATGTATATACTGGCATAAAATAAAGCGGTCTTTAAAATTGTCATTCATATTATAAGGAAATTCAATAAAATGGTGAAACAATTGCCATACTTGCTTTGCAATATCAAGGGTGATGCAGCGCAGCTACCCCCACCATATCAATAATAAACTTTACTTGGTTTTCAAGTCGTAGTTGACCAGTCAGCTTTTGCTGATCGTGGAAGTGAGACGTTACTTATCGGTCACAGAAAAACTCGTGTTTTTTAATCACTAACATCAATAACACTATCATCGTCGCTTATCGTATGTTATTTCAATGAATCATTAAACGCTCATCGTTGCGAAAGAAAACTGGACAATCGTCATTGAGAGTTCCCACGACAATTGCTGCAGTCAAAATAAAATGTATTTCATCTCGGTATCTTTTCTATTTCCGGAACAAAATTTTCGAATTTTGATTTTTGCCTACTTCAAACAACGATTGTATCTATTTATATTAAAATAGAAACTGTAATAAGTAGATATTCGAACAATTTTTCTGATTTTTTTGAAAACCGAAAGATCGGTACAAAAAAAATAGTTGTAGACGTAGTTTGCCCACAGCGGGCGTGAACAACCATGGGACAGCACAAAAGGTTCCTAATAGAAGGGTGTAAACGTATGTAATTTCGTCGTTACCGCATCGCGACCGAAACAGAAATAAACCAAGAAACCTACAGGTACCGTTTGCTGTTCCAATTAAAATTATAAATTAATTCGGTACAGTAGACTTTCGCTAATCCGGCACTTATCAGACCAGGTAGTGTCGGATCGCCGGATCCACAAAAACAAAATTAGAGCTTTAATTCTAAAATTCACAAAAATTTTGAATCGAAGCCCGAAACAAAAAAGTTTAAAAACTGATATTCTTAAGGATAATGGGCTCTTAATTAGTGAAACGCGTTTTTAAGATTTGGATTTTCTAAAACAAATTTCACTGTTTGTATTATCAGGTAGATACCTACCTACTACATTTATTTTTTTTAAATTTATTTAAGTTTAAAAAAAGTTTTTACAATTTTTTTGAGAATGTGTTCTTCACTTTATACTTGTTTTTTAAATATTTTTTACAATTTAAAATGAAACACAATCGCAACGTGTATCGCAACTATGTATAGGTTTTTATGTATTTTTATAACTGTATAGGTATACTTATTGTTAAGTATAACTTTGAGTACCTATGAACATGTCACATAATCTCACATTGCGAGAATACTCACGTGATGATTTAAGCAGCAACCACAAGTTTAGTCAATGGTTGTTATCTACATATATTAAACCTACGTGTCAAAATAAACATTAGAAAAATGTTAATGTGTTTTAATAAAATTATACAGGATGATTCGTGAAAAAAAAATCTACCTAAGAATGATTAAAACTATGAAATACTATGTTATAATAACATTATCTACTACTATTACTACATCAATAATATATCTTCAGTCGACAATCGAGTAAATTCAATTCGACGACCTCGATAATCACGTTAATCGAACCCCTAATTAATTATTGCACTATTTTATAATAAAATGTCGAAAAACTTCTGGGTCTATAAATATTCCATTCCGTTCTTGATTCTATAAAATAGGTCTAAATGTACACCTACACGTTATTCACGATAGGTTCCAAAGCACGTTATGCATAAAAAGTTACTAAATTGTATATTTGTAATAATCAGTTTAAAGTTTTGAACATGGCATATTTTATGCATATGACATGGAAAAAAAACTACAATTTATTAGTAGTATAAAAATATGAGGTTTTATTGATGACGTGATTGGAACCTATCCTGAATAACGTATATATATATCTTTATAATGCTGGGGCCACACCTGCGTTAACACATTAAAATTGCCACTGTATAAACAACGCGTTAAATTGAGTGGCTATACTTGCGTTTGTTAACTAGCGTCTCTATATACCTATTAAAGCGTCAAGTCTCTTTAATGTGTCAAAAAAAAACGACACCCGAGTTATACGCATTAATTGACGGCATTAAACACAAACGTGGCCGCACCGTAAGAATAATTTTAAACATCGAGGAGGAATTCCGCAATTTTGCTGCGAGCACACGTACGCTCGTTGTTATGGTAACAAAACAAAAATATACTCGGCACGCGATTCGTCGGGCCATTATTAATTTCATTAAAGGTCAGCTTGAACTTACTTAAAATACACCTAAGGCACTCTTAGAGCCTATACAGGTAGGTGTTTCGTTCTTCGCCTTAAAACAAAAAGAAAGGCCCCATAAAATTTTGGACGCGTCGCTCTGCGAACTGAAATAATTGGCAAACGATTGTTAATCATTTGCCAACGTAAAATAATGCAGGAAGAATTGATCGGGGCGGGGGGGACGGGTGGGGCGAACGAACAACTTGGAAAGGACGTTTTCTTGTCCGAACGAGAAATGCGAAATTCCCAATGGATCGTGCAAACGTGTCGCGGGAAAAGATTTCGTTTTTCCCAAACTGATGTAATAAAATTTAAATCGCTTAAGAGCGGTTCAAGGAACTTCCCGACAATTTTTTTACGGATTTAAACTTTCGATAATGCGACGCTTACGTCGAGCGAACACGCGAACGAGCGAGGTTTCCAAAATTACGTTAATTCGAGATCAGCGTTAGGTAATTTTGGTGACATTTCTGGTTAAATAAATTAGTCCGAAGTTTATGGTCGCAGAGGACGCGGGTCTCCATTTCACGTGCCAGCTAACGAACAACCGTTAATTTTACAATACAAAGGTGCGTTATTTTTGGCCCTTACAGTATTACGTGCAGTTAGCCCTGGAAAATTGGGGCATTTCTTTATGTCGTTTACGAGTGCTCGTTCGATATTCTATAAATTTGGCAGTTAACCGAATAGAAAAAAATCAATTGGAAAAAAACATTTAGAGAGACATGCCAGGCGGTGTCCGCATTGTGGTCGCTTACGAGGACGTGTACAAAGCGACGCAAAAGGGCGTCCTTGACTTCCTCAACTTTAATGCAACATTAACAATTACATTGCTTACATACTTCTCAGTGACGAATAAATCACTTTACGTAACGAAATAAGAATCAACGTTCTGCCACTTCGATCGGCTAAAATTAACTAAACTGCGGGCAGTCAAAAGCCTCCTACATTCTACGATTCAACACAAACTTACACTGTTCCCTTCGAGCGTTGAAGATATTCATGTTGAACGAGTAGTCTATCAGAGGTTATAATCAAATGGTGGAAATGGAATGGCGACGACGCGACGTCCAGGGCAAATGCGTTGGCAACGCGCCCGTATCAGCAGCTAAATTTGACCAGACACTCGATTTTGGACAAAATGTAAGTCTAATTGCTACACGAGTACGTCCAGTCGACGATTTTTCACCCCCGAGACCACTTTACAACCGATATGATGACACGAGTAAATACACCCCCGACAAGCACCCGGCTTGGTGCGGATATTAAACGCAAGCGCACACCCTCCAAGATAAATCAATAGAATCCTTTTAGTAATAATTTATGCTTATCTTAATAATATCCAGAACTGTTGAGGGCGGAATTCCAAAAATTTCTTTGCGTTATATAATATTTAGCGTATCGAATGGTATTGTATATGGTAATATATCGGGACTTTTCACAACTTTTATCTGACAACCCCCGACTGAATTCAATTCGTTAACGTAATTTATGAATTCGAACATATTATTAAATTGCCGATAAATCGAATAAAATATTTTCTAAAGTGTTTCAATCGATTAATTTAAATTTAGATAAAATGTTTCGTAATTAACTGATGCTACATAATGAGAAAAAAGTGGCGAATTAAGGTGGTTTTCGCAGCGTGTCGTTGATTTGATGGTTTTTCTAGAAAATTCAAGTTGTCCTAAAAGAACACCGAATAATATACGTAAGTATAGTTAACAAAATTATGTCGCGCGCAATTTGCAATTTACGAGACAAGGGAAACCACAATTAAAATGTAAGGGCACCCCTTAACAGAATTATGGTGAATCAACGGTATACGCGCGTCCTAATTTATAGATAACTAATAAAACTTATTAAAACAAAAATACAGTAGAGGCCCGATTATTTGAAATCGAAGTTTCAGGTATCGGTTTGCTTTTAAAAAGCAAAGAACTACTACAATAGATAAACACAGTGTTTTCTTTGTTAGGAAGTCTTTTTTATAAACATTACCTATACTGTTACTCGTACGTATTTACCTTTTTTCTACAAATAAAAATACGTAATATTTTTCGATACCTACATATTTTGCAATTATAGCGTTTTATCTTCAATTCTATCCTTCTCGAAGTGTAATCGATTATCCGAAATTGTTACGCCCCTATTACTTTGGCCTTTACTGTAGTTGTATGCAAATTGAATGCGCAACGTAAATAAATAATTAGCTTATTGTTTTATTTTAGTTCTTAAAATAATGCAGACACCTTATCTTATTCTTTACTGAGGATGTGTTAATTCCCGAGTAAATAATTATTTCTCATACATGCACATAATGACTTCTCAGCCATTATAATTACAGCATTTGAAAATGTGTTGGTACTTACTACACACCAACAGCATAAATTAAACGATTAACGTTAGTTTTTAATGCGGGTCAACACAACGCAAGAAATATATTAAAGCCAACGTAAAAGTACGACCAAATCGCATAATACAAGATGATGGGAGGAGTTAACAGATATGACGAATCATATTTTTTTTACATTTTTTTTTTAATTTGAAAACCAGTGTTTTTTCTAATATTAAGTGGACAGTTCTCCAGTTTCTGGACACCCCGTCCCTACATCGAAGGCATTATAAAAATTACAATACGAACATCATTTCGCCATAAAAGTAGAACTAAATTTACAGATATTCATATGTTTTATTATCGAAACAATTGGGGAGGGGGGGGGGGCACGAATAATCGATTAAAATAATAGAAGATTGAAATTGCCGTAATTCTAATCAAAAATTTGCAATTTTTTCTTTTGTTTTCCTTTTTATTGTTTTGATTTCGTGTTATATAAAGTATTTTCGAAAATTGCACCGGTAAATACCGAACCAACTTGTCACAACCGTTTGAAAATACAAACTTTTGATTATTTGTCACGTTTAAAAGACATACTAAACAATTGACATACAAAAATTGTGATAAACAATACGATCTCGCACTACATACATATATATTAGGTATTAAAGTTGAAACATCTTTTTTATTATAAGTATGTGTCGAACGACTCGTTAGTAAAATACCTAATACCTTAATACCTAATTGTTACTTTAATTTTAAATTGCTTAATAAATTAATAGGTACTTATATTCATAAAATTAGAATAAACAAAGTGAAATCCTCTGCTATAAAACTAGATTATACTTCCAAATCCCGAACGTGTTTCCAAGTAGATAAATGAAAATTAAAACCTGTACATTTTATGCGTTTTCATAGAAAGTGTGAGATTAAGAACGTACGAACTTACATTTTATTCCTACTTACGAGTAATTAAATGTAGATAGTTTTAGCTGTACTTTTCTGATACACATTTTAATAAAAGATGCCGTTATTCGTTAACATATTTAAGGTGAGCGCAAGTTAAAAATTTTTCTCAACGATATATATACGGATCGTTATCCGGTTATCTTTAATATATCGTTACTTGCGTTTTCCGATTTTTTTTCCCCCGAAAAATTGCGAATGTGCAAAAAAGTCAATGAGCATCTCAAGTATCTATTAATGTTCATATAGTTAGTGCCACATCGATGCCAGCATCACGTCGTGAAAAATACGAGCACTTGGGCGTGACTTTTCCTCATTAAATGTCGAACAATATTCATTTACTAACTGAACAAAATAAGTGCCTGTTACGGTTGTTTATTAAAATCAACCAACCCTAAACTAACGGACGATATTAAAAAAAATAATAATTGCATCACCACGCGTATTAATTCTATTACCTATATCACAATAAAGATCGAAAATTTTCAAATACAGTAAAACTTCAATTATCCGGACTAACGAGTGCTGGATATGTACTACAAATCCGGATAATTGGGATAAGTCATCACAAAAAAAAAACTTTTAAATACGGTTTTTGTAATTCGAATTCTATATTTTATGGTCTAAGAGTTGATTTTTCGAAAACATCAAACGGTTTTGGTTTACATTACAAAAAAAAAGTCCTTCTAAGCTTTTGAAGAGAAATATAGGTATATAGGTAGATACGAAAAAAATTAAACTTTTGGTTGCCCTTCCAAAAAGTATATTTATTCGAAGATATTCTCACAGTTGCGCTCGAAGGGTTAAACTAGATTCACAGGTAACGTCTTTCAAATTCCGCGATGAAATTGTATTGTGTTGTATTAATCGAAGAAAAATTATAATAATCAGTATTTTAATCAGTAACGTGAACTATGTAATTACTGCAGTGACGAATAGGGAGATAATTACTTAATAATAATAATTGATATATCCACATATATAGTGTGAAACACCAGAAACAGTTAAAATAATATTTATTTGTGGAATGGGATATAAAAAGAAATTTAAAAAAAATGTAATTTTTTGGAAAATGTTTCTTTTTGAGAGCACATCCAGTTGACTTGGCAATTGCATGATGTTTTGGTAAAAAAAGTCACTCCGAGTCCTTTCTTTGCATGTGATAAAAGCTTAGCTTTGTTTTCTAAAGTTAAATAAGTAGCTTTAACTTAAGTAACGTGAGCGTTACCGCACGTAATGTATACTGTGTACCATGCTGTTGTCGTAAAGATAACTCTTTAATCAAGCATTCTTCGCATGCATTTGTTTATGTCTACTGCACAGGTTCGATGAATAAAGTATAGTTTGATTGTATATTGTACTATTTTTCAACACGCGCAATCTCACTTTAAGAGCAACCTAATTTTAAATTTGTATTATTTTGTTGTTCATGTTTTAAATATATAAAAAATTTTGAAATATCAAATCAGTCGTTCAAATCGATGTTCACGTTATAGAGACTGCACTGTAATTGTTTAAATGCATATTATAGAAAAGATTTGCTTGTTTTCTGTTTCAATATTTTGAAAGCTTAATTTCATTTTTTTTTGTTGTAAATAGTAGGTCACTGCCCTTTTAATTTTAATTTATTTCATTTTTTAAATTCAATTTTAAAAATAAAACACGTTGGCTGTATCTAGATATTTAATTTGTAATATTGACGTTTGAAAAATGTTGTTTTAGGCCGAATTCCCTTTAAGCCCAATTTAAACACCTCAAAAACCACAAAAAACCACGAGAACCGACGTTTACTAATATCCTTTAGCCGCAGGTTCAACAACAATTTAAATTTTTTGGATAAATATTAAAAGAAAGTAGGTACATTAGGTAAATTCCGTTTTTGTCAAATACACTCAACAGAATTTTCCAGATTGATAGTGGAAATAAAGGTCACCGCACAGCGACCACATTTAAACATACCAACAATTAAGCAAAGTAAATAAATTACTTTGCAAGAAAACAAATAAACTTTCTTATTTTTAACCAACCATTTCGGTTTGGTTTAATCAATTTTTTATTGTTTTTTTTTTTAAATAGAAATCCAATAATGACTTAAAATTAGTCGTTGTAAATATGGTGGCCCATCAAAATTCGATTAAAATCGTAAAAACGCAGCATGCACAGCGGGCTGCTAAATTAACGACACCTCGTTCGAGTCGGTAAGGGTTGCCTTATCGCGGTTATATATTTCTATGGTCTTGGACGGGGCGTTAAAATCAAAGAATCAAACTGTACCATGCAAAATGTTAACACTTGTAAGATCATTATTGTACGAATTTATAAGACGTTTTAAAAAATTTCACGCGTGTCCTCCAAACGCACCAGGTATGCACTATCGTGTGCGAGTCAATCCTCTAGTGGCCGGTGAGCAACCTTTTCTGGTTTTTCTCGCCACAATTTCTGCGGCTTATTTTTAGTTTGACGATTTCACTTAAAAAGTTAAATATCGAGCCGCTTCGGATCGGTAGGTTGCAGAGGGATGTATAAAACGTTTTTTCTCGAAATTAAATTTTTACCTGTAAGCACGAATTATTGTTTAACCGTCTCATTTTGCTTGTCGAAAGCAATCCAATCTGCAGCAAAAACGTTTTGAACATCTCCTCTGCAGCTTACCTACCGATCCTACGACCGACTCAAAGTTTAGTTTTAAGTAAAACGCTCGAACTAAAAGAAACTAGATGAAGATGTTCAGCGACCACTGGGGGAATTGACTCGCACACGATTGTATATATCGGCGAAGCCTCTATTCGTGCAGGATCCGTTTCCGAATATTGAAGCGATTTTTCTCATAGGAAATTGATGTTTAAATATAGTAAAAGGTACAAGTAAAGATTGTATACACAAATATTAGTACTTTGCGATTACATTATAGAGATTCCACTGTCATAAATCGTATTATTTACAGAACTAATACATTTGACATGAATAGCATATGGTTTAGCAGCTGTTATTTCTAGTCCCCTCCCGTTTTACGTGTTTTGCGAAAACTGAAGCGTAACCAACTTCAATTTTTAATAATTTTACCTGTTGTACGAAGAAATAACAAATGTAGAAATAACATTTTGAAGCGCCGTTTGTATGTAGAGAACTTTTAAAGTCCTGTTGCATTCTAATAGAAATGCGTAGGTACCTAGATTGTTTAGCGTATCCAGATATATTAATTGGGCGACCAAAATAGATTGCCGCCACAATTCTGACTTCCTTTTCGATTTTAGGTACCTACAATCTACTACACAAAATTTGTTCGCTATTGTAATTTGTTCGTTGTTGTTGAAAATTCGCTACCTATCATCGAAACTAACCGTGACATGAATCATAATTTGATCATGTGCTAAAGAATACGCAATACGTTGAAATTACGCATATTGAACAATGGTATAGATTGCTCGGTTATGACATTGACCGCGAGACGATCGCCAAGGTTATGCACAGATAATAAAGAAATAGTAATAGGCAAGTTAGGAGTAGATTTATATACAAACTTACCTTTCGGATTCAGCCTTTCAGGATGAAACCATGCGTCTGAAAAGGATATTGGAAATGTTAGTTAGAGTTAGTGGCAAGCGGGTTCCTTAACTAATTGTTATAAGTGTTACAGATGAGCCTATAGCATACGATAGATATATACTACGTGATGTGGAAACTAAAATTAACTTTTACAACCTTTTGACCTACACCGAGAGAGTCTCGAAAGTCTAATTTATGATATTATGTACTTAAATAGAAATGGTTCGTTAAATTTTAAATAAGTAAAGCACACGAATAAGTCTTCCACGTTTCTGGCCACGAGAAAAACTAAACGTCCCCAATTTGCCCAAGAAAAATTAACGCTAATCTTTTATCCGATGCGATCAGTTTTCGCCCAAGGTCCAATTTTCGTCGCGATCAACACCGATTTGTTCTAGTCGAGAAGAAAATTACGCGAACAATTAATAATTTACAGAGTTAAATATTTGAACAAAGCTACCCCACCGATGGGGAAATAAGGAGTGATTTCATCATTGCGATAACTTATTCACGATAACATCGTATTACGTAATGCAAGTCTAATAATTGTTTTTCTAGATACGTGGCCACAATAGAAATAGTATACGTAAAACAATTATTTAGTGGATGTCCTTGATTTTGTTATTAACTCTAGGTTTATCTAAAGCGAGACCGAAAACCAGATATGTACATCATTATCTACAACAAACACGGGCAATGATTGTTAAATAAATTTCAATGCCTTTCTTTAGGAACCTCCCTAACGGAATTAAACTTCAATCTAGGTTAAACTGCTTATTATTAGCTTACATTATAAATTTCTAGGATATCAACAGGTACACTAATCTTACTATTAATTTCTTCAATTATTTCACAATGTCGCGATCGGACGCTTCGTTTGCCATAAACAGATCAAAACGAATTTTATTTTAAAAAAAATGACAAAACATTCGTGCTAATTGGCCCGATCTTCGTAACACCTTGGCCCTGCATCGTTACACGGAAAGTTACTGTTGTTCTAAATGAACGAAACAACAAAGGACTCGACGATAAAAAAGGCAAACGACGCCATGTCGCCTTCAATTAAACGTAACTTAGCTAACGGCAATTAAAAGTAAATTAAAATTATGATCGTATCAAAAAGAAATAAACTTGCGAATACGTACAAGGATCGAAAAGGACACAAATTAGAGATCGCCGCTTCAACTTCTCGACGTCCGAGACGCTCTTAACCCTGTTTAATTCGTTGTTGACTTCGTCGATAACGTCATTCACAACGGCCGCGGCCACATTTTTAATCGTCTCCTCCATTTCGGCGGAACCGTCAAAACACTAAAGAATGACACTTTTGCTAATTGATATACAATTACCCACCGTGACGTGCACCACAACGATGTGTTCTCATGGATGCGCGGAACTCGCGGGACTGGGCAGGCGTTCTCGGTATCGACCGTCGCAACCAGCGATTTCTAAGGTGCCAAAGGGCCAGGCCTTGGTGTACTTGGGACTATGCCCGTTTGATATCGATAACCACTGATACGCCAAAGTTGTTAATTGTTTCAAACAACGTCAATATCTATAATGACTCAATGGGACGAAACCGTGTTAACGGTTAGTATAGGCAAGTTGAAGTTGAATTAGTTTATCCATAACGAAATGTCTAGAAAATTTCAAATTTCGTTTCCAAAAGTTAACACGGTCCAATTTACGTAAACAAAGAACCGTATCCGTACAAATCGAAATCGCTTTAGAAAGTTTTGAAACATTTAAAAAGTAATTGCGAGCCGTCGAAAAGGGGGACATTCGACGAATCGCCGATTGTATTATTTAAACTAATTAGAATATAGTTATACTTAACAAACAATTCCCAACAGAAGCGAATAGATAAACAATGTGGAGCGAAAAGCCGTGCAAGAATGTGGCGCAAAACTAAAAATTAGAGATTTGAAGTTCAATAAATGTGTCTAATTGTAATTTGCGGAGCTGTAAACAAGTTAAAGAGGTTTAAAATAAATTTTATATCAATATGTATAGATAAACATGTGCACAAACACATTTTACCCGTGTGTAGCGCATGCAAATAGCATGGTCGGAACATTTTTCCGTCATTTTAGGCATGTCATTGTCCATATTTAAATAAATATTTGTACAATAATTTGTGATCCAAACAAATTATCAATGTCTTCGGTAATTCGGATGTTTGGCAAAAGAAGAAATAGACAACATGCAAGTATATTATTGTCATTATGAATGCGAACAAAGATAAAAACAAAGTACCTTTGAGGGGGTTCGATAATTTTATTTTAAACCATCGAGCGGGAGTTCCACCTCTACTGCACGAAGCAGAAAATGGTTAATAAACATATACCTATTCACAAATACATACTCACAAGTAAAAAACTTAGTTTGATTTAAAAAAAAAGAACGAATACGAAGCTCTTTAGAAGAAAATTCTTGCATGATGCTCTGGAACACTGTGGAACATGATGTTACAGTGTATTTTATTTTTTCGTTCATTACTTGTATTGTTAACTTTTTTTTTATTGGACGTTTTCCTCGAATATTCCATTTGCGAATATGTATTTATTAGGACTTTTTTTCTTGTTTTTCAAGATGGGACACCCTGTATTTAACAAAACAAATCTAACGCGAAATGTAAATAGAAAAAAATAAATACACATATAAAACATCTAAAATTTCTTCCCTTGAGGTAATATTTTATAAAAAAGCTTCAACATCAAATCGAAGTAAAAGCACAAATATAATATTCGACTCCCTAAAATGTCTAGTTCGATAAAAATCATTATCTATGTACCTGTAATACAGTTTTAAGTGCATGCCTACGCATCATATTTATTATCGAGAGGCGCTTATATAGAAATAGCTAAAACGATAAAAGCACGACAATTGAATTACTTAAACGTTACTATGCGATGAAAATTCTTATATAGAAAAAATTAAATAAAAAGAAAACAGTTTCACTTTTTTCAAAAACAAAAGAAACTTAATTGGATCCTTAGCAGACGATTGCCGAAGTGTGCCGATCGCAAATTAAAGTATAATCTTCAGAAAGTGCCCGGATTATTTGTTTATTTAACAGACTAGACGTCCAATAGACGTACATAACGTTCCACTTTCTAATGTTATTAGCTTCTATCATTTAAAGTGCCCCTAGACAGAGCTTTCTGATGCCGTTTTTTATGACTCCAAATTTTAATACATACATACATAAGCGTGTTTGATTCGTTTTTGTAATTTCACCGGCCATGCACTTGTACGCACAAATAAACACAATTAATCTAAGTAATATTAAAAATAGTTTAAAAAAGCAAAAAAGAAAACCAACGCCTAATAAAATAATCGAAATTCAGAAAAAAAATCTATGTAGGTATTAAGTAAAAAAGGTAATCAAGAACGACGAGAAACAAATTAAAAAAGAATAAGTGCTACAAAGAATAAAATTAAACAATTTTGTGAAAACGAAAATTGTCATTAAAAAAATTCGGCAAAATTCAGTCTGCAACAAGATGACGATCAATTAATCTTGCGAATCAATTGTAAATATCGAAATATTTTAATTTCGTTAAGGAAGCACGAGCAGATTTTAGAATTTATTATTATCGACACTGTTGCTATAACAACTTCGAAGCGTTGATTAAAAAAAAAAGTGGTCGGGCGTCATCTGCCGCCAGAAACCTACATTTTCAGCGAAACGTCGAACCGACCGTTTTAAATTTCTGGTACGAATTATTCGAAAATTTATTTCGGTCAAGTACTCTCAATCGAAATGAAAAGTGCACGATATCGTCGAATCTATTTCGAGAGCAATTTGAAACATTTCAATCTGACGCCCACAACTTCTTTTCTTTTCGGTTTAAAATAGCCATCGGATGTTAGCCCCTTGTGTACGTGTGTGTTTTTTTTTAGTACAAGAGCTTTTTTATCGTCGAGCAACAAAAATGAGTACGCATGCACTACAATATCACTTATTAAACAGTTAGATATGTATTAACATTTTATTGATGTAGTCCAGTGTCGTTCTCGCGTGAATGTCGTCATACATTACCGGAGCTGATGACTCTCGTTACGTGGCCTATATCAGATTTTTGATTTCTTTTTTGATTTTAAAGGTAAAGAACATTTATCGATTTTATTTTACTTTGTTTAAGTGCCTACATAATTGGTTTTGTATTTAATTAATTCATGACCTCGTTATCTTACAGATTTGTTCAATTGCCGATAGCTTACAATAGAAAATTGGGTTTCCATAGTCATGTTTTAGCGGTTATTCAACGGTACTTACTGGTGAGTCAGCGTTAAGTATAACCGGTGACCATAACATTTATGTACAAAAAATAATCAAAATTAGAACCATTTACGTTAGAGGTAGAAGTCAGTTGTTAAGTTAATTAGCTAAATAGTGTTAGATTGTAGCATGTGCAGAAGAATCTCGTCAATCAAAAATAAATCAAGGACGGGACAATTAAGAAATCGTAGGCTGTACAATCAAAAGTTTGTTTCAATTGTACTTTACTGACAATGAGCAGTAGTGAAAGACTATTGATATTATGTGTGATCGATCAATAATAGATGTGTACCTCCTAATGTACACACGTGCATTCTTGGATGGTTATTTCTTAAAAAAAAAATGATTAATTATAATAAACCCATTCTATGTAGTTATTGACTTCGAGTTTCTATCTTTAGATGTTTTTACACATATGTATGCGTATAATCGTGAATTTTACTTTCTTTAAATAACTTAATAGCTACCGAATTTTTTGGGCATGAGTAATCAAAAGTAAATGAAATATTAACGACGTTGGTAAACAAATTTCGATTTTTGAAATTACCATAAAATGACGTGTACTAAATTTGATAAAGGAAATACCATTATTTATTTTAGTAATAATATTATGAAAAATTGACGTTGGCCCTAATTTTTTTTTTATTTCAATGCCAAGCTTTTTATTTTCTTAATCAACATCAACTTACATCGATAATCTTGCATCTAAAAACGTACTCACAACCTTCTCCCCTTACAATTAACATTCCAGTAAATTTACCAATAATTTTTACTGTTGTAGCGTTTGTTTAACAAATAACGTCCACTAATTTATTTTCAAAAACGACTCCAAGAGTCTAAACACTTTTATTTTGTATCAAGGCTCAAAGTCGTGTTTCACTCTGATTCAATTAATCATTGTTTTTAAATACGTATTGCGATAAACAAACTGCTTTCGAAAGTTTCTTTTCTCGCGAGAGTGAACCCCTTTTTCGCTCCAATAACGGACGCCAATAATTCGAAAATTTCATAAATGAACGAAAAACGGATCGAAATTAACAATTCAGTTAACAATTACTACACTAAATTATAAAACATACTGTACAAATTATGTGCCTAAACAAAAACTGCCGCAGTTTATGCACAATATTTTAAGATGCTGACCAATCAAATTAAATCTTAACTGCAGATAACATTCATTTTGACGAGTACATTTTTACACAGGGTGTCCGAAAATTGGTATCTTAAAATTTAATCAAAAAAAAAATTAGGTAAAGAAATTACGCTTGAATTTGTTAAGAATTTCTTTAACACAATCGTCCTCGGGGACGACAATTAAATTTATCAAAATATTAAATTAATTGAACAAACGTCTGGTGGTAAAACAATCAATTTTAGTTATATATGTCACGTACCTATCGGTTTTAAATTTTCGAGTTACAACCGTTTCTTTTAATTATATTATCGGTTTATTGCAACTAGTAATAATTAGTATAAGGTTCGATTAGGCCAAGTGACTGATTAATAGAGTTTAATGTAGGAGATTCTAATACGGATCGCGCTTACGCCCTGCGCTGTCAAAAAGCTACCCACCGATGATGATAAAATCAATGTTTTAACGTATACGCCGTTTATAGAAAACTGCGTCTTAAAAAAATTTTTTTTGATACGCTAATTTTAATTCGCCCTTAATTCAAAGTGGAATCTAAAAATAAATAAACAAAAACTAAAGATTAAAGTCATCCTAACCTAAGATTCTTCATGCGCGTTTATAAAATATGTCTTCGGTTAAACTTTAATAACTAGCAACTTGTTTTGTTGTTCCCTTAATTCATCAAATGTCACGCACAAATCACCTACCCTCTATACAATATCATACATTTATTGATAATTATCGCTCGACCTATGTTAGGGCGATTTATTTGCGCCATTTTGTAAATAAATTACTTATGCATTAATGACTAATAGACACCCAATTCGGTCAATAATTCGTTTTAATTGATGCTTAAAACGACGTCAATTTCCAAATACCTTACTTATCGCCAACACTTCATTACGGATATACCTAAATATAACATACCTAGTAAAATATTTTTTAAACTCTTGACGCATTAGCGAATAATTCAAATTCACAAGCAAGATATAGGTAGGTATAAGGGAAAACTCACCTAATCCCATCTTTTTAAACATGGCCTCGGCATCGGTGATTGCCGGTTTCGTTATCAATTTGACGTCGTCGACCTTTGAGGGTTTCGTTTCTTCTGTTTTTATTTCCTGCACTTTGTCGACGAACGCTTGCGGTGCTATTATCGGTTGCTGCAGGACCTCCACCTGGGGGGGCGACGAGGACTTTTCGGGAACGGGCGCCGAGGTACGTACGGGCGCAGGGGCCGATTGTTTTTCGACGAAGGTGCTCTTAATCGGAAGTTCCGCTTCGATGGCATCTTTGAAGTCGGACTTGAACGTATCAAACAAATCGTCTTTGGCGCTCGCCAATTCGGTCGCTAATTTTGGGGACGACTCGAAGACATCGTAAGGAAGCTCGTTTTTCTTCTTGTCGCCTTCCGGTTCCGGTTCCTTGAAGGAGTACCGGTCGAAATGTCGTTATTGGGACTCGAACTTTGGCGGCTCGACGAAGGCCTCGCGTTCGGTATCCATGAAATTTTGCGTTGCCGACTTGAAACCGTCTAACTGGGCCTTAATTTCGTCCTGACAGGGCGAAGGTTCGTGCGAAGGAACCGGAGGTGCGAAAGAGGTCAACTCACTTAAAAATTTATCCATCTTATCGTCGTGTTCTTGCTTTTCCACGTGATTAGTGTCGCCCATTTCCAATAAATTCGAATCCATGTGCGAATCTTTAGTGCGAAGCTTATTATCCAACGAAATTTCTTCTTTTTTAAAGGGGTCGAAAACGTCTTCTACGAGTTTACTCGCTACTTTCGCAGTCGAGTCTAGTCCATTATCGATTTCCCCTAGTAAGTCACGTGTTGCCAAACTCACCCCTGCCGTTTCCCCTTTTGATGTTTCTTGTAGCGGAGAACTGTCTAGCCCTAAGTGTTCGAAGTCGTCCACGGAGTCTTTTTCTCGACGAATTGGCAACGAAGTCGGGGAGTGGCTCTTTAAAATTTCGTCGTTGTCATTTTCTTTAATGTTCAAAGAATTGTTATCCATGATCACAGTCCGTTTCTATGTATACCTACTAAATGTTTTCTTGCACTAGAATTTTACAAATTACCCACGCTTGCTGTTTTCGACCGGTATTGTTGTCAAACGTCAAACTGAAATGTGAGGTTCCCAGTTCTACATCAAATGTTTTGTTGCAGATGTTTTAAGGGGAAACTCCGAACGTTGGCTTTTCTATTGGCCGAAATGCCCCTCCGGCATCCCCACTAAGACTTTTCCGTGACTCACACTGCGTTTTCGTGGTATCTATTGCATCGGTAGTGCCGTTGCGCAAGTGCCTATGAATTGATGAATAAACGGTAGATGTAGGCGAGAAAATTTTAATTTTTTAAAAGCCCCGATGCTCCTCGTTCAAAATGAAACGTTTTTTTTTGATAGAAGTGAAAAACGCGAATCCATTGGTGAAAATTTGATCACGCGACCGACCGTTCGAAATTTTGCCCACCTGTACTAGCGCAAGCGTTTATTTATAGGTTAGAATGGCCACGCGAACGAATCGGGCAGGAGACGTCTCCATAACCGAAGTGCTGAACGAAATTGATTTCGACGTTAAAAATGAAAATCGCTCCAATGGATATTCGAAATTATATCCGAACGCTTACGCGGCCGTAAGTATTTTCACAAACTGCTTATAGTTAGTTATTTATACATTTGCCGTGCTTCAATTGTTCCAGAAATATTCGGACACTGCAAGACGTTATAAGCCGAGAAAGAATTATCTCAAGGGCCACACTTTAGTAAGTACTACGTTAGATAAAACGAATAAATGTTTTGATAATATTTTATTTGTAGACCTCTTCATCGGACGAGGAACACCTAAATTTTAAGGACAAGTTTGTAAATACGTTTGATAATAATGTAAGTATTTTTTATAAAATTGATTGAATTAGATAAAGAGATGATACCTACATTTGCGTACCTGTATTAGGGAGTTATTCTAAGCGTTCCATAAATTGTTTCGACTTCATTAACGTCGATGAGTCGAACTATACCTATCCATATCGTTAAACGCGGAAAAACGATAACGTATTTCCTGACATTATGTTGTCACACTCGTGTGCCGGTTTACAATTGGTATATGAAATAAAATAATCGATTGTTAATTCGCGCAAGAAGTGAAAATACACGTAATTATTTTGATACGGTATTGGGTTTTAAAAAGTTACTTTTTAAACAAGGTCACGTCAATAATTGATTATGTTTATCATTAAATTTTAATTACGAAAATTGTCCCGATAATGTTTAATCGTTATATGTATAACTAGCTTTTTAAAATAAATAGCTATTTAAACACTGGATATTTTAAACTGTGAACTTTTGTGCTATCGCCCGCTATCTAAATACGATTATTGTAGTATAAATAATTAACAAGTTTGATTGTAAAAATTAATTAAATAACGAAATCCAGCGCTTGCCCTTGGATATTACCTATAAATCACAACAGATATCGCGGGTATTGTAAGAATTTCACAAAAATTTTAATGAAAGTTGTTCGGCAATTTGTTATCGATAATTTATCAAAATCGGGCAAACAATTGAGCATCGAATATTTTAAAACTACACAAAATGCTTTGGACAACGATATGTATCGTGTCATAATTAACTGCATACATACTTCCAAGAATTTAGAGCTTCGTTCGAAAAAATCTAAGTAAAGTTATAAATTTAATGGTCGATCTTATTGTTAGCATAATGTACCCTATATAGGTGGGTACCTATACTTTTTTAACATCAATAATCAACGTGGCTCGACTTAAGTAGGTAACATCCAGCAATGAGTTAATTTTAAACGCACCCATATCAAAGTTGAAATTACCTACGAAGGTCACTATGTTCTTATGCAAGATGAAAAACCAGTAAGTTCACTTATTGTATTACAGTAAGTACCCACTTACTACAATAACCATAATTATAGCGCAAAAACAACTGCAACTAAATATTTATACCTATCTCACATTCAAATTGAAAAGAAGATAAAATTATTTTTAAAAACCGACACATCTTAAGATAGTAAGTAATACCCCCGTATTGGTTCGTTAAATATTCATATTAAAAAATATTTTTAACAAAAGATGTTCAGAATGATACGTTGTATATTATTGTACATATATTTTACTTCGAGGGGGGGTCTAATCAGATTTGAACAGTAATATGCGATTTTTTATTTTTAAACGACACCCTGTTAATTTTTTAGATTTTTTCGGAAAAACTATCTTTCTTCTATACGGTGTTGTAAAAATATTGTGTGGTTAGATGACAAAATGTATGTTACGCACAAATATTGTTTTTACGTTTCTATATCTATTTAATAATAAATAATAATAATAGCGAGGTAGTAAAACAACGTAAACATTTTCCCACTATTTTTTTTCTAGGAAGAAAAAATTCAAATTGTTCGAAACTGTCCTAATTCGAAGATAACCCTACCTCATCTCCCCTACAAGACGTTGTTAAAACATTTACCAAGTATAATTTTAGTTTTGTATTAAATTATATAAATTAATGACAGTTAATGAAAAACATACGGAATACTTGTAAGAAAAATATTTATAGAATTTTAATATAAATTTTCCCCGTGCTACGTAAATTTTTTTAACGTAGCCGGTGAATAACGAACAACACCAACAAAAATTCCCTGCGAAACTAATCGCAACTTATTCGAATGTGTACTTTTAAATAAATTCGGGTTTGCTTTCGTTCGCATCACCACCACCACCACGAGAAAGGGGTGGGAGGTCGTCCTCGCTTACTCGATATGTATTTAGTCGCTTTATGATCGCAGCACGTGATCTCCTAATACATAAACGCTATGTATAAAGTATGTAGTTTTCGGCCTATAATAATCGAGGAATTTTCATCGCATTTGATTTGTTACCCATTTGTTCTGTTACCCTAATCTTTTCGATTTTGCTTTTTCTCTGTTTTGTACGTTCAGAACGTACGCAAATGATTCAATTTTATATACTTACACAGATACTTTGGAAAACGACAGACTAGTGAAAAACGAGCTGTTTGCTTTAGAACACTTTACAAAGTGCTTACAATTAATTTCTAACATAAGATACGAGGTGTTGAAGTTCGTTTTTTTTTTAATAACGTCTTTGTCATAGTGGGTACTTTTAGTGGTCATTTTTTATCCAACTAGTTATAAAAAATTAGGTACTATCTTATCGTATTTTAATTCTCCGAACTTCGACGGTTTTACTAATAGATGATTGTTTGAATAAAATCGAGCCCGAAGAGTACTTTTAGACAACTCGATCGGTGTCCGCTTGGTTTCTATTTCAAAAATACGCCGAGAATAACTGTTCTTTTGCGAGCTAAAATATTTTCAAGTAGGTAGGGAAAAGGGGGCACCTCTTTATGTCGATTATTAGGACAACACCAAGTGGCGCACTGTCGACGAAGAACACTCAATTACGAGTACCTACATTCATCTCAATAGCTGAGATGGTGAGCGTTTATCTATATGCGACCATCGCATCGTAGCGAAAGGGCTGACGCCTATGGAAATATATTTTCTTACGTTGAATACCCCTACTATACTTTAAAATTTTTCGAACGGTTCAAGTAGGTGTGTAAATAAAAAAATAAAATGACGAACTAACCATTTCGTAATTATGGTATCACTTTTGCTAATATTTCGAAGATTTTTAACCGAACATGCCGTACATTTCAACAAATTTAAATACTCTTTTAGAAACTTCAAAAGCCACGAGAAATTATAGAATCGTTTGAACGGCCAAGTTTGATAACGACGATACTTACGCAGCTAGGATTTTGTATATTGATGTTCCTTGGCTACCTGAGCCAAAAACTATTTCCACCAAAGATCGTGCAAGAACAAAATCGTCAGGGTTATCCGCCGCTGTTCGATCGATTTGCTAGTTTTTACTTTCGTTACGTTTATAGAAGAGTAAGAGACTGTTGGAATTACCCAATTTGTAGTGTGCCTGGCGCCGAAGTTGTCCTCAAAGAACGCATTACAAGAGACAGCTGCTGGACTTTCGAGTATGTCGTAAATTAACTTCTTTTATTGAAATTATCGAATCTCGAACGTTTCAGATTTACGGGGAACAAAAGGAAATGCCTGAATCTTGGTTCTTATAATTATCTGGGATTTGCCGAGTCTTCGGGGCAGTGTTCTGAATTTGCGATAGAAACCGTACACAAGTATGGAGTATCGACGGGTGCTACACGTCAACAATATGGAACGTGCGATCTCCACGTGGAATTGGAACGGTTGATGGCCGAATTTTTGGGCGTCGAAGATGCCATCACTTTCGGAATGGGTTTTGCCACAAATGCTCTTAATATTCCCACATTGTTGACGCCAGGTTGTTTAGTTATAAGTGACGTGAAGAACCACGCTTCTCTTATTTTGGGTATTAAGTTGTCAGGTGCAACCGTTAAAGTGTTTCGACATAATGGTGAGATACGTGCTTATCTTGAGAGTCTTGTAAATTATATTCGTTTAATTTTAGATGTGAAACATTTGGAAAATGTATTAAGGGATCAAATCTATATGGGACAACCAGATCAGCCAGCGGGAGAATATAAATCGTGGAAGAAAATTCTCATAGTGGTCGAAGGAATTTACAGTATGGAGGGCACAATAGTACGTTTGCCAGAAATTATAGCTCTTAAAAAAAAGTACAAAGCATATCTTTATCTTGACGAGGCGCACAGTATTGGCGCCTTGGGACAATCGGGCAGAGGCGTAATCGATTATTTTGGATGCGACCCGAAGGACGTGGATATACTAATGGGCACATTTACAAAAAGCTTTGGTTCTGCTGGAGGTTATATTGCAGGAACGAAGGTGGTATCTGTGAAGTATAAATTTTCAATTGTGTACTGAACATAAATTCTAGCAATTAATAAGGTATCTGAGAGAACACAGTTATGCATCTAAATACGCATGTGCAATGTCGCCGCCCGTTGCTGCGCAAATCATAGCGGTTTTAAAACTATTGATGGGCAAAGATGGAACGGATATAGGAAAAAAGCGACTTGAAGCTTTGGCCCGAAACACGCAATATTTCAGGAAAAGGTTAGCTCAAATTGGAGTTATAACCTATGGTAATCGAGATTCACCGGTAGTGCCTATTCTCGTTTATTTGTACTCGAAAATTGCGTAAGTTAAATCCATTTTCGTAAATTCCGGCTGAAGATTTTAAATGTTTTTTTTTAGAATTACGGTACGAACTTTAATACAACATAATATAGCAACTGTTGGCGTTGGTTATCCGGCAACGCCATTATTGCAAGGTCGAATTCGTATTTGTCTTTCGGCAGCTCACACCAAAGAGCAATTGGATTATGCCTTGGAGACGATCTCGAAAGTTGCCGACGAAGCCGGTTTGAAGTTCTCTAGGCTCCCCAGGGATCCTAATCCTATTGATTATGATAAAATCGAAATAAACTATTAGCTTGCCACAGCTTTGAAAAGAGAAATTTATCTCTTTTCTGAGCAAACTTAACTAAACTTTTTTGCATTTAAGTAGATCGAACTTTTATAAAGTTGATTGTGTACAAAAGATAGACTGCAGAGATTTCAATTTCAGCTATATTTTTATTTTATGTCGGGTATTATCTGATAAGTATTTCCATTTTAATGGTTATAATGCTACTTGTTATTGGAGAATCGTTAGCGTAATTTAGATGACAAAAAAACATATCAAGCCTTGCTTTTCTAGCAGTCTTATCTAGAAATTAAGTATTAATTGCCATATAAAAGTTTTATTAAAACGTTGATTATACACCAAAGTTTTGCAAATGTTGAATATTTATTTAAGCACAGAAGTTGTGCTCCTGTGGGTCCATATGTTTTTAAATAGGTAGGCAAGTTAAATGCTTGTTACACTACAACGGGGTTCCCATTTTTCTGGAAAAGTCGGGGAAATCGATAAATTTTAATTTTGGGTTAGAGAAAGTCGGGGAAATTTAAAAAATTTCATACGCGCGGTTTTTTAATATGCTTCCAAAAATAATATGTTCATTTGCACAATTTATTAAATAGTAACGAGTAATAGATTTCCTATCCGAGTGTTTTTATTTATTGTATGTATAAGTTTAATAGGTAGGAACCTATAATAATAAATTAATAAACTGTTTCTACCTATGATGTTTTTATTATTTTGCGAGTCGAGGAAATCGGGAGTAAAAACGAATTTTATTTTTTAGTGGGAACCCTGTATAATTACCAGAGCTATACTTGCAACATGAATGAATATTTAATAGACAGTATTGTTTAATGTACAACTTTGTAATGTGTTGCAGTGAAGACTCTGGTGTTAAGCTCAACTATTTCTTTTGTATTTATTGTTAATTATTGCGAATATTCAATAAAATTTTATTTTAAAACCTTTCAATTAGTTTTAAATAGTATCGTACTTGTTTTAATTTTTCGAGAGTAGGTATCTTAAGAGATTTTTAAAAACAAAGTGAACTTTTTAATTCTACTTGTTATTTTGTAGTTCATGCTACGCAGAAAAAAGGTATCAATCAGATTGGACAATAAGCAAAACCTAAATTTAATTAAATCGAACGTCATAAATAAATACATAGGTATTTAGTAATTGTTGAAAGGCACATTATTTTAACTTATTCAGCCTTAATATTGGTGCATTTATATGATTAACAGATCTTTTTCTATGTGGCACGAACTTTAATAGCCCAATGCTGTGGTGATATACATAATTAGGTGCCTATCTACTGTGTTTAATGTATTAAAAACGAAGACACTTTACATAGATAATTGCTTATTTCGTCGCTTCAGAGCAGAACTAGCATATCTTCAAAAAGTACCGTTTTCAGGAGAGATCTGCACTAGATCGAAATCAAATTTTTCGTGTTTTACTACTTTTCGGATAGTTCAGGCCGCCGCGGATCTAGTGCAGACCTCTTTTAAAAATGGTACTTTTTGAAGATAGGTTAATTCTGCTCCGAAGCGACTTTATTATAAATAGCAAAACGCATATTCATTATTATAAGTAAACAGTTTAATTTTAAAAAAGATTTATTTGCAGTTTATTTAAAAAAAATTATTTACTGTAAATGATTGTGTTTTCGGAAAAGGAGTCATTGTAGACAAATTCTTATTTCTAACCAATAAATCCAATGATGGTTATAGTCAATGTCCTGGCAAAATCCAACATTCGACTGAAACACAGTCAGGCAGACGATTATTGAACAATAGGTGTTTCCTATTTAACTTTGTCCCACTCAAAATAGGGGTATTACAAATGTAAGTCCGTAAAGTCTCTCTCCGAAATTTACAGACAGAAAAGTTGCACCAACGCTTAATGGAATTTCTTTAACACCTAGTTTTGTTCGATAATTACCTAACTACCTGTCGATTCTCGAATCGCTTTTTCGATACTACTCATCAATAATCAAACTCGTTTAATACTAAAAGAATCGAAAAAGGTCGATTCTAAATCGTTTTTCTTAGTACGCAGCAATTTTCAAAATTTTGTAAACTTCGCTTTTCTTCGAGTTACGTCAGGAGGGGCGGGGGACGAAATCCTTAAAATATGTTTGGTTGCCTATTCTCCATTTAGAGGAGTCTATAAGATTCGTACTTTCTATTACAAGGGAGCGACATTACGAATGTAATTTTCAGCAAATATCCCCAAATTTTTAGACTAATTTATGTCCTAATTATAACAATTTCAGTGAATTTTCATAGAAAATAAAGCTATTGTAGCCTTTCTGATGACGGCACCCAGATGTGTCCTTTTGGATTTTCTCCGATCTTGGCCCTTCCGGTATCTCCATTATTAATCAACGCATCGATAATGTGAAATATGTTGTATATCATGTCTGTTTATAATTTTCGAAATATTATTTTTCAAAAAATGTATTTCTTTCGAAAAATATTTTTAAAAAAGGAGTTTTGCGACCCCATTTATGAAAATTAGATGCCGCGGTTTGCGCGCGGTCGGATCTTTTGATTTATTTCTATCTGGATGGACACTCTGTATTTAAGAACCTATAAATAAACATTTTTATAACTATACATACGAGGAATGTACAAAGCTTTCGTTACAATTAATTAGTTACGTAGACAATCATTCACTATTGGCAGTAATGATGTAATTAATATCTTACTACTTGTACCTACTAATATCTTATCCACATTAATGATAACCGAGCCTGTCAATTGCTAGTTTCGATTTTCAATTTATTAGGTTTTTAAAAAGTATTTGACACATGGCATGGCTTTGAAACATTATGAACAACCTCTGTAAGTATATTTATATATAATGTAAATTTTTAATATATTTTTTTAATAAGTAATTGGCTTGAATTCAAATTAATCTTCATCACGTTTTAATTTTTTAAATTGTGAAATCAAATCAAACCTACATACTATTTTGTTTATTAATGTTTAAATGAGAAAAAAACAATTATATTGAGTAAACTGCGGCCAAAATAGCAAACAAGAAGCCATAAAATAAGAATGATATTCTGTCAATAGCAGCCGCGAATAAGATCCAGTCCTGTTGCACTGGTACTTTAGATGGTGATCCAATAAATTGATGATCGTCACTTGTCTGATGATCATCAAATTCCGTAACTTGATGGTCTCGCATTTCTTCTGCCGCCACCCTTTGTGTACTTAGGGACGTCTGAAATGCAGAGAGAAGATACAATTGAAGGTATGTAGATATTTAATTTACAATATCCATCACGAGTTAGAAAAATACGGCGTTAAATTGAAGTGCCAAAAATTTCTAAGAACTAATAAATTTCGTCGAATTTTCAACGAAAATCTACAGTAAAATTACTGACCCTTATAAATGTATAACCCTGTAGCTACAGTGAAGTCGAAAACGGAAGAATAAATTGATTATTTGGAAAAAACGCTTGATAAAGAAGGAATTACTGGGACCTGTCAATTTTATTTTATTTCTGGGCTCACATTAAAAACATCTTTTGTCATACAGAGCGTCCCAAAACTCCTCCTAGTAGCCCCCAATTTTTCGGCAATATTAAATTCCTTGTAAAACTCTAAAGTTTTTTAATGTATTATATCTACCTAAAATCAATTGCTTTTTGAGTTAGTGAACTATTTAAAAAATATATTGAATCTTTATTCCTTATTCCTTACTTTTCGACCTCATTGTATAGGGCGACGATAAAATGTCTGTTCGGCATCAGCAATTCGAATATAATTTATGCGAGTTGGACCAGGAAATAAATTGATTTATCTTAATTAATTAGCTTATTTGTTTAGGCTTATTCTTGGTGTTACGTGATATAAAATTTTGTAAGTATATTGGTGCCATACTTATTGTTAATCAGATAATAATAACAACACTTATATAATTACCTCGGTAATATAATGATTAAGGCCCAATATTCTCCCTAGTAATCCTGTTAGTGGTCGCTTAATAACCCATGGCAAGGATCGATTATGTTGTGTCTGTGACAGCCAGATCACAACGATTGATACAAGCATCGAGAAACAAACAATATACAAACTGCTGCTGTAAAAGAGCACTAAAACAGTATCGGTAAAATGTTGCTATTTAATCTGTACACATTTACCAATTAAGGGCGTATGAGAACCCATGGCCGGAATTTTTTGCGTAAAATACACCATAAAAATACTGATAATGATGGCCGTACAACCGTTAAGCATCACTTTTTCTCCAGCTTGCGGCGGCAGCCAAAATCCCAAAAGTGTTAACATTATGATAACTGTAACAAACATGACATATATAGGTCAACGAATCTATATTTCGAAAGGAATTGCTCACCGAAAGCCGGCGAAATAATTATAGCCTTGTACGCGGGCGATCTTCTGGTGAGGGTGAGTTGAAAACTAGCATCCATGTAGGGCTCGGCGCAGCAACTGTAGTACATAACATTTCTAGTCGAATTAGTATCCGTAATAATCCATTCTCCACTTCCAATTACATTAGATAGCTATTTTTTTCGTTTAATCTAATTAGTTCCAATTCGCGTAATTATATTATTTAGATATAGTACTTACGTCGATGGACGAGTCGAAAAGTTTTACATCAATTTCGCTTCCGTCATATGTCCAAGATCCAAATTTAAGCGTACAAGTTTGCGTGTCGAAGGGCCAATGTCTGAGATTAAGTTCACAAAGCGCTACCAATTGCGTTGGCGGTACCCAAAGGATTTCTCCCGTTTCCTTGACGATGCAGTGCGTTCCTCCGATATGATTTAACGAGCTTCCAGATGCGCTGAAACAATATTACCTACTGATGCATATTCGGTGAAAGCAGTGTTCTTAGAGAAAAATGCGCACCTGTTGTAGAGCATTATGTCGGGCTGCCATATTTCGTGATCTGCAAATTTGACTTCATTTAAACCGCCGTAGTTGCTGGAGTTCCATTTCAATTTTCCATCCGTCCATGACTATGCGTTAAATAAGAAATTAATGTTAAAACTCAAAAAAATTATCGGGAATTTTTGTCTCACCAGACGAATCCACGAATTGACGTTTATCGTCGATTTAAATTCGTTTACTTCCACGTGCAGGATGGATAGGCCAATCGAGACCGTGGTGATATTGTAATGTTGCGTAGGCCTTGCAAATTTATCATAATTTAATAGAAGGTCTTGCTTCAACTTATCTGTGTACGTAACATTCCATATTGGCTTTGGACGTATCTCTGCAACGATAAAAATTACTTCCTTTAATAAATTAATGTTTGGGTATTTGCAACCGAGATAATGTTTGTTTATTTTTGTGATATCAAATCGTCTTGCAAGCGCATACTTTTATGTGCAATGTCAATGTTCGTTAAACTTTTTTAACCTCTAACGAAATGGTAATTAAGTTGTAAACGGTACAGTCGAAGAAAATTCGTTTTCATTACTATTATCGCGCGTAGCGAATTGCAACATTTAGGTGGATTTGCATTCTGGATATGGAAGGTTAACACTTTCGTTGAGATTTTTCAGTTGTTTTTCGATATTTAAAAATAAAATAACCAAACCAAAAAAAAAACTGTAATAAAGAAAATAAAAACAACTGTTCTAATTTTCTTAGGATTGGAGGGACCGGCCACACTTTCCTCCACATCTTCATTTTGAATAAAACTAATCGAAAACGACGAGCAAAGTAGTACATGATCATAAGCATTTTTTGTAGACGCTGGCCAAAAAGCATTTTCACCATCTAACGCTGAATTTGCACTGTCGCGTTAACTAACTTGAATGTCCTGGCGCGGATCTGTGCCATGCGCAAGTAGTGAAAGGATACAGAACACAGCGGCACAGATCCGTATCATACGCACTTAAGGTATTAACAGTGGTAACTATTTTAGTACTTAATACATAATCTGATCTTGAGTTCAGTGTGTTTTAGTCTTTTACTATTAATCAGTAACAATTTTAACTATTTTAGTAATGTACTTCGACACAAGTATTTATTTAAAGCTGAGATAACGTTGATTCTTTTCAATTTTTTTGTCAAAATGAGAGAAATAAAATTACCTATAGCTTATCTAAACCTATATGATGTTCACGTCATCAACAAAAAGTTATTAGATTATTTATTTGTAATTCGGTTTAAAGTTTTAAAAGTGACATATTCTATCGATGATTTATCTGCACACATATTAAATGGTATAAAGAAAGACTACAATTTATTAGAATTATAAAAATACAAGGTACGAAGTGACAGCACTGTATGAAACGTCATCATCTAGTAACCTTGTATTGATGACGTGATTATCATATAGGTTTGGATAAGCTATATACGACTGTTTTAGGTATCGTTCACCGTTCAATACAGAATTTTTATAACGATATAACGTTATGAAATAAAAATAATACAGTAAATTCTTATTCTTTCTATTTATAATTCTATAATTACTAGTTAGGTAGGTACCTAAATTATAGATATCAATATGGAAACGTTTTATACGTGTGTATAGGTATTAATTTAAATAAAAGCTTTGTTTGTAAAGATATTCCTCGCCCATCATCAGGAAAAATATTGAATGACGAATTAACAGTATGATCGTTAAAATTCATATACCTATCATTTAGTATGTAATACCTATAAACATTGCAAGTAACTATGGCCTTTCCAAATCTATATGCAATTTATGTCATCAAAATTTGAAGTTATATTAAATGATATCACTAGTTACATAATTTACGACATATTAAATTTTACGTTACATTCTGAATAAAAGCATTGATAACTTTTAGATTTGAATGACGTACTTGCATACATACTTTCGATGGCAAGTATTCCGTGCTATTTTGATTCAGATTTAAATATTAATAATGTGCATATTCTATAGTGATTACCATAATTATGAATATAGATGTGATAAAGTAAATCATCTATAAATTAAGTAACTTGTCAAAATACAATATTAAACGTAGTATAGCAAACTTGAAACTATCATCTATTAACTTTTCATTGATGACGTAAATTGCATATAGGTTTGGAAAGCCATAGTTGTTATATTTTATATTCAGGTTTAAAGTATGAGATAAATGACATAGTTCTATAATATTTAACCAAATAACCATATAATGTAGAATTGGTGATACAATGTGAAAGACTACAATTAGTAACTTGTCAAAATGATTTACAATGAGGTTGAAAGCACTGTTAAACAAATTACAATATCTATTAACCTTTCATTGAATGACGTAGATTGCATATTTAGGTTTGGACAAAATGTACCGTATGGTAATATACGATATCACTGATACATGGGATAAAAGCCTTCGATAAAAGTAGACGATTCAATGTTAAGTACAGGAAAAATCTGAGATTACTGATCTGAAAAACTGATTTATTTAAAGTTCGCTAATAAATAATCTACTTTAATTTTAATTGAAATTAGAAAATTAATTAATAATTAATATTATTATTATTATTATTATTATATAAATAGGGCGTTCTCGAGGATATTGAATGCGAACGGATCTCGGTAATTGTATTGTTATCAAAAAATGTTGTTTTTAAAAAAATAATAGATTTCACATGTGAAAAGTATTACATTAGGAAAATTGTAATTTAAGTAGATGTATATTAAAAGAATATGTCTCGTATAAATTGTAATAATGTTTATTTAACTTTATTACATTTTCTTTTTCGATAACTGCATATAAAAAGTTTATTCTTATTGTTTCTGTTACGCGAAATAAGGTATTCTGCGAATGGAATGCGAAATGACAGTTCGGGACGCGAAATGTTATGGATTGTTATTATCATTAACCTCAAATTAATTAATCGTAAATGTCAAACTTCTAATCACATTTTTACTAATTTTGGGACAGTTATCAAAAAAATATTTGATACACGATTGCGAAATGCTTTCGCATTCTCGAATGATTTATTTGCTCGCTAGCGCTCGCAGAAAAACTTTTATTCTCGAATGCAAATAGTATAATAATATAGTGCTAAAATATCCACCTTTCCGCACGTGTTATATACTATGCTTTTCCGACGACCACAAGTATTTTTATTAAAAAAAATTGATTTTTGACGTTTACGTAAGTTCGTTTGACATTTTAATAAAATGTCAAATTTGATAATAAAACAGTTTGTGCGTAAAGCAATTGCTTGACAGTGTAGAAGACTTTGATTGACCGTGTGCAATGATCGCACACGAGCTGCAACGTTTTCGATTGGCTAACGAGCTTCTTTACGCACGATCAGCCTATTTGTTTGTAATGGTCAACTTTCCATAACATTTATTGGTGTGAAATTATGCACTTTTCATAATGGTCGTCTGAAAATGTAACTTTCCGAACTAATAATGTAGGTAATATACCTATTTCTAGTATTTTTATTTGTATTACACCACCAAAGTTTTATAAATATGTACATGTAAATAAAGAGCATTTATTAAATAATGACGTCAAAAGTAGAAGGTGCCACATACAAAAAAAGGCAATATCGTAAGAACTTCAATTGCAAAATAGTCGTCAAAAAACTTAGTTACGAAATAGCAAGAAAAAAAGAACAAAATTGATGTATTCCAGCGATCTTGCGAATTCCTCATTGTTAATTTTCTCAAATTTAAGACATTTTATTGGTGCAATATACGATGAAATGAGATAGCTAATCGTGATTAATATTTTCTTAATCAGGATTCCGTTTCTAAAATGTTTGTAAAATGTCATATACTAACCGTTAAATTCACAATATTGACTTAAAGGACTTAAAAGGAGAACGTTTCGCTTGATTTATACTGTTAAGTGACCAATGCTCGCGTTAGATTTTTAGGTTGTAAAATTTATGACCTTTTACAATAAAAATAGGGAGCTCTAGTCATATTACCCAGTATTTAACAATAGTTGTGGGACGACCCACAACCATTGTCCGATATTGGGCGTCAACATATAAACCAAAAATTAAAACTTCCAACAACCTGCTTTTGATTATTTACAAAAAATTCATGTAAAAACGAAAATGATCATCAGAAGTGATTCTTAACGGCAAGTCGTGCTAAAATTTCTTCATTTTATTCAAATGATCATTAAAAACACACATTGAAATTTTAAAAAATTGCGAAGCAATTATTTACAGATAAAAATGAACGCATTTAAATTATTGAAAAATATTAAAAGGTCAGGCCACTATTACCGAAAGGTAAATAAACAGTTTTCAAGTTTGATTATAGAATTATCGTCTTTTGCTACTTCAAATTTGTCATCTAAGAGGTTATTGCCAGCGATGCCTCAATCGTCCAATAATAAATGCCTAACTAATAATGAAACTTCAGTATCCAATGATAAAACTAGTAATTTAGGTTCTATATCGACTGCTAAGTAGACTATGATTTATTGACGTATTATAGGGGTTGTCAGCGACGAGTCACCTGAAGATTACAGACAAAGTGCCTATGAATTTTACGCAGATGATGAGAGTAGTGATAATAGTATTAATCGCATCATATATGATGATGATAGCAGTTCAGCGGCTGAAGATGAAAGGAGCCAAAATCTTCACATGAATATAAGACATTGGGCGCTAACATTCAACATTAACCACTCAGCAGTAAAAGAGTTACTCAAAATTATTAATAATTGTTTTGATAAAGACGCGTTGCCACAAGATCCACGCACGTTAATGGAAACTCCTCAAACGGTCGAAATTATACCATTGGGTGATGGCGAATATTGGCAAAATGCTTTGCGGTTTTGTTTGGAAAACTTATTCTCAAAAATATCTAAGCCTATAAATAAATCCTATAATATAAGCCTATAATATAATAGCCTATCATTAAATATAAACATAGATGGACTGCCAATATTTAAAAGTGCCAAAAACGAGTTTTAGCCCATCCTGGCCAATATTGTCGAATTACCGAAACAAAAACCATTAGTGATCGGAATATATTATGGAAAATCTAAGCCATCGGATCTGCACTTGTATTTGATTCCATTTGTCGAAGAATTAAAGACAATTTTGGCTGACGGAATATATGTAAATAATCAAAAAAAAAAAAAAATAAAATAAAAATTGTAATAGGGTAAGTAACGGAAATGTTGTGAATTCAAACAAAAAACCTGGACAAATTGATTTGTAAAAATTATTTTTTTCTGTTTGTAATATGTCTTCTTGTATAGAGCTTGAACTAATGAACTTGATCAGCCTTGAAGCCTTGTATACCATCCTCATGTAAAACTTTATTCATATATTCTTGTACAAATCTTTATAACATATTCTTGAATAAAGACCAGTTCAAGCCGCATTCCAATCGCCCTTTTTACTGGCATTAGCCCTGAATAATACTTTATACTAAGAAAATTCAAGTCGCATTTCTTGAATAATTTCTTATAAAAAGCTTTAGACAACATTTATTTAAGCAAAATTGTTACTTGGGAACAGCTGTTTATAAAAATTGCAAGTTATGGGACATGTTTACAATAAAAAATTTTACCAAATAACTTACAATTTGTTTGAAATCGTGTTTTAACGGCGTGATTTCCGTGTGGCGAAATTTTTTTAAAGATTTATTGACTTCGTTGTACCTATAAAAGTTTAACTGAATATGGTTGCAAATGAGGTCCCCCGTCACCTCATTTCATTTGAATTGAGCACTTTTGGAACAGCCCGATGTATATAGGTAATTAATTTTAGCAGATGAAATAACTAGGTAGGTACCTGAACTTAAGATACCGACAATTTAATGTCTTTCGTATTTCTTTTAAATAACCAGTTTATTAATATCTATATAACATCTTGTATGACATTATGTATGTTTACAAGTCAATTAAACTATTAAAGTTCTGTTAGTTTCATTGTTGTTTTTATTAAAATTGAAATGCAAATTAAATAAATGAAGCTGCACATACATGATCTATTATGTTGTTTCCAATACAGTTAACAATAGTTAAATTATAAACTATATATAGCATTTTAAGGTTCTTAATTTTATATAAGCAACGATAAAGAAAACGTACGTGAACTAGAAAATCCACCCCCGCTCTGAATCGAATCGCAATTCGAGCAGACGATGCACACCACCAAAATCACTACGTTTCGACGTAATTCGAAAGCCATCGCATTTCAACCACCCCGAACGTTGATCTTCCAACAACCGTTCCTTAAGTCTATTTGATAAGTGCTTCCTGTCAACGGACGTTTTTATCACTTCCCACCCACTAATCGTACTTGAATCTTATTAAATTTTATTCGGACGTTTATATATGTGATGTTTTATTTGCCACTTAAAACGCAGTTTGCAAACAATTGTTTCCAATTGAACTCTCTTAAATTGTATTAAAGAGCCCTCAGACTATTCAGTCAAAAATCAGGACAAAACTAAGTGCCTATAGGCGCCACAATAAAACGATCGATTTTATTTAAACGGATTCGGCAAAGATTATGGCATCGTTCGAAGGAAAAGTCATCAAGAGGGGCCAGGTTGGGTTCCAAAATATTATAATAATCAATTTTCTGGTTAAAGATAAGTTTTTGTTTTTACTGCGAATATAATAGTTAATCTTTATCTATATGAATTTTTGAATGCCCCCCACACGTACGATTGTGGATAATTTCTGCAAAGTCCTTAAAACTTTGAATATGTTTTGGTTGAAGAATTTCGAAACAGTTGCATTTCATTAAAATGAATTTTCCAAAAAAACGGATTTTTAAAAATATTTCGTTTATTAGGCCATCCAAGTGTATCATCTATAAGCGATTCACGTTATCAATAAAAGGTTACTAGGATGACGACGTTTCACACGGTATACCTCGTATTTTTAGAATATATTTTTTATATCAGCTAATATGTGCGCAGATAAATCATTTATAGAATATGTCGCTTTCTAAACTTTAAACCGAATTACAAATAAACAATCTAGTAAATTTTTACTGATGATGTGAATCGCTTATACCCTGAAATGTGACACCGTTAAACCGTATATCTTTTATTCAAAATTGCGAAACCAGAATTTTTAGAAGTATGGCCTATCCAAACCTATATGCAATTTACGTCATCAAAAAAAAGTTACTAGATTGTTTATTTGTAATTCGATTTAAAGTTTGGAAAATGACATATTCTATAGATGATTTACCTGCGCACAAATTAGATGGTATAAAGAAAGGCTACAATTTATTAGAACTGTCAAAATACGAGGTATGAGGTGACAGCACTGTGTGAAACGTCATAATCTAGTAACCCTTTACTGATGACGTGGATTGCATATAGCTTTGGACGAAGTGTAGGTAATAAGACAAATTAACAATAAAGCAATATGTGCACTATTATATCTCAAAGTTATTTAATATTTTCGTTACGATGGACGTAGGTAAGTATACCTATACCTACACACCCACTATAGCTAAGGTATATTGAGGTAAAATGCATCAGTAGTTGACTGTTCGTCGATAACGCGACACTTGATTGTCCTAATAATCGTCATATTCAAAATCAAATAAAACAACTTTATTAATACATAACCAATTAGCTAAACGTTGTTATAGCGAAAGGGTTAAAATCCCGTTTATTTGATTTATTTACCTATATTAACTAGCAACAACCACGTAAATCAACAATTACAAGTACAATTATTTTGAAGTTTTTTTTATTAACAAGAACAAAGTTACATAATAAAATGTATGGCTAATGTAAGTAAATACTCACGAGTATTTCTTCTTTTTTTTTTAATTTTTACAAACATAACTATAAAAATCTAAAATAACAAGGCAAAAATTAATATCGCAATTTCTTAATACTTAATAAAAAAGTGATATCTTAAAAAAAAGTATTACCTAAAAACCCGCAGGAATTTCAAGGAACCCTCATAAAAGCAATAATAAAACAGAGCCTATACATTTTCAATCGCTATCGCTTTTTTAACTGGCAAACGTCCCGTATACACTTTTCCACATCACAACGGAAATATACATAATAAGTAGACGAAAATGAGGTAGGTTGATAATTCGGTTGTCGAAACGAAAATTCAGTTGAAAGGTGGCCCTCTAGGATCGAACGTGCCAGGCGAGTACGGCCAATAAGTTGGAGGCGGAAAAAGACCAGTTTGGGAATGTTGGGCGCCGGGCGGAAGAATGCTGGGAATTTTTGGAGCGCCTCCCGGCCCGGCGGGATAGAGTGCGGCCCAAGTTCGCTCTGATGGGGCTGATACTTGTGATAGCTCGATACCATCTCCCCTTGGCCCTGAGCCTGTGCTTGGCAAGCGGCCATTAGACCGTGAAAGTCGAATTTGTAAGCGTATCGTTTTCCGTGTACTTTGGACATAATGTTTTTGTCGTAATAGTACCTAAAAAAAAATAACATTTTTAGACATAGATATAGTTAAGCAAAGATGATTCGTAAGATTGTAAAAAAGTAAAAATGAAGGTTATTCGCTAATAGAAAATGTATTGAAAAAATTTAAGAAATAAAATCGAATGGATTTTTGAAGTCCTCATAAAAATATTTATTGCAACCATCGCGGCTTAATGTATTTTTATTGGACATTTTTGGGTGTTACCTATAAGAATATAAAAGGGTATATTAATGGTAATAATATCTACTATTTTTTATATTTTGTCCCTTTATATGCCCTTTGAAATAAAAAAAATCTTATACGGCATACTATATCTTGCATGGTCCGGCTTCGATCAGTCCGGATTCACTACAGTCCGGTTATAATCCTAAAAATTAGTACACAAATGCATATAAAAATAATTAAGTGAACTACGCCACGAGTTACGCAATAACTAAACATTCCTCGAACGGACTATGAAATAAAAATCACAGAAATCGTGAAAAATCTTTATTGAACTATGTATGTTTTTAGTTCCTTAATTATTTCGGTTTCAAAACGGTAATCGGTTCTACCGATATCCCGGACTGTGCGAGAGATATTATTGATGTATATTACTAATTTACGGAATTTTGTTGTGGTTGGTGATATGTCAATTTAATTCAGAATATTAAAGTTTTGGGTTAGGTTTATTAGGAATTTGTGATGTGACGTTTAATGTTACCAATTTCGAAAAATAAAAGTTGATGTTTTTTTTAAAACGAAACACCCATTTTTGAAAAATCTTCTTTTGAGACGAAGAAAATTTTAGGGGTAGGTAGATAATTAAATATGAAAAAGTAGAATTATTAACTATTTTGATTATACATTCTTATATTTTTAAGTGTATTTTTAAACTGCAATAGATACGTGGGTTGTTTGTTAAGTTTGGTAAATTTATTTAAATGGGTAGGTATTATAGTTCATTTTGGTGATGTCACGGCTGATGGCAAATATCGATGGCTAGCTCGATTAGGCCTTTCGATTAGAAGTAATGCGTTTATTACGTTTTACAGATGTTTGAAACGACTTTGATATAACAGTTGCCATACAAATAAAAAAACACGAGTTTCGTGGTCAAACATGCACTGATGATGAAATATATCTACGTTGTACGCCCAGTCGAGTTCATCGCAATAACGGATGCGAAGAAAATCGATAAAAACAATAACACGGACCGATTATTATTTATTATTAAACTATTTGAAATAAGAGCTGCAAGAAAAACGGCCACACATTCTTCGGACTTGACTGTGCGACTTCAAGTTCCCTAGTAGAAATTTGTCTAGCTTTTCCCCATTTGTGGTGAGCCGGTAGCCAGGTTAAGGCGGGGAAAACCTAGAAGGGAAAAAATAGTTGAGTCCTGCCTAAAAATCAGTCTGTAAAACTGGATTAGTTGTAACTCGACTCTATCTAACTAGCTCACATCTAGTTTTTTCCTTTGAATCACTAGCTAGTTGCAACTCGACTTCGACTGTCGAGTCCATATCTAGTTTTCCTGATATGAATTTTAGTCTAGGTTTTCCCCGGCAGAAATTCATGAAGAAATGTGTGGAAAAACTGGTTTCGACGTCTACGTGTATACCTAACCTAACGTAACCTAACCTATATTCACATAATGTAGTAAATTAAAATATTTGTTATAAATTTCAATCTTGAAGCAAGCATGGAATCTGATGAGCGTAAAAAGAAATTAATTGCTAGACGAGTGCGTAGATATAGAAAAAAGAATAATTTGTCAAATGTCACGGTAAGTTTTAAATGTGTTACTCGACATATAAGTATATTCTAACCTCGAGTTTACGTTTTATAACCTTGAGTTAACATTTTTTGTTAGACTCAACTTCGGGAGACGATTTGATTCTACCTTTCTTCGTGACAATAATGGCACAACAAACGAACTGGGCTCGCCACATGAGGTTATGCCCTGTGAAATAACCGACAATAATTCAACGAATGAAGACTCTGGACAAAATTCCAGTTTTCAAATAAATGTTTCACTAGATTTATTATAGATTATTGATCATTTCAAATAACGAATTGTCATAATATATTGATAATAAAAACATTTTAGATTTCATCGATGGACAAAAAAGCTTACAAAACGAAAGACTTCAAGTGAAGGATTATGACAAAGCTTTGACCGACGTCTTGCCAAATGCCAAAGATTGGAGTGGAAGGAGAACTCAGAGGAAGAAGAATGACAATGCCGAACAGGACGAACTGTTGTAAATTCTTGATAATTAATTTTATTAATGTATGTATTAATCATAAATATTTTTTTGTTTCATAAATAATAAATAGTTTTATTTTATTATTCCTATGAATAAATAATATGAATTTAATTTCGCTAGGTTTCTGCTAGTTTTCCCTACCAGTTTTCCACGCTATTTTCTAGGAGGGAAAAACGTTACATGGGTTCTTAAATTAGAAAATTTGGCACGACGCAATGGGCATTTCGCAATCTTTGAGAAAATCTACTTTTTCGACGAAATGAAGAGCCGATGTCAATGAAGATTATGGTGAGAAATAGATAGTATGTAAAATCGATTTTTTTTTCAAGAAACGGTGTTTAACTCTTTTTACCATAGTACCTACTTGCCAAACGACCTGGGGCCCAATTCTCAAACCGTTCGCTATCATAACGTATGCGAAAATGACGTCACAACAAACAAATTTCTATAGAAACCCATTGTTATGGCGTCATTTTCGCATACGTTACGATAGCGAATGATTTGAGAATTGGGTCCCTTATACGTATAGTTTGAAAAGCAATTCAAGAAATAAATAAAAAACGTAGTAAGTAACGTCTTTTTAACGATTAGACACTTATAGGTACACGGATGACTATGATGATCGAAAACATTTCGCAGTTTTGATCGTAGAAGGCCGAAATTTAGACAGCGTATTGTCTTTACAAAAACAAAGGACGAGTTCCTTAACCAGCCTAAATCAACCGATCCGTTTCAAATTTTTTTCAAAAATTAAAAAAATTTTAATCTCAGTTGTTAATCATCGTATCGATAATGCAAACTATGTTTTCTAATTGGCATAAAATTCTCTACTGACCATCTTTCTTTATAATTTTCGATAGAATGCGCTGTTTTCGAGATACACGAAAAAAAGTGATAATTGTTTTTAAAATTTTTATAAATTTCTCTTCTAAATGTAACTTTTCAAAAAATGTATGTTTCGAGAAAAATTTTAAAAAATGGAGTTTTTTCGCACGTGACATGGAAATTCGCTGCCGCGACCTGCTCCCGAACGAATCTTTTTAGTTCTTTTCGGTCGATAGCGTTTAGATCCTCGAAAACGCCAATATTACAGTCAACGAAACTAAAATCGTTCTTTCTGATTTTAACCACAACAGATCGTTTTGACATTCTGTACTTTTATTCGGTTAAATGCAGTTCGCGATCGACGTTTTTAAAGCAATAAACTTGCATATTTTCAAACTTTCGACAAGTTAAAATGCCGATTTATATAGCGTCGCATTAATTAGTTAACGAGTAATAAGAATTTAGTTCGTTAAATATATAAGAAATTGGAATTTAATCTATTATTTGCAAGTTCCAATTTCGTCCTTTAAATTAACAATAGTTCAATTAGGAAAGCTTATCCCCGAAGATTTACCTCAAAGCTCTACTCAGCTTATCGTAGTTCATATTTGGTTTAGATTTTCGTTCTCCCCAACGCCTTGCGACTTCGTCAGGATCAGTGAGTTTGAATTCTCCATTGGTGCCTTCCCACGTTATACAGGCCGAATTCGCCGAATCGCCGAGCAGTTCTAGGAGGAATTGCCACAGTTGGATCTGTCCGGAGCCCTGCGCGACCAATCGACTCGAAGCAGCATTCAGTAATTGGTAAGGATCTGAAAGAAACAACCATCTTTTTTACCTGAAATTTGACATTTAACGAAGCACACACGTGTGGTTTTATCGTCACAAAAGAACGGCCTCCAATTGGTTAAAAAACCTTCGTAAACTATTCGATTTGCGGTCGATAATAAATTGCGGTTAGACAAACTATCGACAAAGACCTTCACGAACATTCAAAAATATTAAAAGAACCATTTGAAAGTTGAATTTAATGAGGCACGTGGTTTTCGTGATTCTCTAAGTTGCGAATTATGAAAGATAAATGCTTTATTCGTCATTAGCGTTTTTTTTTACTAAATTTTGTGTTGTTATATATAGGTATAACTAATTTTGTCAGTTTTAATTAGAAATAGGTACGTTTTTATGACGCAGAATTTAATAAATCTAAATAAACATGTACAATTGTTCATATTTGATAACTATGTTTTAAAATTTCGATAGGTTTTAGTAAACAGTTTTATCTTAAATCTGTTACCTATGCATAAATGTAAAAAATAATCCAAACGAGATGGAATTTCTACACAAATTTTTCAATTTAAAAACAAATTAGAACAAAGAAATGCTAATATTTAAATACTTAGCTATGTTATACCAATTAATTATTGTTAGTTAGTTACTTTGTTAGTAAGCACTTACCTACCTGCAACATTGTCTTGAGTTACAATCGTGTAAGACAAACAAATAGAGATGAGTATATAAAGAGACAAATGATGTAACAATAGATAATAATAATCAAAAAAATTTACCGATAAAAACACCCATTTTAATTTAAACAAACGAGTTTATTAATCAAAACCATTTTAAGTAGGTACCTATACATATTTTACTTACTTTGAATTAAAAACTATTTATTTCAAGGGTTTAGATTATATATTTTTAGAAGCGTTCGTCGTTCTTTTAAAATTCCAAAGGTTGCGAACAGATATTTTAGTTTTACCTACGAAAACTTTTGGTTCTACCTATTTATTTTTCTTTGTGTGTATACGATACGTATGTATATCCATCAATTTATATATACCACTACACATTTCTTACGCAATAAGAAATTTCGAAGGAAAACTTTCATAATGAAGTTTGGTAAATTTTTAATGGCAAAATTAATGACTATCTAATAAAATAGACTGCAGTTACGTTTAGTAAAGTCGTGGTGTCGAAATGAAAGGCAGAATATCTACTTTCAGCATGACGCTGTTCCAGCACATAATTCGAGAGTTGTTTTCTCAAACACAAATTTTCTCAACGAATGGATGCAGTTCGCAACGAATGCGAAGTGCAGTTTTGTGGTCAGTCAGGTCATCAGACATATTAGTATTAAATTTTTTGTATGGGGATTTATAAAAATCGACACTAAACAGTAGACGATTTGCGGCAAGTTGTCTCAGATGCGTTTGCAAAGATTAAACCTCATTACCTTACATAAATGCTCTTACAGGTATGAAAAAGATATGTCGTCCGTGTTTACGACACCATGGAAATCAATTCGAGCAATTTCTATAGCCGTAAGAGGTTTTTGTAAATTTTGCCCTATTCGTAGTTTTACGAAGTTAGTTTTTATTTTTGCACAGTTAGTTTCATGGCTATGTTGACGTTAAATTTAATAAATTTCGTTTAAACCTTAATAATTACGTAATCTTTTATAATAAATATATCGAGTTAGGTATATATTTTTGAAAAGCTTAAAAAACGTTCGTTATAAAAGTACCAAAATCCATAATGGTTACCATTTTAAAAAATACAAGTTTGTGTTATAACTCCAAAACGGAGACCTATAGAAAAAAAAACTAGATAAAAAATAGATTAAGATCATTTTGATAAAATGTTTCAAATTGTAAACACGGAATTAGATATAAAACTTTTTTAAAACAGTCAAAAGATCGATTTTCGGCTATAATTCAAAATCAAATAGTGACGTGTAAAATCGGCATAAAAAAGTAGGCAAAGAATGTTGAATTCGTAACTTTCTATCATTTTGTAATAACAGATAATACCTTTTGTAATTCCTTGCAAATACAACGGAAAATGGGATACTGACAATAGAAGAAAACATGCCAGTAGAAGAGTCGGTTACGTGTCTTATTGATAAAATCTTAGTTTTTCAAAAGGTAATACGATCTTTTTTCTTTTGGTTGGGTATTTTACTAAAATATTTCTTTTATGATGATCTTCCAGTTACTATGATGTTATTAACATCGAAAACGACAAAACAACCAATAATTTTAACCACTGGTGCCAATAAAACTGCCATCGATGAAAATTTCATTGTTTTTGACTGTAATTTGTTAAAGTGCGAACATAATGACATAGTTAATGGTTTTGATTTACTGTTTACTGTTTTTAATATTGAATTTCAAAATAATTTAATGTTATTATATCATTTTGTTCAAAAATTGTTTTATAAAATAAATATTCAGGATAAATTTACACCAAGCGATATCTACTATAATAACAATATTTATATCTACTTATAATATTTATATTAATTTGTATCCCATAAAACTATACTAAATCTAAAATTAGAAAAATTAAGTAAATATACAGGATGTCCAGAAAATCTACCAACTGAAAACGTCCAATTCTAAGCGATAATTTTATGTCATTTTGAATTAAATCGCCCTTATACAATAACAGAGTTTCTTAAGGAAGTTTCAGCCCTTTGCAGATGGCGCCTTGTCATCATTATTTTCAAACATCTTCAAAACGTCGTTAACAAAAAAGATCAAACTTTTTACACATTAATTAATTTTCAAAATGTTCAATCTGTTAGTGCAGCGTTTCGTTTGAGGAGAGGAGGGGCTAACGGACATTATGAACCATAATTTTAACCCCCCAATTATCCCATTTCATTTGTATATAGAATAATTACATACATATTTATTTTTAACTTTGTATAAAAAATATTACCTACCTATAATACTTATATTTATTTTAAATTTTGTATGTACCTAGTTTATTGCCAAATTTATTTAGCTACTCTTTATTTTTAAACATTTTTAGTCAATAAATATTTGTGTTTATTTTTTATCGCATATTGTTATCAAAAACTCAGAGTTCCCGATGTGATCACATTAAGCGGCGTGCACTGTATTTCAAGTTTGTTTAATAAAAATCAGTCACAACAAAAATTACGTTTAAGCAAAACCTAAATCAGTCATTATTTTCAAACAATTTCAATTATTATTATTTACGATATTATTGTTTCCAGTAGAAAATTCGTTTATCAACATTGAAACCTATATTATTATTTTCAAAAAACGCAAAAACAAAGGGTGAAACGTTATTTATAAATGAGAGAAGTCCGGGAATCCTTACCAAAACCCTAATTAGACTTTTGAGTGGAGAAAAACACGACGGGAGGTTAATAGTGTGCGTGGCCGTACTTTTACAGATATAAATTGCCGCATACACATGCCCACTATTCAGTTTTAAAAAGTATTTTTCGAAAATTACATTTCTACATCTGTATAGGTAAAACTATTTAAAACAACCGGAACAAATCATACCGTTATATATCATGGAGCCAGTGTGATGAAGTTTGCTGGGCGGTAAAGCACCAGGATATGTCCGAACTGCAATCCTCCGGGCTAACAATAAGTCTTCCGGCGAACAAGTGGGCAGCCTCCACATGGCGGCTGCCCCGATTACGAATAGTCACTCAACATTAAAATTATTTTATGAACATCCCCCGTATCGAAATACCTTCGACAACTCGGAAAAGAACTGCGAACGCCACGCTTGAACGACTTCTGGCGTCGCGGCGCTCTGATTTAGATACGACAATCTCCCCCACCACGTCAAAACAACCCCTTCGCTGAATTCTAGGCATTTCGACGATTTTTCGCTATCTAATGTTTACCTGATGGTTATTATAAATAAATAATATGTTTTATGATGGAAAAATCGTAGGAAAATCGACGGATTTTTTCAAAAATAATATAAGGGCCGAAAAGGCGAAGTTCAACCCCCCACTCTTAATAAATGGGTAGTGAAGATTGGTTCTACGGAACACGTGACGTCGTGGCAAGCGGTAGGAAACGCTGAGCTTCGCATCCTTCCTTCCTTCCTTCCTTGTTCTTAACTCTGTATCCTGTTCCCTAACATCTCAATTTTGAAACAAACAAAACGCCTTATAAGAAAATTAATGTTGATCTTTTTATTTAATTAATGCGAGTGATGAGACTTTCTTAATTTTTTATGGGACGAACTTGTAAATTTTTTTGACAACTTACGTTTTGATTTGTTTTATTTGCATAATATATAATTTATTATTAATGCCAAATTTATACTTATATACATCACGAATGGTTTTTTATGCGAAATCGTATTTGCATATTGAGCTTCCGAAACTGTTAAATTAGACGTTTGGTCTTTTAACGGTGAGCTTCGAGTGTTATTTAATGCCGAACGTATTTTAGATTTATAAACATTTATTTACGAACGTGTTTCGTTCACAAATTACTGCGATAACAGTTTAATTTGGACCTTCGAGAGTTAACAAATTAATATCGACGAAATAAGAAATATATTAAGTTGGTACGTTTTCGTTGGAGAAATTGTGCTAATTACATCAGAAATAACGTGACAAATTTTTTAACAAATTCTTGTTGCTCGACGAACCTTTTGAACAAGTTCACTAAATCAAAAATTAATCGTTAAACATGTTAAATAACTCTTAAAACGCAACAAAGGAAAATGCGTCCGAAAGAATTGAGTTATCATCGATAGTGTTGGCATGGTTATTGTCCACGAGTATATTTGAAAAAAGACCGAGATATTTTGAGTGTGCTTTGTTAAAAAACGAATTCGCCGATTTCGCTATTAGTTCGACTTTATTTATCAATTTATTAAACGCATTTTATAAATGTACGTTATTTTATTCCACGGTTCGTTTGAAAAAGTTTCAGTAACACGTCGAAACCCTTCCAAATACCTAATACTTATATAATAAATATGATTCAAATATTTGGCATCTACCTAAATATTTCATCAAATTTATCCATAAATGTCAGTAATCCACTTAACACGAAAGATACCGAGAAAACCGACTCGGCATCTTAAAGTGGCACAATAAAGATTTTTATTGTCCAACGTACCTACTACCACTTTGAGAAAGTAACAAATAAAACCCAAGTTGATATTTTTATAGCTGATTGGGCAACATTCCAAGTTATGGTAACCGCAAAAAGGTTAGGTATCTTAAGCAAATAAGTGAAGAGAAAACCCATCCTGTTTAATCGCTTTGGCCAAAATTATAAGCAAATTGCTCCATATTCCAACTGAAACTCATATAAACAGAATCAGCTTATTTTCGTTTTGCGCGATGAGTTCATTGAATACAAATTGTATCTATAGTTATAAGTTTTTATTTTTGAGCAACTTATTTTTAGAGAGATTAGGTTTTGACTGAATGGAATTACCAGTGATCAAACAAATGATCGGAATGCCAAAATTAGACAAAGCGTTCGCATCGACAAATGAAAAATATCGAGAGCAGGTTTTAAAGTTTTAAATTAACAATACATACAACATTACGGGTAAGAAGCATCCACTTAAACAAATTTAATTATGAAAGTAATAAATAACGACGAAACCTAATACAGTGTTGTTATGCTAGCGGAATCCAGAATAGAGATAATCCTACCCCATCCCGTCCGGGTTATCCCCATAATCCTAGCCCTGTCTCATTATACGGCACAGCGGGTTCCGCGATATTGTTTTCTTGATTACCTGTACCGCTCCTGTAATGTCATTTTAAAAGAATATCGCTTCGTTCTTATCTAATCCCAATTACGCCCTCAATTACGGACAATCGTCACCCCTCCCGATTACCAATTAAATGACTTTCGAATTGAACAGATTCCTTATAAAGTTCGCAGAGATCATGAATCAGATCGCCATATATCAGGGGAGGCTTTAACGGCGTCAAGTAAGCGAGAGTGCGCGCCCTGAAGGATTACCGCGCCGCGGGAGCGCATCTGAAAGTCAAATGCTGTCACTCGACCTACGGACTTTACTCAGCTTTTCGACACTTGCCCTCGTTTTGACGAGCTTTATACGGTGAATTGTAAGGACGTGTAAGGGTAGTTTTGTGGACTTTATTAGATGACTCGGAAATATTTGCCGAACAAAACACAGGGGTGGCCCAACATTTAAAATAAGAGACGGACGTGTTTCGAACATTAACCGTAAAATCGATAAAAAGCCGACATTAGTATAAGAAGTCGACGATCGTTTACTTCAAAAGCTCGATTATAAAAAAAATCGCCAATTAAAGAGCGCGTCGCGAGCTTTCGATGTTTCTTTTAAACGTGCAGCACTTTTATGTGGGTAGGCAAAAGCTGATTTATCGATTTATCTTTTAGGTAATGTTTTGCAATCGTTTTCCCACAAGAAAATTCAATAGGTATTAGTAGCACGGTATTAATGGGGAACCATTAGGTGTTGCCGAGCGACTTTGCGCCGAGAGCTTCTCGTTTATCCAGGTAATTGGGAATGACAATAGTTATGCCTGTTGCGGATGCAATTCTTAATGATAATGGTAGTTTTATTCAAAGGCTCAAATCCCTAAATCTATTAAGCAATTCAACGATAAGATCCCTCCGGAACGCGTAAATCGGTTTTGCCGGAAAACGACGGGAATTGGAAATGATTACGATTACGCGGCGGAAGAAAGAGCTAAATTGAAAGATTCGGAAAGGCCCATTACCACTTCTACTCTTATGGCCCTTTTCAGATAAGCGCTGGAATAATAGCTGTAAATAAATACGTATCCGAAAGTAAATGACGATTAAATCTTGGGATTAACGCGAGTTCGAGTATATATTCAATTATTATCGAACATCAATTTTTTACCCATTACACATAAATTAATCTATACGAAGGTTAAATAGTACAAAAACCGCAACGTAGCCTAAACCCCCTTAACCGGCGAAGGCGGCATCGTATGTGTAAATTTCTACTTGAAATTCAGCAAGAGTTTCGATATAAAAGCAATATATAACAGTTTTCCTTTTCTAACCCTCCCTTCCTTCCTTTTGCGCCTTAAGTTCCTTCCTCGACACCGCTATATTTCCGTAAGTTTTGCTCGAGAACGTCCGATAATTCCACATTATTAATGACCATTGTATTATTACTCGCGAATAAAATTATACGGGCGTAATAGAAAAATTATGCAACGTTCGTTCCCTTAAATGTATCTATATGTTTCATTTTTCGATTATCATCGATTTGTACCTACTAACTAAGATTTTCTTCATTTTCGCGCCCGGAATTTCTTTTTACCAAAACAAAAAGTCCTTGAGCGGAAAGACGATTTGGTTAAATGCCAATCAAAACTCGGGTTTCCCAACGAAACCGTATTAGTGTACGTGTCAATTACAACACTACTGTTAGTACAGCGGCGAAATTCAAACAGATGCTTACCTTTATCTTCGTCGTCTGAAATTTTGGCGTCGATATTCAGCGGACTGCTCGCTCGTCCGGTAACGCTGTGTCGCAGATGGGCGATGTGCTTCGCCAGTAAAGCGCCGGCCCTGGAATTGCCGGATCGAGCTTCGAATTCGCTTCTGCTAAGCTCGCACAGTTCGCCTCCGGTTTCTGGAAATTTGCCCGGGTCCGGGTCTGGGTTTAAACTGAACTTCTTGGTGGCCCAGCCCAGCCAGGATTTTATGTGGGACGCCGTCCATTCCATGGGATCTGCAATAATTTAATGAGATTATTAACGGACGTCGTGAATACGAAATTGAACTGCAGGACACGGATTGAGTTTATTCCACCGATATAAGATAATAATAAAGAGTAGGTACCGGACCGTTAGGTCGTCGGGCATAGAATATATGTGAGGCACGTGCTCGTACGTGTTGGTGGTAAGGTTTCCAAATCAAATCGCTTGGAAAGTGTGCAGCTGGTCGTAATTTATCGGGATTAACTTTTCAACTGTATTGAATTGATTGAACGATTTAAATGATATCAAACAGAACTTAAACGTAATTAAACTAAATTTTTTAGTAGTAAATTTTTAATGTTTAACTATGGAAGTCTAATAATATTACGAATTGTTATAGTTGATCGTAGATTTCTAATAAATATATGTATTTCAAAAGAAATTTTAGTTGTAGTCCTTTTAAATGTAAGCTTATCGTTAGGTATACCTAGTAAAACTTTAATAGTAACAAATAAGATAGAAAAACCGTCTATCGTAACAATTAAAATCAATCATAGATTAAAATACCAACGCTTACTTTTGATTCCATTTTTGGTAAAACTAACGATTAATCAAAAATGTCTGATCTATAAGCTATAAGAGGCACTTATGTTTTAAAAAAATAGAACACCGACGTGATCAAGTGGCTGGTTTAAACATTATGCAAGTTTTTCATCGCGCAATGAATTAAATAAAATGTTAAAGAATGAAGTTGGCAATGAAATACTGTTTTGTTTTTTTTTTAAATACATATATCATAGAAATCTTTGATCATAAAACTAACAATAAGTATAGGTAATTAAACGGTAGCTCGACCGTGAGGTAACTGAAATCCTCCAAATTGTAAAAACTGGAACATTTTTTTATTTTACACCGATTAATATTTTGTTCAATTTATAAATAATCAAAATAAATTTTAATACTTAGTTCAATTGAGTTTAAAAAGTACAATAGGATTCCCACCTATATATTTATTATAAAATCAAGTCTAATTGTATCAAAGCCTATGGTATGAAACCCATGGCGTTGTTAGAAATATATATATAGTTACCTACCCCAAAATTAAAGAATGCCAATGTGTAGTAGTTACCTACTAACAAATATTTAATTGTTTATAAATAAATACCTAACTCACAATCAGTTAAATGTTTTTAAAAAATATTCAAAAAACCCTTCACATGTCTAAAACTACGTTTAACTCTAAATAACTGATGATAAACTATCCAAAAATTAAACAATATCAAGTTGTATTACTAATATTTGTAAAAAATTCATATAAATTACACAATTAATTTTTAAATAAATCGATAAAATCTGCTTATTTCTTAATAATACTTAATAATAATATTAGTTTTCCCTATTATTTAAATTGTAGTTTATTATTGTTATAGTTAAGCTGTAGAAAAACGTTTAAAAAATTAAGAATATTATCTAATACTTAACAGCTGTTTTAATTGAATTACTAAACTAAAATCGTTTTTATTTCATGAAAACACTTTTACATTGGCAAGCCCTACTAATATTTATAATAACACTATTTTTCAATTAATTATCATAAAGTTATAGGTACAACGTCTAAAATTCCGATTACCTATGAATATAGGTAAATTTCGTCAAATATTAAGTTCATCTACAACAAAAATAATTAACGTTCAGGTAAACAGCCCGGACTTGTACTTATAATTTTTGTTATGCGTACTAGTTTAATTTGTTTTTCCTGTAAAATTATAAAACCGCAACTACGTCAAAAATCTACGATTTATGAACAAGTTTCTAAAGTTTCTTTTTCAGAAAACAAGCGCTATTTGTGAATTCTATAAGTTATTGCGCCACGTACCTACCTATAAAAATTTCATAAATAAATAATTAATTTAAGTATATAAATTGAAAACAAATTAATATTGTAGGTAAAAAAAAGAAAGGGAAAGGCGACCGCTAAATCGCCAGATTTCTGAAATTCCAAAATTCTAAGCTTTTAACGAAAATATCCACGTGTTGTCCATTCGTAAATTAAACAAAAATAATAATAGAATAATAAATTAAATAATTAAAACCAATTGAGCCAATTTGGTTTAAATAGGCAACACCGAATTAATAAAATATAATTAAAAAACAACAACGACATGCTCTCGTTTGCTTTAAACCGAATTACGTAAAAATTCTTGGAAATAAAAAATTAGTAATCGTTATTTATTGCTTCCCGGAAAATTGTGCACCTACATTTATGTAGATATTTATATATATATTAATAACGTTCGATGCGCTTCGCTGAAAATTCTCGGAAAATTCGACTCAAAAAAATAATAATAAAAATTACCAGTGGGTACTAAAACCATAGCATTATCCACGTCACTATCACTGCCGTCTTCCTCGGACGCGTTACTAGAATTTCCCTTGAGACTCTCATTATCACTATTATTGCAACTTTTTAAGTCGTTAATTTTAATCTCTTTACTAACACTTCCCGTCGGATTGCAGTAAGTCGGAGAATAGGAACTACTTGTTTTTGGCGAAGGCGTCGGAAAATTGCCGTAACTGTAAGACGAGGAGGGCCGCGGAAATATTTCGCTGGAGTCGCTCTCCTGGGAGAAGTGACTAGATGAGGGCGACTGTATGTTAAGCGATCGTTCCGCTTCGGCAAGAATGTAGTCCATCGTCTCGTTTTCGAGAAGTTCCTTGGGGAGTAGCGGCAAGTTTTCTTCATTTTGTACTGTGGCGGTGTCGCTAAATGATAATCGTTGTACTTCACTGTAGGGCAGGTGGCAGCTGGTTGGGGATTTTGTTTTAACATCACTAAATTCACTCCGTTTAACGTCACATTTCTCGACCATAATCTCATTTTTGTCACAAGGGCTTCTAGTTAGCACACGCGGACTCGCACTCGCGGACGCACCATCGCCGCTTAAAGTGGCGTTATTAACTTCGATTTTGGTTTTATATGTAAGAGCAACTTGAGTCACCGTCTGCGAGCGTGGTTTTCCTCGCAAAAAATTCGGTTTCTTATTCCGATTCACGGAAGGCGAAGATTTTGCTCTGGAACCGCGAGATGAATCACTACCCTTTCGCGATTTCGTGCTACTTTTCCGCAAGTCGTCCTTTTGATTTTCCGGCTGGAACGTGCCCGGCGTGCCGCTAAGTAAGTGTTTTAAGAGTTCGGAAGACTTTAGGCGCGACAGTAGGTCGTTTTCGGTGCTTTCTTCGGTGGTGGAGTGTTCGCCACTATAACGTTTTTGTGTTGCATCTTGCGGACAACTTCGACTACTGAGTGTTGATTCAGAATTCGGGGTGATCATGCCTGGGCTGATTCATGGACCGAAAATTGCTCAACTCGTTTTCTGCGAAGACATAAACGACTTCGTATGAGTAACGCATATAGAAGTACAATGCATCCGTTTCACTTTCTGAGTGCAAACGAGCGGGTAAAACCCAGCCAACATCTCTTTCCCACCTTTTACATTCTCCTTCCGCTGGCACGCCAATTTTTAGATTATAGTCTTAAAAACCGTTAAATATTCGCGGAAGTTAAATTGCCAAATCGGATGATTCATTAACAAATACGATGAGTTGTTTGTAGTAAATACTAACGTGACTTACATTGATAAAACTAAAAATAAATTAAGTGCAGATCCGGTGCCAAAGCGCGTTGCTTACTAAGTTAATCCGACGTTAGTTCCTACATATGAATGAATGAACACAGAATAAGGATCTTAATTGGCTTAAACCGGGCACAAAAAAATGGTTACTCCTTTTAATAAAAAAAAAATCTAGAATCAAAAACATCATTGGACGAAATCGCGAAAGGCGTTGTAGCTAAAACGTATTTATTACTGTCAAATTTCTTTTGATATTTTTTTCTAAACGAGCCCCCCCAATAAGTCGAAGGTTAACGAAATAAAACTGAAACAGGATGCGCGGGCTTATGGTTTGTTATTATTATTACATAACCTTGCTAGAACTTGTTTTGATTTCAGTTGTTTGTAATTTTTTATGGTTCAAATTGACTGATTTAGGTAACACTTTTACGATTTTTTTAACCGCCCCAACCCCCCTCGCCATAATCATATATTTAATTTAAAAAAAGGGATATGGTCGAATTGTCCGCGATTAAGAATGTCATTTTTTAATAGGGTACCTAATAATGTAATTTATAACCACGTGGGATTAGGATTTATGTAGGTATCTAAAAGAAACGTTCGTGTACGTACCTATATTATTCTTACGATATTTTTACTTATGCAATCGATAAAAGGTAGTATGCCTTACCTATATAGCAACCCTTTAGAATAAAAGCACTAATTAATCTTCATGATGAATAACTATTTAAATAAGTACTTATATAGTACCATTAAGTATAATCATAATTAAGTATAATTAATTATAATATCATAATTTATTTAAAAAATTATGATAAAAACATGTATTATAACTATATATGATATAATAAAAAGACGTAGAACCAAAAGGAAAAACATACTCCATAGGTTAAAAGCCGTTTCTTAAGTATAAGAACAAATTACAATTATTAGCAAGCTTAAGAGATATATAAATAAATACAGTGAAAACCTTTTTTCAATCTACAGTCGAAACTCGACAACTCGAATCTGAAGGGAAAAGGAGAAAACTTCGAGTTATTGAAAGTTATATGGTGATATATTGACTTGAGAATTTTATTTGTAATTCACACAGCCAGTTCGAGTAATCGAGATGTTCGACTTATCGAGGTTCCACCGTAGTTTAAAATAAAATATGTACCTATATGTATTAAAAAAAAAGTACCTGTATAATATCACACGTAGGTATTTTATTTTAGTTTATTCCATAAGTCGCGTCAACAGGAAGAATTACCCAACTATTACCCAATTACGGATATCTAGGCACAAAATATGAATATTACAAATGGACATTAAGAAAGCAATACATACCTACATTACCAAATAACAAAGTACACCTACATAATAAAAATGGTAAAAAAAATTAACAATAACACTTCACAAAATGGACACACAGTGCTTTACTGAAATTAAAGAGTGGTAAGTAAAAACTATCCTCATCAGATATATTATGAAAATTATTAAATAATCTAACCAGTCTTGTCGAAGGACGTCCGTTAAGTTCAAAATTTGTGGAGCACTTTTTGCGCCAAAAGAGCTGATTACTGGACCTAACCGGACGTTGAGGAACCCTTAGAAAAAAAGAGATGAAATAATGGTAGTATTGCTGCAGTAACCTCGGATAAATTTAAAAAGGTCCTTTAAACTTAAAACAGTTCTCCTCTGTCCTCCAATTTTGCGATGTAGTAATTAATTCAGTTTATAGCTTCGGCACATTTTCGAGTTAAATTTGTATATAATATTTTTATAAACTTAATTTGAAGACTTTCGATGAGATTGGAAGAAGTTTGATAAAAGGGGTTCCAAATTAAAGAACAATAATCAGGATAAGACCTGACATAAGAATAATAGAGGATTTTCGGCGATGTAACATTTTGAAAGATAAACCCAGAAGGCCTTTTGTATAAAATATTTTCCTAAAACGTATCCTTTCGTATAGCTACTCAAAAGGGGATGCTCTTGAATTAATAAATGACAAATGTTAAATATGTAGTTTGATTTAATTCAATGGTTAATTCAGCATTTTAGGAGCCAAAAAAAGTTTTAAATAAAGCTAGTCTTTAAAAGGGATTTTCTTAATTGTAAAATTTTAACCCACCAAGAAGGTCTTTAAAACAAACCAACACGGATTGCATTGTGAAGATAGATCATTGAAAATAAAAATTACTACAGGAAACCTTTTGGTAATTAAACATCATCTATTAAATGCCATTCTTCTACATTTCTCCAAGTTTGAGAAATAAAATGAAAAATTAATTTTTAACAACGAAAGGAGACGTTTTAGGAAATTTCGGTTCTACACAGGAACTGCATCTATAGGTAATCCCGACAATTACAAAAGACGTTCTAATGATGAATTAGTTATTAATTTCGTAAAACTCTCGGTTGTATTTGTTAAATAAAAATATATATATATATATATATATATATATATATATATATATATATATATGCGATAACTTCTAAATTGTCGTGTTCCTTGTTACAGATAAAAATAAATAATTGGCGACAGTAATTATAAAAAAAACACTATTAATTTTTTAATGCTTAATTATAATTTTTTATCTCGAAAGCTAACATCATCTTAATACCAAGAATAAACACACGCTAAATACTGTTATCTGTTTAAATGTTATACGAAACTGTTTTAATCGGTCGAGTTCCAGAACTAACAATAAAATTACGAGAACTATTTATATGAATTAATGAATGGTCTTTTTCTTTTTCAATGAAACCTACACGGGACCTATTTATTTAAATTTATGGTACCTGCAAGATGCCATTATGGGAAATTATTAACAAACATGTCGAATACGAACATTTTTACGTCGCGGTTAATCATTTCGTATGTTACAGGAAGCTTTATCACTTAGATTGGAAAGCTTTTCAAACAATGCGGATAACAAACATGATGATAACGTAATAAATAAAAAAAGAGGCAGGATGGCGCTAACCGATAACGTTCAAGTAAATAACATTAAAAATATGTAGCGCAGTTTTTTTAATAGGTATAATAAGTAGTTGAACTTATTTTAAACGGTGGAATAAGTACGTTAATATACTGTATTCTTTTCGCGTAGTAAATAATATTTATAAAAACTTTTTTTTATTGATAGTGAAAGTCAACTGTTGCATGTTTGGTGTATTGCGACATTTTCATTCGTTTATTCTTTTCCATTATTTGATATTGTTTTGATAGGCACTATAAAGCGAAAAGTGACCATGATTGAAATGTGAATTTAACGATAATTTTTATTTAATGCCATTATTTCGTGTTCTTATTTAAAATATTAATTTATTTTAAATAGAAAGGTTTCTACCTAATTTATACGAAAACTAAAGAATAGAGATTGGAAGTAAAAACCGGAGTTAAATAAAACTTCCATTACGAAAAATAAAAATTACACAAAAAAAACTATGGTAGTAATTCCATGAATTAAAATTCCTTAAAAATTCTATTATGGTAAATTCCTATATATAGTCGGGTAAATAAAGGCGAAAGCTTCTGAACCCACAATAACAGAACCGATTTTAATGAAACTTTTTTTAAATGTTTGTTATACTATATTATTTCAAATCAGAAACATTCCGATTGGCGCAGCCAAATACTTCCATTGTTTAAAGAATTATTACAACAAACTACGGCGTGTCTAGGAAATTGTAAAAAATCTCCGGAGACGTATAAGCCACGTCAAAATAATGCCGCAAGTTTCTATAAATGTTTTTCCTATAGCACACCCCTAAAGTTGAAGAGTAAAAATCAATTTTTTTAAATAACACGTTTATTTTCCGTTAGGATTTATCTATAAATTAAGATCTTTAAATGGTGTAAGAGGTAAGAGCCAGGGATGCACTATTCTTAACCTTTCTAACTCCAAAATATTTCAGAGCTTTAAGTTTTTAAATTGATAAAGTTGTTTTCTGATGTTTTAAACATTTTAGGGTAAAAAAAGGTACTCTTGTTTAATTTCGATACAATGAACCATCCTCGAGAAAATCACACTTAAACAATATCTAATTGGAAATAATAACGTATGTTACTGCGCATCCCTTATTATTTATGTATGATGTTTCGAATATGCTTTATTTTATCGCAATCAAACAAGAGCACTTTTTTTATCCTAAAATGTTGGGAAATCCTAAAATGACCTTAAATATTTAAAAACTAAATCTGAAAAATGTCGAGATTCGAAATGTTAGGGGTAGTGCACCTTGGTTTTCCTGAGGTGATATCAAAAAACCTACTACACCATTTGAAAGAACTTTATCTATTATGTATGCGTGCCAAAAATTATTAAATTTCAATTTTAACTAAAAATGTTATTTAAAAAAATTAGTTTTACTAATTTAAAAAATTTATAGGTACTTGTGAAATTATTTTGACATGGTTTAAATGTTCCCGAGAAACTTTCACCTTTTCCTAGACACGGTGCTCCCCTGTTGAGATATTCAACTTGAAGAGTATAAATGTTTCGTCGAAATTCGTTGTTTCGAGTTTTCGTTGAAATTTAATAATTGTTGGTACGCATACGTAATAAATAAAGGACTTTAAGATGTCGTGGTAGGTTTTTCCGTATCGTCTTAAGAATACTAGGGTGCACTACCTCTAATATTTCGAACCTCGACATTTTTCAGACATTTAAATTTTTAAATTTTTAACGTCATTTTTGGATGTTTCGGACATTTTAGGATAAAAAAGGTACTTTTGATTAATTGCGATAAAGTAAACCATATTAGAGAAAATCATACATAAAGAATAAAATATGCAGATAATTATTACATTTCTAATTCGATATTATTTAAGTGTGATTTTCTCTAATATGACTCGTTTTATCGCAATTAAACAATAATATCTTTTTTATCTTAATATGTCCAAAACATCCAAAAAATGACATTAAAAATTTAAAAACTTAAATCTCTAAAAAACGTTGAGGTTGGAAAGGTTGTGGGTAGTGCATCCCCCGATTTATTACACCATTTAAAAATTTTAATTTGTTACGTATGTGTACCAAAAATTATTAAATTCCATCGAAAAATAAACGTGTTATATAAAAAAATTGATTTTTACTCGTCATCTTTGGGGGTGAATATTTCAGCAGGGGAGCACCGTAGAAAAAACATTTATAGGAACTTTTGTTTCCGAGAGATTTTTTTTACTGTTTTCTGTAATCTAACATAACATTTCCTGGATACCCCGTATTTTGTTGTAATAAATTGTTTAAACAATACAAATATTTGAGTGCGCCAACCGGGATTTTTCTTATTTCAAATAATGTAGTATAACAAACATTTTAAAAAAGTTTTATCAAAATCGGTTTTGTTTTTGTGGGTTCCGAAGTAAAAAGCTAATTTGACTCGACTAATACATAGTTTTATAGTAAAATTTCTAAGCTTTTAAAAAATCTAAGTTTATAATAAACAATTTTTGGTTGTTATTAATAACAATCTCTGTGCATTTTTAGGAAACCACCTTTATTTCTCTTCAAAATAAATTTCAAAGAAATTGTGTACCTCTTACCTATAATTTTTAACCAATAAGTTAATTAATATCAATTTTTTTACAAAGATTTCAAATAAGGAAAAAGTTATGATTTTTTTTTAAAGAAAATTCAGTAGGTACTACTTACAAAGTAGTTTAAGCTTAAATTTAGAAAATGATTCGTATAAAATGCGAGTCTTCTACTAAAAATAAAAAAGTTAAATTTTAATAATTTTAGCAAAAATTAAACATTTTACGAAAACCAATTTACTGATCTCTTGGAAACTGCAGGTAATAAAGTCTACCGCAGTAACTATCTAAATACGTATCGTGGGAAAATTGAATTTCAGGAAATCCATCAACTATAGCGCGAAACCTCGAGTTTTCAGAAAGCGTTACGATTTTCAGAAAATTCAATTCACAAAAAATGCTTATATAATGTTTAGTACGATCATTAGGGAATTGTTTCTTAAAACCGACAGAGCCTTAAATTTCGAAGCAATGAGTTTCCCTTGTAGTTCTTGAAAGATTTTTCTCGAAATCAATAACATTTTCTAAACCCTTTTTGAACACAACCTGAACGGCCCAATTTATTTTAAATAAAAAACATATCCCCTATCGAGTTTGTTTGATAAAATAGAATTTTAAGAGAAAATCTTGCGTTTTGGAAGTTATTAAATTAATTTCTTCTCGTGTGGTGTAGTTTTATATTTTCGTAATTCATATAATTATCTTCTATTCGTAGCGATTCGGATATTACATATTTTTTTGTCAAGTATAGGAATTTAAGTAACGAAAAACCTGTTTCTATATAGGCAAATATTTATTTATATTACCATTTTGGTGTTTCTTAGAATTTTCTAAAATCGGTTGCTTAGCTATAATAACCGGCTCAGCCGGGTGGGAGTTAGTTATCAAATAAATAGGCAGTAAGTACGAACGTTGTGTGGAACAATTAAGAAAAAATACGTGTCGATAGTGTTCGTTTAATATTTCGAGAAGGTAAAGCTCGGGAATGAAGATTTTTCAAGCATATAATCTAAAATTATCTAATATTACTGCCAATTTTTAAGTTTCACTGTCCTTCGTCCAAACGGTTTCTTAAATATTTCATTATCAACAGTAAACCTTTCGCGTGTCAGGCTCAATTTCCCTTATATTAAAAAAATAATAAAATATGGAGGCAAATATGTATACTAGGTATACTTACGTTTTCTTAAATCGTGAGCTTCCTGTGTATTATAATAATGCTCTTGGTTATTATTTAAAATCCGGTTTTTGTTGTTTTGTTAATCGCATCCACCTATACCTACTTATCATTTATTCCGAATTTAATTGAAAATTAAGACGTTCCAGATTTTGAGTGGCCGTTTGAAGGTTTGCCGGTGACCTTTCACTTTTTGAATCGGGCACTCTACGATTGATAAAACTGAAAATTCTTCACACGTTAATCTGCACAACACACATCTGCATCGCGTTTATAGAATAAGCGGAATTCATTTCGAGGATAAAAAGGACAATGTTCGGTCCACATTTTAAACCAAAAAAAAAAATTGAATTGAGCCACATATTTTACAGGCACGCAATTTTATTTCGGAAATAACAAAACAGTTATTATTAATGTTTTGGTTTAACAAATGGGTGGTCGAACGTCGTTAAGCTATACATATGGAATGAATCGAGAGGTGAGCTTGTTCGGTTGCGTAATTTTTAGGACATTTCAAATTCTTAGCATGTTTGCGGTTAAACGATAAGTGAATGACATTTCGTTAATGCTAAATTTTTAACAATAATAACGTCAAACGTTGTTCGCAGTAGGGGCTTCGATTCGAAAATGTGGGTGGCAATCGTTACCAAGTCGGGGGGGATAATAAATAACGAAATCCGGAGTGCGATTAAAACAGTAAAACTTAACAGCGGAGCCGCGTCGAACAAGGCGAAAAGCGCGGCGAATTTATTGGCAAACCTAAGAACTGGATTTAATTTCCGTGAATGTGTGTCGGCTAGACAATAAACAGCCATCGTAATACATTATTTATCAACCTCTGACGTTTTATAAAGCATGTAATTAGGTTTCCATCAGAAGAAGCAATGCCGTTTTCGAAAGTAATTCCTGGAAAAGCGAGATCAGTCGGCGCGCCAGTTGACGCGGCGCAGGAGTCTAAAAGTCGGCCAGCTTTCGGACAAGTATCAACTTAACACATGCAAAACACACAGGAAGTTTGCGGTTTTATCCGTCACGAATGTGTTTCGTTATTTTTGGCGCCAGCCTTAGGTGAGGTAATTATCGCCTCGAATCCACGAGTATTACGCGTGTATACGAATGCGAATTTACTTTATATGGACAAGAGTTACTTAATCGTTACAACGAAATGTTATGTCATCTTCTAAAATATACAGAAAAACGACAAACAACAAATTATTATGTATAAACGAGTGAACAAAAGATGCTCAGGAAGTTATCATTAGACCGCGTTATAATTAAATTTGTTTTTACTGAAGCATTTAGTTTGACCGATGAATGAATTTGTTTGGCGTTAGTTAGGTTCGACGAGTATCTTGACAAATAGGCGGCGATTACGAGTTTCTTCTTCTTCTTCTTCTTCTTCTTCTTCTTCTTCTTCTTCTTCTTCTTCTTCTTCTTCTTCTTTTCTTCTAATTGAGCAGTAGTTTTCATTTTTCTCCGTTTCCTAATATTCTCGCAATCAGGTAGATATTAGATAAAACGTTATATTCTGTGGACGTATGTGTGTGTGTGGTCCTACACCTTGACCGCATATGACGAACAATATAATTAATATTATAGACAAATCGAAGGAAAGGGAAAAATGTGCCAAACACGCCGATAGCGGGTTTTGGAATCGCAATTTTGGACGTTAAAAAGAAGTGCTCAACCGCACTTGAGTCACAGGGTTGAAATTTCAATTTACTAACGTACAGCAAAATTAAAGGGCAACTATGCGCGAATCCGCTCAAAGCATTACCTGTAGGTTTACAACTTTTACTTCGAATTTGTAAAAAAAAAGTTGACTTTTTCCAGCACTAATTGTCGATCATGATTTGTGACACACTTGTCCTTCTGAATCGATGAATTTTCACGATTCGATAAATGGCCATGATTTCTCATATTTTAGGGGTTTGCGCGTCCAAATTTTTAAATTAAAAGCTATCGGTGCTTTGTACTTATAAAAAATTATTTATCACATGTTGTTAAATGGTACGTTTAATTCAGGTAATTATTATCTTAACGTTATCTATTACTAATAATAATTTCTCTTCACAAACGTTTATCGTGCAGACTATACGCACAAATAACTAATAGGCAGGTTACCTATATTACTCCGCACCCAAGTCGGAATTAATAATCTTTATGAAGATTACATAACAATCGTAGACACAGGCGCCAACTTGGCAGGAGTATTGTGTGATCAAACCCAAAATGTTCTTTAAATGTGGGCGTTACTAAGAAAAAAAATAATGTAGTATACGAAAACGATTTATTATATAGTTCGGCGTGTCAAGAAACTATCGAATAACAATAAACCGCCTATAATAACAACCCTATTATGCCGCCTTTCATGTCCTTACTTACGGAAATTTTACATCTAAATTACATTTATTTTTCTATTGTCGCAAAAATTAATTTAATTCGCGTGGCATCGGTTCCGAAAGAGTCCCGAAATGGATTTATAACAAGTCTAGTTTTTTCTAATCGTAAATAAAAATAGTAAATTTGTAATATCAGAACATTCGTCAGCTTTAAAACAGCTACACGTTCATAATGCTAGTATTTAATTGTTATTTCCCAAGACAGGTTTACTAAACGTCCACCGCGACCAATATCGTTACCAGGAAGAACCACAGAAAGGTATTTGGCCCGTATTACTGCGAATTTGTGTATTGTTTCTAAAGTTAGTTTGCACTTGCAATAGAACAAAGTGAAACGCGCCTTTTTTAAGAATAAATTAAATGTACGGTTACACGTTCGAAATTATCGTAAAAAAATTTACCATGATTATACTAATTTTAGATATGTTTCCTTTTACACAAACTTTGTTTGAATTGTCATAAACTTCACATGATATGCATTAGCACCATTATTAGAGTGTTTAAGTTTTCTTTTCAACTTTTGATCACCTTATGATTATAATGTGATGTTATAATAAAATAAAACGATGTAAAACTTTAGGAAATAAGATTACGAAAGCTCGTGAATCAAGATTCAAATTAGTATAATCATGTTAAATTTTTTTACGATAATTTCGAACGTAGTCGTACATTTAATTTATCCTCAAAAAAGATGCGTAAGGCTAATTTATAGGTAAACAGTGGGTAACTACAAAAAATATATACTTAATACTTACATATATCGACGCAGTTTTTGTAGAAGAGCGTAACCTACAAAACATGAATTTTACAATGAGAAGATAAGCTATAAGAAGATTTATTTCGAAATTATTGTTACCAGATTTTAACAGATGATGTTTACGCCTTAGATGCATAAGATAGTCGGAATAACTCATTTACGCGAAACGTGCGTGTTACGCCTCTCTGCCAAAACGCAGTCGATATGGTTTATGAAACAGAACTTTTAGAGCTTTCTCTCAATTTTTGTCTTCTTATAAATTTATATTCAAATCATCGAATGTTATTAGAAAGAATTTTAGTTTTTCTTAGTTTTTTACGTTTTTCCATTGTTTATCGGCTAAAATGAACAACATTTTCTAAAATAATACCTAACTCCGAAATAAAAAAATAAGTAAGCATTTCGTTTTATTTCGTGTTCGTTTGATGGATTTTTCAAAATCGTATCTACGGTATCGTTTTTTTTTTTATAGTAGCGCAGTTTCATTGAGTATTTTCATGTCTTCGTTTCTTCCTGAATGTCTTATTTACATCAACTTGCATCGACTAAACCTCATAAAAACTAATATCGCAATCGCTTACTGCAATTTTGACGGTAAGTTCCGAATTTTTTTTAATTTTTAAGTAAGTAGGTAATCAGGAAACTAACTGAACCGTATCTTTACCCCCACACGTTCGTTGCCTTATTTTCACTTTGTTAGTAAAATAACTACAACAATTGCATTAAAGTATTATAATATTTAGTAAAAAAAGGGAGAAATTTAGAACAAGGAGAATGCCACGAAAAAACTGAAATTACAAGAATATATTATTTTAAGTAAAGAGATGGCAAAATAAAAAGTTAATCAATCAAACTTTGTCTAAAACCTATCAAAATAAGAAGAATAAAAAAACATTAAAAAAAATTAAAACCCTGAAATAATATTTTTTCATACTTACGTAAAATGCAGACTAACACTGCTGCCGCTGCGACTGTCACTTGTTTGTAACAGACTATAAGAAAAAATTAGAAACTGAAGCGGTTTTGCCAGAATTCTATATATATATGCATTGGATACTAGGAAATTCCACTTTTATTTTAAAAACTTTCAGTTGTTTATTCGTACTCCGATAAGCTATGAAAGTAAGCGGTGCACATGTTTTATTAGCTGCTTTGTATTTTATCGGTCGTATAAAAATGCGATTAAACTTTTATCTGGTTTGTAATAGGGAAATTTTCAACGTTGATTGGCACACGAATAGTTTTTAAACTAAAAATAGAGTAAATTTATATTTCTGCGGTATAAAGGCAGTAGACAGTGATTATCCAGATAATTTTAAACTGACATGTATTTGGTTTTTGTATTTTTTTTAAAATTGTCACGAAATTACATCATTATAAAAATATCACGAAAGTATAACAGCTTCATTTCAAAAATGTAAGTGCACCTACCTAATTTTTTTTTGTAACAATGTGTCGCGATGTGACTAACAATAAGTATGCGTTTATTGATAAAGCTGTACTGGTAAGAAATGGTTTTTATAAAATTCACATTAGCAGGTCGAAGAAAATTCTCATCCAATCATATACAATTGAGGCATCGGCAGAAATTTATTTAGAATCAATATGTGGACATAAATTGTGACCAACAATTTAATGGAATATTTATAGGAAAATTAACACCAGTAACTTCATTCGCAACCGGACAACCGATAACCGATAATTGTATAATGTATTAATTTAATAGATATATCTAATCTTCACCTTTTAAGTTAGTATAAAGAAAATTATATGTAAATAACGTGCTATGAATTAAATTGTCTTTGTGGGAAAATACTTTTAAAAATAATTCAGAGCAATATACATATGTACAAAGTGTTCCTAAAATAGGTGGTCAAAGCTTGAAGGCACGTAGAGCAAGTCAAACCATCACGAAAACTTCCACATGTTTTTTTTTGCTAAGGAGACTCTTCAAAGTGGCTTTTAGTGTGGTTTTTATTTAGTATTTCTTGCACCTTTTAAAATAAAATGACAAAAATTGGTACATTTACTATTTGTTTTAATGCTTATTAAATTTAAATTATCATATGCTCAATATTCAATTCGGGGGCGTGTCAAACTGCACAGGGAGTGGGTAAATATTACTCTACTTGTTCAACGTGCCCTCAAGTTTCTCCACCTATTTTAAGAACACCTTGTATAACAGTTTTGAAACAGCGGTGATATGTCAGTAAAACATTTATTCTGGGGGAATGTAACTACCATGGACCATAATCAACTAGAGATCTAACAATAAGTATTATCATTACAGGTCTTTTAAATCTATTCTAAATGAAACATTGTTACAATACAAATACGAGAAAAATTATAATTGCTATTTTCATTTCGGTTGATTTAATTTGCTTAAAACCTACCTACAGGGTTATCAGTAAATACTGTCACACGACCGAACGGACGAATTTTCTCGATTTTCAGCACTTTTCGACTTTTGCAATTAATTTATTCGTGTTAAGCGCTTTATTTTGATCTAGAATCACTGTATTCTCTGCCATTTCTCTGCAATATTCCAGGAAAAATGGTATCAGAAAAAGACCGTGCCGCCATCGTCTCCCTAAAGACGCTCAAACTCCATCGGAAACAGATCCACCGCGTCGTCCAGCGTTTCCAAGAGACAGGAGGGATAAAGGACCGTCAGTGAAGCGTAAGACCAAGAAGCGCAAGGACCCCGGAGCTGAAAAACAAGGTGAAGAAGAAGATCCAGCGCAATCGCAAGAGAAGCACCGCAAAACTTGCCAAGGACCACGACGTCAGCTACGGGACCATGCACACGCTTGTCACGGACGATCTGGGACTCAAATCGTACAAGTTCGCCGAAGGACAAGCCCTGATGGAAGAACACAAGGCCTCTCGACTCGAAAATGCCGACGAATGAAGACCCTGAGCCGCGGCGAAGCCCTGCAGCGAATTTTCCTCACGGACGAGAAGATTTTCACGGTGGAACCCTACCGAAACTACCAGAACCAGCGCGAATTGCTTCCACAAGGCTCTCCACGCGTCGTGAAGGTCGAAAACGCCCATTTCCAGAAGTCCGTCATGGTGTGGGGCGGCATTTTCGGATTGGGGAAAACGAAGCTTGTTTTTGTCCTAAAAGGCGACACGATCAACGCGCAAACGTATCGGAGCTGATTCTGAAAGCCGCCGTTCTTCCCTGGGCTAAAGAGAACGCGGAAAACGTCGATTGGAGACTCCAGCAGGACTGGGTCCCAGCCCACGGCGCGAAGAAGACCATGGAGTGGTGCGAAGCCAATCTCCAGGGATTCTGGACGAAGAATGTTTGGCCCTCAAATTCGCCGGATTTGAACCCGCTCGACTTCGCAATTTGGGGCATCATGGAGGAGAAGGCCTGCGCAATCAAGCGCAAGTCCATCGAATCCCCGAAGCGCGCGCTGAAGAAGGCCTGGGATGAAATAACGCCAGAAATGATCGCGGCAATTTTGAAGAATTTCCGGAAGCGATTGGACGCCTGCATCGCCGACGAAGGAAGTCATTTTGAGTGTTCTTAATTGTATCTTGCACAGAATTTCTTACTCTTTCGAATGGTGTATAAAACGGGTTGTTTTGTTAATTCTGTGAAAAGTTATAAGTGTTTTTACGCGTGACAGTATTTACTGATAACCCTGTAGTTATCTAGTTATTAAGATACAGATAAAATAAGATGCTAATTATCTAACGCCGTCTATTTACCGGTAACAAATATATCACATTCCTGCGAAATTCGAAGTCAGAAGATCAATCGATTACGAATCTAAAAGGTAAAAACTGGAAAGACGCGGCCCGTTCGCATTCCAACGTCTACATGTAGGTACGATTCATTCTAAATTTCAAAAGTTAACAATTTAACAATGTGCGGCTATGCCTGTATATGGATTAAAGAATTTCGAATCATCGATGACGTATGGAATTCCTCAAAATCTGCGCGCTCCAAAAGAGCGGGAAGTGTCCGCGCGAGATCCCGTTCCGCTTTTCGGAATGCGGCCGGTATGCTAATCACTAATCATCGTGATGGTACTTATGAGTAGCTTCTTTGGAATGTTCTCAGGCACAGAGGCACCCACTACCAAGTAATACGTTATGCCCGAAGCTATACGTAAAGCTAACCGAGATTCATATCTCATCTCGTACCCTCAAATATGATAATGGACCGAAATCCTTAATTACGTTGCGTTAATTATGATTGTTTTATTTGGTACTTGATTGGTACCTAAGCGACCGTTGTTTCGACGATAAATTAATAGCATTGAAAAGCACAGCAAGTCATTTTCGTTATCAATGTTAAGTTCGTTATCGTAGCTTTTACTTCGCGGAACCAACAAAAACAGAATCAATGTTGACGAAACTTTTTTTTTAAATGCTTGTTATATTAAATTAAACAATTATTACAATAAACTACGCCGGGGTGTACAAAATATGGTAAACAATGTTTGGGGAACGTATAAACTACGTCAAAATAATGCCACAAGTTCCTATAAATGTTTTTCCTAGCGGCGCTCCCTGTTGAGATATTCACCCTCAAAGTTAAAAAGTGAAAATCGATCTTTTATCGATTTATTTGAAATCGTACATACACGTCCAGCGCGCCCCATTTTTCGATGGTTTTTCACACGATGTTCCAGTTACGAAAACATTCAAAAATAACTGTACAAGTTACGTTTTTCCAAAAGGAAAAATGAAAGAGTAAAATATTAAGGGAAATCTTAATTAACAAAATTTATATTGTTGTAATTATAGGTAATATGTACTATAGGTACTGACGACTTAGTAACTGTTTTAAAATTGATAAACTTATTCGTGACTATAACTTGTTGTAACCTTTTGTAATCGCTAAATATTAATTAACATAAATTGTATTTTATTTATGTAATTAATAAATAACGTAATATCGTGTTATTTTAATGAGATCGAAATATAAAACGTTCTGTATCTACCCCATTTCCGTAAAGGCAGGTGGTCGCTAAACGTAAAATTAGAAGCAGCTTACGATTTTTGGTTAATTTCAGCAGGTGGTCACTTTAACAGGTTTTGCCAAAGAAAAATAATTAAAGAGAGGAGAGTCACGTACGTGCTGTTTAGAGGAAAAGAAGTGTCCGCGCGCTCCTTCGTAATTTGTTCGGGCCACTTGATACGTTAATAAATACAAAGTTATAAAAAACTATATCAGTTAGATATTAGTAATTAGTAAAGATGATGTGTTTTTTTCTTAACTAATCTCTATGTTTGTATAATTCCGATTGTTTCAAGCACTTGAAATAATAAAAAATAATTCTTTACCCACTATTTTCTGTTTGTAAAAGTGTTAGTTTAGATTTAACGGGTAGATATAAGTAGTTGCTAATATATACAACACACGAAAAACCCACGTCCAAGCGATATAAGTAAAATCAATATTTTTATTTCACTTCAACGTTATCTATTAATTTCACGCTTACTTTTAGAACCTATAAAATCATTCAAACGGGTTTAATAATAGGGTTCATATCTACTTATTTATATTCCATTTGCAGTCAATGCATACTTTAAAATAGCTTCAGCGATAACAAACTTCCGTTCGAGCTCGGACATTACTTTCCGTCTAAACTACATAAAATACCTACACATTTATCTCTCTAGTTTAGATACAGTCGAGTTTTGTATCGTCGCCTGTATTAGTTTATATCGTAAAAGTTTCAAAAAAAAAAGATTACTGCCCGTTTTTATTTATTATTTGACGTGCCCCTTTTTACAATTAAAAAACAACTGCTATCCTTCATCCCTCTTGATCCTCTCTAGTCGATCGTTGGCCTGCGATCACATCTCCCGGGACAAAACGTACGAACTTCACTGTACTTACAATTAAATCGAGCACGTTAAAGAAATTACGAGTAGGCAGGTAAATACGTTACTTTTGTAGAAAGCATTGCACATTTTTACGTTTGAAAATGTTAATAAAATTCCGTTCGTTCAAGAACACCTATTTGTAGAAACAGTATTCTTCGAATAACAATTAACATGCTAATATAATCCAACAAAGGAAAGAAACAAATAATCAGTTCTAATAAAGCCATTAACCTCGCCTATATCGCAATTTGCAATAGATCAGGGACACCGGGCGATTTTCGAAAATCAAATTAATCGGCGCTTTTCCCTCGTCGTGGATATTTAAATAATAATCGAACAAAAACCCCGAAATCCCTAACCAGCTTTAATCAAAGGAAGCAGAAAAAGTTCAAGCTGCTTAGTTAAAAAATTAATTTGTTTGGGTCGGATGTGGTAAACCAAATAATATGTTCGTTTTATATTAAACGCGTGCTCGCCATAAGACATATGTTGATCTTTAGCGTCCACCTCCGACGCCAATTACAATTTAATTATAGTTGCGCGATCGTACTTCTTCTTAAAAAGCCAAAACAAAAAAAAAACAACAACATTTGTTCGCAGAAAAATCGACGTGCTAAATAAGAACGTAGAATTACCAAAACTAAAATTGTGTACAAAAAAAAATTTGGTCACTATAACGTGAACGATCGAATCCACCTCTTCCTTTAATTAAAGATTAAAGAATATTTAACTGTCTCATGATGTACGGGTAATTTCCGTTGGTGCTATTTCGGTTGTTTCGGGTAACCCCCGCGGGCAATTTTTAGGCTGCGGTGTATAATTTCGTCGAATGAAAATAAATCTCCTTCACAATTTTAACTGAGGACCGACATTAGACCGATATATTGATGTAAAGTTGTATAACATCGAGTCTAACCGCGCTTGGGTTTTTTTCTTCTAGAACGATTTCTATAGGGTGCCTTAAATTTACTTAGGTAGACGATAGGTTAAATTGGAAAATTTTGATTTTGACCATTTCAATTTATTAAAAGTTTAATCAATGTCATGTCGCAACGCCATACATTGTGGATCATAACACTTATTCATAAGAAATCGTTTCGTTCTCGAAACGGAGGATTAAATTAAGGGTTTGATCTCGAGGATTAAAGGAGCAATTTTTCGCGTTTCGAGTAGGTTTTTCACGCATGTTTCATGGTAAATGTGTCTTTATTCATTAATTCTTGGACTATTTATTTACACCTACGTTAAATCAATTCGCTTTTAACGAGGGTATATCTATTTTACTTCACTTTAATCACACCGAAAAACGAAATCATTTCAACTATTTGATACTCAATTATTTTGCTCGGTTTATTTTTAAATACTTATCCGTTCCACGAAAAACGTGCTTCGTTAAAACAATTTTTTTCACTTCCTTTCTAAAAGGCGTCCAAAAATTATACCTACTAGCGTAATACATATATGTATACTATTCTTCTCATTCATTGAATCCTCAGGTATATTACAATAACGATCGGCCTTGCCTTTTTTATTTCGAAGGTCGTTCGACTTGCGAGGTAGGTAATTTTACGTGCATCCAATTTGAATCAGACAAAATTTGATAGTAGAAGGTAAAGCTTGCGAAATTTATGATGTCATTGGTTCCACGAATTAACAGATCATATAAATACCGTTATTTCGCAAATAATTTATAATGATTCACTTTTCCGGCGCCTTATGATTTGTCTCGATGATTTACTTTAATTAGTAGAAAGTGACACATTAAAGTCAAGGATAATAAAACAAATTTTATTTTTTGAATTCGCAGAATGGAAAAAAATAAATTGTTCGTGCGTAGCTTCCGGCGATTATCTCGTACGTTGGGATGCCTAACTTAAAGACATTGACGATCTATTTCGGTATGAAATTCTAATAAAATAATAGTTTCATTGCCAATTTTGATAATTATTAATGTTTGCAGGTTTGAAAGTCTTGCGGTTTATTTACAAGGTTAACGGCTAAACAAATTGTGCAATTAATTAATATTATTAAAATATGTATGTGTATTTGATATTACATAGAAAAACAGGTTTAATTTGCTCTATTATTAGAAACGTGTTTCTAAAACAACGATTTACATAATTTTTCTGATGTACTAAGCGCAAATCTAAATTTTTAATTTTATAAACTCCCCATTGCTGTAGCGTTTTCATTAATAATTGTAATTCACCTAATCATTCTTTTTTTTTTAAACAAAGGGATTAAAACTGGCAATTAACAGCTTAATATTTCGCTGATGTAAATACGTTAGACACCTTTTTTCATTATCGTTTGCTTTACTTCACTGATTATTTGTAACGCTTTAGTTATAAAACAGATAAATATTTGATTAGTTCTTTATTTTTTCTAAATTCACATTTTAAAGTGTGATTGTGAGTAAAACGAATTTAATAAAGTTCAGTAAAATCTGCAAAAACGTTAAAAAATGTATCTTTAATTACTTGTTAATTCTAATGCCATTATCAATTCTGTACGTTTGGTTGCCTATGTGGGAAGGACAATTGAGTAGTTTTAAGTTAAATCATAGGTGACAGCACATACAATGTCCTATGTTTTTTTAAATTTACGTTTTAAAGCTTGATTGTAGATAAAAGAAATGATCTATTAATAAAGTTCAGTAAAACCTGCAAAAAATCATATCCCATTACGTGCGATCAAACTTATCATACCAAGTCTCGTCATTGGAGGTACGAAAATCTTGGTGGGCCACAGCACTTAGGTATATCAGAGAGGACACTGTTGGTGTACCGACAAATTCAACATAAAATTGAGGGATTATCGTAGCAAAGAACTCGGTTGAAAGTAAATTTAATTTATTTCTAAAATACTTAAGTCTATACATTAGCAATACCGGATTTTTCGATTTGTTCCAGTACAGTTTTTAAGTTGACATCGAACAGTTCACACCGTATAGGCATTTCGAGCGAATAAAACGGATTCTTTAAAGCATAATCGGCATAAATTTCGTAGATGCGTCTCAGCAAAATGTCCATGCCGGCTTGTGCAGGATCGGCAACCACCATCATTTTGACCCCGGTTAACGTTTGAAAACAATGTAATTTAAATGTGTCTGCTTCCAAGATTTCTATCCCCGATGATTTAGGCTCGGGACTCAGTTGACTGGCTATGGCAAACAGGGGATAAAACATACTCGCAAGGAATATTTTCTCGTTTGTAGTCATTTTCGGTCGACCGAATTTAATATTGATGGGGTAATCTTCCTTGTTCTCTAGTACTTCGAATGCATCTCTACCATCGTCCAACTGTCGACCTGTTACTGGAATGCCGTTGATCGCATAAAGCATGTGACCTACTACAATTTACAATATCTAATTATATAATTATGTTATAAAAGAGTACCTACTAACCGTGTATGCCGTCTCTTTGACCAAATTCGACCACTATCTTCTTATTTTCATATCGTAATTTAATATCGAGAGGATAGGAAAACGTCTTTTCAGTTTCAATTTTTGGTACATTGTGGTCGTAGTTGAATATGAGGCCGCCCGATTTCGAAACGATATATATTCCATAAATAACCATTACACCTTAAAAACCCAACTGTAACGTTTCCAATTAAAATCAAAACAACAGTAATTAAGGTTAGGGTGAAGTAAACAGGGTTGACACAGTTGTATTTTTGACAACTACGATAACCTTGAACTTCGACTTTTTTAATCAAAATTGTAAGTTTTTAGTGAAATTATGAAATCTAAAGGGAACCACCTTAAATAAGGACATTTTTAGGATAAATTGATAACAAAGAAACAACGGCAAAATCAAAATACTGCAAATATGGATCTCAAGGTAAAATTTGAGTAATTTTTCAGTAATTGTTTTTTTAATACATATCTATGCTTGTAGGGCAGTTGTTATGCATTTTTTTACGGCCTCCGTGACAGTTTTAAGGGCATCTTAACTTTATTTTATTTAGACAAAGAAATGAACGATCGTCTATTGTCTAGACTATCACCTTCGACACACACTCCAGTTCGAAGAAAAGCAACAGAAACCGAAAAAACCACTCCCATTCGAACTTTAAAAGATCACGAGTAATATTTGTTTAACTCCCACAAAATGAATTATAAATATTATTAATTATTGTAGGGAATCCAAGGTTTTAAAACGTACTTTTCAATGTTGTTTACTTAATGGAGGCATCTTCCTGCTTAGTTTATTGTTTTTCGAAAGGGGTTTCATGCCCGGAATTTATTATATACTGCAAATTATTTTTGGAGCCGAATCGTATACCCAAAAACTGATTTGGTCGTGGATGGAGCCTACTTTTACCCTTATTTATAAAACCTTGTGGATCGTTCCCTTGTTTTTGTTGAGTAAATTTATAAATAGCCTGTGGTTTCAGGTATGTAAGTTACTAATATTTACAGGTAGTTGTTTATGTATTAAATTTGTAGGACATTGCAGACGCGGCTTATAGATATAGTCGAGGAAGACCACAGCTTATGCAAAGCTTAAGCACGTTACTAGCAGATTCGATTTTTAGTATATTAGTACAAACGTTATTTTTAATTCAAGCTATGCTAGTCAAATACATACCAATTTATATGCTAGGAGACGTTTTGTCTTTTGTGCATATGTGTTTGTTATACTCCTTGTACGCTTTTGAGTATAAGTGGTTTAATATGGGCTGGGAGTTGCATAAACGACTGACTTACATTGAAACTAACTGGCCATATTTTATTGGGTTTGGGTTGCCGCTTGCCGTTTTCACTGACCTCACCGATTCTTGGTGTTTCAAGTGAGTATTAAATGATATTTCGCGTAAGATCTGCGTATCGACTGTTTATTTTTAGTGGTGGCATTTTTGGTATTTTGTTTCCCTTATTTATTATTAGTGGAAACGAAGCTACACCTATAACCGGCGTATGGTATGTATTGTCAATTTATCAAGAGCGTCAATTTAATTTGAAACTGTTTTCAGCGATTACCCGCTTCATTTGTTTTCGCCCGTAATTACGTTGTCCAATTCGTTAGTGACACGTTCGTTGCGTCCAACACCTCAAGCAGTTGCAACTGGTACTTCCGGTTCCGGATCAACTAGAAGATGATCTTTACTGATTTCTCTTTATTACCGGAAGCGTTTCAAAGAATATACCTAGTTTTATTTTGATTTAAATTGAGAATTTTACGACATTGACAAACTATTAATATTGTGTGCGTGCGTGTTTACATATTATCAGAACCATTTAATTAAGTTATACTTATTTGATTGAAAACGGAATGGAGCAAATTTAGAAGTCGCGACATGTAGTTACCGCCGGCAATGTGCAAGCGATTTTGGAATTATCTTGCCTACAAGATATCTATGCAAATGATGAGATGACTCATCATTGATGACTGTAGGGTTGGAAACGAAATTGATCGATAAAGAAACGTGATATAATTTCAAATTCTAGTCAATTATTTCTGTTATGTGGGGATGAAGGAAAATTGGCCCAGTAATAAAAACGAGGTAATTCTTTTTTTTTTTTAAATATATTTTGGGTCTAATTTTGTATATGTTTATCTATACATAATTATATTGGTATGATTTTTACAATATTTACATGACATGCATTTTGGTTTTAAAATTACAATAATTGTATACTAACAATCCCCGTTTAAATTAAAAATTATATTTCTGCAAAAGCAGTTCTATTAATTGTTTTAAATGAAATTGATCTTGATTTAAGCAAAATTTTATTAAATTATTTTGGAAACTCCTTGTAGTATCTGGTAATAAATAGTAGGACAGCTACATGTTGAAAGACCAAAACAAATAGGGTGCCAATGAAAACCAGACCTATTTCTTTATATTTCATGTTAAAAATGTAATTTGTCCATATTAAATTCAATACAAATACTGCAATTGAAGTTTCAAAACAAGAAAAGTAAATGTAAATGCAAATAGGAAGTATCTATTTTCCACCGACACTAGGCTATGATACAATAAATTATCTAAAATATTGACTTTCTAGTACCAATATATTTTAAGTAAATGGTGAGCTTTTTAACCATATTTGACTGTTATTGTTATGAATTTTTGAGTTTTACATACAATTTAATTATTATTTGTTAAGAATGTTTACTTATCATTATTTAGATTGGGGATAGGCATATTGTGATACAAATTATCTTAAATAATGATGTAAATCTAATTTTATACGTCATATACTGTATCAAAAAGAAAAGCTATTTTTCACTATACACTTAAATAAATATTTGTGTTTAAAAAAATCCTTATTTTGGCACTAAATAATAAAAACTTAATAATTTATTACAAAAATTGAACGCAAAGCCATATTTTAAGTACAAAAGCAGATTGTCAACACGATTTGTGGTTACGCAATTAGTACGTTTTCAAGAAGTACTTGTTTAGATTACTTATATTTGCACAAACGGCTGCAAGCGTAATTTTAATAATCTACAAATTAAATAAAAAACTGACCATTATTTGCAGTAATATAATCTGTAGTTATTATGTGGCTAAAAATAAGGTGTAAAGATCTAAATATTTAAATCCACTCCTCCCGTGTTTAAATCGATAAGACCGCACACGATTCTTAAATAAAAATCTCGCTGTATAACTTACTATATATGGACCTGAACCAAATGCGTGCACAAATGCTTTTACTTGGCATTTTTAAAGTAAATCGTAAATAAAATGCAAATTTTACACAAAGTGTAATTACTTAATCAAAAGTTTTGCTAGGATTTGGTATAAAAATGCCAAATAAAATATTTAGTTTTTATGTATCTGTGTCGATATATTAAAACCTACAATTTTCCGTTTGTTATCAAAGTTTTTTTCGTCTCCTTATAAAACATATGTATAACAAATAACTAGTAGGTATTAAAAACTATACATTATATTTATACATTTATCTATACATAATAAACAAATTAGAGACGACTATAACGATGTAAACTTATAAAATACAGATTTTTCTACATGCTACACAATTATTCAAACAAAATACTCATTAAAACTGTCCTTTGTTTCTAATAGATTATTAGATGACTGCGGTGGGATATTCGAGGCCATTTTGTACTTACAGTAATTAATACTTCTCTGCAACGATTCAAAACTTAAACACGTGTCGGGATCTTCGACATAATGATCCCCATTTTTGGACACCTCGAATTTGCTCCACTTATAATTCGTACACTTTCTGGTGCCGGGCGAACTTTGAATTAAATTAAGAATGGTCGGATGGGTCAATCCGAAAAAATCATTTCCGCGAGGCTTGATGCTGACTACGTTCAATGATAATGTGTCATTTATTCGTTGTAGGAGAAGCGAGTGACATATGTCGGGAGATCCGCCAGTTATTGCCGACGACTGGTCATTATCTGGTGCAATTTCGAACCTGGGCAGTCCGTTCGAATCGGATATTTTACACGTGTACATGCATTTGGAAGTGGGATCCTTGATATTTGCATAAATTCGGGTCGATACATATCCTACGGGATAAATAGCATCTTCACAGTGAAATTCTGGCCTATCGAACAGCACTTCTCCTAAGGAATGAATGGTTAGGTTACCTAATAATATGGGAAAAATGGGCCGGCCAGATTGATCTAACGGTATAAGTTGTACTATCTTCTTATGAATTTTACTAGAAGACTTTCGTGGTCTTGGAGGCTTTTTCTAAAACAAATCAATTGTACAATACGACGAGGTACTTAAAAATTGGTATACCTTCATTATTGGTTCGCTTTTTCCCTTTTTTGTTAGACGTGTGCGTGACAGACGAAGAGTGTGGCAAATTTAAATGAATAATTCGTTGCACTTCCATTTCGACTTGTGGTTCGAGCTGGCATAATTTTTTAAGTAAAAATTTACGTTCTTCGTTTCTTATCAGTATTAATTCCTGTACCTCGCTAATCTCGTCGCACAACGCCAAACTTTCCTAATGTATTTCACAAATAGATGTTGTTAATCGTTTAAGGTATGTAAGTTTTACTTACGAATAGGGTTTCCTTTATGGAGTTTCTTAGAGTTGCCAATTTCATTTTATATTTTTTATGAAACTTCATAACTTTTCCGGACGTGCTTGCCATGTTATTTGGATTTATTTCGTAAGATGTGGACATAATTTTCGTATTAGATTTATGCTGTCTTACGTAAAATTAATAACATCGAAGATGTTATGATATGATTATTTAATTGAAAAAGTGAGGTTAAGTTTATCTGACGTCATGCATCATTATATAGGATCATCCGCAATTGTTGATTTTTGCTTTCTGTTCAATTACATTTTTGATAAAGAAAGTATCGTTTTGGGTTTCTGTAAGTACTCATTATCTTTTAAAAAAAAATTACGGTTTTGCATTATATTATTGATAAGCCTTGGATTTTTAATAGTGATATTTTTTGCAATTTGCAAGTTTAAAAATTGTTTTTGAAGAATTTTTAAATAACTGTTACTTGTGTTTGATTAATTTGTTATACAAAATATTCAATAAGAATAATGAAAAATATAAATTATACAGTTTCTGATGTAAATAAGTAAATTAGACTGCTTTATTTACAGGTAAGATACGGGGGTTGCCTAACCTAAAAAGATTAAGGAACATAATTGTTATAAAAATACAAATAATATTATTATTCAAGGTTTTCATTTTGAAGTGCAGGGATGGTACTTTTACATACGTTTTTATATATGCATATACTTTTAGTATTCTGTTTTTTAATTGTTAGGTATTATTACACATTTCAGTTAATCCCATTCTCGAGTAATCGAATTTTCATACAATTAAATTGCTTTCGGATAACTTTTATTTATCTAATAATAGTAATAATATTACCTAAACAATTATTTATTTAAAACACAACATTAAACAATAACAATATCAGTCTTCAAAGTGCACTTGCTCCTGGAAATGGTGTTCGTAATGACCTAAAAGCCTTTGGTTCGTGTGATCGAATGGACTTTCTAGGTGCAATGTTGCCGAATATCGTTTATCCATGACTTCTATTTCATACTGACCGCTGTTTAAATAGTCTTTGGTGATGATGGACCCGTTCGGATGGGTCACGTAACTACAAATTAAGCAAAATCGTAAATACTGCCTTTATGTTAATTTTATTCGGTTTACCCAATGCCAATACTGGAATTCAAGAAATAACCATAGTCTCCTCTCCGTAAAAATCCGACGATGCGATCGTCTCTCCAAATCGTTTCAAGTCCCCATAAGGGAATTTTGTCTTTCAACGTGAAGAACGCTCTCGCATTCTTCACGCCTTCCTGTTTCATTCGATCGACATGTGGTTTACCTAAATAGCAGCCTTCTTTTCTGCAGATTTTTCTCAGATTCGCCTCCACCGGATTGTCGTTGCTCCTTAAGTCGTAATTCCACAAATGGTAGCCTGTTTAATTTTTAAAACGTAGAAAAACGCGTTTTCGGCCTGTATCTATTATTTCTACTTGCCTTTTCGCAACTTAACGAATAAAGTGCTCGGTAACCGCCGAACTTCATATCGAAACTTCTTCCAGCATTTGCAATTTGATTATATACAGGAATACAAGAGGCGTAAGGGATGTGCAGTTCGTAACCCAATTCGCCTACAAAACTAAGCCTCATAACTCTACACGTGTGCCCATTAATCGTAATTATATCCGACATTCCGAACGGAAGTTTCTCGTCGGTGATTGGGCTTTCCGTTATTGCTTGTAAAATTTCGCCACTGAAATTCATTTAATCGAATAATTGATTGTTCTTTTTTTTTTAATAAAATTTTTTACCTCTTAGGGCCTTGTATAGATAAAACGCCAAGTTTATCTGTGACGTCCGTCACGAGCGCCTTAAATTGTTTCTTCTCTATTTCCTTTTTCAAGTGAGATAAAATGTGGTAACCGGATGCTCCGCCCGAAACAATGTAGTATCCTTTGCCCTAAAACGAAAAAAAATATATATTTTTTCCTGAATAGGCACATTGAAAATAATAACGCACTTTTAATATGGGCCCAACTAATGTTCCAAGTCCTTGATTTAAACCGACAACAGTTACGTCACCCTCGACTCCTCCTTGTTTATTTAAGGCGCACGTGTACACTATTTTTTCTACGTCTTTATCAGTGTGGGCCGTAAACAACCAATCTGCGGCGTATTGCGCATCTGGTCCGGTTAAGTACATTTTGCAAAAATAGGATAAATCGAATAAGGCCGCATTCGTTCGGGCAGCCAGCGCTTCTTCTCCTATCTGAGAACGAAAGTGAACGTCTGCATTGAATTCGTCACGTTCAGTTTTACTCACCAAATCGTGATGTTTAGAAAAGCCGAACGTGTAATCTCCTTCCAATTGTTTTTCGTATCTTTTATCCGGATTATCCACGTGATCGTAGTAACCGTACCAATCGTAACCCCTCACCGGTGCCGTACTATCTTTGATGAAAAATCCCGGACGCTCCCAACCCTGAGCCTGTTCCATGATCGCGCCGTTCGCGACCAGAATCTAAAAACAGTTCGTCTCATTCATCCGCATCGTTCAAATGTAATTTCGTCGTACCTCGTGGAAAACGTCAATTTTGAAATTACGTCCAGCAAGCGGTTGGTCGTGAGGAAAAACGATACTATAGTTTTTGGCGTACGCCTCTTGACTAGTTTCCGTGATCCATGCCCGATCTTTACGCATATCCGGAGTAAATCTTCGAATGTCGTAATTGTACATGGGCAAATCCGGCCTTCCTTTGACGATCCAAGTGGCCAATTGTTCGGCGCAGCCCGTTCCCAGCATCATGCCCGCCGAATTCAACCCGCACGCGTAATACAATCCTCTCAGTCGAGGGTCTTCTCCCAATAGCGGCTTATGGTCGGGCGTGAAGCTCTCGGGTCCGCAAATGTTGGTCTTTATGCCAACTTGCTGTATAATCGGAGTGAGCGAAGACGCTTTCTCGAGATGCACGCCGAATATGTTAAAGTCCAGCTCGTACAGTCCAAATTGAAAGTCATGGTCGACCTGTTGTAACAGCAATCGTTTTAGTTAAGCAATTTAAAAGAAACCCCAAACACAACAAACCTCCTTAATTATATCTGGATTCATTTCGTATCCGCCAATGTAAAGGGCGTCCCCCTGCGTCCTGTAATAAATGGAGGCGTCGTGATCTCTGATATTCGGAGTTCCTTTAACTAACGGAATGCTTTCCGTAATTATGTACGCGTGCTTAAATGGGGCGAGCGGGATTTCCAAACCGACCATTTGAGATATGTTTCGGCTCCAGACGCCTGCGGCGTTCACGACGCAGCTCGTTTTGATCGTGCCTCTGGTGGTCTCGACGCCCGTAATTTTGGGAACGCCCGAACTCGAGTCGGTCAATATATTGGTGACCGGACAATTTTCAATCAGCTAAAAATTTAAAAATCAATGTGGAAACGATTTCGATCGACGTGTTTTACTTTTCCCCTTTTGGGAGGCGCCCTTGATTAGTGCCGCGCACAGCATCGACGGATCCAAGCACCCGTCGCTGGGACTGTACAGGGCGGCCGTGAACGTTTTCGAATTTAGCAGCGGATGAAGTTTGGCGGCTTCCGTTGCCGAAATTATGTGACTTTCGATGCCAAAATAATGGCCCAAAGTGTGCAGGCGTTTGTACTCTTTTAAACGTTCCTGGAAAGATCGTTAGGGTTCATCCTCGTTAAGTGGGTGAAACGTTTACCTCGGTTCTTGAAATGAAAAGGCCTCCGTGATTAACGTAGCCGGGATTCAGTCCGGTTTCTTCTTCCAATTTTATCATGAGCTTGGTGGTGGAGTCCAACAGTTGGATTTCCACGTCGCTGGGCCGAAGTCGCCACAAAAGGCCGCTGGTGTGCCATGTCGTGCCGCTCGTTACCTTATCCCTTTCCAGTAAAACTGCGCTCACGCCCTTTTTCGATAGCTGATATAAAGTATTGCAGCCCAAACTTCCTCCGCCTTAGAATTTAACAATATGTCGATCGATTATTTTTTGACGATTGTAATAACGAGTAGGTTATACGTACCAACAACGACCACATCGACCTGCGTGGGTAACTTATTTTCGTTCGAATACCTCTGCACGTTAGTTATTAACGGGACGAACTTTTGGCCCTTCGTAAAAACACTTTCCGAAGCTATTCGCAACATGATTGGAAACGATGTATAACGTTCAGCCGTTCCCGCTTTGCTCTTAATAACTTCAACTTAACGAACTGAATAAATTGAGTTTTATTAGAACGTCATCGTTCTATCAAAACAAAGTTGACCTCACTGTTTGTTTCATATGTGCTACGAGCACGGATTTTTAATTTAAATGATTATTTATTCTTAATCTTGGTATTTAAATTCGACTTTTCACACTCGCTTATTAAATTCGTTATCGAGTTGATAACTGCATCTATTAAATGTTATCTAAGTATTGACCTTAAATAATTTAACAAAAACGAATATCAAATTGTAATATACAACAACCGAAATGAACGCAGGACAAAGTTTAAAACACTGCAGATAGGCTTAAGGTTACTGGCTTCAGTGTATTAACGGGGACTCTGAAGGAGAACTACTTCAATAAATTCAGAACAAAAAACTTCCTGACAAATTTCGTACGTACGTGTGATCGGGCGCGTACGATGATGGTACCTATACTTGCTTTTCGTGTTTTGTTGCAAGTTCGGTTAGGTACCGTAAAAAACAGTTGTGCGAAAGGGCATTAATTCACTTTACAGAAGACTTTCGCTACCCATACGAAATTCTAATACATAATTTAATCGATGAATAGGTACCTATTTACATGAAATAGTACTTACGGCATAATTGCAATCGATATCCTTGGCGCGCCTCTCTTTCGGAGTGCCACGAGTGTTTTCCTAAATAGATAAAAAGAAGAAGTAGGTAGACAATATGAATTACGTTTTCGAAGTACTAACGAAATGATCGATGAAAATTAAACCGAATTAAAAAGAATTTCAAGATCAAGTCAGCAAGGGCTAGCGTTATTCTCGTACTACACTCAAAAAAATATTGTACAACGAACACCAGTTATTGACTTTTTGATCATTGATACAATGAAAAGTTCATTAATACCACTAATACACTGAAGAAAATAAGTGCCTAATTATGCAATTAAAACGATCGCTGTATTTACGAATCATTTATAATTTTTTACCTAATAACTTTCTTCATACCTACAATGAAAATTTTTATCGAAATAACGAATTTTTCGTTACTTTTTAAGAGTTATCTAATGTACGTTAATGTACGTACATTGGACGCGTTACATCGGATTTTTTTTTTGAGTGTATCTAACGATATTTGGCGATCTTCAAATGTGGCTATCTTTAAAGTTCCCTCAAAACATATTTATTGATTTAAAGGTTATTTAAAAGTAGGTGTAATAAATATGTTTTTATTTACTGCAGTTGTTGAAAAACAATTTCGATTTGTTCATAATTACAAAACGTATCGCGCACTGCAATATATAATAAATACATTACAACGAAAAGATAAACTATGTCATAATGTTTCTTTCTATGTGCGTAAGATATATCGATTTCAATAATAAACAATAATTTATTATCTCGTCCTACAAACTAAAGTTTATAAATAAAATGCTAATATTGTTGTATTAATAAAACAAGTTATGTGAAATGCTAATAAATTTGTAAACAAATAATAATTTATGCGGAAGAGAACATAAAAGTTCGGCAACTTGGAATTTGTCCTTAAAAAAATTTTTTTAGGATATTTCACTTTTGATTAAGTCGCGATAGAAATTTCGGTAATAACGTAACAGACGTAAACGTCTCTTCCACATAGAACGAACAAAATATTTTCGCGCAACCGATTTCGCGGCGTCCGGTTTTCGGTTTCCTTGCACAGAAACCCGTTTGGCTGATTAAAAAAAAAAAGGCATTTTCGAATCAATAATCTGTCGTTATTTGAATCGTTTTAAAAATTTCCGGTATTTTAAATTCGATTAGAAAATCGACCCCCGAACACTGTCGCTCGGTTTTGCTTGGAAAATCATCGATGACTCACATCTGCGTTAGTTAACTTTTAAATATTTAAATCAGCTGCCGATTAGTAGTCGTCGTAATAGAAATATAACATAAATAACATATCTTCGATCTCCTCGAAATTGTGACGAGGTAACTGTAGCAGGTCTCGATTTTTGTCTCTTCGATTTCGATATCACTAGTATGTCGCGTGCCTCTTAAGAGAAAGGGTTAACCGAACACTATGATTGTCGTTGATGCGTATAATATTATAAATTTATTTTTGTGGGATCAGAAATAGGAGAAAGACTCGAGGATTATGAATCAATAAATGTTTACAATGGTTTCCAGGTAATAGAATAAATAAATATATCAGTAAGTGATAGTGACCAGATTTCTGTGAAAATCGTGATAGTAAAGAGAAATTATGAACGTGTCACATGTTTATGTTGGAAATTTTTGGTTTCGATAGTGTTGCATTTCTTTTATCTTAGCTTAAGCTCGTGCCAATCTCCACTCGAATAACTTCACTGTTTTTTCAATTTAGTTTTTTGGCCGATGATGCTTTTTTGATGACTAAACGTGACTAGATTCCCTTATCTTCACATAAATCTTGAAGCTTAAATTTTTTCACTTGCTCCGTCGACCGTACGTTTTTAACACAGTGAAACTTCTCAATATAAGGAACACTTGCGGGACCAAAAAAAATTATTCGCCATTATTTTGGAAAATACGTTAGCCTTTTTAAAAAAAATCCGGGGATTTTAAGCTAAAATATAATGTCGACAAGATGAAATTTTGTCGTTGGTTGAAACGAAAAAATATCGACGCTCATAGATTGTTCTTTTAGCTCAGAAGAAAGTGCTTCGCAATTATTCGCATTCAATTTATTAGCAGATGGAAACTTCTCATGATCGTCCACGATGTAAAAAAAAGATTAAAAAAAAATTGTTAAAAAAAAATGCGTAAATAGGACAAAACGATAAAACTGTTAAAAGGCAATTTACCCCCTAGACGATTATGTATAATAACCAAACAGCGATACTTAGGACGAGATTTTTGTTAGGTATGTTACTTAAAAATGACAAAAATAATAAAACATTTTCCTTCGGGATGTTTCAGGGGTGCAGCGATTGCCGTTTATCGTGTTCACTGGTTATTAGAATCGGCCGCTTAATATGCTCGTTACTCAACTAACTCAATAATTAAAATAAAAATAAAATTATACATACGTAAACCAAGACTTTTGGTGTGTAATAATAATATAATAATATATTGCAACATGCTTGTATGCATATCAGAATACATATCCGTTTTTTTCAACAAAACGGCAATAAAAATTTTGCAACATGTTTATTATAGTAAATCGGTGACGCACAAAAAGAAAAGTGTTATCGCGAAATGTTGTCATGCATCCTGATTTCCTTTTTAATATTGCGTAACCTATTTATTGGTTTATTTTAATACATAAAAGCGAGAATTATCTGGACGAAGTTTCTCAACCTTTTTTTATCTGTCATCCTAATTATACATTAATTTTTAAAAATATAATATATATTTCTCAACAATGAAATAATATAGGCGCAGAATTACGTCAATATTGTTTGACCTATTCCCTAATAATGTATATCACGTAAATAAGATTAACTTCGCGATTATTTTAATGTCTCTGCATGGTAAAATGATTATAAAAGTATGATAATTATGTAAATTACGCGAACATTAATCGACTTTCAAAATACTTTTTATAATTTATTTTAAAATTTAAGCAGAAGTATCGGCTCTAAAATATTATGCAAATGCCTAGTTATTTTCGACAATCTCGAAATAGTAAGTAAACAAAGGTAAAGTGAATATGAAATTAGAAGAAAACATGCGACAAAGCGCGAATGGTTCAAATATCAAGTTACGCCGCATTTTGTATCTTATTACGCAAATTTTCGTAGACCAATTTGGAAGCAAGAGTTTTTCAACTCCGGAAAACAGGATGTAACTGGACAAGTATGTAACGTGCCTAGCCCTCGCGGCCCTTTAATATAATGACCTCCGTTTTCTACGGGCCCATTTCCAGACCGTTTTCCCTCAACCATTCTCTAATAAAGTCGAGTGATTCATTTGCTCGTTCCATCAGTACCATCCCTGGGTTTAACAATGCGAGTCAAAGTGTCAAAACCGTGTCGTACTCGATGAGTATCTAATCCTGCTGCGAAATTACGAGGTGTATGGGGGGAGGAGGGGGGGGGGTCTTAGACCGAAGTTTTCCACCATAGCTTTTATTAAAATTGGCACCTTTTGCTTTTTAATCGTTAGCTTAAAGGAACAGCTTGTTCCATAACAATAGAAGAGATTCAAAAGTCAGTCAAATCGGGGTTGTTATTAAAAATGATAAAATTAGAAAACGAGTCACAACTGACAACCGAGTTGTCAGATTGGCATTGAAGTTTCTAAATGTCATTAACATAATAATGAATTTACGTTAAATTTATGTGGCACGATTGAAGTTCTCAAACGTTCATCGAAATAACGTAATCAAAATGCAGCAACGACCCGACGACATTATCCGTAACATGTACAGTTCCAATAATGTATATAGAAGCATACGTCCGATAATATACCGAATTTACATATTTAGTATTTTAGCAAAGACCAAGAGGTTTTCAAGTATCTGGCCGTCAACCTGGCGTTCGAATCTTAAATCGAGTCTCTTCTAGTTCACTTCGACAGACAGGTAGAATTGGACAACGTAATCTTGGTCCTGTGGATTATGCCAACTACATGGTAATATCCGACGACAATCGTTGATTTCTTTAACTCATTATGTTACAGCAACAAAATCCTTCACGCTCCTTCGAATATTATGGACTAAGAATTCCTTATGGGCCGTCCCATTCGACGCCCGCTTCAGGTGCCTTTAACTATCCCTCCAGATTTGAAACGTTCGATTCTCAAATTGACCATAATATGAATATTAACGATGTCGTCGATTCCAGTATCGTAATGGCCGCACAAGCACGAGTAACTAATTTACTAATGATCTAGAATTTCGAATTTCTATAATTGAACTTATATAGAGAAATATATCAATCAAGAATCCAAAGAAAGATCTGAAGGAAAATAGTTCAAAACCCTCTCCAACTTACAGCCATTACTCCGACTCTACCCCAGAAGCGAAAGATACCAGATACCTTTTAAACCATCCCAAATTGGAAGAGACCGAATTTCCTTCTAATCCTGCTAAACGATCGCCAAAACAAGAATCGATAATGGAGTGGTATGTTGCTTTGCAAAATTAATATTTTATTTGACGTGTTTCATTTTCATGGTCTTAGGTTCGACCGAACTGTCGAAAAAGAACTTCGGAAGCGTCGCGAGGGCACGCTAAACGTAGGTGAAAATTTCGTGAACGTAGAGACAGCATCGAGTTCGGGGATTCCTAAAAAACGTTCCAGTAATCCTTTAATTACTGAAGCAAGTACCAGCGGTCTCGACATACAAGCAAGACTTCGTAAAGCGAACGATACGGAATTATCCGAAGCAGTAGATAAATTGGCGAAGGCAGAGGCGATGTGCTCTTTTGAAGGTGCGGTTAGAGCTGCCGAAAAGGCGGCCGCCTCGGCGCCCCAAGAATTTGCGGAAGAGGCGGCGGCGGCCAGCGCACAAGGATACCAAGCTCAGTTGACGGGCGTCGTACGGCAAGAATTCGACGGCGTAAAACCCATCGAAGTTGTCGGATATGTTGGAATTACTCGACCTAAGAAACCCAAGAAGCCCGAAAGTCCACAGTGACTATAGTTGTTCATTGATGTGTAGTTACTTGCATTAAAATTTTTATCTGTTAAAACGACCAGTTCGATGAAATGATTTTGCAGATTTTTGATTCGCGCATTTAATAAATATATATTTTCAATTCGTGCAATTATTATTAAAGAGTTGTCCTACGATAGGTTTATAAATTGTTCTCTAGAATTATCACAAACCGACTAACTAAAAAGCTCGACTTCTACCAACCAAAAGAACAAGCAGGCTTCAAGAAAGACTTTAGTACGACAGAACACCTACAAACAATGAAAACCCTAATAGAAAAGGTAACTGAGTACAACATACCAGCCTGAATAGCCTTCGTCGACTACAGAAAGGCCTTCGACACAGTGGAGCTATGGGCGATACTACAAGCACTAAAAAACGCCAAAGTAGATTACAGATACTCAAACCTAATTGAACAAATTTACAACCAAGCTACACTACAAGTACAACTTCATGAATATACTGATAAAATTAGAATACAAAGGGGAGTGCGACAAGGCGATAACATGTCGCCCAAGCTATTCACATTAGTGCTGGAAGACGCCTTCAAACGTATTGATTGGGGAAGCAGAGGCTTAAACATTGCAGGCGAAACCCTGCATCACTTAAGATTTGCTGACGATATAGCGATTATAGCGAAATCAAAAGAAGAACTGACGAGTATGCTGAAAGATGTAAGAACAGCTTCAGAAAGGGTAGGCTTGAAAATAAACTTTGACAAAACAAAATATATGACAAACGCAGTAGAAAATGAACATGATGATGTGTCAATCAAAATGGACAACGATCAAATAGAGAAAGTCTCCAACTACATATACCTTGGACAAAATATAACAATTGAAAAGGAAAATCAAGAACTAGAAATTGACAGAAGGATACGACAGGGCTGGGCAGCATATGGAAAATTAAAAGATGTGCTTGCGATGAAAATACCTATATCGCTAAAATCAGAACTATACAACCAGTGCATACTGCCGGTGGTAACGTATGGAGCGGAAACCTGGGTCCTCACAAGAGTAATAATCAACAAGCTACAAGTCCATCAAAGAGCGATTGAAAGGAAAATATTAGGGATCACCTTAAAAGACCATAAGACAAACATCTGGATAAGGCAACACATAAAAGTAGAAGATATCATTATAAGAGTAGCATCATTAAAATGGAATTGGGCAGGACATGTAGCCAGGGGAGTAGATAAATGGAGTGGGAAACTAATTAGATGGAGACCCTGGGGAGAAAGACGACGAGTGGGCAGGCCCCAGATGAGATGGAGCGATGATATTAAAAGAGTCGGTGGCTTGAACTGGTATGAAGTCGCACAAAACCGTGAGAATTGGAGGGACATGAAGGAGGCCTATATCCGGAGGATAGAGAACGGCTAGAAAGAAAGAAGAAACGATAGGTTTACCCAATTATTGGATAAACCTTGGTGATTTTTTTTAATTGGTGTATATTATTTTCGGAGTACTTTGTGTATTATGTGGTAAATAACTACACCTAGGGAATTTTATATTTAAATGTTTTAACGATTTTTTTTAACAAATTTGGTATAACTGTTATTGATTTACACAACACAATTGAAATATTTGTATATAAACAATATTCAAAAATGTATCAAATGACTGAATGTTGTCGTGCTTGTCTTAGAATGGAATCTACTTTAACTCATACGTCCACACTGGATAGAGACAATGTAAGACTTATTGATAAATTACTTACTTGTATATCAGATGTGGTGAGTATATCCAATTAAAAAAAAAAGAAAAGTACTTTATTGTATTACTCTTGTAGACTTGGCAGAAAGAAGAATTTTCTCCGTTTATTTGTTCTTACTGCATCGAAAAGCTGCGCACTACATATGATTTTAGAAATTTATGTTTACAATCGGACAACACCCTACAACGGTTCTTAACGCAGGAACAAGCAAGTGCCAACAAAATATTACACCCGATAGGCCATTAGCGACTCCAACAAAGTTCGATTTTACAATGCAATCCGAGCCCGTAAATAATCTAACCGGCAATGCACAAGAAACACATAATTCGGATTACTTTAGTTTAAAACATTTATTAGATACCAACGACGATCTAAGTAGAAATCATTACGTTCCACAAAGGAAAGATATGTCCACGTCTATGCATTTACAACCGTCCATTAACAACATCTCGGTGACTTCCTCTATAGTAACAGAAACAGTTCGATCGCCTTCATCCACGGCAGTAGAACTACCGGCAGCCGAAACTTCAAGTAATGCAAACTTAAAATCGGCTCTAAAACTTACAATTAGCACAGAAACTCAAACTCCTATGCGTTAATGACTCAATCGAACGACCCAATTCCACAAACAAAACCGACACCAAAAAGATATCCGTGTAATATTTGTAACAAAGACTACAGCAATTATTCAAATTTGAAGTCTCATAAAAAATCTCATTCGGGAGAGAAACCGTTTGAGTGCAAATATTGTGATAAACGATTCTTACATCCTCACCATTTACGCGAGCACATACGTCGACATACGGGCGAAAAGCCGTTCGCCTGTAGTTTATGTAATAAGCGGTTTACGATACGAGGCGAAGTCACCATGCATATGCGATCTCATACCGGAGAAAAACCGTACGGGTGCACGTTCTGTGATAAAAAGTGTTCAACACATTCCGATCTGAAAGTCCACATACGAACGCATACAGGAGAAAAGCCATTCGATTGTGTCATTTGCGGTAAAAAGTTTGCCAGCGCTTATATTTTAAATGCTCACAATAAGACGCATACAGGCGAAAAGCCTTACAATTGCAATATCTGTTACAAACGTTTTGCGCAATCTTCGCAATTAACAGTACATTTTCGTACTCACACCGGCGAAAAACCGTACAGCTGCAAGCATTGCGATCAATGTTTTACACGAAACACCGAGCTCACAATTCACATGCGAGAACACACCGGGAAGGTTCCGTATTCTTGCAGTATCTGTAATCGCGGTTTCGTCTATCAGTCCCATTATCAGGCCCACATGGTCAAACATTCAGGAGAAAAGCCTTATAAATGTATTACGTGCGACAAAAAATTCACAACAGCCTCGTATTTGCAAGAGCACACGAGAAAACACACGGGCCAAAAGTTATTTTCTTGCATGCAATGCGATAAAACGTTCACTCGCGCCGCGTTTTTACAAAAGCACATCAGGAAGCACACGGGCGAAAAACCATATCTATGTGTTATTTGTAATAAAAGGTTTTCGTCTTCTAATTATTTGAGCACACACGTCAAAAAACACGCTTCTCCGCAACAGCCAATTATAAACGCAAATATGCAATAAGTCGTTCATGGATGCAATAATTTCTAATTATTTATTATGTGATATAGTCATTAAATTAAGCGAAATTAGTATTAAATATTGTGCCAATCGATGGTCTTATAGCAATTTATTTTCTTACATATAGTGTAAGCGATATATATTTTTAATCGATTTTAGCATTATGTAAAAGTTGAAAAGCTAAATAGTTGTATCTATTTGAGATTTTTTAAAGTTATTGTAAAAATTAGTGAAAGCTTTTTAAGTATACAGCGTGTTTCATAAGACATAAAATAAACAATAAGGAGTTTTTCCTCAAAATTAATTTTGAAATATACCTAACTTGCATAATTCTCATTGGTTTATTTCTTGTGATGTTTTTTGTAATTTAAATAGATATATAATGTTTAGTTTACCTTAATTGTTATTAATTTCAAAAACGATGGCCATATAAATTGTTATACATTATTTTTGGGAATGTTTGAATAAGTGTTATAATGCAATTATGGCTTATCGTTAAATATGAAATGATGGTTTTAAACGCAATATCAGTTTTTGAAACCTGTTGGTAATAATGAATAATTATTATTATAAATTTTTGAGCTTTGAATTAAAATTAGAATCTGATGTCATCTTACAAACTATAAAACTCGATACCTGTATTAATTCAGTTAAATTTTGGTTCTTTGCCATTTGTTTTTCTATTATATTATGAAACATTCTGTGTATGCCTATATACTTAAGTACAAAATTTTGTATTATAATATACCTAAACAATTTCTTATGCAATAAGTATTTGTTTAATTGCCAAAATTAAACAATTACCTTTTTACAATTCATCTTAATGTTTACAATATATTTGTGTCGGTTACACATTGTTTATATTTTATTTTAAATTCCTCAAATACTTAGGTAAGTCTTTAACATTTCAACTTCTCGTTTTTTAGACCAAATATGTATATTTAGAATGCAAAATCTTCTATAATATTTCTTTTGTTTCTGTCTTAAAGTAGGTAATCGTTGTATAAATTTGCAGAAATTTTAATAAATGTGAATAACATTTTATGATTTTTGGTTTCGTTCGAATGACTTATTAGTTTGCATGTTATAAATATCCAACTTCATCGTGTATTATTTCTATTACTTCCGCCCTGTAATTTATGTTTATTTTTTTTGTAATCGTTTACATAGTTTTTTAGATTTTTTATATCTAATTCTGTTCTGTTGACATTTACTATTGATAGTTTCTGGTAGTTGAATTTTTATTTATTGTTTTGCTAACAAAAGCCTTAAAGTCTTAGACTCGGAAGAAGGAGGCAATATTTTGATTGGACAAAAACCTTAAATAAACTGACCGAAATAGTTTCCTTAAAGTAATTTGGTTTGTTCGAAGTAAATTTCCAAACGAAAATATCACATAAAAATTAATTTTTCCTTGTAACATAATATTCAAAATTGAAAATTAAATTTTTTTGTTACGTGTAGGGACTTTTAGTTCTAAATAGTTATTGTGGCGGTTTACTTTTGACATTGACAGCTATCATAGAATTTAGAATTATTGTTTATGCTATTTCTAACAAAATTTGAAATTTATTATTAAACATGGATAATGCATTTCACTTTTCGGATTGTTGTCGTGCCTGTTTAAGAATTGAAGGTTCGTTAACTTCCACTTCGGCAATGGACACGGACACAATAAAATTAAGTGATAAATTGAGGTGCTGTATATCAGAAGTTGTAAGTTTTTAAGTAAAACGTAGGCACTTAAAAAATGTTATCAAGAGCGCTCTGTTTTAGTCATGGTCCAAAGAAAACTCTGCGACTTTCATATGTACAACATGCGTGGAGAAATTACGGATAGCATACGATTTTAGAATATTATGTCTACAATCCGACAACACTTTACAACAATACTTTCTACACAAAAATTCCAACGGACAAATTTATAACAACTTAACCGAATTTCTATTACCTAATAGTATGGTGGAACAATCGAAATTAATACAGAATCAACAAAATACCGACTATTTAGGTTTAAAGAATGGCCTTGAGGGTGAGGACTTTTCACGTTCCTTAAACCCTGCAGATTTAGATGCTTCCCGTAGTATAACACCAGATTCGATAACTGCAACAGCTTTTTTAAAAATCGACAAAGCTCCAAAGAAAATTGTGAATACACGTTCGGTTAAAACTCAAACTCAACCGTTACCGCAATATCCGACCCTCACACCGGCAGCGGCACGTTTAGAAGCTCAACAAAGCAAAACGACAATTATCGTAGAAAATCCCTATAAATATACCTGCGAAGTCTGTGGTAAAAAGTACGCGAAAAATGCAAATTTAAAAATACATATGAGAACTCATACTGGCGAAAAACCATTTGAATGTAAGTACTGTGATAAAAAGTTTTATCATTCTTCGCATTTGCGCGAACATATACGAAGGCATACAGGCGAAAAGCCGTTTCAATGTACGGTTTGCATGAAACGATTTACAATAACTGCCGAGTTAACGGTTCATATGCGAATACACACCGGAGAAAAGCCGTATGCTTGTAATTGTTGTGATAAACGTTATATAAAAGCGTCAGATTTACAGGTGCACATGCGTACCCATACGGGAGAGAAACCGTTTGCTTGCACTTATTGCGATAAAAAATTTACGAGCGGTTATATTTTAAATTCTCATTTAAAAACGCATACAGGCGACAGACCGTGGTCTTGCACTTTGTGTAATAAGTCGTTTACGCAAAGTTCTCATTTGACGGTTCACATGAAAAAACATACAGGAGAAAAATTTATTTGTAAAGTGTGCGGCCAGGAATTCACTCACTCCTCACAGCTAACGGTTCACATGAGGGAACACACGGGAAAGCAGCCTTACAAATGTACAATGTGCGACAAAGTCTGTAATTATTCATCGGAACTGCAAACGCACGTCATGAAGCACAGGGGAGAGAAATTTACTTGCATAACTTGCGACAAAAAATTCACAACGTTGGCGTACTTACAAGAGCATATAAGGACCCATACAGGAGAGAACCTCTTTAATTGTACATTATGCGAGCGCGTGTTTACTAGAGCAACATATCTAGAGAAACATATTCGGACTCATACTGGCGAGAAACCGTTTACTTGTGAAGTGTGCGGTAAAAAGTTCACGCAGTCTTCCTCGCTGAATGTGCATATGCGTAAGCATACCGGCGAAAAACCTTACACGTGTACTATTTGTAATCGCAGCTTTGCCACGTCCTCGTACTTGTCTATTCATTTGCGTAAACACAAGAAGTACATTAGTTTGTAAAGAATTTCGGTAAAAATCCCTTTGAGAAAATCCTGAATTTGTAATGTTAAAAATTGTGCCATATTTACATTTATGTTTGGTAAGTTTGGCTCTCGTTATTTCTTCTTAAGTTTCGAGCTTAAGACAATCAATTTAACATTAACGAAATTGTTCTATTAGGGCCGGTTTTTTCGTCTTCCAATAAATTTATTTGACAAATTTTTACCGTGGCAATGTTTGTTATGACAATTATTTCTATGTTGAATGTCTATCGAATAAATGATGGGCCGGTCTTTCGGTCATTAAATAAAGTTTCAAATTAGCTGTTCGTAAAATAACTTCATTGGAAACCATTGTTGCAACAAACAAATAGCTTATTTGGAACTTTATTTGATGATCGAAAGACCGCCCTAAATGGAAGATGAAAAGATCAGCTCTTAGTTGTTTTACTCAAGATTTTTGTAATGGGGTTTTTGTCATTCTATATGAAGATCTCAAGGTCTTCCTTTAGTCTTATATAGTCATAATTTGATATTTTTTAGGAGATTGTATGCGACTAATTTTAAGCATCGGCCGTGCTTCTGTTTAGAAGTTCTAAAAACTTTGCCTTTACATTAGTTTACGTAAGTTGTAGAGTATTTTATTATATACAGGTTAAAGCTATACATTAGTACGTAAGGATAATATTTGTATTTTCTTTTAAGGTACAGATATTTCGAAATGACACTACATATTTATCATTTACTAATTTTATTTTTATGTAATATTTAAAACGTGTTTATTAAATCCATTATTAAGTCGACGAGGCCTTATATGTTGACGTTTAGAGTGATTTCATTAAATTTTTACAGATCAAGGTAACAGAAAATATTCAAATGAGGAAAAGTTGCAAAGGAGCACAATTGATCTTTACTAAATACGTGCTATGAGCATCAGATTGTTCAAAATAATGTCGGTCCAGTACACCTGAGGATGGTAAGCATTTTTATTTGTTTTTTTGAAATGACCATTTGATGCCGATATTACTATAACGGATATTAGATAATAAGGTGTTAAAAATATTTCTAATGATATGCCATATATTTAAATTAAAATAATTGTATATTTATTTTTTACACTGGTTTGTTTTCAATTAACTGCAAATTTTACAATTATGTAGTTGATGCCTAGGTTTTATCTATATTTAATTGTTTAAAAATCGTCATTCGATTAGAAATTGCTAGAAAATTTCGTCTTATCCATTAAAATTTAAAAACATTTTAAAAAATGTAACGAGAATTAAATTAGAGTTAAACTGTACATCTACAGTAAAAGATGTATAATAATATCAACGTGAAATTTTTAAATAAATTTTAAATTTTACCCCTAAAAATCTGGTGTATTATTTTTTAAAATTGTCAAGTTGCAATCTGTACAAGCTCAGATTTTTGTCTGTAAACAGTCACAAAATAAGGTTATTACATGTCAGATCAACTAATTTTTCACGAACGTACTAGTCCTCATGTACTCGCAATGGAAAATATATTTCACGTTGCGGACTGTTGTCGGGCGTGCTTGCGAATCGAGTGTTCTTTGACACCGACCACGACCCCGGACAACGATTCTATTAAGTTTTGTGATAAGCTGGTCGCCTGTGTTTCGGAAGTGGTAAGTGTCTTAATTATTCGGTAATTTAACCAGAATTGAAAGTAATTTGGGTTGTAGGTGTGGATGAAGGAAGGTCTGCCGTCGTTGATATGTACCACTTGTATAGATCGTCTTCGTGTGGCATACGATTTCAGGACGGTTTGTCTTCAGTCGGACAATACGTTGCAGCGATACTTGAGCCACTTGCAAGACGAGGCAAAACAGACCTTAAACGGACAGAGACCTCTTACTACTCCTACAAAATTCGAATTTGGTATACCGACCGGTCCGCACGACAATCTTCCTTGTATCATAGAGGAACCACAAAATGCCGAATATTTACATTTGAAACATTTTTTAGACAACGACGAAGAATTAACGAAATCCGAGCATTTGGATGCTGCCACTTCGCGTAGCACAAGTCCCGATTCCGCAGCTGTAGCTATAAGTTATATAAATCATACACAGATTGATCAACAACAACAACAGCAGCAGCAACAACAACATCAAATTCAACACCAACAGCAGCAACAAGCACAACACCAGCAACAGGAACATCACCAACATCAACAACAAATACAACAGCAACAACAGCATTTCATAAAAATACAAGAGCAACACGTTCAAATCGAAGAGCAGCCACAAATACAACCATTTAAGCCACCAAGACAAGTGATTAAACGAACGACCGGCATACAAGTAAGACCACCCACCCCTTCATCAATGCAAGGGGACGGTGTAGATGTTAAACCTTTCACGTGTACGGTATGCGGTAAGAATTACAGAAAGAACGCGAATTTACGTATACACATGCGAACGCACACCGGAGAAAAACCGTTTGAATGTCGATACTGCGAAAAACGATTTTATCATTCGTCGCATTTAAGGGAGCACATTCGCAGGCACACAGGCGAAAAGCCATTTCAATGCGCCGTCTGCAATAAGAGGTTTACAATTAAAGGCGAACTTACCATGCACATGAAGTCCCATACTGGCGAGAAGCCGTACGCCTGCACTTGTTGCGATCGTCGATGTTTAACTGCGGCCGATCTCAAAGTTCACATGCGAACGCACACTGGAGAAAAACCTTTTGCCTGTATAACTTGCGGAAAAAAGTTTGCCAGCACGTACATATTAAATTCTCACATTAAAACTCACACGGGCGAAAGACCGTATTCCTGCACAGTTTGCGACAAGACTTTCACGCAATCGTCGCATTTAAATGTGCACATGCGCAAGCATACGGGCGAGAAGGTCAGTTGTAAGGTGTGCGACGCAAAATTCACTCACTCGTCACAATTAACTGTACACATGCGGGAGCATACGGGCAAACAGCCTTACAAATGCACAATGTGCGATAAAGTTTGTAATTACGCGTCCGAGTTACAAACGCACATGATGAAGCACACCGGCGAGAAGTTTGCTTGTATCAGATGCGATAAGAAATTTACGACTGCCGCTTACTTACAGGAACACACTCGCACCCATACCGGCGAAAATTTATCTACTTGCACCATTTGTAACCGACAGTTTACAAGGCATCAGTATTTGGAGAAACATATGCGGACTCACACGGGCGAAAAGCCTTATACGTGTTTTACGTGCGGCAAGAAATTTACGCAATCTTCCTCGTTGAAGGTTCATATACGAATACATACCGGCGAGAAACCGTATCATTGTCAGATTTGCGATCGTAGGTTTACAACTTCATCGGATTTATCTGCTCATAATAAAAAGCATAAAAAGTATATTAATTTGTAAATTTATTTCTATTTATTTTGTGTTTGTTTGGTCTCATATTTATATCGATATATTTAATTGAGGAGTTCTAAGACTGCCTTTTTTTACGTAGTGTGTAATGAGCAAAAGAATTTGTCTGTTCAATCATATACAAACTGTTTTCTCGCGCTAATTTTTACTGGGGGCCTCCCGTAGAAAATCAAAATGTCTCCGCGTATAATAACTTAAATGTAGGAATATAAGCCTTTTAGACGTAAAATAGTGAAATGCAATATTTATAGGTAATTTAATAACGTACGCATTTGCCATAATCGCTTTAAACGAATTATGAGTTGGTCTAAAGCCGTTTATAATTCAATCATATCCGTATCTACTAATTAATTTTAAATAGAACATGTACTTTTAATTTTATTTCGAGAATTTTATGCAATAAAGAAACTAGATAGTATTATATGTTTAGATAAGTCTATTTCGGGTTTGTTAATTATTATTTCGAAATTATTTTATTTGCTCCCACCAATTTATCGGTGTACCGTTGACATCTTTGAAGTGAATGATTAGTGTTGCAGTGCCATCTGTGCGCGTTAGTGTACGTGTGCGTTTCGTAAAAACAAACGAATAAATTCGGGTAAATAGCTTTAATTTTTTACATGTTTATATAATTTTTATAGAGTAATTGAATAGAAATATAGTCTCTTCATAATTTCGTAATTGGTCGTATCAAATTGTTTATTAGCGATGATATAAATTCCTCGAAATTGTAAGGTTATGTTGTTTGTAATTGCGAGTAGAATTCTATATCCGTTTAGTTACGTTCCGAGCCTTGTAATAACGTTTTATTTTGGCGTATTATTTAAAAGAGGGCCCAGCTTTTATTATTTCTTTTTTTCCAGTTTAGGGTATGTAAGATTTTAGTTACTATTACGGGATATACGTATATTAATTTAATTAAGAGTTAATTATATTTGTTATGCATTGACTATTGTGACTAAAATTGTTACGATTTATTTGATTTCTTCGGTGAAACTGGCCCTAATTGTAACAAAGGCTGCAGGGCGCTTTCTTTATTAATAATACTCGCAGCTTTTGATCGTTTGTGAAAATTTTCCGAAAATTTTGGTCATTTTTATCTGATTGTATGATAATTTTTTTTTATTATACAGGGTGTTTTAGAAAAACATGGCAATATTGTCAGGGGCCATAGAATAATGGAAAATAAGTGGGGTTTGCTTAACACACGTTTGTCCGAAAGTCCTCCATTTACTGGACGTTGAAAATTACTTTTTGTTTTTAGACTGCATCAAAACTACGAAATTTGGTATGTAAATGTTTTTGGAGTAGCTAAAGCAATTTGGAAGTACTTACGTTCCCGTATGTCATAAATGGTGTTAGTTACATAACGTTCCCGACTAACTTTTGTGCATAATTTTTTCGAAATCTTGTTTGTAGACATGACAATTCTAAAAACATGAATTTTACACAATTTTACATGAAAAAGTTACTCTTGTTAAAAGTCACTCAGACACAGCGTTCCCGAGATATTTCATGATTAATGAGGTGATAACGCACGTAGCAGACAATTAAGTAGGCCGATTACTTTACTTTAGCGTTTATTCATTAAAAACAAATGGACGATTAACAATAAATGTCGTAACAGCTTCTTTGGTTAACATTTGACAAGCACTACAAAACATGAAATGTGCCAAATCAAACAAGTCGAAAACAAACTGGTCTCGATATGTAATTGTTACAGCTTTTTATCGTCGTCTATTTTGTTAAAGCACGTTTGGTGTAAAACTGTAAAGTAATTAAATTATCCTCTTTGGTTGTCTGCTCCACGCGACATGCAAAAAGCGTGTCGTGTCGTGATATCACGACATCATTAATTATGAAATATCTCGAAAACGACGCGTCCGGGCGACTTTTAAGTTCCCGACAGTAACTTTTTTTATGTAAAAATTGAATAACCTTTCACTTTTTCCAATTGTCATTACGAAAGGCAATTTTCAACGTCCTGCATCTCAAAAATAAACGACTTTCGGGCAAATGTGTATCGAGCAAGCCCCACTAAATTTTTCACCGTTCTATCGACCCTAGCAATATCGCGATGTTTTTCTGAAACGCCCTGTAAAGGTACATAAATTTGCATTTTTTAAAAATGGAAATCGATATTAGCCATGGGCTCATTTTTGCTTCATTTTGGACACCGGATCAGTGCCGCCCTCTGGTAAAACTCTTTCACTTGAATTTCATTTGTATCGATTCAGATAGCATTTTCGAATTTGTCCAAAATCTTCTACGAAATGTTGATTACCTCGGTGTATTTTTTTTGTAATAGATCTCAAAAATAAAAACTAACGATATACGAGGTAAGGTCCTGCGATCGTGGCAATCACAGTAACGGGACCATCTTTTAAGTTTAATTTTGTGCAAAATATTCTGTACATCAATCACATATTTGTTTTCTCAACATCCAAACAAAACACGCGGTTGCATTAATTTTTAAAAATGTAATTCAGAGACATATCGATAAAAGTGAAATTTCACAATAAAAATTCATTGTGCTATATAGTTAACATTATTTAATTTCGGAAAACTAATGAACAATTAACTGACAATTGGTAATTAACTTACAAGTCTAATTTTTGAACGTTGCGTATAATAATATCGATTTTTAACCTGGCAAACTTTGTTTTTGAGACGAGCCGAAGGTTATGTTTTTATATGATGAAGTTTTTGGGTCATTACACTATTTATATAATAAAACTAATTGACGAAATTAGCATAGGCCGAATCGAAACAAAATTTGGCGACATACATTTGGTAAACATATGACAATAATTCTAAAATTATTATTATTGTAGATACCTAATGGTATTAACGCCATGGGATTTAAATTGACTCTGTTAAAATGTCCTTTAAAGGTCATTGTAAGCATTGGAAATGTGCCCTTGCTCGAATTTGACTAGACACAGTGGTCCATTTTAATGTAACTTTAACTTTAGTAAAATATTGGATCTTAAAAATTAATAGTTTCTGAAAAAAAAATTGTTTTTCTCAGAAGCTATTATCGCGAATCTGCGGTATTTGTATGATATTGTATAGGTACTAAAGTCTCATCAGTGGTACTTTTTTGTGGACTCTCCACGTACAGCAAATGAGGAAAATAGAGAACATTAAATTAAAATAACTTAAAAATATATCTTTATACTCGGGGGGGCACTCGCCAATTTTTCGTCAAATATTCCTTGTACCTTCCCCTACTATATACAGTGACGGCCATATAAATAAGCTCATTGCTCAAGATTTTTGTTTTCGACTGAGTTCTCATCGCAAGAATTTGTGTTTTGAAAGATCAGCCACACATAAGATGTAGAATTTCCTGGAGAATAAGGTGGTATAGCTCATTTTTCGATTGCCACTAATTTTTTTCAATGAAAATTAAATATACTCATGGGTAGTCCAAATTGGCGCGGCCATATAAATAAGCTTATGGGGTAAAAAGCTTTATTAGTCCACAAATGCAGCTAGTTAACAACACGTTTCAAACGAAAAACCCATAACAATGCTAATACTTTGTGGCGTAGCCCTTACTCACAATAACAGCCTTGCAACGACGCTTCATTGAGTCAACCAGTGAGATACATCGTTCAACAGAGATCTTCGACCAGCTTTCCGTGACGACTTGCTCCAATTCTGCCAGATTCTTCGGTTTGCGCTTCTGCACTTCCTTCTCAACGTCTCCCACAAATGTTCAATGGGGTTCAAGTCAGGACTTTGAGCTGGCCAGTCAAGAACCTTCACCTTATTCTTAGATATCCACTCCTTTGCCAAGCGGCATGTGTGTTTGGGGTCGTTATCCTGTTGCAAGATCCAATTTCTTCCCATATGGCGGCGCGTGTACGGTTTGACAACATCGTCGAGGATTCTTACAAACTTCTCGCCATCAAGAGTTCCTTCAATACGATGAATGGGACCAACCCCTGAACGCCGGAATCCAGCCCAGACGAGAACGGACCCTCCACCATGCTTGACGGTCATCTTCGTGCATCGAGGATCGTATTCTTCACCTGGACGACGTCGAACATACGTTTTTCCGTCAGATCCGAGGCGGTTAAACTTCGATTCGTCGGTGAACAAAACTTTCGCCCAATCTTCCGGATTCCAAGAAACGTACTTCTTCGCAAACGCTACTCTGGCCTTGCAATTCTTCTTTGAAACAAGCGGCTTCTTTCTGGCAACCCGACCCATCAAGCCGCGTTCATTCAGACGTCTTCTCACAGTTCGAACACTCAGGTTAAACTCACGGTTCTTCTTCATCTCGTCAAAAATATCTACTGCGTGAGCTTCCGGTCGGATTCTGACAGACGAACAATGGCGCGATCAACGTATTTGTTGCTTTTCCGAGGTCTTGCCTTGCGCATTGGATTCTCAACGCGTCCTTCATTGTTCTTGAGCACTTTCAGTGCGTTTCTCACTGCTCCATAAGAAATTTTCAACGCAGTCGTGATTGATCTAATACTGGAACCCGACTTCCTTAAAACATCAACACGCGCACGCAACTGAGGGGTTATATGACGAGAGCGACCCATCTGCAACACAGAAATACAGAATAAATTTATAAATACTGTTAGAACACACGATTAAATTAAAAAAACGTGCTGAAAAACTCATTAAACTAGAGAAATTGGCAGTGAGCTTATTTATATGGCCGCGCCAATTTGGACCACCCATGAGTATATTTAATTTTCATTGAAAAAAATTAGTGGCAATCGAAAAATGAGCTATACCACCTTATTCTCCAGGAAATTCTACATCTTATGTGTGGCTGATCTTTCAAAACACAAATTCTTGCGATGAGAACTCAGTCGAAAACAAAAATCTTGAGCAGTGAGCTTATTTATATGGCCGCCACTGTATGTAAGTATCAAAATTTTCCTCGTTTACTGTACATGGCGAGTTCGTTAATTTAATTTTATTAAAAAGCTTTTACCTTATTTTATTTCTGTTAAAACTAATTTGATGTAAATTGTTGCACAGGAAAATGTCGGGTTACATCGGACAGCAAGATTATTGGAATCCAAATGCTCAACCGCCGCAAGGACAAAATGACTATAATTTCGAAATGCCCGTTCAGGATTTTGGACAGGAACTGTGAGTAGCATTTGCACTTAGTATAATTGACACCAACTTCGGTATAATTGTTATTTATGCGCTAGGAAAGATAACGCAATTTGCATGCGGTATACCTACCTACTTTAGTTGAAATTATTATTTCATAAACAAATTGATAGCTTTTAACCTTTTCCTGATTATATTTAATGCATAGTGTAAGGCAGGTATAACTACGTACCTACATTTATAGAGTCGGCACGCGCGCGACTTAAATTGCTATTGTATATAAACAATTTTATAAATTCTCAAAACTTTTTAATAAGTCGTTTTATTAAAAACATCTTAAAAAATTTAATTTCATAAATCAAATTAATTTTCAGTTAAATTACTGTTGATTATTTAAAACTTCCAAGCCCGACTTTTATGTACCTATATAAGAAATTTTAAAATGCGAAAGTCGGGTTTTCGGTGAAGCGATTTTTAAAATTTCTTTAGACGGGAACTTTCATTTTTCCCCAATCCCTTTTAGATTATCTTCCAATTTCTAACGTATCGAAATATTGAGAAAGAGATTTCTTTTATGAACAAGTTCATTGTTGCCCGTGCAATTTCACCGAAGCAAAAATTGACTAATAATTTTCGGTCTTTTTATTGTGGAACACGTAATACGATTTTAATTCAAGCTGTTTATAGGCACATTGTCAATATTTTAATAATTTTATTTGGCGTTTTTGCAAATCCCGAAGTTATTAAGTAGATTTTATTTTATTTGCGTAATAGAAACCTTTCCTTGCTTATTAGTTTGTTTAATAGTAAATTTTTAAATTCTAAAACCGTACCTATAAGTAATTTTGAAGGTACAATACTTACCTATCTACTTAAATAATAATTCGCAATATGTATTCACACATCACGTAAATAAAATTTAATGTGTCAACGGGTTGGCCAAAAAATATTTCTAGTTTATATTTTAAAAAATAATTGATATACAAATAAAATAAAAGCAAATTTTATTGAAAAAATAAGTACATTTATTGTAGATGAGAAGGACCAAATATGGGCTATATGGGCTAAGGTCATTTTGTTTTCTTTACTAATATCGAAATCGGTACACAACAATTAAATTGGAAATTAATATCGTAAATAGATACATATTGAAAGTATCTGCTTTAAAACTAAATCAATAAAATATTTATAAAATTAATAGTTGTTATACAGAGCACTAATATGTTGTTGTGTGGTCTAAATATGGGCTATATTTAAAAATGCTTAAATAACTGCAAAAACACGATATAAGTGAATAATTTTATGACCAATTAATTGCAAGTATGTTTCAAAACATAAACAAACAAATACATAAATAATAAAAAAATTAAACAAATTATGTACGGGAGGTTCTTGATAATCCGACAGATATGAAACCGGATGATCATCCCGTCCATGGGATGGTGACGTTCAAGTTATCGATTGATTTGACATGGAATTACCCATTCTCTTTAGTAGGTATACGTATTCTATCTGCGGTTTTCTAGGCCTACCTCTTTCTCAAAGTCGCCCTGTTATTTTGATTTTATTTACCATTTTATAATTTTGTTTGTCTATATTTTGAACATTCCATTTCATTTTTTTTTTTTATTTATTGTTAATTACTTTATGGCTCATTACCTATTTATTTTCAGAAATTTCCAATCCTTCGAAAGTTCTGCTGTCGGTGTTACCGACACCACCAAATATCCCGAACAACAAATCTACGGTGCAAATCCATACTTGAACCCTTCAAGTGTTGGATATAATGCAAGTTTCTACGCTCCAGGTAGCGACCAAGGATATGCAGCATCCGGCGAATTCGACGACGAGCCGCCACTGCTGGAAGGTACGTGTTAATAGCGAAAATTAATATGATAATTGCAGTACGAAATGCGTCCCCATTATCTAATATTATTTTTAAAATGGTACGCGAATGTCAAACTCTAGAACGTTACCCTATATAATCATCGGAAGCGTTCTTACAAATTTTTAACGAGCAATAAAACAGTTTTAGTACGGTACTACTCGTATTTTTTGCGACACATTTTAAATTAGGAGTTAGGTAGTTTTAAATAAAGTGAAATTGTCGCGCGGTACTTATTTTTAATTTCTCATTATTACGATGGACATTATAGTTATATTTTTTATACAGGAACGATCGGAAACTATAATTTCATATATTAGTTTCGAAATTAATTATCCGAATATATTCGTCGAAAAATCTACCGGATCATCCGGACCTGTCATTACAAAAGCCTTTCAATTCAAACACGGACGTTATAAAAACCGTCGATCTAAATATTCATCAGTATAAAACCCCTTCCTCAATAATCCCGATTGATCTGAAACGCTGTTGTTCTAAATCCCGCGCGCTGTAGATCCAAATACTCGTTAATTAAACGCCGGCATTTAAATATCCTCGGAACTAAATATCTTTCGATAAAGTTTGCTATTTGCCACCTTGTCTATGTAAATGTGTGTTTTTAGTCGGGCACGGCTTTAGCGACGTCTTCCGTTTTGATCTTTTGTGAAAGGGAACGCTTAAAAGAAAAGCTCATTGTTAATAGATTTGTATGTTTGCTCGAATACTAAACGTTTCGAGTGAACGTATGTGCAGGAACACGACAAAAACTAACAAAGCCACTTTAATGATAATTATACCCGCTTAACTAGGTAGTAGGTAATTTTTATTACAAACTTTGTTTTTTTTTTGTTTTACTAGGAACTGTTCTTTCTAAATGTTGACAGAGCCATTAAAAGGCAATAGAACACCGGATTCCATAAAATTCAGTAGTAGTTTTTAACTGTGTTTATTTACCAAAATGGCGGCAATAATTGTTAATTTCTGACGCTTCTGAATTTTATTGAATTTTAAAAAGGATAGCAATCGTTATCACCATGAAATCAAGCGATGGATTAGTACCCATATGGGTATTCGTTGTATACCGATGGCGTTGCATTAGTAACAGAGTGTTTCTGGTTACTGGGCTACGTTCTCGAGATTAATAAAATTAAAATATATACAGTAGAACTCGGTTATAGCGTCATTGTTGCGGCCAGCAATTTTTTGTCGTTATAACCGAGTGACGTTATTCGCGATGGAAGCGTGTTTAAATAAATAATATATAATGCATCTACATAATATGCTTTATTACTTATTTTACATAAAAATACGTGAAATAAGTAGGCACATATCGGAAATATTGTACTTCAAAATATTGAACTTTTAAAAAAGTCTGTAATTTATTGTTTGTAAACACTTTTCGCGCCAAACGAGGTTTTCAATCTCCGATTCTAATACGTGAAACTTTTCGATTATTTGCGCAGAAGTTTCACGGCGTCTAAAAAAAATGAATTTGTAGCACTAACCGCATCGAGTACTTGTTTATTTGTTGACACCACAATTTCAGAATCGGAAGTTTCCTCTTCCTCGTTCTCATTTTGCAATGCTTCCTCTTCATTTCGAGTTTGGTTTACAATGTCAACGTCAGAATATACATCAGATGTAATTAAATCATTATCGATAATTATGAAATCTTCGATTTCTGACGGATCCAACCGATTTCTTATTACACCACAATTTTGTAATCTTTTCTGTAATTCTAATAATGGTATGTCAAATTCGTCGTCTTCTTCTATATTAATTGTGTTTACTGATAATTTTGCATGCTGGAAGCAATTCGCAATTGTCGTCGAATTTTTCTAAAAATTCTACAGCTTCCAAAATCGAAGTTTTGGTGTTATCTTGATGATCCATACGCAAGATAATTTTTTTTTAAAGAAACTTTCGATAATTGCATTTTAAGCGTCGTATTCGTTGATTCATTGGTTGCAATACACTTGTACAATTTGGAGGAAGAAAAGATAATTTTATGTTCTTCAAATTGTGTAATAGCGGGTGCGTCGGACAGTTATCAACAATTAACAGAATTTTTCTATGTTTTCCTATAAGTTCTCTGTCCCACTTTCGTAACTCAACTTCAAAAATTTCTGATGTCATCCACGATTTTTTGTTTGCCCGATAGTTTACTGGTAATGTTTTAATGTTTTCTAAAACATCTAGGACTTTTTGATTTTCCAATCACGAGAAGTTTCCTTTTTTCCGTGCCTGTCATGTTTGCGCATACAAAGACAGTTAATCTATCTTTAGCTAGTTTTCCTTCTGTGCGTTTTTCATTTTTGAATTTTAATGTCTTGTCCCGTAAAAGTTTATAAAAAATTCCGGTTTCGTCACCGTTAAAATTGTCTTCATCTTTACATCGCAATTTCGGCCATACGTTCGTTAACCACTTTTCGGTTTCTTGAAGATTAACACCTTTTGCCTCTTCACTAATTTTTCCGAAACTTATTCCATGACGAAGTTTAAAATGATCACAAGAACATTTGAATTCTGGATGTCCTAGTAAACGTCCAAATTCTTCCGCCTTTTCCATAAGTAGTGGCTCATTTATTGGTAAATTTGCATTTCGACACCGAGAAAACCATTTAATTAAAGCACTATCGATGTCAGTTTTTACACACTCTAATTTTCTTTGCGCGACCTTTCCTTCATCAAAACATTTCAAAATCTTTTCTTTATTCTTTATTATTGTACACAGGGTAGAGTTAACTAATCCAAATTCCCGACACACAACCGCTTTTTTCTTACCACTTTCAAGGGCTTTGATAATGACCACTTTATCGTCTAATGTAAGGACTTTTCGTTTACAACCCGACATTTTAAAAACGTTTTACAACCCACTACAAACGCAACTAATCTTTTACCACCACAAACGCCGAAGAAACTGCAAACTGCACAAAATTTCCATAACGGAATGATTTATCAATTCTAAAAAGTAACGTTATCCTTATACTCTAGAAAACACGTGTAAGCATTTTACTCAGCATTTGTTAAACGTCTTAAAATCTGAAGCGGAAGAGCGGATTATAGATTACAAGAATTATGGTCTGTCTCGAGTACCGGCAAACTATTGTTTAAAATGACGTTAAAACCGAGGATAGCCAAAATATTGTGTTGTTATATTAAAATGTTTTTTTTTATATTGATTACTATAGTAAATTCTAGGGACCAAGACGATTATGACGTTATAATCGAGTTGTCGCTATAACCGATGTCGTTATAAACAAGTTATACTGTATACAGTGTGTTAGATTTTATGTGTCACAGCAAATATTTCGGCTATTGTATGAATTAGTAAAAAATGTTGTATATGAAAGTTATTAGATTATTTATTCTTAATAATGTGCCAAAATCAGAAAAACAATTGAACATCAAATAATTCAGATAAAGCAAATAAATTTAACATTTTAAATGGAACGTACCCAGTATTATTACATATTCTTAAACTACAAGAATTTATCTTTACAACGATATATCACATGTTATACTTATTTCATTAATTAAAGGCGTAATAGAATGAATAACCGAACGCGTCGAACAAGTGCAGTGGAACAATGTACCGACGACGCACACTTTTACCCTTGCATGTTCTGTTAAGCAGAACCGAGGAGGCCGTGATATGCGCTCACTTGTTATCGCTATCGTGTCAAAGTGGCTAAGTAAATTGTTAATTGTTAATTTTCATCTCGTGACACATAATGAAGGATAGTTATTATTCTAATAATGATAAAATGGATATGTTGAGAGTGTACATCAGATGCAATGATAATCCTAAAGAAGCTTCTGTGTTGTATCGAACCTTGTATCCAGAAAGGGTACAGCCACATCCTTGCACGTTTGCAAGAATTGAACACAATTTACGAAGAAATGGATGTTTTAATGCTACAGTGCGAAGACCAAGAAATGAGTGTGCAGCACATGATGAAGATATTATGGTGTTGGCATATTTTAGAGTACATCCAAGAAATTCAATCCGTGAAGCAGTAGCCGACATAGGTATAAGTCATCACAAAATATTTTCTATTCTAAAAAAACATAACATGACCCCCTATAAAATTAAATTGGTTCACGGTTTAACAGCTGGTGATACTGATAGAAGGCTAATATTTTGTAACTGGCTTAACAATAATCAACATTTAGTGGATGTCATTCTTTGGAGCGACGAATCTAATTTTAACAATAACGGAATTTCTAACAGAAAAAATTATCATTTCTGGGATACAGAGAATCCACGTCGAATTCGGGAATGCAGGTTCCAACACAGATTTTCTATTAATGTCTGGCTTGGTGTATTTGGTGATACTATACTAGGTCCTTATTTTTATCGCGGAACGCTTAATGCTGAACGATATGCCAATTTCCTTACGACAGAATTCGAAGAATATTTGGGACTTACAAGTGCGTCGTGATATGTGGTTACAACAGGATGGCGCACCTCCTCACAATGCAATTAACGTCAAGGATATTTTAAACGAAAAGTTTGGTGCGAAATGGATAGGAAATAGTTGCCCTATAAACTGGCCCGCACGATCGCCAGACCTCTCTATGTTGGACTTTTTTGTTTGGGGATATGTTAGGTATAGGCGTTACATACAATTTTATAATTAACTTACTTATTCACATATTGGTTTGTTCATAATGTTGTATTTATGTTGAATAATCTGTTATTGAGATTGTTTTAATCAACACATTGTTTACACTGTCTACGTTTTCAACACGATCAGTTATTTAGTGTATTGCGCCCAATTAATTAATGAAAAACTATAACATGTAATATACCGTTGTAAAGATAAATTCTTGTAGTTTCAGAATATGTAATAATACGGGGTACGTTCCATTTAAAATGTTAAATTTATTTGCTTTATCTGAATTATTTGATGTTCAATTTTTATTTTATTTTATTTTCGTATCAACCTCTAAGGGTTATTAGCGTAAAAGATTCAGTGGTTTGATTTACACATTGATTGAAATTACATTTTATATATACATGATTATTTTAAATTGTGATCTGAATAGATTTAATAAAGCTGATGGTGGATTCAATGTCGTTGTTTAGAGCAGCGTGAATATTGTTTGGAGTGTTGTTTAATGATCTTGCTCGGGCGTACTTCTTGCAGGATAAAATTAAATGTTTGATGGTGATGATGGTGTGGCAGGTGTCGCATATCGGTGGTTCTTCTTGTTTAAGTAAGTGTTCGTGAGTCAGTTTGGAGTGTCCAAGTCTAAGACGAGTAGCGATTATTTGTTCTTTTCTATGAGGAGGAATCTTAGGGAAGGTTCGGGTGGATGGTTTTATTTCGAAAAGTTTGTGATTAGTTTGCGACCAGATATTTTGCCAAAAGTTGAATATGTGAAGTTTGAAGTGAAGTTTTATATCGGTATGTGGAGATTCGAATTGGTGAAATGTTGAAGTGCGGATTGCAGATTTGGATGCGGCGTCTGCTGATTCATTTCCTGCTATTCCGATGTGTGAGGGTATCCAGATGAAGGTGATGTTTTCTTTCGGCAGTTGAGACAGTTCGTAAAGGATAAGTTCATGTAATGGGGTCTTGGGGTAAGTTTGTTGGAGAGTTAGAATTGAACTGAAGGAATCGGTGCAGATTAAAATATGATGCTTATGGAGTTTTTTGCTGTATTTTAAGGCTTGGAGTAGTGCATAAAGTTCGCCGGAAAAGGAATAGGAAAAGGAACTGAAGAAGTTAGGTAACTTATATTGAAGAGTTTCGTCAGGTGCGACGACGGCACATCCTACGCCAAGTTTAGATTTAAAGGCATTAGTATAAATTATAGTTGCATTTGGATAACGATGAATGATTTCTAGGAACTTGTTTTTTATTAATTGGTGGTTGGTTTGAGATTTTTGATACTGTAGTAAAGATATGTCATGATTGGGGAGGTTGAGCATCCAGGGAAAGGGGATTAATTTGCAGTTTAGTATGGGAGAAGGAAAGTGGGTTTTAATTTCGGATAAGGTTGTTATTAAACTTTCGTATAGTGGAGGAGCTAGGTGTTTGTTGCTTTCATATATGGAGTGATATCTGCTGGTGAAGACGTATTTATGTGTAGGATTTTTTATGTATGGTGATATGGTCGTGGCGAATGATAGTTTTAGTAGTTTTCGTCTGACGTAGGGAGGTAGTTCACCAGCCAGGCAATAGAAGCTTTCAATGGATGTTGTATAGTAGGCTCCAAGTGCGATTCTTATGGCTTTGTTGTATACTGTATTTAACGGTTTAAGTACTATTTTTGAAGCTGAATAATAAGCGATTGATCCATATTCTAAGCGTGTTCTAATAAGTGATCTGTACAAGTAAAGTAGTGTGTTGGTATCGGCTTCCCACTGTTGGTTCGATAGTAATTTGAGCAAATTTATATCGGTTTGACTTTTGGCTTGTAGATACTTGATGTGCGATTTCCAAGTTAATTGCCGGTCAAATATTAGTCCAAGGAATTTAATTTCGTCGACGAATTGAAGTGGATTATCGTTTAGAGTAAGGAGGGGGGGGGGGTTACTTTCTTTTTAGAAAAAATTATGCATTGGGTCTTTACCGGTGACAATTTGAAGCCTGTTCTTTTGGACCATCTTTCTAAGCGGAATATGGCTGTTTGTTTGCTAAATGTTTTTGTTGTTTGTATGTGATTTCTTTTCACATATAGTATTAAGTTGTCGGCGAATAAATTGCAGAGTATTGGCGGTTGAATATCTTTGAAGATTTCGTTTATTGCGATTAGGAATAGCGTGGAGCTAAGTATGGAACCTTGTGGTATGCCGTTTGTTAGAGTTTTTTTAGAAGAGAGATGTCCATTTACACGTACTTGAAAAGATCTGTTCGATAGGAAATTGCGAATGAAATGCAAAAAGTGGCCATCAAGTCCCCATTTGATGTTCAATTGTTTTTCTGATTTTGACGCATTATTAAGAATAAATAATCTAATAACTTTCATGTACAACATTTTTTACTAATTCATACAATAGTCGAAATATTTGCTGTGACATATAAAATCTAACACTCTGTATATATAATACGCCTCAATAAACAAATTTGCCCAATTTCATGGCTTACCTACTTTTTTTCCATACGAATAGCGAACATTTTTAATAATTAATTTTTGCACTACTTAGGCACCTAAGTGTGTTGTAGTAATCGATTTCTCAATTTATTAATTCGATGGTCAAATAAGATGCGCGTTCGATCGACAACTAGAATTAAACTAACGGTAAATTAAACAAAGCCTGTTTTTTTTGCGTAAAATGTTTTTAAATTGTTTTATTACTTGAATAAATTTGGATTACGCGACAGTTCTCAGATAACAATATAATATTTAATAATTAAAAAGAAAATGCAATTTTGCCATACTTTCCGAAGAACATTTTAATATTTCTCGCCACTTCTCGCGCATTTTATGGAATACGTTTTCGGTTCTCCTTCTCCCTTCTCCGTATCCCGTCCAAATTAAAAAAGAAATTGAAATTTGAACCGGCAACGAAAAGGAGGACGTAATTACAAATAATTTAAAAATGTTTTCTAACGAAGAGGTGTTCGATATTATTGTTATTTGATATCTAATTTTAAAAGTAAATGTACGTAGCGCGTAATGCTACCGGAGAACCATAAATGATTAATCTGGATAATCTTAAGGAGGTTCGGAAGCGAGTATAGTCCGGAAGTGAATTTCTAACTGTAGGCGCGACTCGTGGGCCGTTCGTTAGCCAGTTTTCAGCGGATCACCCGTCCGGATTTACTACTTACAAAATAAACCGTTTAGCGCTTGACCTTTAATCTGCTTAACGTTTAATACGTTCGAAAATTTCCAGTGCGTCCGGTGACCGAGTGCCTGAAAATTTATGCTCGTTACGGAGAGAGTTGTTTTCTGTCCCGACGTAGACTTTTGTGACCGTTTTATTTATTTTATGGATGTCTCGCTTCTTATCCTGAAAAGTGGCGCAGTAGATCCTATTTAAGGATATTTACTGCTCCCCTACCTCTTTGACCCGGTAATCGTTCTAGTTGCGAGACTCGATTTCCGCGACGATCCAGATTACTTTTTACACCCTGTTAAATAATATTCTAATATTAATTTTCTTATTGTTTCAGAGTTGGGGATCAATCCGGAGTTCATCGTTCAAAAGGTACAGTTTTCTTCCTCTTCACTTTTCTTTTTAACTTCGATTTTATTATATCAAATTTCTCAATTAAAATAATCCGAGAAGTTAAATTTGCTTCTAAAATTGCGATGAGATTTTGCACTTAATGCGATTATTGAGTGAAAAGCACCAAAGAGGTTTCATTTTCTTAATTTTGACGAGATTTTTATTGAACTAACTTCTCGGAAAGTTATTTCTATGGCAGTTTTTGCGCCAACTTGAATTAATTACGAACTAACTTGCCCAACAGACGTCCTTCACGATTATTACTTTTCGTGTTTAATGTAATTGAAAAACCGTTTTAAAAATGACAGCACCATTCGAAAAGTAATTGAAACATTACTTTTTATTTGAAGAACTTTGAGAAATTTAAATTGTGCACGTTTCAAATTGTTTGTTTGATCATTGTTTCTTACGAACGAAACATGAGGATATGGATAATATTTAGACGAGTTGGCGGTTATGGTTACTCAAAGTTAACATAACGGTCATTCAATATTAAATCACCCAACAACGGTTGCACGACCGTTTAGAAAAATTAGAATACTTTGTACATAAACTGACGGCACAAAAATAATTTTATTAAAAACTTATCCCCGCTCGTTGTTTAATGTATTCCATCTAATTCTAAAATCGACCGATAGTCGATTTTTGCGATTACAAGGGTTTACAGAATTTCTCATATGATTAAAATCGAATTAAAACACGAAACTCTTCATCATAAACGAGGCTATATTTTTTATTATCATCATATTTTGCATAACTTGACATTTAAGTGTCATAAATCCGATCTGAAATCTAGTGTATTTTTTCTAAAAAATCAGTTTTTAAGTCACGAAAAATATAACAGGGGGTTGAGTCTGAAATTTCATATTTTATGTCGTTTCTACCATATTACCAAGAGATATACGTTAGTAAAATTTCAGGTCTTGAAATCTAACGCGTTTTTTTGTTATGCGACCTTAAACACGACCGGATTATCCAGTTTTGGTGATTTTCAAGTGCGGATATCTCTGTTGGGACGGCAGAAAAAAAATTAAAATTTGCAGGATTTGCCCTACTAACGGGGAAAAATATTAGAGTTTTAGACTTCAGGTTTACGAACTTTTCAGGTCAGGAAATGTGAAGGAAATTATTATTTTATTGTTACGCAACGGCAGTTTTATTCAGTTTGTTTTATTTTTAACCATTTATTATTTACTAAACTATTATTTTCATGTAAGTTGATTACGAAAAATAATTGTCGCGTATTCTAAGTTGATTATCGTGATTGTGCGTTTCACGCAGCGAACACTTTTTCCGCTGCGTTTTAAGATGGGCTTAACATAATTAATTGGGTACCGTTTTCCCTGATTGTTGAGAATTTTCCTGTTTCTGAACAGATTAAACGTCTTGGAATAAAACGAGTGCAAAGTTTATTGAAATAAGGGTCGATCTTTTCATCTTCCGATAAATTAATCTGACCTTGAAAATGCCTGTAAGTTTTAGGCGAAACTAGTCGGGAAATGTTTTTCATAATTTTCAGTTTTCAATTCCATCTATTGATTCTTAATTTGCGAACCTTTTTCTTTTAATTAACCATATTTATCTACCGATTGTGAAGTTAAAGAAAGCGAACGTCGACTTTGTGACGTTGTCCAATTGTTTTTTTTAACGAAACTGATTTAATCTAGTTAAAAACGATAATTTGTTAATTATAGGTTTTCGGAATAAAATTTTAAAGACTGAAAATTGAAATTTATATTTCGGACGCAAAACGATTTTATTTATAATGAATATCCTTCGTCTAATTGTTGACGGCAAATTGCATACCTGAATTTCACTTTAAATCTCAAAGCGACATAGCTAAAATTTAATTAAAGCCTTTAATAATTTAGCAATAAAGCGAACGGTTAATGGGTCATCAGTCTTTATGCCCAATGCTTTCTAAACAAGAAGCGTTTCGAGCAGATTTCGTCAACTTAATTAAGTAGTTTCATTTCCTCTAAAGAACGTACCATTACACTTGTCATCAAAAACAGGCACGTTCAAGAATAAATCAATCTTGTAACGGAACGAGGTTTTGTCAAAAATGGTCGCGGAAAAAGCTCTTTAAAGGAGGAGTGAGCGAACGGCTAAATTGTCACTTCCCATACATGCCAAGAATATTAAAGGCATCTTTCAGCGAATTTACGATTTTTCTTGGTATACATATTTATAGATCAACTTGCTTTCGAACCACAAAAATTCTTTTCTTCCGCAATAATTTATCATAATTTAATACAAGTATTTGCCTCGAATTTCTATAAGTATAAACTAATTTTATAGATTTTCGACGAGACAACTTGTTATTCCGCTCGCGTTTTAATATTTTAAAGATTTCGAAAGGAAATGGTTATCGTAAAGCTGAAAGTTAAATAGGTTGTCCTACAATGTCCCACAATTTGTATGTTTGACTTCTTCACAAATTCTCATAAATTATTCTTGCTTGTGTCGGAAGATTAACCTCGTCTTGTTCTTATAATGCTTTTTGATTTATTTTACCATCTCGAATGAGATAAAAAAAATTGTACAAAAAAAAACGAGATGAATTTTATTTGAAAACGTCATATGGTGGGCCGTGCGCGTTCTTTATCTTTCAGAAATTATTAACGTTTCTAGGTTAAGTGGTTCTGGAGTTGACGTCATTATAGTTTGTTCTAAGAGGAAGTTGCTAGTGGTGTACTTTAGATCCATAAATCACATTTTCGCAACCTAATTTTCATTAATAACTAAGGGTATAAAGGTATGTGGGAAACGTAACCTTTTGATATTTCCCTTACGATAGAACAGTGTTATTAATAGTTGATGTAAATGGATTTTTACGACGCGTTTAAAGAATTTCGATTCGTAAAAAATTTAACTTTGTTTTTGTCGACTTTCATTTCGTTTTTGTCGGTTTCGTTTTTTTTTAACCTTAGATCCGAACGGATCAGAAATCGTTTATTTACAGAATTTAAACAATATCGGTATGCAAATTCGCAAACATAATGTTGATAAAAAAATTCGGTCTCGTATTATTTCTATCGAGGAAGATATTGAATACGTACCGCGAGTTTAATATTTAATATGTGAATAACAGTTACGAATAATATATTCCGAACTGATTTTAATATACAAAGTTGCTAAAAAGTCGATATAATTTAATAAGAGTCAGTTATTTTATGTAAATTGTCTATAATTCATTGATATTTTCCCAATTTCGGCTACATTGGCCGATTATATTTTATAAAACGGTCGCATCTTGATCACTCGAATCTCGATAAGACGAAAACCTCGATTACTCGAACCGATTATAAAAAGGAACCAAAAACATTCGTATAATTCGTGTATTGATTAATAGAATTTTCTCGTCGAATTTTCTCGTCGAATTGATGAGTCGAATTTTTTTCTTCCTTTGGGTATAAATGCAATAAATGGGTATAAAGTAGTTGTATCTGTATAAAATATTACGATTATTTTTTTACTGCATTAAACACACTATAGTTCGGAAAAAGATGAAAATCCCATCCATTTATTAACATAATTTCAGATGTCCGAACATGGCGGAACTTTTTTATAATTCTCTAGAAATGTTTAAACACTGTTTCACAACATAGAATTCGTAGTATGCATTACGTTAACGTTTAAACCACTAAATCTTTACTAGTTTGTAAAATAAACTTGACATTTACGAGTGTTAATAAAAGTAACTAATGTTTACATTATGTTTAAATATTCACAATCCTTAAACATTATATATGGTGTACTTGTGTCATGAAACAGTTTTTAGACAAAATGTAGATTCATACCATCGTTTATAAGTAATCAACATTTAAACGCGCATTGATTCTATTGTGTTTTGACGTAAGTTGTTTTTTCTACCAATAAGTGTTTGGTAGTGTTTTTTTTGTACATACTTTTTCATTAAAACAGTAGACTACCGAAAGTCTTATAATACACTCACCGGCACAAAATTCGATCCATCTACAATTTTTAGTAAAAAATTGCGATAAACGTTTGTTTTATCTAATAATGGGGAAAATTCATATTCCAATGACATGTTTAGTGCGATAAAATTTTATTCGTTTGGGAAATTTAGTTAGTTTGTTTATTTGGATGGTATCAAATTATAATAGTCAAATTCTGAGCGTACTTTATTATTAAGTTTATTACGCGTATTAGTCTTAATTGTTGGAAATACAATTGAATTTACTGTCTGTAAAAATTAAATATGGTGTTGAATCCAACCGATACTGCCAGAGCAATTGCTTTGATTCAAGATGGGCGCTCGCAGTACTACGCCGCTCGAGTGTGGTGCCTTGGTGTTTCAATGTGTAGTATTCAGAGAGCTGTAGAAAGGTTTCGAGAAACTGGAGGCTACACCAGGAGAGTGGGATCAGGCAAGAAAAGGTGTACAACTGCTAGGGATGACCACTTCCTTACATTAAAAGTTCTGAGAAACAAAGATACTACTGCAGTTAATGCACGTAATGAGTTGCAAGAAGTACGGGGTGTAAGTGTTAGTGAAAGAACCGTAAGAAGAAGGTTGCAGGAACACGGATTGCTAGCAAGAAGACCCGCAAACGGCCCACAATTGACCAGAGAACATCGAGTTCTCGGCTTCACTTTGCACGTCAACACCAAAATTGGGATAATGATGACTGGGGTCGTATTCTTTTTACCGACGAGTCGAGATTTCGTTTAAGATCTGCGGATGGCCGTCAAAGAGTATGGCGCAGGACTGGAGAAAGATTCGCCCAATGTAATATTGTGCCAAAGCTTAGTTTTGGTGGTGGTTCAATCATGGTATGGGGAGATATTAGCATGGAAGCTCGCACCGAATTAGTAGTAGTAAATGGAGGGGCGATGACTGCTGACAGGTACATTAGGTACATTATAGAACCACATGTCGTACCTTTCGCCCCATTTATTGGTGACAACTTTATGCTAATGCATGATAATGCCCGTCCGCATGTTGCCGGAATTGTTTGTGAGTACTTGAGAGAAGTAACAATCCACCGTATGATGTGGCCTGCAAGAAGTCCCGATCTAAATCCGATCGAACATGTTTGGGACATGGTGGGGAGACGAGTTCATTGCCGAGTTCCTGCTCCTTCTAACTTGCGAGAGTTAAGTGTAGCAGTAGTCCAAGAATGGGACGAAATTAGCCAAAATTACATTCGTTGCCTTATTGAGGGTATGCCAATGCGAATAGAAGCTGTAATTCGAGTACGGGGAGCTACTACACGCTACTGATTTTTTGCTTTTTCGTTTTTTTTTACTTGTTATGTACAATAAATGTTGTTTACTGTTTTATCTAGTTATGAGATGTAGCCGTATTTTTGTTCTTAGAGCAATAAAAATGTTCCCGTCGGTTTAATTACATTTCAACATCTGTTTTACACGCCCTTTAAACTGTGTGTAAATATAACCAATTTATAAACTAAAATAATTACATCAATTAACCGCATGGATCGAATTTTGTGCCGGTGAGTGTAGATATATGTTTGAAACAATAATGCAGGCACTATTTAAATTTTGCTACGCGATTAAAAAAAAATATGCCGAATCTATTAAAGTGGACGATCTCGAATTAATTTAAATCACTTTCATTTTATAATATTTTACAATTTAATGATATTCAGATGAAATCGTCGTATACTTAACTTCATTTTCTTATACGTTACGTTCTGTTTTAATAAACATTAGATCCGCCGCTTTATAGCGAAATGTATTCGATTGCATGACAAAGAGTTCCATAAATATGGATTAAAGGAAAATCGACTACGGTAATTTAGATTTCTTTGAAATAAGATTGATTATTTGAAAGGTCCATAGAGTCGCGAAAAAGAATTTGCATGAATTATTGCGAACGTATAGTAACGATGAAGTGAGGATCGATTTATTGTTATTTTATTTTTAAAATACTCGTACCCGAGTTAAATAACGTATCACTATGTATAGTGATGATTCATTTATGTACATAGTCGTCGACGTACTCATCTCTTCGACGAACATAAAGGCAGCAATTCATTTTCCAATATTGGAAATTAATCTAATTAGAACGTTAACTTCTCGTTAGTTTTGAGAAAAAAAACGTTAATATGAAAGGATGGAGTGCAATTGACTTCGATATACAGAACCTTTTAATGCCATACACAGGCACTAATGCAATTACGGGATGTGATAGCGTGTTGCTTTGTGTCGTCAGCTGCTATGTAATTCAATCACGTGTGTAATTTTCACTCTAAGATAGGAAGCTAAGTCTCCTGTGTTTCCTTCAGATTACCACCGCTGTATAATAACATGTTAGCTATCGCTAATTAATTTATAACGTTATTAATGCAAAATTTGGGAATAATGTTATTTATGAAATTCTAATCAGACTTTTTCGAAAAATGTTCGGCGGCGTACAATTAATTATGTCTATTCAGTGGAAGCGTTATATTATGAAATTGCGTACTGCATTTGATATTAACGAAAGATTGGCCGTTGTAATCGTTGCGTTTGGGTTTACGATGCGGAAATCACGCGTCGTGTAAGGCCTAAAGTGAATGTACACACACACACCTTATTAGTACAGCTTGGAAAATATGAACCCTAAAATCTTGAAATATGCAGTCGTAAAATTCTTAAATATGCACTTATTCGCCGTTTATGCGCAACCCGGAATTAGGGCGAAACTGGCGTTTTATTACATGGGATAATAAACTTTTAAAGATGGTTAACAAAAGTATTATTTTCATAAACGAAGTAATCATTCCGTTTTATGTAGGTATCTTAAATAATTACTTAAAGGCTAATATATCCGAAACAGATTTTTTTTAGGGTCGACAGTGAAGGGTTTAAAATTTTCGAATATACTTGCATACGCGTAAAACGTTTGTGAATGCTAACGTAGCATCGCGAGAACGAATTTAAAACGAAGAAAGATGCATTTTACTTTTTGCAACTCCATCTAATCTGAATTTGCAATTTAAGTTTCCCAGAAACACCTCACAGACACATCGATTTCGGAAAAATATTAGGGATTGTTCGTCGTTTTCTCTCAATGTTCCCTTAAGAGATAGGACGTTAGTTCATTGGACATTTCTACTCCACTTTTTATAGTCCAGGTTCTTAGTGTGAAAATACTGTAGACTTCTTGCACTTTGCGACACAATCGCGAAATTCTATGGGAATATTTTATATCCCATCTTAATCGCAATAAACGTCAGATCCATTTCGGAGCCACCCCCTAATTCAAAATAACTCCCTTTTAATACTCGGGGCGCGTTGTAATACATAGTGTCTAGGAAATAATGCGAAATCTTTCGGGGACCTATAGAACACGTCAAAATAAAACTTTAGCGGTTTTCAAATTTGGAATGATATTCCAATATTTCATATTAGGAAATTCATTTTGAAAGAGCTCCGACATTTATTGTGGTTAGTATGGGGTATACAATTTTAATATTGGGTTGATGCATAATTATCCGGCGTTTTTCAACAAATTTTATTTAACAAAATCAATAACAATATTTGACAAAAACATGTTTAAACGATTATTCGGGATTGTAGTCACCGTCTACTTCAATTACTGCTTCCCATTTGCTTGGCAGACGGTCGATTCCACGAGCGAAGAAGACACGATTCTTAGAGGCGATTCACGCTTTGACATCGGCCACCAAGTCATCCAAATCGTCGTAAATCTTATTCATTTGCCAGTTTTTCAAAGAGCGGTTGACGCGATAGTCCGTAGGTGCTTCGGTCGGTGAATATGGCGGATGTGGAAGCAGATCCCAGCCTTTATTGGCGATAAATTCGACGACGCGGCGTTCAACATGAGGACGTGCGTTATCGTGGTGGAAGACGATATGGTTCTTTTTGCGCGGTCTTTTTGCCTCGATTGCAGCGTGAAGGCGATCAAGCTGAGCCAGGTAGACGTCGCTGTTGATGTTGAACTGCCGCTTGCCGTTTTTGTCTGGGATTCGCCATTGTTGTCGTTCATCCGCGTCGTTAAACCAATAACAAATGTCATTTGAAATGATCTCCCAATGGATGATTCCGCTTCTGTCCCACCACTCACACCACATAGCCTTCTTACAGTGGACATGTTTCGGTATTCCTTTGGGGGAAACACCTGGCGAAACGCAAGCCTTCTTTCTTTTGACGTTTTTGAAGAGAAGCCATGACTCATCCCCAGTGACAAGATTCTTCAAAAATGGTGTTTGTTCGTTTCGCTGCAGTAACTCGATGAAAATTCGAACGCGATCGGTTCTGTTGTTGTCGGAGAGCTCGTGGGGGACCCATCCAGCGATTTTCCACACTTTTCCAAGCTTTTTGAGGCGACGAACGACCGTGGATTGATTGACATTGAAGTCTTCAGCCAGCGTTCGTGTTGTCAGGCTCTCGTCCTCTTCTACGGCTGCCAGAAGAGCCTGATCGTCGAAATCCGATGGCCGACCTCTTCCTGGCTTATCCTCCAAGCTGGTATCACCTGATTTAAAACGGGCAAACCACTCCCTACACTGACTTTTGCTGATTGTTCCTTTGCCAATAAGTTCGTTCAGATCGCGAAATGACTGTGCTGCTTTCCATCCTTTCTCGAAGTGGTAGAACATAATATGGCGAATATGACTATGGTTTTCGACACGCATTTTTCTAAAACAATAGAGAAGGTTATTTTAATACAAAAATAATAAACAAAACGCTACTTTATACTGATGAAAAACGCGTTGATATAAACGCCGGATAATTATGCATCAACCTAATAACTAACTAGATTAGAGACTAGAGACCTAGTAGATTCAAGACCAACATTGCACCTTTCGTCCTTTAACTGCGATTTTCTCAAAAATGGCTCATCTTATGGAAAGCAAACAAGAGTGCATTTTTCATTCTAAAATTTTGAAATACGGCAATCAAGTTAATTTTTTTTTAATTAGTTTGAAAAGAATAGTGATCCCCCCCGCCCCGAAGTGGTATTAAAAGATTATGAAATTGATTTACACAAATTGATTTTTCCTTTTCAACTTTGGGGGCGAATATCTCGGCGAGGGAGCTGCACTATATATGCAGTTTTTGATGCTCTATTCCAATCGTAAGTCGAAACTGTAAGATTTCGAATTTTCTTTAAATTCGATTCAAATTTCGACCGCCATTGTTTCCATGTTTTTTTTTTAAAGATAGGACGTCGGTTTATTAGACATTTTTACTCTACATTTTAACGCTGCGTCCGAATCCGAAGTTAAAAATTTTAAATTGTCTAAGAAAACCGCGTATCAATTTCAGAAACGCACGTTTTAAGTTCGTTGAAAATATCGTCAAGTTTTCTTTTCTGGGTCGTACATTTAAAACGAAGAAGTAAAAGCAGGCGGTTTTATTTTCAACTGTATGAGAGTTGTTAGAGAATACAATTTTAAAAGTTAGGACATCGCAATTTAACTATCTATTTCATTTTATTACCTATTAAAAATGTTCTTGCGTCAAAAAAAAGTAGAAAGCTTGAGATTGTTTATAGGATATTTTGGCGTAAATAAACATTAAATTATACATACGTTTAACGTAATCGCATATGTCAAAATATTTTGAAGAAATTTAAAAGTATAAATTTAGAAGTAAATACGTCATCTGTAAGTTTTAACTACCTAAAAAGTTTTAAAGAAAGTTCTAGAGGTTAAGTGCGAAAACTGTGGAATGCTACTTATCACTCTTATTTTGACTTACTCATTTAACGGCAATATATATAGCCAAGGCCGTAAATAGCTTACTCGTGTAAGCTGTTACACTTCTAATGCATTTAAGCATATGTATTAATGTAAATGCATTTGTGGTCCCTGCACCTAATCCATTAGGATTATTAGGATGGAAAATATAAACTCGTTTCATTACAACTCCTCGTAGGTAAGGTTTGACAATAGCAACGGACAAATTTGTCGAAAACCAAGAATTCTGTACATCTCATCTTGTTATCTATCATTGAAATTGTGTGTAAAAATATACGAGTTGATTTAATATAAGTTTCATTGTCAGCGTGATGGCGATGCGATGGTTTAATTGCTTTTAAGCGTAAGGGAAAAGATTATTTAAAAATACCGTAGGCGTGTCCGTGTGCCCCAGGTTTACCCCTAAACACAAATTTTTGTTTTGAACGTCCCAACTTTAACGGTCCTCATAGAATCCTTAACTTTCCAAAAAAAATGCAGATTGAACTAAAATACTTTTTTTATTTTCATTAAAACGATCAAAAAATGTTTTAAATCATGTTCCACGATTAAAGTTCATTATAATATCTTCGATTACTTACTCTTATTATTTTTTACGTCTTTCATATTCCGTTAAAAATTGCAGTGAAACGTTTGAAAGTAATTTTATTAAATTATATTTAAAAGCCGAGTCTCGTTTTAAATGCCTGAAATTGTACTTAATTATCTTTAGCTTTTATTCGCAAAGAGCTTTTTTTGTAGCAACAGCAAGAATAGCTTAAGGTTTATAGTCGACGTTATCGATGAAACGAATTTAATTAATTAAATTTTTTGGCACATATCCGTTTATCTGCAACGACATTTTAAAAAATAACTTTAAATAAATTTTTGAGATAGGCACGTTATTCATCTGTAATTTCGTAGTCAATTTCGAATTTTCGAAAACTCGATTATTCTTTGTTCGTAGTAGGTACTTAACTTGTCGGTCACTGTACATGCATTAAAGCGATTTTAGCTTTTACGAAAGAAAACCGTCGATATCGGTCTCAAACGGATCATTAATAGATATAAAGATGTGGGTTAAGTATTTGTTACATTTCCACAGTACTTAGTCTTAACACGCCTGCTAGTATCCGTAAAGGGGTAGTTGGGCCTACATCAACAACCACCCCGGGGAGGCATTTAAGCTTTGTTTGCTTTATCAAACTCTCGACTTCCTTCGTTTTTGGTTTTCTTCTTTATTTGAAAGTCGCAGTTGGAATTCAAATCCGTTCTTTGCCTTTAGATCGCGACTAAAGCCTTTACTATGGAATGACTGAATGCATCAAACAACGACTAATGTTATTTTGTTGTTTCAAATCGAAAGCCTTTTTAGGTAGAAGGAAAATTTGTGTACGCCGCTTCGGTGGAAATGTATTGTTCTCGCGCAGTCACACTTTTGAAACTTCATAACCGAGGCTCACGAACAAATACGAATCGATATTTCTTAAATCTATTAGCGGCCCAGGCTAATATACATAAAAAATTAAAATTTTATTTCCATTTAAAACTTTTCGAATTCTTATAAAGCGGTTTAATTTTCCGTAAAGAAATTGTACGGGCGCTGCCGAGATATTTAATATTTTTAAATGTGCCGGAGAATAATTTCCAGCTTTTTCCTCGCACTTGAAGTTTTAATTATGCTTATTAAGTTTTCGTGTTAAATGGAATAAGTTTGTTTTAGTCATAAATAATTTTTAAACGGTCGGGTGAACATTTTCGTTACGTACACGCGGTAGTGCGACTTTCCCAGATTTGAATGTAGGTATTTTAGATGCAGTTTTTGTCAAGTCATGTTTTTGTTTAAATGTTGCGTGAATTATTTAACCGTTTACATTCTTAATTGCAGCCACGTTAAAGATGTTTACAAAGAAAAGGAAAACCGAGCTCCTTAATCAGTGGAGATGTGTTACAAGCGCGGAAGCGTCAGAATTAATTTTCGTTTCTATCTTCCCCTATATCGAACGCATTTCGTTAATTCATCTTTATCTAACCTTCCCGGTTTGACAAGACGTTGCGTGTCTGTTTTATAAAAAAGTAATTTCCGCGATTCCTGTTCTTTTTTTTTTGTTTTTCTAAACGCGAACGTAAGTAGAAGTAATTTTTTTCGAGTAAAAGTTAAATGCTTAACGCTACTTTTGAGATCGGCCGGCATAAGGGCCGCGTTAGAAGATTTATATACTCTGTTGACTTTACGTCGAAGAACAAAAGGAAAAACAAAAAAGATCTGATTACGATACGGCTCTTCAATAAAACACCGAGAATAAAGTTTCTCGAATAAAGCAAGCTCCCTCCGATCAATTTTCTTAAATTTCTGAAACTCGTTATAAGAATTCGGGTCCAAATTCAAACCGGGATATGCAGGTAAAATATAAAGACACGAGTCCACGGCGTCAAATTTAATAAGAAGAAGACTTAATCGCATTCGTAATTTGAACGCTGTATTTCACGGCCCGCTACGATGAAACTTGTTTAATTTACACGGTTATCTCAGCTCGCTGGAATACTAAACGTGAAGAACGAGGAAATTATCGGGATTTATAAGATTTAGAAAATACCGAATTAAATAAAGGAGACCGTGTTTATCTCCTACCGATTTTCAAATCTTAATTAAAATACGATCTATTCAAATACCGTACTTATACTATAAAATATCGGAAAGTCCTATTTACGTACTCGATATTATTAGCTTAATTTCGGAAGTGTCGGCTCGATGTCGTATATTGATATCGTAAAATATCGAAATCGAAGCTTTCGCGAATTTGAAATCGAAAAAATTTAGTCGGCCAACTTATCAAGCAAATGATATTATCGGGATTTGCATATATGATTTGATTTTTCCTAATTTATTCACTCTGAATTCAAAGAAGGCCGTAAAAAAAAATGATCGATCAAACTTAGCCGGAGTCGCAAGTTCTCGTATTTGCTTTGTAAAGTCGAATTTCTGGCTTTCGAATACGAAGCATTGCCCGAGATGAAAAATTATGACAAACAAGAACGTGTTCTAGGCCCCGCAAAAATAAAAAGAACACGAAAACAGACATTTACTATAAAGAAGATAGGAAATGGAGACATTCGCGAGCGGAAGTGGGATAAAAAGTGATTGATGACTGTTTTAGACGCATAGGGATGAAAAATTTTTGCGGAAGCAACGAAGAGGTAAACATTTACTAATTGGAAAGATGTGTTTTACCACGGTATAAATAGAAACTCCCGTTACATCGTCAGTTTACACTTGCGAAAATACAAAAATAATATAAAAGCGCGTCAGAAAAGTGGAAACTGAGCGAAAAGGACATAAAAGGATATTACTCAACTTTAACCTTTGTAATATATCGGCTTTTTCACAAAACACTTGTTGAAGTGAACGCTAATAAAAAATAAAGTTCTACACAGAACAGTTTAATTAATTATACATGTGAAGAATCTTGTCGCTTTTTGAGATTACTTTTTTCTGCTCGTCTTATTACATTTTGTCGTAGATATATCTATTATAATTTTTATTTTGAAAAATTCTCGTGCACGTGGATTGCGTTGCTATTTTTCGTATATTCGAATCCTTATTATTTGACCCCTCAAAAATTTTCAACTAATAATATTAAGAAAAGTTCGGTGTAGGTTTTCCTTTTTGAAAAGCAAATACGGTAATGTTTCGTTCTAACAGAATTAAAAAGTAACACGTGAAGTGAGTATAGGGGTGGGTTCTTAAGATTAAAAAAAGCAGACATTTTTTCCACGATTTTTTATCGAAAAAATGCAAATTAAAAATTTACAAACAAATTTAAAATAGAGATGCCCTTTTTGTCACTAATGGATCAGGCGTTAATTGTTGTGCTTGAAAAATGTGAATCATTGAATCGATCAAACATTTCATTGAAATAATCAAAGATATTAAACGTAGCATTTTCCTTTTACATTTTTTTAAAATGTTGTTATTTAAAATTATTTACGTTTTAGCGAAATATTGGATATTTTTGTACTTACTCATAATGCGATATATTATCCTCCTTAAAGTAGTCCGGTAGTTAAAGGGGGGGTGGTTAACTGCCCTTTTTTTTGCGCACGTCGATAGATTAGACTTCACCCAATCAAAAAGTCCTCTGCCATTTTGGACCTTACCATATCAAATTTTGAATTATCACATTTCGAAATATAGAATTTTAACATAGCCTCTTATGGAAAGTCATTTTGCGGGCTCGCAATATCCATAAATTTGCAACAACTCTTCTGGTGTTGGCGTTATGAAAAACTATAAAACAGTTGGGAAAAATCATGAAGAAGCCAATTTTTCTTGAATAATAGTATCTTACCATACATCTCGCAAAATTATATTGAAAAAAAGGCAAGAAAATGTGAAAGGAAGGAAGTAGAATCCATCTTTCCGTTCAGCAGACGACAAGTCTATAGATATATGTCACTACGTCGGGTGAACTCGGGAAAGGCGCGAAATTAAAATCTTGTTTATCCTCGCATTTTTTAAATTTGCATTGCTGTAACATAATGTTGAACAAATTAAATTCTAATATCATTTCTAATGCTTAGAAGATGTTTTATATCTAATATATAATAGGTAAACTTTGTTAAATTAAATCATTAGAAGAAAAGAAGTAATTATCATTTTTTGCGCGGAAAGACATCATGTACGTTCTTTTGTAATGACAAACAATTTGACTGACTGATCACAGCAGCGCGAAGGTTAGAGGTTAGGGAAGCGAGCGAAAAGGTATCAGCTGTGATTACCGAAGTATGCCGAAGTGAATAAACTGCGAGAGTCGGAATAAACTGCGAATGATTGGAAGAAAAGTTTTTTTACAATTGTTCAGGGTATTAATAATAAATCGTGATGCAAAAAAAATTTCACGCAATGTTCAGAATTTTTTAACGCTCATGATACGTTTTTGAAAAATCATTATAGTTGTTAACTTGATCGCTACCGGACTACCTTAAAATAAACCAGTATTAATTACACAATGATAGTCGGTTTGTTTATTTTGAGCTTTTTAGCTATAATTTATAGTGGTAATCATAAGCGTTATTTTAAAATGGAAGTAGGTGATGCATAATTTTCTAATTAATTTTTTTAGTTAAGTACCTACTTGTAAATAAAATTTTGATTCTAAAGTGCACCATAATTAAAACTTTTTCGATAAATTTAATTATTGCGTTAAGTACATTTTATTTATTTAAACTAGAGGACCTGCATTATATAATCTTCTTCTAACTAAAACAAATGTACGATTGAATTATATGGAGAGAATATACGTCTGAGAGACATACGAAGCTGACCTGAATTTCTAATTAACTTTAAAACAAAGATGATACCTTAAGTTACCTAATAATGTACCGTCATTGGCATTTTAAATGTTACAATACAACGTCTCGTTTTTTTTATTGTTAGCAAATAAAAAAAAAGAAAATGACTGGAAATAAATACTTACCCATAGGTATTTGATAATATAAACGGAATCTGCAAATTGAACTTCTGACACGATTAGTTATACTTTTTTTTGTGAAAGTCAAAATTGATGTATGGGAATGATTGTCGTATTTTTCACCATCATGATTAAAATTTGTAAAAATTAACGTTGAATCCTTATTTTATGGAGTTTTATAACTTCATTTAAATTAAAATAATTGTAATGTCCTGTTTATTTCCCAACAATAAATAATAAGTGACGTTCTTAGCGACATAATTTAAATGGTAATGTACCCAAACATCGATGTACAGGTGTTTAATTTTTATTTTGGTACTGTAAAACGCGTGTTGTAAGTTAGAAATTTGTTGCTTTTTCATTTCCATATATAAAGTTAACTACGTATATTATACGTAATGCAGTGTTGATTTTATAAACAGTGCAGTACAAACTTTTCTCGCATATTTACATATTTAACCCCTCTTAATTAAATTATTATTTAACTAAATTAACAAACATTAACGTAACATTTTTGTTTAAATATTTAACAAATAAATTGCATCGATGTTGTGTGTGTGTGTGTGTGTGTGTGTGTGTGTGTGTGTGTGTGTGTGTGTACACCGTTGTCTAATATATTAGGAATTACAAGTAGGCATTTACTGAAAGAGCTTCGTCCTCAAGATGTTATATATCTATGAATTGAACCGTAGATAATGATCGGAGCTGAAACAGGAAACATTGGCATCTGTCGATTGCTTCTCTTACAGTTAAAGGGCTTGATAGAGACTACGGGAATTTCTCTTATTGATGAGCAAGTGCACCTGACGCCCACACACATTACCAGCTGTCATCTGCTTGAGGTTATGGCAGTGCGGTTATTTGCACGTGCCACCTTCTGTTAATACATAATGCAAACACGTTGCCGCCTGTAACTACCCCTCTAAAGTCTTCTGTACGTCTTGCGATGCCTCATGATACATCATTAGCGTTTTTTAAATTAAGGCGCGGTTTATTTTTCTAGAAAACTCGGTTTATACAATATTGTAAAATGTATTAATAGGTGAGGTAAATTAGTACTCGTTAGGTTCACGGCATTTCACTTTGAAGGTATAGCGGAAAGGGTCGTTTTCTTTAACGTGTCCGTCGCGAAAATATCATTCTGGGGTTCGATGGGCAATTAGTCGAACTAGATAATGTCGATGGCAAAAACTGACATTTTATATAAAATGAAAGGGATGAAGATTTCGTTTTTTTTTAAACCCGTGTTAATTAGTCGTCCGGTTTTATAAAAGTTTTGATTCTTTATGACGTAAAACGGGTGCTACTTAAATGTCATTCCCCGTAATTTTATAAGTTTTCTTACATTAAAATTATTGTTTTTCTTTTTCGAATCGACACGCTAAAGCAACTGAATAGTGTGCATTTTTTACTTTCGAAATTTTCTAATGCAACGCATTGCCGTTTTTTCTTGACGAACACCAAATCCTACTTTAAACGATATTTCATTACTTATAAAAAATCGTTTAGTTTTCGTATAAAAATCGCATAAGTTCCGCAAGAAAAACTGGACAGAGCAGAAAAGAAAAGCGTTAAAAGAAAATTGTACAATCATTAAAAAAAAGATACTGGCATTGAACATATCCAAGCAAACAAGTGCAAAACAGAGTGCACCAAAACAGGATTTTTTGAATTTTCTAAAAATTATAGAAATTACAAAAGAAAATCTGAAAAACTAAAGACTTTGATCAAGACCTTCGACTTGTTTTTCCATTAATCGAATTTACAAGTCGTGACATAAAAATTGTTGAAAGGGGAGGTATTATTCTGTTGTTTTAAACGGGTACCCGGTTTTGTTCTACCCTTGGGACGAAATCGTGTTTTTGTCTCTGGTGAAGTAAAGCTCAATTTATTGAGAGATATACAAACGTTTCGTTCAAAAACTATTATTTTCGATTTTTTAGACGTATAAGGAAGCCTTAATAACCGTTTTTGTACCTAATAAAAATATTTAAAAGGAAAATATCTGTAACAGTTCAAAATTTTCGTAGCCGGTTTTGCCCCGCTTTTCCCTAATAGAAAAAAATGTATTTATTTCCTGCGTTTTGGACAAAAGTGTAATCAATTGAATTCTTATTTATATATCGTTTTCACGAAAATACCCTATGGCATTCTGATTCTTAAACTTAAAATCTAACAACTATTATCGTTGACCTAGCATAATTCAAGTGTTCTGTTGTAGCTTTAGTAGTGTTTTCCTTACGCGCGTAGCCGCACGTATTTTGTTGATTGGAAATGAATTAAAAATTATGTTGGTGCTTTTTGTGTATGTAGTAGGTACATTTATTATGGTGTGTGCTTGTGCGGGCTAGGACTCGCAATCTGTTGAAGTATTAATTAAATCAATAGACACTTAGTTAAATATTAAATTTTCAATTAATTTTTGTTTCAGGTAAACTCTTCCCGTGTCTATATTTTCGTGAATTTTTACTTGTAAATCAATATTTATTTACAACCACAATGCGTTGACGTACCTTCGAGTTACGATTAAAATTCAAACCGTGTTCAAAAATAAACTCGTTAATTATTTATAGGTATATGTAGGGGAGACCGGGGCACAGTGGTCATATTTGGAAACAATTTGTTCTATTTTGAAATAAACAACATATAATAAGATGACATACGTTGCTCAATACTTTATAGACATTTGTCTACTAAATGACCCTACTAGTTTTACAAAAAAACATATTTATTCATTGTTTACAGATATTTAAAAAATATATGCGTAAGTGACCACATATACTGGGTACACTGGTCACGATAAAGGGGTACAGTGGTCACTATTTTTTATAAAAGAGCAGTTTGATTACATAAACTAAACTTAAATAGCAAACTTGAAATTAAAATATAAAGTCTAAATTAATTAATAATACCTACTTAATATAGTTATATATATACTTATACCAATAAAAATAAACTTAAAACTTAACATACATTATAAGATTCAAAATCATAAGAAAATTTAAAAGAACTATTTATTCTTGCGGTTCCTCCAGTATTTAGTGGGGTCAAGCAAAATTAACTCAACATCTTTTTTGTCAACATTAACAATATCTTCCACAGGTGGAAAAACAAACTTATCCATGTGTTTTCTTAAAAATGAAACTACAAGTTCATCTTGAAGTATTTCTTTTACTTGACCAATGTAAAATTTTAATTTTTTTTGTCGTAAAACGCACTAATACAAAACCGTCAATCTTGATTTCTTCACAAGTACCTACTTCGACATTTTCAAACGACATATCACTGTCTGTTGAATTTGAAAGTTTCAAAATTGACTCACAGACAAAATTGACCGTTGACTAACTGACCGTTCAAATAAAAACATGTAAAATACACTTACATTCATAAGAATACTTTATATCTTACTGTAATAATGCATATAAAATCATGTTTACTGATGGAGGCCACAATAAAAATATTGGGGCACAGTGGTCAACCCTTTTGAAGCAAAAAGCAGTGACCATAGAACCCCGTAAACCTTGTGACCACTGTGCCCCCCATAACTAACCTTAATTTTTTTTTGTAAAAATTTATTAAATATAATAATAATTTTCTAACTTTTTTATCAACATTCTATTCGTCGTGGGTTAATAATTCATATAAAAACATTGGATTTGCATATTTAGATCAAAATATTAGTTGAAATAAAAAATTGAAACTTACCAATATTTTACAACATGTGCACTCTAATAACAAACAAGAATTAAACCAAAAAGTATAAAGTTTTCAGTTTTCAAACTTTGCAAATCTGTTGATAATAAGTTTGTTCATTTACTCACAGATGGAGAAACCTATTTATGAAGTTGTTTAAAAGTTATTGGAAAGTGACCACTGCACCCCTATGACCAGTGTGCCCCGGCCTCTCCTACGATGTATTTAGGAGTTTTTATTAACGCCTACATAATATGTACTTGTAACCACGATTGCAACTGACGGTTATTCTAATATCAATACGACTATTATTTTAATATTAATGACTTTTACCATTAATTTACGCTAATAGTTAAAAAAAGGTTACATAAGAAAATTAAAAAGGTTATAAGAATTGATAAGAATAACAATGATACGTGCAAATAAATTGATTAAGAATCGTTTAACAATTAGTAAAACTTGAAGTAAATATTTTTCAAGACATAAGCCTCAAGACATGGGCCATAACCTCAAATAATTTGGGGTAATCGGTCTACGTAACGAGTAACAAGTGTCCATGGCCAATAAGCTCCATTTTGGCTAAGTGAGTTTTTTGATCGATTGCCTCCAATTTTTTTGAGGTTATGGCCCATTTATTCACTGGAAAATTTCACTTCAATTGAATCATCCATACTTAAAACGGTTACGTGTCTCGACGTCTGGCGATAATTCTATGTGCGAGTTAACCAGTACATATTAGCCTTTTAAATGCGGGGTATGTGAATTCAAAACTCGTTTTCGCGATCTGAACGTTTCCTTGTTAGTTCAATGATTGGTTATTTTTTTTTAAGTAGTTTTTGTTCAATTACAACAGTTCTTTGAAGTTTCATTTTTTGGAACAAAGGCAATATCGATAATTTCGCTTTGTCAATCAAGTACGAGCTTTGAACTCCATTTTATCTTTTGATATTTTTATCTCGTATTTAAATATTTGGTATAAATTTATATCCCCAATTAAAATTTGAATTAATCATCATGCGGTTTTTTCAATTTCTATTAGGATTACACCATCTTTTTTATAACGGAGTAAACTTTATTATAAAATCTTGTTAATAAAAACGTGGGAATTTTTATAATAATCTGTCGGAAACATAATTTTGAGTTTTGATTATGAAATTGGTCTTATTTTAACCCCTCCCTCATTATTTATTTTATTATTATCGGCACAAAAAAAGTTTCAAATAAAAGTTGTAAGAATTTTTACAAAACATATTTTTATCGTATTTAGAACGTTCTCTGGAAATAATTTTGGTATGATATGATTTCATTGAGATGCTTCCCCGATCAAATTATAGTTAAAAAAAGAAATTAGCCGGACTACTTTATTTTGAAATGTGTCATGCAAGACGTGGATGGAATTTTCTGCCAAACTTTTTAATCAGTTTAATTTTTCTTTGCCCGCGGTTTTAAACAAGTAACTAATTTTTACATGCCCGTCATTTTCACTGACACGCTTTTGTCGGACATGACCAACTGCTTTTTCATCGAAGAGACACTTTTGCACATTTAAAGTGCAATATCACAAAAATTGTCAAAAAAAAACTAGACATGTATAACATTATATGGTCTTAATCGGAGATAAGGGGCCCACTCGAAAATGTCATAATATGCAGGGTGTTCCATTAAAAAAAAACACTCAAGTATTATTTGTATCACGTGACCTATGCACGTGTACTCTTACAACTTTTATTTGAAACTTGTTTTTGCGCCGGTAATAATAAAATAAATAACTAATAACTCGGTACCATTTTTTATAACAATTGTTAAACGTATTCTTACATGCATTTCACAATACGGTCCCCCCCCATAAATATTAATCTAGAATCATAAACTAGAATCAAACGTGTAAATTAATCGAACGTCTTTATTCAATAAAACTCGGAAAACGCGAAGCATTATTATTTTAATAGCTTTCATTTAAGATCGTTGTTATAAAAACCTAGGTACTATTTTAGCGCCCCTTAACGCCGTTTAATGTCATAAAAATAACTTCCTAAAATAACAATTTAAGAGAACAAGTGCAATCTATCGTGAAAAACGTTGAAAAGGTTGAAATCAAGAGGTATGTTCTGATAAGTTACGGACCAAAGAGTCCATATTACGGGCTTTGCCTTCCGTGAAAGGATATCGAGGCGTATAGGCGTCGTTACAATGGATATTCAGCAGTCAGTTTGGGTTATGAAAACCCCGCAAATCCTGTGTATCCACTATTCTCACCATTTGACTTTCCCAATAGGTTCATTCAAACATGATACTACCTTTATATTTTTGGAAAGTAGGCCGTCATAAAAGATTCACGGAGTTTACGAGATCTTTAAATTCGGACCTCGAAAAACCGAAGCTGTTTCCGATTTTGTCGATGTAGAATATTAATGAGAATAAATTCGGAGCTCTCCCGTAAACAGGCGGTTAAATTATATTTTACAAGGGAGTCGCGTAATGCAACTAGGTGGAAATAAGAAGTATCTTGCGATTCCATTGTCTGCTGCAGGTAACAAAGTAATTATTAAATAAAGCTTTCAACCGACTATAATTTCAGACAACACACAGCAAAAACGTAATAAAGTACTTCCTCTGGATTTTGTTATAGAATTACTGCAGGAAGGAAAACCCAACATGCACAATAAACGACACGAGAACATTTTTCAAGTTGAAACGCGACCCAAGTGTTGTTTGCTTCAGTCTGAAATATTGCCGTAAAGAAAGATGTACCTACAAGAAAAATGATATCCGTAACCCAGATTTCTGAACAGGAATATGCTCAAATTTTAGAAATTACTTATCGTCATGTTGAAACTTTCATTTGTTTTAGTTGGACGGGATGGGGGGCGGGAGATTATTACAGTAATTTTATATAAATTTAAAATTTAAGTGTTAAATCGTTATTTTGTCTCAAATCTATCTATCAACATATTCTAAGGTGCTTTAAAAGCACCTAATTAAAACAGTACATACCTACTTATCTATTTAAAAATTCTTTAAAAGAAAACGTTTTAATTTATACTCGAGAAAATATAATTAAATATTTGTAGGTAGAAAATGAATTCGTAAACATCTTCGCCTTGGAAACTGTTTAATCCGCCTGTGTTGGAAAAAGTTTCGAAGAAATGCGCTTTGAATTGAGGTCTTAATTCATTCCGTTGAAAAAGTTTGTTGTATGTAAATAAATTTTCGGTCGGAAGAAAAGCTAGAGCGCTAAAAGTTTTAATCGGCCATAAAATATGTATTTCGATAAATCGATATACTTAATATTGTTAAGTTCTGTTCATGACTGCAACGGTTTAATGCCTCCCCTTTAATTTATTTTTAATTAGTGCGGCTGTGTGCATGGCAAGGCGCCAGGAGTGTGTTGAAGTTTTGGCTTCGGCTCCGGGTACCGGAAACCCTAATACTTTGACGGAACTCCACCTCCCGTCGAAGTTTAGTAATTACGCGAAAAGGCTGTCGTTTTTAGGCCCTCGTGTCAACAAGACCTCCGCCTACGGAATTAGTAGATCCTCTTCTTCCGTATCCTACGAAAATAGGGCAGCGTCTTCGAAGTCGCTTCCTTTTCAAATCCATTTTCACTCGATTTCATTTAATTTTTCCGAAATAAAATATCCTTTTAAGCTGCCTTAACTCTGTCGTCATTTAAACGTTGCGGATTTTAAAATATTTACGTAGGTACATTTAGGTACAGTTGGGTAATGTAATAAACGTAGAGTAGCGGTCTCAAATTTCCTACCGAAAATTTAATTATAGATACTTTCTAAACACGCGTATACCTACTATACCGATTATTTCGTTCGAGTAAATAATTGAGAGCCAATGCGAAAAACTCGGTCGCTTTCCATCAACTTCAGCTGTTCGTCTTAAATTAATTGTCTCTTAATTTCTTTGTTCTTATTTTAATATTGGATTTTTATTTTTCTTATTACCTAATACGTGTTTATCAATGTCGGCTTAAAAAAAAAAACGTTTTATTTTCTTCATTTAAAAAGAAAATTAAGCGTAAGTATCTACAAATATCATGCGTAATTAATGTTCCTTTTTTATACGGCACGAACTATACCTACAGTTTTGATAATGATATGTCAATGAATAATTAGGAAGGAAAACTTTCAATTAGTCGTAATAAGTTCTAAGTGGCGTGCAACGAGATCTTGGGATAATGACACGAAAATAATGGTGTTTGTAGAAATTATTACAATTACTCTTTGGGGACAATGTTAATTATAGGGTGTATTATTTTCATTACATTATAGACGTATTTAATTGTTTGGAGATCGAAAGCTTTTTATGTTTTAATAATAATAATAATCGTTTGGTCGGAAGGTTAAGATTTATTGTTGACAAAAATAGGGGGCCGTGATAAATTATGAATTAAATGAATAGGTACCGGATTTTACATTTTTAATTATTTTAACTTAACAGATTTGTATTACATAAGGGCAATTTACCGCTCGACCTAAGGGATGGGGGGTAAACATCCAAGGGACGCAATGACACTTTACTCCATAATAATACGTATGATTTTTTCGGCACTTTCACAATTTTATTTCAGAACATTTGATTCGTTTGAAATATTTAAGTAATATTTGTTTAGCCGGGAAAAGCGCGGAAGCGTTATTTTCCGCTGTTTCGGCGATGGCCCGGCTGAATGCATTGTCTGCCGTTTATTTTCGACAATAAAAAATCGCACGACCAGCGACAAAAATGACACTTTCGGACGACGGTGCCGAAAAAAGAATTCGATCAAAATTTACAATGTTTTTTTTTTACGTGGTTGCGTCCTCGCGATTGTTAAAATTTTCCTCATTTGTAGGTTCGCGAATAGTTAAAACTCAGATTAATACTGTATTTACTATGTTTATCATTTGATGTTTGAACTTTTCGAATCGCGACAAACCAATCTGAACGACACCGGTCGAACTTGGATCGAGTTTGATGAGATTTGAGAGACGTTTTTTTTTTCTCGGATTAGGATTTAAAACCGTAGCGTAGGGCTCCTCCGTGTCAGGATTGACATGATTAAAGTTTCCTATCGGCTCGGTTGAAACTGCTTACCTTAGTTTAGGCAAAACAGTATCCTATATTATAGGATGCGGTGGTAAAACACCAAGCAAGAAATCAACCGTTTTGTTTTTACATTATTAATATTTGGCATTTGCGTTTCATCTCGTTATTTTTCTCCCAATATGTATGTTTATTTACATATATTACAGGGTACAATTATTTGTTTTATATTATGTTCGTGTTCGTTTCAAAAGAAAATCGAAGGGAAGATTGAATTTTCATTTAACTTTTGCTTGATTGAATTTTTAGCGAGTATGCACCTATATTACGCGTTATTGATTTTTCTGGCATCTTATACTTATGTTCGCATATTAGGCGTTCTGTATATGTAAATTTCATTAAACTTAGAGGATAGCGTCGAATTTTCGTTATATCCGCGTAATTAACAATACAGATGTTATCGGTTATCTTATAATTGCCATATACATCAATGGTTTGGTTTAACATTATTGGCGTTGGGTCAGATCTAACAAATTCCAACTTTTTAAAAACACCGTGTCACCAACTCAACGCACCCTTTTTATGGCGGCTCTTAAAACTAACACTTTTATATTTCATTAATAATGTATGTTTTCTTTGACGGTTTAACCTTTCGAAAAGAATAGAACGAGAAGCGTCCTCTGCGCTTATCTTTAACTTGATGTTATTTATTTAACATAAACGCTGCGAACTTTTACGAGTAGATGATCGATTAAAGGGCGTTATTAAATTCGAATTTTAATTTGGTAAATGACGATTATCTGTTGTCGTTGCGCGTCGCATTTTTTAGTTCTATAAATTAGGAATTAACAAAACGATTTTTGAAACTTTTACAAGCCGAACGTGACCTATTCTGATTCGTTTCAAAATAAAAATTTTAGTGTTTTGGGGTTAAAATATACGGTAACAAATTGTCTTCGGAAGGTATATTTTTTACTGTATATAGATCTTGTACATTGGACGTGTTATAAGAGAATTCTATAATAAAAATATACAAATTTATATTTATACCTTTGTATAGGAAGGAGATAAACATAAATTCGGAAATAAGGTTTAGGAATATAAACTAAAGTCGGGGAAATATTTTATTTTTTTCCCTTTTGTTTCATGGCCAACGCCGACTATACGTACAGTGGAGTAGGTCGGTTTTATTTGCTTTCCTATAATTTTCGGGAAATATCGGCGAGGATGGCATGTCTGCAGTTCATGAGTAGAAAATGCGCCAAGAGTAGGGCATAAGTAAAAGACATAAATAATATCCCTGAAGGGAATAGGCACTCCGAATTTCAAATCTGGTGAGAAACAAAGCGCAAAACTCTCTACCGGCGTATTTAATAAATATGCATTTATTCGTTTTTGTCTCGTAATTTTCATTTAGATGTGTTCGAGTTGCTCATATTTTTCTCGGCCCGTAACTTTTTACCGTATAATAAAATTGAATCTGCACCATCTACGGAATTCTTCCAGTCGCGCATAACGTGTTCTGCTAAAACTTTTATATGGCCCTTTGTAATTGAACCGGCGAAGCAGGTGAGCGGAAAACTAGGATGTAACTAGACTTTTATACAAGTAATGACTTTCGTGCTTGTTCATTTTAGACTTTGATTACGCCATAATTGCATCGGGTTATTTTCAATTTCGCCGCCGCGCCCGGATAAAGCTATTCGTTTTGCGTGTTAACGTGCTGCACTATACAACGTTAAAATACAATATTTATTATTAGCCACTACAAAATTTTGTAATTAAACATTCCGCTCCTAAATATTTTGTTAGGTACCTAATTAAATCTTGTTCGTTCATTTAGCTTATTAATTTTTGTATTTTGCGCAATAAATTTTATTAAGAAGTGTCTTTTTGACTAAAACTATTGACGCGACATTTATAGGAACGTTCACCGCCCGTATTCACCTTGTTGAAGTTAATAGTCAACTAAATAACCGCCTGTTAAGCAAAATGAGATCGTCAAATTTAACTGTTATTCGCCAACTAAAAATATTTTTGGATAGATTTAATTGTGTTGGTAGCAGATGACACTTTTAAATACAGGGTAAGTTTATACAGGGTGTTAGTGAATTAATATCGCGGAAAAAAAACTGCGGGTAGGTAAGATTAAAACGAACAAAAAACCTAAATAAAAGTTTTTCCTAAAATCAAAAATTTTCGAGTTATTGCTATTATTAATTTGATAATCGTTTTACTCGGGTAAAGATTAAAGATTTAAGAACTTTAAAGATAAAGATTTAAAGATCCCTTTAAAGATTTTTAAGAACTCGGAAAGTGAAACTGACTGTTGGGTTAGCAGCTAAAACATCTGTACTCTTTAATTTATGACCCCCGTTGTAGGAGAGAGCCGATCGTTGTGGATATTTTCATTTATGAATGCAGTTCTTATTTTCGGTTTACACGTAAAAGTTACATTACTTTATTTAATATAATTAATAACATGCCTGTTTTTTGAACAGTTACGTTTAATATTGAGAAATTTGAACTAAAAGGGGTGCCAGTACTAGTTTTATGATTTTGAGAAATTTCGACGGGCCTTTAAAGTATAATTAAATGCAAATAGGTAAGTAGGTACTTTATTTTTTGTTTTTTTTTACCAAACATAAGGATCAAAAGCAAAATTTAAAAACTAAACATTCCATAATGACGCAATGAGTGTTAGTAACTTTCAGTGTTATATCGAGTTTTTCAGTTTTTTTTCGAGTTATTTCACAAAAATTAATTAGAAATTTTATTAGAACAACACATGCAAATGTGAAAGATAATAAAAAATAAAATGAATAACAAATAGCTACTTAGATATCTACTGAAATAAGGAAACATTTTGAGTATATGTTACAATACAACTTGTCAATGACCGCAAAAGATATTTACGACTTCAACCCCTACAATCGTTCCTGTTAGTAAACAGGTTAGTATCGTAGTAACCTAATGGAATGCCAGCTGAGATAACTGTACTTTTCGGAACCCACCAATGTCACTTGTTGAAGTTTAAATAGGAACAACTGGTTTAATTTCTCGGACAAAAACACCCTCCCCCCTCAAAAGTAAATTTGCTCAAATCAAAAAATGTTACTAAGATTTTTTGTTTGTATTAGTCTCAGGTACATGTACATTTCTTCCACGACATTAAATCACTAACACCCTGTATAGAATTGTGATATAGAAAATAATAGAACTGTTAAATTTCTCATGGTGGTGCATGCGAGCCTATATATACTCCAAATATTGGAACCCTATGCACCCTATGCTATAGTATAAAATGATTGAGTAGTTTCTAACAATTGCTGTCTATTTTGTGGCAATGTAATAAATTGATGTCGTAATTCTGCAATTGCTGTTATAATTTTTACAACAATTCGAGAAATTGTAGGCCGCGAAATAACAAACAAAGGTTAGGTTAGTAGTAATAAGATTGATAGTGTGACGTAGGCTTTATGCTTGGATCCCTGAATTGTGTGTAGTGGACCCTTATCTTATTATGCATTATAATAATGCGATACAGTTTAAAGAGGCAAAGGAACGTGCTTGAAGTAAGCGACAAATTAAAAAAAAAAGTATATTAAGAAAGAGGAGCCTGCGACATCTTTGACGGATTACCTAATTGTTCTACTTAACCGTAACCATTTTAATTTGCCTTAAAACAATTAAAAAAAGTTGTTTGTTCACTTTTAAGTATTTTGGTCGAATTTAACTATTCATTTCGCATGAATCATTTAATCTTACTTTAAATAGATATTGTTAATTGTACGCTCGAATGTGTAGCGTGCCGGTGTTGGCTGTATATTGAAGGTGTAGTTCAATTATCAGTTTCAATGGTTTGCTTATTAATTCGCCGTCACTAACAGATGCGACAGAACGCAACACGCATCGCAATAAGTAACTAATCTGGAACGATTGCAATTTTCAGTTCTTTATCTTGCCACTACGAATGTCGAGCTTAATTAAATTTTTTCAATACCGTCTTTAGAAAAAGAGCGAGAACTCTCAGACACTTGGAATACTTATTTGAATTTTGCAGCCGTTTAAAACGAACCGATAATATAAAAAAAGGCAATCCGAACAAGAAAGATTTCCAATAGCGAGCAGGTCCTGTTTTGTATTGCATTAAAAATCCATCTACCTAACCGCATACGATATGGAATTGCCCTTATATTCTTTTGTGATCCATCGTTGGGGTAATAATCTACAGGCGCGAAAGGAACTCGAAAAAGAAGGCGCTAGTAAAAACTGTAGAATATTTCATACATCCGCAACCGGACTTAATATTCAGTCCACAATCGTTGGAACAATGCAGCGCTCCTGTTTTTGCCTCCACTAACGTATTCTGCAGCGCTATTTTATCCCCTAGGTTTCTTGCATCTCTAAAAACCATATAAAGCGCATAAATAATTAATAAGATTCGTTCTTGTACTGTCTGAATATATAGAATTGAAATTTATTAATTCAATTTAAAAGATTCGTTTAATTTGTTGTTACGACGCTTTCGAAATGAACAGTACACGTCACGATGCAGTTCGTAACCGTCGAAGCTTGGAAGTGGGTGTAAGAGAGTATGCGTCCGGAGGGAGGATATAATGGTGTTATAGTTTTACACCTTAATCCCCGAAGGTCCAGTCTGCCGAAGTAAATTGTCCCAGAGCAAGTATGAACTCGATGAAGCGGGCACCGTCCCACTAACTGACTTTACCTTGGGTACGAGGTGTCCACGTGGTGTTCCGACGCTACCCTTTAAACGTCTCATCTATTAAATTGTCATTTTACATGCAACATCTTGTGGCGCGTTAAATTTGCAACGTTCCGTTAATTATGTTGACGTAATTTACCACGCCGTTACAGCAAATCATAGAGCGTTTCGTTTATATTCTCGCAATATTTTGCGGGAACATGCGTGACAAGATTTCGGATACATACAAGTTATTTTAAATAGACGCGCAAACTATTAACACGAACCGAGGATGTAGTGAAACTTCCACCTCTAATTATAACATTGTTATGAAGTAAATGCTTTATTCCGAAATGAACTCACGAACTTTGTGTGTAAGCAGTAATAAATATGGAAACTTTTGCGAATGTTAGTAGGGGAACCCTGTCATCTTATATTAGTGATGGTTTGAAATAGAGAACTTTCAAGTTACGAACCATGCATGACGACTAGAAACTACGTTATAACCTTAGATAAAGATCAGATAATTTTAGGGGTGTAGTTCTAAATGTTATCAGGGAAATATGTTCTTGACGTTCTTAAATATCGTTTTGACGATTACGGGATACATTTTCATCTAAATGTTTAGATTAGGAGTTGCTCGGAAGCGAGAGAGTTTCGGTTGCCTTATAGTTTAGGTGAACGCTTTCGAGAAATTTTAGTTTTTACGCAATGTTAAATATTTTTATCTAAAATGGAAATAGCGAATAGGTACCTACTTATATAGATATATTATTTTGTAGGTCGGGATTACAAAATTAAAGTTGTTTTCTCATAGAACAATATCGACGACGTTTTGGCAAAACGTCTTAAGCGACAAAAAGCAAATTTTACGGGAACGCACATTTTGCGTTGCAGCTTGCCCGTAAGCGAATACCTCCTGGAAACCGCGTATTTATATAGGTACGTTTTATACCTTAAACACCGGCGATTGGGCCGTTAAAAGAATGTGCAACGTTCTTATCTCGAGGAACTCTGCGAACCTATCGAGTTTCGTTCAAATCTGAATTTCCCGGTTGCCCGCGTTTCCTTGTAAGTGTTAATTCGACTTAAAAGATTAATAAAGCCATGTTAATTTTTATAAAACAAGCAACAAATTCACACGTGATGTAAAAATTAGATATATGACTTTTATTTGAACTAGTAATTGAATAAATATTTGACCGCGACTGTACCTCTATTAGTTTTTATATAAGTACGTATCTATAAATAAATGTTTTAGTATATATTGAAGATGCTGTTGTGGCCGATATGGAGCAGTGCGAATCAGAATTCGAAAGTATCGAGACGTATTAGAATAACGTGCCTTTTAGTGATTTCAGTTGAAATAATTTCGGCCACATCCTTCCCAAACCCATCCTTTAAAGTGGTCGAATTTTAAGTAATTACTGGGGGGCAAGTAAATGATTTTATTTTTATTTTTTATTTTTTTATATACAGTCCAGCTTATGTACTACCAGCGTTCGTTATTATTACCCAGATGCCATAACGAATTAGTGGTTGTAATAACAACATATTTTCAGATATTATTATACCAGACTAATCAGAAATTTTATTATATTAGTTATATACGTATTTCTACGAAACTACGTATGCCAGGTATTTTTTTCATTTAATTTCTACCCTTTTCTTTTACGAAAGCTTTAAAGGAATGTAACGAAAGAAAAATCAAATAATTATTAATTTTGTGGTTATTGTAATTTAGGTTAAAAATAATACACAAAAATAACATACCTAGTCCTTTAGTTTAATTGATTTTCTACTTTGTTTAATTAGTAATAGGTTCATTTTATAATTTACATTTCGACAAACGTTTATTTTAAAATAAAACAACCCATTATTTTGTTGAAACCAAAATCTCATAAAAATTATAAAATCAATTAATAGGTAGGCAAACGTTTTATTTATCGAACAATATTATCCATCTGTGCAATGGTAATTGAAACAAACTGTAGGTGTTATAATGAACTTTGAACCAACAATACCTATAACAGCATATGTTGCTTAATTAAAAAAAAACTATACGTAAACAATTATCTTTAAGCTGAAAATGTAAAAATTATCTTATAATTAGCGTACGGAATTATTTACGTATTACCAAATAAAAATGTAAATTAAATTTTCCGCTGAAACGTTATAGTGCACCAGACTAAACTGCTAAAATAAAAAGCCGATACAGAAATTTGCATTTATGCGTAAAGGCTCTAACTACGAAACCAATTTGCATTTTGTGCCGGTCGAGAATACCATTCCAGTAATGTTCCATTTAAGCAATGTTTATACATGTGAGTCGCTACTATACTTGATTAGCTGCATGATAAATTCGGCCGCATTAATGCATTTCCTATTATGCGCCATGGAGCTCATAATCACCTACACAATCAAATCTGCACCTAATTGTGCTAAAATATTATCGGGATGCGCGTTCTTGACGTATTAATTTAAATTATTGCGATGCCACGAACGTAAATGTTAGATTTTCTCGAAACGATTTCCGTGCGGGTTATCAAAAAAAAAAAATTTTTAGGTTTTGAAGGCATTTAAATTTCTTAATTAACGTAGGAAGATAAAGGTTGTATTCGTGTTTTGGGACGCAATTAGTTATTTAAATCTTGGCTTTAAAGGTCAAAATAGGGGATAACGGCATGTTAAACTTGAGAAAATTTACAATTTAATTGGGGAAGAATCAAACGGACAATGATTTTCTAATTTAGCCGGCAAACAACGTATAAAATTTAGCGGAGAAAATGAATAGTATTGGATATTCCTTTTGTTGTAATAATCGATCGAGATTTCCCGGATTTAATAATTTTGTTTATTGTATTCCTTAATTTGTTATTTAATAATATCGTTGCGGATTTCATGTAAAAATTTCGCCATTTACAACATGCACATGTTCATCAGAATATATTAAATATTGATCTTGATTTTATTCAGATTTTTGTGAACGATAATACAGATGATATCTCAGATTTTGGAGATGATCAAGCAACCATACGACCTTTTGCGACGACTTGTTTCTCGTCTACCGGAGTTATCAAAGTGACATGGCCGTGTTGATTGTTTATAACAGGTGGGTTGAAAAGTTCGTAGGCTAACATAGTAAAACATATTTTTTTGATAATTTTTTTTTATTCAATACAGTTGCTTTCGAGGGCGATACAACGATTATAGCGGTCATACAATTTTTCGATACCATTTTTAAAGTAAGATTTCTCCTTATCCTTAAAATAGGCCTCAGTTTCGGCGATTAGCTCTTCATTAGTGCTAAATTTCTTTCCAGCGAGCATTCTTTTAAGGTCTGCAAACAAGAAAAAGTCACTGGGGGCCAGATCTGGAGAATACGGTGGATGGGGAAGCAATTCGTAGCCTAATTCGTGTAATTTTGCCATCGTTTTCCTTGACTTGTGACACGGCGCATTGTCTTGATGAAACAGCACTTTTTTCTTCTTCAAATGGGGCCGTTTTTTCGCGATTTCATCCTTTAAACGCTCCAACAACGCTGTGTAATAATCGCTGTTGATGGTCTGGCCCTTTTCGAGGTAATCAATGAATATTATACCACGCGCGTCCCAGAATACTGATACCATAACCTTCTTAGCAGACTGTTGCGTCTTTCCACGCTTTGGAGCCGGTTCATCGCGTGTAGTCCACTCGGCCGACTGTCGATTTGACTCTGGAGTGTAGTGATGGAGCCATGTTTCGTACATTGTGATATATCGACGGAAAAATTCGTCTTTATTACGATTTAATACCACTAAACATTGCTCCGAATCATCAAAACGTTGCTGCTTTTGATCGATTGTGAGCACGCGCGGCACCCACTTTGCACACAGCTTTCGCATGTCCAAATATTCATGCACGATATGTCCAACACGTTCCTTTGAAATCTTTAGAGTCTCAGCTATCTCGATCAACTTCACTTTACGATCATTCAAAATTATTTTGTGGACTTTTTTGATATTTTCTTCGGTAACAGCCTCTTTGGGGCGTCTTCGATGCTCATTTCGCCTCGTTTAAACTTAGCAAACCACTTCTCAACGGTTGATTTGCCTGGTGCAGAGTCCGAATAATGTTTATCAAGCCAATCCTTGGCTTAAACAGTATTTTTTTTCGTCAAAAAGCAATGTTTAATCAACACACGAAATTCTTTCTTATCCATTTTTAAACAATAACAAAAGTTGCTTTACTCACAATGCTATATCTCACGAAACAATTGACCGGAAGTTGTGAAATTTATACACGTGTCTTTCAAAGGTTAGTACTAACAAAAAATCATATGAATCTAATCCTAGTAACGCTATCTATGTGTCAGCCTACGAACTTTTCATCCCACCTGTTAAGTATCAGGTCTACCGGCTTAAATCTGCTGTTTTGTAGGTCAAAAAAAACACGTTTTCTCAATAGACAAAGTACTGGCCATCGCTAATTACACATTTTTTCCATCTCTCGGGCAATTTGTGGATACCTTACCAAAAGAATGCCCCCCCCCCTTTTTTTTGAGACAAATCACTTATCGAGCCATTTTCGGACGTTTTCGTAGGAATCCAAGTGTTCCTCAGCAAGCGAGTGGCCCATCGACGAAAACAAGTGGTAGTCGGAAGGTGCCAGGTCTGGTGAGCAAGCCGCATGGGGTAGCGGCTCCCAGTCGAGTGCCTCCAAGTAGTTACGGACCATTGTTGACGTGTGCGATGGATCATTGTCGTGGAGAAAAATCAGCTTGTCATGTCTTTTCTGATATTCCGGCCTTTTTTTCACGCAGAGCACGGTTCAATATTGATCAGTTGTTGGTGGTAGCGATGAGCATTGACAGTTTCATCTGGTTTCAGCAGCTCATAATAGATGACACCCTCCTGATCTCACCCAACGCACAGCATTGTCTTCCGTCCGAAGTGATTTAGTCTTGAGGACGATGTTGATGGTTGGCCAGGGTTAACCCACGATTGTTTGCGTTTAGGATTCTCGAAATAGATCCACTTTTCGTCGCCAGTAACGGTCCGACGCAGAAACGACTTTCCTTTTTTGTCTGGCAAGCAAAATTGCGCACGTGTTTTGGCGTCGCTCCCATCTGCTGATCGGTCAATTCGTGCGGGACCCATTTTTCGATTTTTTGGACCTTTCCCATGGCACGTCGGCGATCAGAAATGGTTTGTTGAGCGATACTCAATTGCTCGGCACGCATTTTTTTGCGATTGCTCGTCGTCGTCGTCAAATAGAGCCTGCAATTTACCGTCCTCAAACTTTTTAGGCCGATTTTCACGCTTCTTGTTGGTAACGTCGAAATGACCGTTTTTGAACCGACGAAACCAGTTTGCACGTTGTTTCCGATAGAGCACGGTCGCCATAGGTCTCCACAAGCATTCGGCGCAATTCGACCGTCGATTTATTGAGATTGAAGCAGAAAAGCAAAGCTGTCCGCATACGCTCCTTTTTTTGGCACAAAACACGACATGATTACCACAGGAAAAATTTATGTTGCTCTTTGAAATTGCCGTTGTTGTGCGCTGATTAGTGTTGACAGATGTAAAACGCATGAAAATAACAATGTGGCGGTTCGATAATAGTTTTATATGTCCACTTACGCTAGTTATGAGCAAACAACGGATGGATTTAAGCTGGTAGACCTGGTCGAGGATTTTTCCGTTTTCTGTTGGCTAATTCAGCAAACAATAGAGAACGACGCGACGTAACGAAGCCATTGTTATATCAGTGCGAACGCGTCAGTAAAAGATTTTCGGTCGTTCTTACAAAAAGTACTTTCGATGTTGTTGGTTGTAGATGGACCGTTTAAAATTTACAAATTTTCTTGTTTAATAGGACGTGCGTCTATTCCATTTCTATCTGTAGCGCTTTTCAAAATAAATGGAGCGAATACCGTAATTACCTCGTTCTACGTAGGATTTTGGCACTAGATCGGTTCAATTTTTTAAATGTAACGTTGTTGTAGTAAGTACGTGCGGCTCGATTTAATTCGTGACGAATTATTGATAGGTCGTATGTCAGTTTTTAGTACAGTTTTTTATGCGACCCGACGTCACCGTCGTTATTGATAATCCTATAAAGAATACATAGACGGCATTGACCGTCGATAAATGGGAAAGTTCAGGATCGTACTGCTAAATTATGCTCGTGTAAATTCCGTGAAAGTATTAGTATCTCCGGACGTATTTATCAGTGTCTTCAGTTTCCTGCGTAATAACCTTAAGTTAGTAATATACAATAGTATTGTTAATACTAAATTGAAGTAATCAGTCTTGTGAGGTTTATTTACAGTAACCTTCCGCGCGTAAACCGAGGCGGCGAGAGATTGTATTGCCTGTTTAATACTAAGAGCGATAAAATACAGCACCTCCAGCGACAGAAGCAGTAACCAACGGCCACATAAATCTCACTCGAGGCTCGTGTCTGGCATGCCAAACCACACGGACCACCCTCTCTTACTTCTTTATCATTTGCCCGCCAACTTGATAGCCTGCCAATAAATTATACAAGAGACACTTTTTGCACCTTCCTGAATTCTAAGTTTCCCGTCTTTCATCGAACGGATGTGGATTGTCTTTTTCTTTTTTTTTGGGCATTACTTACATTTTTAATTATTTTCCAATTTCACTAAATTGAAACTGAACGGATTCGTCGTTTGTTTTTTATTTCACAAGAACGTTGACGTTTTCGGGCTTTTCAGTCAGAAGTATTTGTTAGGAAATAAACATTCATCATTTTAGTATAAAAGCTGCACCAATTTCATTGTGCTCCGGCAAAAAATTGTGACTAACGTTACGCGCGACGTTATCAACAGTTTAGGTAAAAATTTGTGCACGCGTTCTATACACCGAAAATAAGTAAAAATATAATGTAATATACGCCGAACACGCTTCCTTTACGATTTATAGTTGTTTAAAGTTTATGTGTAACGGAAATGGACGAATCTGATCGTTTCACGAATATCTGAAAAGAATCTTCTCCTCGGCCTCAGTAAACAACTACTTAACGACCGAGTTTTTGACAATTGCCGATCAATTCAGTACAATCCCCTTATTTAATATGTAGCTGCATTCGGAACGAAAATATCGGCACTTACAATAATGTGGGTAAATTAATTCTTTTCATTTCTACGTTAAACGAAGTAATTTTAACGTACGCGATGGCGTTAAAACAATTCAAAAAGTTGTAGACAAGTATCTATCTAAACGAAAACTGTTCGTGTTACGAGTTTCTGTAACAAAACCGCCGCTTTGCATGTATTTTTATGTAAATTTATCGAGTATGTAAGCAAGACTCTTCTAACAAGAGCCAAGAACCGTTGTAATACTACTACCGCAGTTTGAATTGATTATATTCATTTTAAACTATACATTTGACTTTAGTAGGTTTTATGTTCATCCATAAATTAATTAAATTTCTTTAAAATGGCACTTATGATAGACTTGTTTTGTGATAACGCAACATTTTCAACAATTTTTGATTATTTGTGTGTTTTCGCATATTCTTAATTTTGAATAAGTTCGTTTACAAATCTTTTTTCGTAATTGAATATCAAAAATCTCAAATCTAAATTTCCTCAACCTGAAAGTTTCGGTAACTTGTTTATATATTAAAATTAAACATCATGTTTGCAAGAAGATGCATTCAACATTAAAAACACTTATTAAATCTTAAGTTTATTGCACTAATCTGCCATATTAGATAAATATTTATTGATGGTAATTCATTAAATGAATGTTCTGCTGGAGGAATTATTTGAAGTCATTCAATTGATGAAGTTATTCTAATATTATAAATTCTTTTTCGTATAGAAGTTATTCTTTCTCATAAAATAAAAATAAAGAATATAATACTAATAGTTGAAATTAAAGATCCAATAGATGATACTATATTTCATGTTATATAAGCATCAGGATAGTCAGAATATCGTCGAGGTATACCTCTTAAACCTAAAAAATGTTGGGGGAAGAATGTTATATTAACTCCAATAAATATTGTAAGAAATTGAATTTTTAATATATTATTATTTAATGATAGTCCTGAAAATAAGGGATATCAATGAATAAATCCTGCTATGATAGCAAAAACTGCTCCTATTGATAGGACATAATGAAAATGAGCAACAACATAGTAAGTGTCGTGAAGTACAATATCAATTGATGAATTGGCTAAAATAATTCCTGTTATTCCTCCTGCTGTGAAAAGGAAGATAAATCCTAAAGTTCATATTATTTGTGGAGAATAATTAATTTTTGTTCCATGAAGGATAGCTAGTCATCTAAAAATTTTAATTCCTGTTGGTACGGCAATAATTATAGTAGCTGAAGTAAAATAGGCTCGTGTATCAACATCTATTCCTACAGTAAATATATGATGAGCTCAAACTAATATTAATTAATAATTAATTAATTTAATAAAAAATGAAAATGAAATTATAATGCGTTATCTGGCATTAGATAGGATAATCTATACTTTAAATTTAATGTTAACGTTGATGGCGCATTAAATAGTGATTAAAATCGCGATCTGTTTTTGTATTTTTAGCCTAACGCACATTGCGAACTTCTAGGTATAACAAATACACGTACTTTGGCATACAGCATGTTCAAAAATTCACGGAAAAAACTTTGAAGGGTGGCAGAACACGTCAAAACAATGGCTAAGAAAGTTTTTCCTACGACGCCGACGTACTCCTGCTGTGATATTAATCCCAAAAGTTCACAAATACAAATAATTGTTTCAATAAAAATTCTATTTTTAATTGGAATTTAATAATTTTTGGTATAAGTACACATTCGTAGTTAACGAAGGTCTTTAAACAAGCGTTTAAATGATTGTATGATTTTTCGCTATCATCCCAGGGTACACCGCCCCTAATATTTCAAATCGTAATTCTTTGGGAAGATCAACATTTTAAATTTTTAGTGACATCTTTGTATTTTCCAAACATTTTACGATTAAAAAAGGCACTTTTTTCTAATTTCGATGAACTAGACGTTATTTAAGAAAATTGCACTTAAAGAATAACAGGTGTGAAGTGTATCCAAGATGGACGTTATTTTTAATAAAATTACTAATTTTTGCAGTGTTACGTTTCAAAATACCAATAAACAATAAGTACTTAACTTGTCGGTATTTTTTTCTCTATGAACTTTTGAAACCAATATCGCCTTAGCACGTCGATTTTTATGTGTTAACTCTGCGAGTGAATATCTTGATAGAGGGTACGTCGCCGACGTAGGGAAAAAATGTTAGTTATAAAAACTTGTGGCATTATTTTGACGCCTTAAAGTTTGTTCCATAAATTTTGGAACATCCTGCACATCAAATTATGTCTTTAAGTTAGGTAAAAAAAACCACCCCCCTACAAAACTTATGCCCGAGTTGCCAGATGTCTAGTCAAGATTTTATTCTTTCTCAAATTAATCCGTAGAGAAAACTCGTCCACCTCAAAATTCTGACGGGTCTCTTATGGCCAGGGAGCGTATCAGTTTGGGAAATCCGAAAATAAAGTTAAACATTTTAAAAATTATTCCCCCCCGAAAAGATTTGTTAGCAGAAAGGCGAAGGGCGGGTAGTGCGCATGCCGGCTACGATCTTTACTTACGAACTCTTATCAAATATGATCGAAAACGGTGGGGCAGTTCCGAAATCCGAATACGTTTACCGATTAATGAGTCGGGCCGCGATCATGTTAATTGTGCGTCATAATATAGGTGCGTTTCGTTTTTGTGAAAACTTGCGGTTTCGGTGGTGAAAAACTATCTATGAACGTTCCAAAAGCTTCTACAAACGGGTTAAGAAAAGGTACAGTGATTTTTTTTTAAAGATTTCATATTGAAATTACTTTGTTACGTAAATAAGCGATATTTCTACAAGCTATAATGTTTTGAATTTGACAATAATAATTTGCAAATTTCAGGCGTTTACTAAAATTTGATTAACAAATTATGTTGTTCACTTAAATCGAAAATCGTTGATTTGCGGGTGAGCCCATAGGTATCGTTAGAATTTTCGAGTCGTTTTTTCAAGTTTAAATTAATTAGAGAGGTTCGGAAAATTATTTTAACGTCGAATCGTCAAGTTTATTTTTATAAAACTTCAACAAATTTATAATTTCGAACAAAGGAAACGTCTCTTTAGGTACAACACGTGTAGATAAGCGCAGCGTGGCTATCTTGAATTGCTGATAAACACCTGTGCGTTACGACTTGACTCGTCTGCTCGAAGCCTTATCACATTATTTTAGAAATGCAGACGTTCGGCTATCTGCATCTGTTGATTATTTAGTACATATTTTTATGATTATTTTATTATTTAGCGTCGTATGTTTGATAAGCAGCGAGCTCAGTTCGATAGTTGATAAACACGTGTGCGTTGCGTCCTAACTCGACTGCCCGAAACCTTATCACATTATTTTAACAATGCGGTTGTTTAGATATAATACATCTGTTGATTATTTAGTATGACGCGTCGCAATGCATTGATTGTAATTATGTTCCGTTTTATGTTTTGTAATTTTGAGGTTCTCTTTGAAATGAATATTTTCATCGTTAGGTAAATAAGCGATATTTCAACTATGTGTAACTTTTTTGTTGAATTTTAAAAATAATTAGATAGTAATAATTTAACAAAAAGCGAAATGATAACAACGTTTAATATTAAATTTAATCGATACATTAGGTATAGGTGCCTATTTAAATTATCGAAATTGAAAATCGTTCATATTTTTGAAGGCGATTGTTTCGCCGATATTATGTGTTGATCGAATTTTTAAAATTACTTTTAGTATTCTACTCTATAGGTTCTAAGTTAGTGCATTAACGTTAAACTTTGGGATAACAAACATAACATTTTAGGGGGTAGGTATATTTTCCATATTGAAAATTGTAGACTCGGATCTTTATGGCGATTATATAAATTTTAATCTATGAAAATGTTCGTAATTTTAAATTAATTAGTTAATTAGTGGTGCCACAACGTATTTTGATGTTGACTTCACATTTAGGCCCCGCATGAATGAACATTTATATACCTTGGGAACAACTGGTACAACAAACGGTTTCATGATCGATATCTCTGACAAGAGATGACAATATCGGCGTTTAATAACATGGTTAACTATACTACAAACTTTGAAAATCAAACGTTAGGTATTGTATGTAAATCAGCGTAAGGAGTCTATTCTGTTAGAAATCTGCAATTAACAACCAATCACAATCGAGATTTTCGCACGTTTCCACGGTAATTATATGTTAACAGACCTACAAAAATTACAGATTTGTTATTATAAAATAAATCCCTAAATAGGTAAATTAAAAAAAAATTGTCAGTACCTACAGTTTTTTCAAAAACTAGTTTTTCTATTTTTAAAGAACGATTTTCTCGAATACAATCTAATTCACCGAAATTAGATGAGAATGCCTTTTTTTTAAAATGCGTAAAATGTGCGAAGAATACAAAAATGTCATTAAAAATTTAAAACGTTGATCCTTGAAAAAATATTGCGATTAGAAATATTAGAGGTAGGGTTTTTACGAGAAAGAAACCACCCCTTACGAACCGTATGCACGAGTTGCCATATGTCTACCTAAGATTTTGTTCTTTATTTATATACTAACAGTAGCCGACGAGAAAACGCGTCCACCTCAAAATTTCGACGTGCCTTACGACCAGGAACTGTATCAAGCATAATGTGAATTGTGAATAATTATCCACTCTCCAAAACTTAAGGATACCGTAACGATATAATTTGTACAGAATAAACATAACCCGACCAAATTGTTGCGCGGGGATTAATAAATCGAACCCGACATCATCCCGTCCATTTATCCTACGAATTAATTTAGGCGTCGCAAAATTTCTCGATCTATCCTTTGAATATCCAAATTCGAAATCGAAGCTCTTGAAAAAAAAACACTAACCATTTTATAAAACAAAAGTTTATTCGCTCTTGTCACTTTGAGATCGGATTTAACGGCGTTTGCTGGCTGGAAAGGCACAATTTTGCACCGACACCGTTTCCTTTCGCCATCTTAAATGTGGAATTCACACCGGCTCGGCTTGCTATCTCGGATTTTTCGGGAGCAACGTATTTTACGTTAATAATAAAAGTTGTAGCGTGTTACAAACAAATTTCAACTTATTTTCATATAAATTCGAAATACACTTCGAAAGTTAAAGAAGCATCGACGAGAAATGCAGACGGATAAAAAAAACTCTAGAGAAAACAAAATCTGCACGAAGTTGATACTCGATAATAACTATCTAAAGGTGCAATCGCTTCTTTTTCGTTATAAAACCATGCGAGTCATTCAGTTTTCAATGGAAGCTCAACGATCGACTGTTAAAAAGAAACTGTGCGCGCTTGAGGGAATTTCGGCAAGAAAAGACGAAGAAATCCGACAGACCGTATTATGTATTAAAAAGTATTGATGTACGCATGAAAAGGTGCCTATAAAAGTAAAGTCTCAATAAAGTTTCCATAAAAGATCCGTGCTGCAGACTTCCAATCAATCATCTACGAAATCTGAAGCAATTCAAGTTTTAAATGAAATTTCCAGAATGCATTTTCCGCGATATTGCTTGTAGTTGAGACGCCCCACGCCAATTACATGGCCATAAAACTCACACTGCAAACTGAAAGCAAGTACCGGAACCTATCTCCCTCGAAATGAAGCATCAATATCCGTATTTGATAGGGAACTTATGGAATAAGACTTTAAAAGAAACTTATTTTCGCCGTCTACCACCAGGAGCAGTTATTTCTTTATATATATATATTTATAATGGCACTGTTATTGATTTTCAAACCTAATTTCCAGTTAATTTAAATACAATTTCGGCATGTGTACGTCATTTAAAATTCAAATGTGCCCTCGGTAAATGTTTCTTTAAATAAAATTATATTCAAACGAAACGCAATTGTGAAAAATGAGTAAATAATACCTTCGAGATGTTCCACGTTTTACCGCATTAATTGCAATCGATAGTCGGTTACGACTTCAGGGGCAAAACATTTATAGGTTAACGACTTTGTAAATAAGAAATGTAATTAAACATTAAGGGAGATCAGGAAAATTTAAGTCTTATTTTATATATATATTTTTTTAATTAAGTTACGTAGATACATTTTAAAGTACCATTTACTCGAGCGTGTTGTAAAAAAAATAAACATTATTGGCGTCTTTTAATATTTGTTTTATAAACAAAAGTCGGTAATTATTTAATCATTACTCGGTAATCATTATTTTTAATCCTTATTTTTCCTATCTGTGGAAAATCTGTTATAGGAAATTATTGTCAATTTACATGTCAGGTACAGCGAGGGACTTATTTTATGTCGGCAATAAATAACTAATGCCACTATAGTACATCAAGATTTTATATCCGACCAAAACCAAATAACGTTATTTTAAAAATTAAAATAGAGTTACAGAAAATTTTGAAATTTTAAAATATAGATTTATACCGTATTTATCCGTATTGTGTTACTAAAAATTTTCGATAACATGCTTTTTTCAAACGGTTTACTTATATAGTTTTGATAGTTTAATGTCGTTTATTAAGAGTTCATACGAAATGATATATTTTTTATTGTAAAAAATCGTATTACGGATGAAAACTTTAATACAAATATTTAATAAATAATATTCCTTATAACCGTCGCTAAAACTTAAAATTTAGCTGAAAACGAATCAATTTGACGAAAATATCTGTTTAGTTTTTAAATGGGTCGACAAAATCTTTTAAACGGTGCGTGGGAAGTGTTTACTGCCAAACGCTCAAGGGCGAAATTTTACAGTTTAAGGAACCGGCATTGAATGTGATACAAAATACCCAAAACTTAATAATTTTTTGTTGTCAATAATTTTTTTTTTTAAACTCCTATATTTATACAATCAGTCTTTTTGAGACTATAAGTACAACCTTGTGTATGCTTAACCTAAAACTTAAATTATTAACAACATAACATGTAGAGTAATGTCCCAGTGGACATTCTCCATAGAGAATATTTTTTACATAATTATGACTTGTTTATTAACTAAAATCTAGTGAGTAGATCAGATGGTTTGAATCGCTTTAATCTTCTTGGTTCTTCTTCGTCCAGTAGCAGTGAGGTAGCCAGTTCGTTTGGATGTGATGTTATCTTATCTTTGAATTTTGTGCTGTATTTTATAATTTCTTCGCGGATGGTAGGTATCTTTAGATCAGCGTGTAATGTTGCGTTGGTTATGTATCATGGGGCATTTACTATTGCTCGCAAAACCTTATTCTGAAATCTTTGCAAAATCTCTATGTTTGAATTGCACGCAGAACCCCATAGGGGCACGCCGTATGTCCAGATGGGTTTCAAAATAGTTTTATATAGTAGCAATTTGCTTTCCATTGACAGTTCCGATTTTCTTCCGATTATCCAGTAAATTTGTTTGAATTTAGCTCCCAGCTGTTTTCTCTTAGTGAAGATATGAGTACGCCAAGTTAGTCTTCTGTCCAAGTGTAGACCTAGATATTTCACTACATCCGCTTGAGGTATTTGGTTTCTATTTAAGATGACCGGAGGACAGGTTTCTCTTTTCAGGGTGAATGTAACTTGTGTCGATTTTGTTTCATTCGTTTTCATTCTCCATTGTTTCAGCCAATGTTCTAGGTAGTTTACGTGGTCTTGAAGATGTCTGGTTGCGCATATGGGGTCATTGTGTGAAGCTAATATCATTGTATCGTCAGCATATGTTGATATCATCGTTGTATTAGTTTCAGGTAGATCTGCCGTATAAAGTGAGTATAATGTGGGGTCCAAAATGTTCCCTTGTGGGACACCAGATTCGATAGGATAGAGTTCGGAATTTTGGTATTTTACATGGAATGTTCTGTTAGAGAGGTTGGATTTAAGAAGAGAGTAGAAAGTATGTGGGATTGTGTGTTTGAGTTTATACAGTAGTCCTAAATGCCATATTTTGTCAAAGGATTGACTTATGTCGATGAAGACGGCTGAACAGTATCTTTTCTATTCCATAGCGTTGTTGATTTTATTTACGATTCTGTGAATTTGTTCTGTGGTTCCGTGTTGTTTCCTGAACCCAAACTGGTGAGTGGGTATTAGTTTTTCGTCCTCTATGATTACAGTCAATCGTTTCAGTATTATTTTTTCTAGGACTTTTGATAAAATTGGAAGTAGACTTATAGGCCGGTATGATGTCACCTCGGTTGGAGTTTTCCCTGGTTTGGCAATCATTATGATCTGACCCATTTTCCATTGACATGGGAAGTGTTCTATTCTTAAAATCTCATTAAATATCTGGTGAATTGCTGCGAGATATTTTTGGGATATTTCTTGGAGTATTTTGCCGGTGATTAGATCGTACCCCGGTGCCTTTTTCACATTAATTTCTTTGTGTATTACTGTTTCGATCTCACTTTTAGAAAATTTTTTTATTGGTAGTGCCATTTGAAATGGAGACTATAGCTGATCGTAAATTTCTTGTTCTTCGGCAGGTGTTATTTGTGATGGAAAAGGTTGGAAAATTGTGGCAAGATGTTCGGCGAATGTGGTGGCTTTTTGATTGTCTGTTCTTGCCCAAGTTGTTTGGTTAAGTCGTATTGGTGATGCTTGCTGCTGGGATTGTTTGAGTTTTCGAGTGACTTTCCATAAGGAGTAATCTGTTGCATCAGTGGGTGTTAAACCTCTAAGGTACTCTTGAATAGAGTCGTTGTTTATCTTGAATAGTAGTTTCTTGAGTTCTTTCGCTAGTTTATTATACCTTTGCCTGTCCATCGGATCTCTTGTTATCTGCCACCTTTTTCGAGCTTTTCGTTTTTCTGATATTTTCTGCTTTACTATTATTGGACACTTTTCCCTAGATCTTTCTTCATTTCTGTCTGGAGTTGCTTTCCACGCCGCGTTTTGTATAGCTTTTGTTATGTCAATTACAGCTTCTTCTATATCAATTTCAGTCTTTAGAGGTATCTTTAGAGTTATCTGCTCATCTAGTGTTTCTCTGAAATAATCCCAGTCAGTCCTTTTGCTATAAAGTGATGGTTTCTTCGGCCTACCCAATATTTGTGTGTAAATGGTTACCAGAACTGGTATGTGGTCAGATGTTAGATCTACACATGATTCTACTAGGAATTTTTTGGTATTAAGGCCTTTAATTATGCAAAAATCTAGGAGATCTGGAATTTTTTTGGGATCAGAGGCTGAAATGTTGATAGATAATTTAAGTTGTTATTTCTCATGACCTTTAATAATTCTCTTCCTTTTGTGGTTATGGTCGTTGATCCCCATACAGTATGTTTCGCATTATAATCTCCTCCAACTATAAATCGGTTTCCTAATGTCTTGAAGAATCTGTTGTAATCATCATATTTGTTATTGTGTTTCGGTGGGCAGTATATAGCAGATATTATTATTTCCCCTGTATTAACTATAATAGCAACATTAGTAGCTTGTATATTGGTGTGTCTGTACTCGGCTCTTTCGTAGTGTTTAATGTTCTGTTTAATTATTATTGCCGTGCCTCCGTGCACTGTTTCGTCTGGGTATTTTGTGCTGTATATGTTGTAGTATGGTATTTTTAGATGGCTTATTGGCTGGTTGTCAATAAATGGTCATTATTTAGACTGTTCACTAATATTAGGTAATACTTTACCGTGCATTTTTCTCGAAAAAAACGAGAGTTATGCAATAACTAAATACGCAGGTATTTAAGTAATTGTTTAAAAAATAAAGAACGATTTTGAAAATTGAAAATAAATCATTATCCATCTACTTAAGATTGGGTAGTTCAATGTTTCGAATTTATTTTTGTTATAAATGTAGGTTAAACAGAAATTACGGCTTACTTATAACTAGTTCTAAACGATTATTAATATGCTAAAAAAAACCACTAAATTCGTATGTATAAATATTTATAAAATAAAAAGGATTTTTGACCTGGATTCGAATCTGGGCACGTTTTCGCCTTTACTAAGGGTTCGGAGCGGTATTTTCAGCAATAAAATAAGCTATTGCACCATCTCAATAACAATGCTAACCGGCCTAACGGTAATAAATCAGAATTTATTAACGAAAAGACCAGATAACTAGTAGAGCACGCATGTCGCCTCGTTGCACAATTTGTTGCATACGGGCTCACGTTGCTTGCCACATAAAATAAGCCTCTCACTGTACTCGATTATTTTAATTTGTGTACTTTGTATAAATCCGATGTACTACTACAATTATTCGAATTTTCAATTTTATGTCGACAATCTTTCTATTCAAGTAAACAGTTTACTCATTTTGGGAAACGACCAATCATTTGCTTCGATATCTAAATTTAATACTCCTTCGATTTTATTCTTATGGTATAGGAACGCACATCCTACACGGAATCGTTTTGTTGAAAAACTGGCATCGCAGATTGTCAAAGTGGTAAATTTCATTTTACGTTAGCTCAAAATGATTTCGTAATTTTAACGGAAATGCCGGCGGCAGTTTATAAAATTCGTTAGTAAATGGAACCAAAATAAATTGGTTTGTGCTCAATTTTCAATAAAGTAAAAATAGTGCACAAATTTGCAACCAACGTGTGCACTTTATTTTCAATAAAACACCAATAAATTGTTATTACAAGTATCGAAAACGTTTATTGCATTTGTTTCGGGGTCATTTAATTTTATAGAGCAATATAGAAGTATTGTTTCAACTAGAATTTTCATGTTTATTAAACTAATTATAGTTGAAATCTCTCTATCTCGCTCACTCACTATATATATGTAGATATACGAAATCCTGTTTAATTTTCCCGTTTAATTTTTTGCGCTTTCTAAAACGAGGGGCGACGTTTTTTTCCAATTAAAGAAATCGCAGTTTAAAACTGTTATCCGGGCGTGGGGGTCTTAAAGACTTGTAACAAGTATGACACATGCAAGTTAGTGATAAATTGAAGTGCCAAATGCCCAGAACTCCGTGAAATGAGACCGAATAAGAATGCGACGCGCGACAAACTAATCCCTCCATTTCTTTCTCTAATTTTGCAGAGCTCTACTAAAGTCCTCCAAAGTTAGGCTTTGCATATAAAACGTCCGGCGATTCAATTTCAGAAAGACTTATGCTTCCCGAGGCAAAACAGTTTTTTTTTTTTTTTTTGAGGTACGTTATTATAAAGCAGATTTTTGAGGGTGCGATATTTTGTGTCATACAACGAGCCTCGTATGGCCCGTCGAGGTGTAATAACGGCCAGACATAGCGGGAGTGATGAATTGGTGCATTAAGACGTAGGGAACTTGAAATTCAGCCATCAGTTTCACTCGCTACATTGCTCTTGCTGAAACTCGCGCTCCACGACCCGTCGTCGTTGCCTGAGCTTTTCATATACGTTTTTATCCGTCTGTACCTCTCGACCGGATCCATACTTTCATACGGAGCAACATAATATGTGTGTACGTTAAAAATTGAATGGAATTTACGTCGGGAATATTTAACGAGACGCCTTTTTTTTTCCCAACAATTTAAACTCGCCTATGCAGTTTAATAATTATCTTCGACGTTCCATATTCACGGATAAAAAGATCGTTTCGGATAAAAGCAAACCGCGGCAATTTATACGAAGTAATCCTCCATTTACATAATTCCAACCCTTTTCTTTCCAACTATGTAAAAATGGTCTGAGAATCTCGTTACTGAAACAACATATTATGTAAATGTTAACGGAATCGGTTAGCGCAGCAATAATAGATGTCATTCGATAGAACAAAATCTATTAAAAGTACATCGGTTCCAATTTATTGCTATATTAGCAATTCTAAACAGCAGCGAAACTTACACGGGTCAATTTGTTTCTTGATAATTCCAATAGACAATGTCGAAATTTATTTTGTTCGCTATTTAAATATGTCGTTTAAAGTCGAGATGTGATTACGTGTTACAGATGTTGCATACCTATACTTAATTGTGGAGTGGCGATTCGAATTGCGACAATTATTTTTATTAGCCGAAAAAATAAATAAAATGAAATGTGAAAATTAAAATGCACATGTATGTGCCGTTTACAAGGAAAAGCCCGATCGAAAGATTCAAAAACTTCCATTATAAGTTTTAGACCTGCTTAAATTAAATTTATGAGTATAATCTATTTATTCTTTTATCTGTTATAAGGTACGTTAGGGACATATTTGAAAAACTATGGAAAACGAGTTCGAATTAAAAATCTTCAGTAGCTTTATATTGTTTCTCTTATTACATTAATTTATTTTATGTTTTTTCAATTCAAAACGCTGTTTTTGCCGAGAAAAATTGGAATATGTATTTTATAGGCATATCGCGGAATATTCTTATACGGGCAACTACATGAAATTTAACGATTAGTCACCTAAGTGACACTTTAAAGGAAATTTCAAGAACAATTTGATAACAAACGTCTTTTGTTCTTCAATTTTTGTTTTTATGTCGTTTTTTATTTTCCTCTTTCGCGCAATATTTTATTTTTAAAGCACACATTGTAAATTATAGAGTGCCGTTTATTTCAGACCATTATAGCGATCCTATCTACTTATGGTAGGAGAGCCGACTACGCCAAACCCTCCCCGATATAAAAAAGGGGTGATTTTTGAATCGACAACTTTTTTAGTGTTCAAAATGGCATAGGGTTTTCGAGCTTGACCGAAAAGGGCTCTTCTTCGGGTATTCTTTTAAATAACAAAAGATTGAAATTAATGCCAATCTGTGAAGGGTGTTAAGTACATTTCAAAAAATATGTGCTGCCGACTTCCACCTTGACAGGAACCATGGCAACAGCCCGAAAGTGCGAATTACTTTCGCAACGCGGCGATATTTTTTTAAATGTGCACAACACCCTTCACAGATTCGCATTAATTTCAATCTTTTGTTTATTTAAAAAATATCCGAAGAAGCAATTTTTTTTAATATTTCAGTCAAGTTTGAACACCCTGTGCCATTTTGAACACTAAAAAAGTTGTTGATTAGAAAAACGATCATCCCTTTGTTATATCAGTGAGGATTTGCTATGGTCGTCACTTAGACCACTACAAAATTGGTACCTATCTCTTAAATTTTTAACTGTAATTTCATTTTTTTTTTAATTTGAACTTTGACTTCTCGTAACATGAAAATAAACAATAAACATTTTATGCTTGAGGAGTCACAATCATTTCCAATCCTTATTTTAATGTTTCGTATATATGTTTATAATGTACGATAGTTTGCGCGCCAGTTTACGTCGATAGAGTTACGTTGCCGTAGTGTTTTCGGCATAACTCGAAATAACGATAGTTCCAAGATACAAAATATCTCCATCATAATTTGACAATCGTCCCGTTGGCGGGTTAATTTTTATTGTTAAAAGACGAGGATTAAAAGAGTCTCATTTTCGGAACTTCTTGATTTTTTATCGAATGCTTGAAAACATAGCTTATTTAATTACTAGTTAAAATGTCTTATCCACAAAATTTTCGATTTTGACTACCGAGCCCAATCTTTTCTTGTTTAACCAGAAAGTTTTATCTACATATTACTAAAACGTACTAGTACATACTTATACGTAGGTAATACGTAGGTGGATCTTAGGACAATCCAGTGCCGCCAGTTCATCGCGGCCGGTTTAATTGGATCAATCGATTTAATCCGCGTTTTGATTAGATTAATCCGCGGATGATTTTGCGGGATTGATTACCGAATTACGTGTGTTTAAATCGCGATTCCGCGAATCAACTCGCGGTTCCGTGGGTTTGGTTCGCTAATTATTTTGATTCCGCGGATTAAATTGATTGACCCAATTAAACCGCGAATAAAATCCAAGATGTCGCTGAAAGTGCCCCGCTTTAATAACTTCGTATATTTTTATTCAACTTTTCTAATATTGATAAGCAATTGTCGTGGACCCTTCACCTTCCAGTCGAACGAGACGTCACTCTGTACTTATCGATAATGCAAACCTGATGGACACAGGTAGGGACCTGAAGATTTCTGATACTTGCGCAAGGCCAATTGTAAAGTATTCGATGTTTAGTTAATACGTGAACTTCGTTGTGGCTATTGTGTGTGTAAAATTAGTGTTTCGGTTGGTTAAAAACTGTTCTAGAGGCATTCCAAAATGGGTTCTTTTCACAAAGGGTTTCGAAGGAGCCACTCCTTAAAAAGGTACAGTGACTATTGATTTTATATATAATCGATCCTGTTATAGGCGTTTCTTGAGTTTTTATTTTTTTATTGTACGATGCCGATATTAGGTGTTGTTCATAAATTAATTTGTACGTCGCCTTACCAAAATCACCCTATATCAATTTATGTTTTTTAAAATGATTTTCAAAAAATACTGTTGCGTAATTGTCCCTTTCCAGAGATTATAAAATAAAGTGAGAACACTAACAATCAAATATCAAAGTATTTCAGCGCAAATTTTATTAATTATGCTATCACATTTCACTCGACGATTTGATAGGTACAAAATAAAATTTTATTACGAATGCAATATTATATTTCGCCTATTTCAATTATTGATAGTTAATGTTTGGCCTCCAATTTAGTTTGGGAGACTTTGTAATCTTTGTCGTATGTACAATATTACTACCGTTTCAACACAGTTCGTCATCTTACAATCTGCTTTCCACAGTTTTCATACCGACTAACTTCAGATGTAATCTAAACCGTATTTTTAAAATTATTCTCGAGCGATAACTTTCGTAAAATGCGATATTTGATGCGATCGTCCACTTATCGTTTCAAACAGGCCCCCTTTTTTCGGAGTCCTAATTTTATTTTATTGTTCTAGCATTCGAACTATGTAGAATGGGAACATTGCAGATTATTTGTTATTTTTCTGCACGAAAGTTCCCGTGTCGACAAAGTAAGAATTTTTAATTTTCATCTCGCGCCAATTGCTCATATTTCGACGACATTTTCTCGTTAACGATTACCGAAAATACCAAAATAATGCTTTTAGAGCTGAACTGTTTTTATAGTGTCTGTTTAATAATAATAGTACCTAAAAGGTATATAATTAAGGTTTTAGAATTGCAAGATTTTTATTTTAAATAATTATTAAATTATGTTGTTAATATGTTTAGTAATTATAGGTACCTGCCTACCTATATTTAATTAAAAATCTTAAACGATAACTTTTCGAAACGCGTTATTTTTCCAACTTCTATTAGTTTAAATAAAGCAGTAAATCAAATGCTCCATAAATTATAATTGCACTACCTATTAGACCTGTCCGATGTTCGTTTTTGTTTCGGTATAAAATGTGATCGTTAATCAAGTTGGCATGCATTTTTACAAAATGTTCGCGTAATGCAATTTAGAGGGTGTCGGGCTTCAAACTTTGTACGCACTGGTAGGTTAGGACATTATTATTTAATGGCGTGTTTTTTTTTTGCGTACAACTTTCATTATTAACCCTCAAACCGCAAGCACTTTCGAATCGGTTCAAAATGTAAACTACAACAACCTACGCGCGATTAAAACGACACGTGGAAATCTAAAAGAAAATAAATTTAACGGCGCGGCGGCGGTTGGTTGTTTTACTTTTTAATATTCTATATAAAACGAATTTAGATTTATTTCAACGAACCAAGTACTACCTATAAATAGTTATCTAATGGGATTTCCATATAGTATTGATACTTCTTATTATTAGAAGGCGTTTCCAAATTACGTACAATTTTAATGGCATGCTCTTGGGTAGGTAAGAATAAGATAAAAATCGCGTAACATAATAATCAGCTACATATAAATATTATATAGGAGTAGCTTTTATCGAAGGCTTACCTTTCCATCTTCCGATCAATTTGTCTGACAGAAATTTACAATGTAAACAATTGTTTGAGCAATTGTGTTCGTTTCTACGGTAAATATCTGTCGGATAAATTTATCGGAAGATGGAAAGATCGGCCCTAAACGGAATAACAGCAAACGACATTAGAATAATAAAAATAATGCGTCACCAGATTTTATTATTAATCACTTGTATTCCACGTTAACATTATTTACCAGTGAGCGAAACGTGGCCTCCTGCAGTCCAGTCAACCGACAAACTGCCAAGCGATTAAGCTCCGTAGAAATTAAAGAAACTTTTAGGATATTTAATGTCGTAACACTCAAATTGTTCCGGTCTTTAATTATAAAGGTATTAAAGGTGATATTAAGCAAACCAAAATTTATTCGACCAAATTTCTTGCGATGCAAAAACAAGTTTGAATCGTTTGAATGTAGGTACGTGGAAGCTCAAGAACTTATAATTAAATTCCCAACTTTGGAAGCTAAATTAAATAAAAATAATTGAGAAACTTTGTTCTAGGTCATTATGATAAAATATTTATCGACTTTAATACTGATACCGTAAATCTTCGCGAAGACGATTAATCGTTTCCGATTTATATCTAAACAACTAATTAGCAGTGGGAAGAGTCGATTCTCCCGTCTATATATATATATATATATATATAATACAAAATAAAGCAATAGCGACAAAGAGGTCGTTGATCGATTGAAATAAATACAATCGCGACATTTCCAGACACAGTCATTCTATACTCTATTGTTTAAACTAAGTGGAGCCGTTAGAGAAACTACGCCTTTGTGTTTGATTAGATCCAAGTAACAAGAAGTAGAAGAGATTTAGAGGTACTCTCATTTGCGTACCGTGTTCCCTCTGGAGAATGCCAAACCGATGATCTCGTTGCCGAACTGGAGTCCTATTTAACCAGAATCACATCACATTCTACCCTTCAAAGCTTATCTCTGTTCTCCATCAACCCTTTTTATTGACAACGGATTCGATTTTATTATAACAGGTTCATATAACTCTCGTTTTTATTATTCCCGGATTATTTAGATTTAATTCCACTAATTTTCCGGGTCTTGCCGCACGTGTAGTTCCGCTTTATCATTCGCCGACGTGAGGATTAAAATGTTAAATCTAAATAATATTTTGATGAACTTATTTTCTGGAAATATAGCAATAATTATTGTTCTCCGACAAGGCGTAATTTTAAAAGGCTCTCTCTGAAATTCAGCAAGAACTCTCCTCGCATTAGCCGCGCTAGTAGTTTTAAACTTGAAATTGAAATTTTTAACGTATCAAAAGATACCTAGTGTTAGAAACTTAATTATTAAAGTGGATCGCGAAAGCGACTGTAACTTTCAACGTCGCACCTAACGTCTTTTAAAAATAAAAGTTGTTCAAATGTGCCACACGCATTTTAGTCTTTCGAATCGGATGTTTTACAGTTCAAAGAAAATCAGTTATCACCGTTTAATTGCCGAAAATGTGAAATATTTTAATCCTAATTATAAATGTATCGTACTTATCTTTTAATTGACAAAGCGTAAAAGGCATTAGAAGGGCGTTATAAAGTATTTACATTAATGTATTAATAATAATTGGAATATTGCGTATAATTTTCATCAAAATTTATTTTTTAAATCAATGTTAGTAAGTGGTGGTCGTTATAAATAACAATTTTTGAAACTGAACGTCGCGTCGTATCTTATTAAATCGTTTCCAATGCAAAAATTGAAGTTCTCGACGTTGAATTATTATATGTGATAGAAATTGTATGGGTATTTTGATTAACAAAATAATATGTGTATGTTTAGAATATCAATCAGAATAAGTTAATTTGTTATAACGCAAAAGAAATTAGACATTTTTTTAAATTTAATTTAATCTTTTTACTGACATTTTGGGTTGTTATTTCCTTTAATTTTGATGTCGAATACTTTTCCATTTGTTTTTTTTTAATTCAATAAGTGAGTTAGCTACTGATCGAATGTGATATAGATATTATGTAATATAATATAATTGGTTTTTAGTGATATTTATTGGTATTAAATGGTTTAGGGGTAGGTAATAGAATTATTGGAAATTCGTTTGAAAGGAAAGGGTTCTTTGATATTTAGGGTTAGTGAACTACGCTTTCTATTTCGTTGGGATACGGTAGATAAATTTTAGATCGTTCTTGGTTTTTTTGAACAGGTTGTTCGTAGCGAACGTTAATATTTATGTATGTTTATTATTATTATATTTATGAAAAATAATGACAACGAGACTAAAGAATATTAAAATTCTTTCAATAATAAATTTATTTTTCATTAATTTAATTCATTTTCCAGAAAATGGAAATTAAGTAAAATTGTAGGATATTATAAGAAAAATCATAAAATAATATTGTAGTAGTAGGTACTATCATACTACACTTATATTTTTTATATAGACAATTTTCATTCATTAAAAGAAGGAATTGTATAAACTTAAAAATATGCTTTACGATATACGCTATCTATACGTTATTCACGATAGGTTCCAATACACGTCATGTATAAAAAGTTATTAAATTGTATATTTGTAATATTCAGTTTAATGTTTTGAACGTGGCATATTCTACCGAAGATTTATTTGCATACATACGATATAGCAAAGAAAGACTATAATCTATTAGTACGTCCTGTAAAAAATACGAGGTTTTATTGATGACGAGATTGGAACCTATTGTGAATACACTTCACATACACTTTATCCAAACCTAGAAGCAATTTACGTCATCAATTAAAGGTTTACTAGATGATGACGTTTCACACAGTGCTGTCACCTCGCACCTCATATTTTTATAGTTTTAATAAATTATAGTCTTTCTTTACACCACCTAATATGTGCGTGAGTAAATCATCTATAGAATATGCCACTTTCCAAATTTTAAACCGAATTACAAATAAAAAATCTAGTTACTTTTTATTGATGACGTGAATTGCATACAGGTTTGGATAGGCCGTATATGTATTAACTACACAGACAGCTACAACATAATAAAATAATATAACAGAACAAGTGTTCTTCTCCACGAACGATGCATCACTCAATGTCAGCTAACTTGCCTTGAAAATACAGTGTGTTAGATTTTATGTGACACAGCAAATATCTCGGCTATTGTATGAATTAGTAAAAAAATGTTATATATGTAAGTTATTAGATTATTTATTCTTAATAATGTGTCAAAATCAGAAAAACAATTGAACATCAAATAATTCAGATAAAGCAAATAAATTTAACATTTTAAATGGAACGTACCCAGTACTATTACATATTCTGAAACTACAATAATTTATCTTTACAACGATATATCACTTGTTATACTTTTTCATTAATTAACTGGGCGCAATACACTAAATAACTGATCGTGTTGAAAACGTAGACAGTATAAACAATGTGTTGATTAAAACAATCTCAATAACAGATTATTCAACATAAATACAACATTAAGAACAAACCAATATGTGAATAAGTAAGTTAATTATAAAATTGTATTTAACGCCTACCTATCATCTAAATTCTTTGTTCAAAATGCTCCCCGTTGTTTGTAATACATACTCGACATCTGCTTATTAAATTTCGTCGCACTTTTTGTAACATGTTTGGCGTTATTTGAGCACATGCCCTATGAATGCGATTTGTAAGATCCTCTAAATTTTGTGGACATGTAACATAAACTTTTGATTTAACATATTCCCAAACATAAAACTCCAACATAGAGAGGTCTGGCGATCGTGCCGGTCACCATTTCCTATCCATTTTGCACCAAACTTTTCGTTTAAAATATCCTTGACGTTCCTTGCATTGTGAGGAGGTGCTCCATCCTGTTGTAACCACACATCACGACGCACTTGTTGGGATATATCATCCAAATATTCTTCGAATTCTGTCGTAAGAAAATTAGCATACCGTTCAACATTAAGCGTTCAGCGATAAAAATAAGGACCCAGTATAGTATCACCAAGCCAGACATTAATAGAAAATCTGTGTTGGAACCTGCATTCCTGAATTCGACGTGGATTCTCTGTATCCCAGAAATGATATTTTTTCTGTTAGAAATTCCGTTATTGTTAAAATTAGATTCATCGCTCCAAAGAATGACATCCACTAAATGTTGATTATTGTTAAGCCAGTTATAAAATATTAGCCTTCTATCAGAATCACCAGCTGTTAAACGGTGAACCAATTTAATTTTATAGGGGGCCATGTTATGTTTTTTTAGAATAAAAAATACTTTGTGATGACTTATACCTATGTCGGCTACTGCTTCACGGATTGAATTTCTTGGATGTGCTCTAAAATATGCCAACACCATAATATCTTCATCATGTGCTGCACGTTCATTTCTTGGTCTTCGCACTGTAGCATTAAAACATCCATTTCTTCGTAAATTATGTTCGATTCTTGCAAACGTGCGAGAATGTGATTGTACTCTTTCTGGATACAAGGTTCGATACAATACAAAAGCTTCTTTAGGATTATCGTTGCATCTGATGTACACTCTCAACATATCCAATTTTATCATTATTAGAATAATAAGTATCCCTCATTATTTATGTGTCACGAGATGAAAATTAACAATTAACAATTTACTTAGCCACTTTGACACGATAGCGATAACAAGTGAGCGCATATCACGGCCTCCTCGGCTCTATTTAATAGAACATGCAAGGGTAACAGTGTGCGTTGTCGGTACATTGTTTACACTGTACGTGTTCGACGCGTTCGGTTATTTATTCCATTACGCCTTTAATTAATGAAATAAGTATAACATGCGATATATCGTTGTAAAGATAAATTCTTGTAGTTTCAGAATATGTAATAATACTGGGTACGTTCCATTTAAAATGTTAAATTTATTTGCTTTATCTGGAATTATTTGATGTTCAATTGTTTTTCTGATTTTGACACATTATTAAGAATAAATAATATAATAACTTTCACATACAACATTTTTTACTAATTCATACAATAGTCGAAATATTTTCCGTGACACATAAAATCTAACACACTGTATAATCTTAGCGCATTTTTAACAATATTTATATGAAAATATAACTAACCGCCGATATAATATAACGTTATTGGTTCAATAGAATTTTACAACGTAATATAGGTAACAACCTTCAAAATATCGGAAAATATTTAAAATTCAAAACTCCGTACTAAGGGTAAATATAATATACAATATTGCTTTACCAAGCATGTCACATAGTTTATTCGTCGAGCTTTCAACGAAAGGTTCGGCGTGTTAATTTATTTATGCAGAGTATACGGGGGCGTCAATCTTTGTTAAAACATTTTTGAACGAAACGAGATTTAATCTTTATTATTATTCGACGTTAACAAATTTGTCGATACCTTCGTTTGCACGATTCTCGGTTTTAGCCCCGCATTTTCGGTGACAAAAGAATGGAAGCGCATCCTATTCATTCAGATTTCTATTCTTGTCTTTGAAAATTCATTATCCTTCAAAATATTGGATGTGTTTGAGGACTGATTACCACCATGTACTATTATCGTTCACAATTGCAAAATTATCTTCCACATCTATTGTCGAAAATCAGCCAACCCTCATGATATCTAATTCTATTCAGAACTGTTAGACGTACTCTTATGAAGATATTTGATGCATTGTACGTTTAATGTATCAAACAATTAAGCTGCCACTTCACATCAGGTGTTTGGTAACTTCCAATTTGACTACGTAGATTACAATTGGCACATCTCGACTAAAGCAATTACCTACTGTCGAATTGAAACAGTCCTTTAGTTTGCATAGACCACTTAAAATATATATAAATAATACTTAATAAACGCGATACTATATAAATAATCGTAATAATTCGTAAATTATTTACTTTAGAAGACGTTTTTAGTTAGGTTTTTTATTCCTATCATCTATTCCTAGTTTTTTTCGCGACATAAATTGTAAAAGATCCTGCGTAATAGTTGAAAAACAAAGTAAAAGTTTGTTCGACTTTTCATTTTATTAATAAGTATTTATTGTAATTAAAACAAATACATTTTCGATGAAGTTGACACGATTAAAAATCAATTTTGTTTAACCGTTAATTAAAATCTTCTTTCCAATTACCGTTCGGAATTTCATACATCCCTCTGCAACTTACGATATTTAGCTTTAAATAAAACTCTCAAACTAAAAATAGGTCGCGGAAACTGTGAAAGGCTGTTCACCGACTACTGAGGGAATTGACCCGCACCCAACAGTACCTATATTTTAGCATTTTAGAAAGTTTTATGTATAATTATCTAACGTTTAAACTTCTGCAAATAAAGTGTATACGTTTGCGAAATTAATAATTTTATAGAACTAAAGGCAAACGTTGTCTTATTGTGATTTAAAAGCACCTGTTTCGTAGGCAAATAATTGAATTTAAGTTTTTTTTCATTATCGTTATCGGTAAATTACAATCAGCTGATGTAGATCTAGGCTTACTAAGCAGTTGTTTCCAAAAGATTCCGTTTTTTTGTGTTATTTGTCATTATCAACTGCATCGATCTATCCGAGTTTAGGTCTTTCTATATTTCTTCGTCTTTAGGATTTCGATGGCAATATTATTGGCTGGACTTGTAAAACGTTTGTTTTAGTTAAGTAGTAGGTAGTGTACATATAACGAACGATCATTTCACAATAATGATAATTTTAATAAAGCACGGATAGGTAGTAGATATTTAGTAAATTATTTTAACATAGCATTCGTAGGTGTGGATTGTGGGCCCGATTTATCCCTGCGGCATTAACATTAATTTATGTTCACTTAGATGTATTTAATGCATCTTTAATACATATTTTTTGCTAATTTGAAATACACACTTAGGGCCGATCTTTTCATCTTCCATTTAATTTAATTGACACATATTTACTATAGAAACGTTTGTTCAAACAATTGTTTCTATGGTAAAAATTTGTCAAGTAAATTTATTGGGAGACGAAAAGACCGGCCCTTTAGATTCTAATTTGTTAAATTGTCAATTCCGAATAACAGCAAGTATACTTCACGTTATAATTTAATATATTTTTTTAACTGCGGTCACTTTTTCTCCATAACTGGTAACGTACAACGTTTATACAACTTTATTGTCCACAAAAAAGAAACTTTTATGTCCTTTAATTACGCGTTCACGATACGAATCCAAAAAATATGAAATAACCCAGTGGGAATGATATAAAAGGGGAAGTTGTCGACCTTCACTAAACATTTAATTATGTTACTTATTATTTCATAAAATAATCCTTCACGATGATTTATTCTTAATTAAAAATATTAGAAGCGATCCACTTATCTCGAACGAAGAAAAATAAACCAAATCCATGGGGCATTTAATAAAACAAGATCGCTTAACTTTGGATTATCCTACCCCTCGGTCCATAAAATAAGCCGCAATTAGAACATCAACTCGCTACAACTACTAAACTGCATAATATAAAGGCCATAATTGTTAAAGATCCTTTGTTAAAATGCCTGAAGTCGCGCAAGAAAAGGCCAATCACGGCCGCCCCATCCCATTTCATAATATCACTTCCTTAATTCGGCGATCTCACCCGAATAACAATTATATCTCACTTAAGCGCCGGCTTAATTACTGCTGGAAGGATATCTATCGCACGGACTGATGACGCGGCTACGAATAAAGCGCACGGCAGCTTACCTCGTGTACAATTACGGACGCACCTATCCTCCTCGAATATAATTTCACTCTTTTTGGCTGGCGAAATTGTCTTTGCAAAAAAGACAATTTTTCTCCTTTTAATCCGCGACGAATTTTTGTGACAGAAAATTGAATTAATGCGATTAAACTGCGTTAGCAGCAAATATGCAAGGTTTACTAGAATAAATTGATGGCGAAGTCATGTTTGCTCTAATAATCGACTTGTCTCGGCAAGCGCCCTATTAATATTCGTTTCGTACTAATGGATCTTGTAAGTTATTTATTACCTTTAATCGGTTTTACCGAAAGCTGCAATAGCTAGAACTAGATATCGATTTCTGCATTCAAAGTCCACTGTTAATTCTGATTTATCGCGGATGTAAGAGCGCAGGAAATGAACTTCGAAGATTTGAAAATAATCCGCGAAATGGGGAAAGTGACGCTTTGTGCAGGAATCCTAATATCTAAAATGACGGCGCGGTCGCCCGAGGGCCCTGATTGGCGGATAACATTAATGTACGTTGCAAGTACAGCGCACTTCCATTACTACCGAAGAATAGAAAATCGGCCGAATTTTAAAAAAGGGACGCCCGTTCACGAAACACATCCCGCGTTTCACTCGCGAAGCGCAAATTTTCCTAAAAGGAACAAGGACGGTGACGTGGCCGAATTTACCGAAGGAACGACGAAACGAAATAGTTTTATTCGTCGTACTTGCGGTAAAAGGACATCAATCTTAGTGTTTTGTTCAGCCCGAACCAACAACTCGTTTATTTTTTCCCGAAAAGGGGAATTACTTATTTTTAAAGTGGTTACAACTCAATGCATCAAGATGATAAAAATGGTCGGGGAGCCTTTTTAGTTAATAACCCAAACAGGGAAGGAAGTTCTATTGACTAACTCTAGTAGTTAGGTACTTTTATTCGCATTGTTATCCGAAAATAAATTACGAACGACGAATGCAGCTTTTTAAGTTTTTTTTTACGCTAAAAATTGTTATACTGGAAAACAGAATTATTTCCGAATAGGTAAATTCTTTATAGAAATATTGCAGCGGCATCCACTATACCAAGCAATTAAATAGATGCGCTTTTAATTTGGTCTACGCGAAAAGATGAAACGTTTTTCAGTAATGAACATTGTATGTTTCGGGTCCATTGTTAAATTGAATGCAATTGTTTGAGTAATGTGAACGAAAAAGTATATCAACAGTGCGTAATACCGTTGAACGAATGAGAAATTGGAGGTACAAAATGAACAAGGTAATCTAAGGTACGTAGTACCTACAGGGGTTATTTATGAAGATAATACGGTTCGGTTCGATTGTATTTCTTCCTTAAAGCGATAAATTCATTACCTACGTAACATTATTTTGCAATATGAATTTTTCATTCTACGTGATTGTTTGAACGGTCGTGGAACATTTTTTCCCATATAGAAAAATTAAATAAAGATTGTCACACATTATCTGAACAGCATACCCAAGTAACAATTTTGCTTAAATAAATGTTGTCTAAAGCTTTTTATAAGAAATTATTCAAGAAATGCGACTTGAATTTTCTTAGTATAAAGTATTATTCAGGGCTAATGTCAGTAAAAAGGGCGATTGGAATGCGGATTGAACTGGTCTTTATTCAAGAATATGTTATAAAGATTTATACAAGAATATATGAATAAAGTTTTACATGAGGATGGTATACAAGGCTTATTCAAGTACAAAGTTCTTAGGTAATGAACTTGAGTAACACTTGATATAAGACTTATTTCAGAAGTTTGCGTAATACTAAAATATTTTACATGAATAACATTGTAATCGAGTTCATTAGTTCAAGCTCTATACAAGAAGACATATTATAAACAGAAAAAAATAATTTTTACAAATCAATTTGTCCAGGTTTTTTATTTGAATTCACAACATTTCCCTTACTTATCCTATTACAATTTTTATTTAATTCTTATTTGTTTTGATTATTTACATATATTCCGTCAGCCAAAATTGTCTTTAATTCTTCGACAAATGGAATCAAATACAAGCTTTAGATGGCTTAGATTTTCAATAATATATTCCGATCACTAATGGTTTTTGTTTCGGTAATTCGGAAATATTGGCCAGGATGGGCTAAAACTCATTTTGGCACTTTTAAATATTGGCAGTCCATCTATGTTTATATTTAATGATAGGCTATTATATTATAGGATTTATTTATAGGCTTAGATATTTTTGAGAATAAGTTTTCCAAACAAAACCGCAAAGCATTTTGCCAATATTCGCCATCACCCAATGATATAATTTCGACCGTTTGAGGAGTTTCCCTTAACGTGCGTGGATCTTGTGGCAACGCGTCTCTATCAAAACAATTATTAATAATTTTGAGCAACTCTTTTACTGCTGAGTGGTTAATGGTGAATGTTAGCGCCCAATGTCTTATATTCATGTGAAGATTTTGGCTCCTTTCATCTTCAGCCGCTGAACTGCTATCATCATCATATATGATGCGATTAATACTATTATCACTACTCTCATCATCTGCATAAAATTCATAGGCACTTTGTCTGTAATCTTCAGGTGACTCATCGCCGACAACCCCTATAATACGTCAATAAATCACAGGTGCGAATTGATGTATATATATATATATATATATATATATATATATATATCGAATATATCTACTTAGCAGTCGGTATAGAACCTAAATTACTAGTTTTATCATTGGATACTGAAGTTTCATTATTAGTTAGGCATTTATTATTGGAAGATTGAGGTATTGCTGGCAATAACCTCTTAGATGACAAATTTGAAGTAGCAAAAGACGAAAAGATGATTCTATAATCAAACTTGAAAAGTGTTTATTTACCTTTTGGTAATAGTGGCCTGACCTTTTAATTTTTTTCCATAATTTAAATGCGTCCATTTTTATCTGTAAATACTTTTTATACAATGTAAATTCGGAGGCAAAAAAAAGCGCTATACATACCTATATTTGATAATTATAATTCGCGCACGTGTATATAGTGTGTAAGTGCAACTTGCATAAAATATTATTTAAGTTATTTATTCTGGGAATTTTGTATAACACTTACAATTTTTCTTTATACGAGATTCGGCAACGCAAAATTAATAAAATTTGTATAACTCTTCCAAATATGATCTTGAAAAAACTTTAAGCAAGAAATTATTTAAGTTTTAGTTTATAGAAAGAACTTTTGAATAAGACTTGAGTGTTTTCCTTGAATAGAGGTTTAATTAGGTATTTGTACTTGAATAATGAATTTCTTTTAATAGTTCTTAATTTTTCTTCCTTGTATACAAGTTTATACGTAAGTATTTTACCTACAAGAGTTTTTCAAACATATCCAAGTGTTTTACAAGGTTCTTTTAAGTTGAGTTTGAATAATTATATTAGTCAAGTCTTTAACAAGGTCATTTCAAGCATAGCTTGTATAAGTCAACTTATCTCAAGTATAATTGTTACTTGGGTATTGCCATGTTACCCAAATACACTCGTTGTTGTGTATGATAGCATCACATCTGGCAGCCATACTGATTAGCCCTAGATTATCTGACGGAAAAATTGCGCTATATTCGTTTAATTTTCGTGAAAAGTTGTTTCAAATTGTAGACGCGTGCTTTGCGAAGGTTCAGCTTCATAACAATCCAGACGATTTCGATGGGATTGGCGTCTTGAAAATATGCTGAAGGCTTCGTTGCTGTTATTCCCTTTTCGATTTTCCACGACTGACATAGACGGCTACGGTGCTTGGGGTCGTTATCCTTTTGTTAGCTCCAATCCTTACAATTAGTACCAAACCAGCGCACGGTAGATAGTTGGTATCAAACATTTTTGATCAATTTTTGTCATTTTTTCAGCTTTCAAATTTTCAGATATTTCGAAAGGGATCCCCAAACATTTACAGGTACTTTTACAGGATGTTTTGTCTTTTGGACAATTTTACTTGCTGAAATCGACCAAGCTTGCTTTAGGTAACTCCAAGCCCAAAATGAGAATTCGTCTGTAAAGATAATTTTTGACGAATGCCTCTTTATTCGCGCGGGAGCCCAACAAAACGTCTGTGGTATATGCTTTTCATAGAGAATTGGCATTTTATTTTCACTTCACGAATACGTTGCTGTGTAGTATTCGGTCCTAATTCTGTTTCTTTTTCGCGTAACATTTCCCGGCCTTGACGCAAAGTCAGACTAGGACTAGGACTTTTTTTTCAATAAAAATTTGAACAATCGCCTCACACGCATTGTAGTATGTCATGTCATCGCACGTTTGTCCACGGCCTGACGTGTCATTCTCATTTTTTTACTTTCTCGTATCAACAACATTCGTATCTTACAACATTTTCCGACTTTTTCACACAATTACAGTACGCTAGATTTTTTACAAAGGTTCCAGCGTATCATCAGGCTTAGTACTTGTACCAGATAATCCAGATAATCTGTCTGCGAAATTCTTTTACATTTTCTTCTACGGGTTTTATTTTTACAAGAGACGCTCGTTGTTGTTGCGTGATTTTCCAAACTGATGGGTTTTAATCACTTTTGTTGTTAGTTCCTGTTCTTGTACGTATAGGTAGCTAATATATTAGCTCTCCAGTTTTTTTCTTGAGTGGCCTTTTCCTTGTATATTACTTTAAACGTTTTTTTGGCCATAAAGTTTTCATTCTGTTTTAGTGTTCTCGCCGTATCGTCGTTTGTTCATCCTGTTATTGATTTTTATCAGAATTTTCATTGTATTCAATTAAAATTTCGATTTTCGATTCCAATAATGACGTTATTTACTCGATTCAACTAAACTCAACATTTTAATTATTAAGTAATTATTGATTAATTTTTAAAGTAATACTAATTGTAAGTTTATAAATAGAAAATCAATGCATCATAGAACAATACAATTAACGTTCAGAAACAAATATATATGTAAAATTTTAATGAGATCTACCCTTTTCATTGTGATAAAAGTAATTTCAAGTATGAAAGTAGCTTATTTACCGATCCAGTGTATTATATTCTTTGTTTATGTTAGTTATCCATTAGCGGTAGTTGTTTGCATTGTTGTAGTGAACTATGGAGGTAAAGTGACTTTCATTCACCGTTCACCGTTTGTATAAACAACTTGCATGAAAACGGTGCAAGTACGTATAAGTTAAAATTAAAACAAAAGTATTCAATTTCATAAAGAGCACTTATGAATAATAAGTTCGATATTGTTGAGAGCGAGTTGTTTTCGTGCAGTATGAATTTCTGATTTATATCTCTGTCACAGTCATGAGTAGTGGGGAAAATTAAATGGCTGACGGTAGAGATGTTTAGAAAAATCTAGTAAAAGGGAAAGTAACTAATGGAAACGTCTGTATAATATCTTTTGGAGATGCAGAAATGTAAGAGCACAAAGGGGAAACGGTGCAAAGGAAAGACATCAGCGAAAAGGGGCGCTGCACGCAAGGCAAAGATTTATCTACTGTGAACTGGGAGATAGTATCTCATTCAAGGCGTAGGTACGCACGGCGAGGACTATAATATTATGTTACACTAGTTGTAATAATAGGTAGTTCACATTTTGTTATTATTGTCATTCGAACGTTATTGGTAATCATATCAAACCTTATCGATAAAAATAAAGCTTTGAATTTCGCGAAATTTCTTTGGAAAGTTTTAAAAAGGAATATCTTAATAATCGCTTTGAGGTTTTGACCAATCAATATTCTGTGAGATTTTCCAGATTTGAACTTGGCTATTCCCTTCCTTTTCTACGCCGAGTACTTACTGTCATAATTATGCGTATAAGGATATAAGGTTAGAGGGATAGAGGTGTAGATAGCAGGAACTGTTGTAAGAAGAGGGTAATGTTGTGGAATATCAGCATATCTTAATATTACGAAATTGTATGTTACAAGAGAGTAATTCTGAGGCAATTCAAGTTCTGTTATTCAAAGTTCTTCGTATAACAATCCGATTACACAGGAATTTTAAATGCAGGGAAAACTATTACGACTTTTAAAAGTCAATTTAATATATAATAAATATGTAATCGCTTATTTTCGAATTAATTACCTTAATCAAATTGTCGAATTTGGTTGTTTTTAAATGTTATTGTTAAGATACGTCGTTTATTGATATCAACATTCATATTTTTGTGATGAAAAAGTTAAAAGTTATTTAACTTAAGATTTTGATCGAAAACGAGTTATTTACTTATTCAACGCATTCAATTTCAATCTTTAATCTTTATATTTCCGTCAAAAGTTTAATATATTTTTTTTAATTAAAACCTTTAAGCCAGTTTTCCTATTGTACGCAACAAAGTAGATTTTCCATTAAAATTTTCTTTTATTATGAATCTTTCTTAAAAACGTTGTTTTCCTGTAAAGTTGCGAAATGATCTTTTCAATTTTATTAAAACTAAAAAGAGAAACGAAAATATTTTATGCTTCCGTTTTGATTTTTTGTATTGCTTAAAAATTCTGAAAATGTGTCGGTTTCTGCTTTTGACGCCGCTATTTCACAATTTAATAACTATTTGCGGAATGTTGTGCGACAGCCATTTAGTAGAAATAAATGGAAGGACTTAAAACTAAATTGCTAAGTGAGTGTTGTTGTATTTTTGGCAAGTAGAGATTGGCAACACCTCTATAATAAATAAACAAGAAGAAATGTATCTAATAAGGTTCGCTTAAAAAATATCTTCAGTGTTTTTTTTTTATTCTTGAAATTGACTGTATATTATGTTCGACAATTTTGGAAGTTAACAATCAACTATGTGAAGTTAATTTTAAATTAATGAAATAATTATTTTTCCAAATACAGTGGAAATACTTGAACCAACGATTTTTTAATGTTAGGTTTTCCGAACTTTACCAAGCACTTGGCGGTGGATTTTAATTACGTATTAAATTTGAGTTTGAACTGATTTAATATTATTTAATTTTTTTTTTAAATATCTTCGTTAAATTATCTTTTTGAACTACCTACGCATAAATAAGCCACACGACGGATTTAAATTTTCTAAATAGCCTTGTATTTAGTATAAAAACGATTAATTTTACTTATTATTAAAAACTATAATTTTTATTCGTAAATATAATTCAAGCAGCTCACCTCGTGTGCAAATAGCAAAAATAAACGATATTCGTTTATTGCGGGGTATTTAATCTGCCTTCAAATGGCGCTGTTGCACAATTAATATTCCAAAAATCCCTCTGCAGAAATAAAAGAATTAGTTTAATAATTTTAGACTAACGGTAACCGTAAAATATTATAGGGCAGGCACTACGAACTTGGCGAGGGCATCTGTTTTAAGTTCTGCAGCGTTAAGTACTAAATTAAGTGCATATAATATTTCTCTCTCGGCAATAAATTTTCGAGAATGATTTTTATTTCTCTGGATTATCGCTGCAGCCGCCTCTACTTGTTAATAGAACTTCTAACGCACTTTCTCCATAACTCAGCATAATGGGACCTTCGCACCGTTACAACGCGAAAATATTACTTATAACTTTGTTCATTTTATTTTTATTTCCCCTATACTATTACATTTTTTATTGTATGGAATATGTACGAGAAAAGGCAAACATATTTTGCGCAATAATAGGTATAGGCACAGGTACGTGACAATAATAATACTGCTTCGATGGCATCGCCGTTTAATAGTTTAAAAGAACTTAAGACTATATCTGCACGATTGAAATTAAAAATGAAATTGGTTTATTGTGACATTAACTGTGTCGTAGGCTTGGTTAACAACAATAGGAGGTATATAGTAGAATTCAAAATGAAATTGGGACGAATAATCCGCATCTTTTTTTTATTTTCTTACGTTAGTCACTAACTCTGTTTTACTATATCGTTAAAGTTCCCAATATTACATTTTCTTATACAGAGAAAATTCGAATTTAAAAGGTTCCTGCGAAGACATTAATTCTATAGTTTGCCTTCCTAGTCGAATTTTGGTCCATTACAAATAGAGTGACACGTATTACTTTTCGGTGATTTATTAATTCTTTTCGAGCGATTTTTACTGTTTCTACAGTTATCGATGTCTACAGATACACCTACTATATATATAGTTATCAAACACATATCTATACAATATATGTTACGTTATTTAAAGAGACGAGAGAAAGAGTACAAGACCAACATCATCATATTATATTAATTTTTAAACTTTTAGGAAAATTGTCAAAGAAATTAAAAAAAATAACTTTTGAAGATATGTTGTATGTATCAATGCCGATTTGTTTCCATATTAGTTACCAAGTTAGCCTAAAAAACATTCTAGAGCTAGAAACTGAGAAGTTGGTTTTTATTAGTTTCATCGCCTACTTTTCAGAATGTAACTCGAATGTACCTAAGCATGATTTACCTATACCTATATTTAATTGATTGGATAAATAGGTGTAACATGTGAAATAAGGTTGTAAAGGTAATTTCATAGTTTTAGAATACGTTGGGTACGTTTCACTTAAAATATTGACTGTTATATTTTCTATATCTAAAATATTTAATAAACTATTGTAAAAAATAATTGAAAACAGACAGTTGAACTTTCATGTGTGTAAAATACTTTTATGAATTTTACAATAGTCGATATATCTTCTGTGACATAATAAATCAAACAGGCTACGTGCTTCCATCAAATTAAACACTAAAATAAAACCTAAAAAATTAATTTTAATTTCAAAAAACATGCTAAAATGGAATATACGATTTTATGATAGGGTACTTCTAGGTTTATTCATTTTTCATCGTTACTGCTCAGATTAAAAAATAATAAAATTTTGTAATCAATAAGTATTCGTACACGCCGCAACCGTTTTAATTTTAGTCGTAATATGTTTAAAGATCGCTATGTTAAAAGATTACTCAGTTCACACTTTACAAACAGATCTTATCAACTTATTTACTCACTAACAATGTAAGATGTTAATGAGATTCCCATATTACTAAATAGGTACTTATACAAATCTGATGCGAGTAATATAGATTTTGAATTTCGATGGAATCACGTCGACACACACTGGCCCAGAATTCATATCTAGCCGGACAGAAGTATTAAAAAAATATATATCTGAGATTCTAAAAATGGCATTTGCTATTTCTTGGTTAGTTGATGACTACAGAACAATAAACCCTAATTTTATATTTCTTAAATATTGTTACTGTTGGTCGAAAGCAATTGTTAAAAGTTGGGAAATTGCGAATCATACGTTAATCGAGTTTTAGGGCCCCGGATTCATAAACGATACTTATAAGTATAACTTTTACTTATAGCAAACTTTAAATATTTTTTAACAAGGTACGCCCAAATATTTACTAAAAACTCGACACATAATCTAATTTTCGAGTGAAAATAAAATAACATAATAAGTAGAAGTTAGATTTAAGTTTCGTTTATGAATTTGACCTTTAGCAATGTTTCGTAGACTTGTTAGTTCTACAGCGATGTTTTGATCCTTTTTTTTTTTAAATAATAACATTTTGTAAATTTGCAAAAATTTGTAACCTACATTAAATAATACCTATACCTATAAAGAAAATGACAAATAAATTGTACATTTTATGGCCCTTCTTAATGAAATCAACAATAAATTCTCCATTATTTGAAATTTATTTATTTATTGGGCCACGATCGTAAAAAATTGGTGCATAAAACCGGAGTTTAGCTAAAAATATATAAAACCTAAATAACTTCTAAACTAACAAATTTCGCCTAACGTTTAGGGGAATCAAATCGATGCGTATTAAGGTCTTCTGTCGCCCTGCGCCGGCTGGCTTGTTCTCAATAAAACACCCTGTATATAGTTACAATAACTACTTATCTTGAAATTCAAAGTTTAATGGCTCTGTGGCTCTAATATCTTTTGAACGATCAAAAAATTATCAAAAGGTATGCTAAGAAACAAAATTAGCTTTCAACATTCGTAATCTCCATTAAAATACGTCCCAATAGTTTCCGAGATATCGATTGTGCCGTAAATCATGTTTTTGAATATTTGAGGGGCGCCGAGGAGAGGGGCAGTAGATTTATCTACACAAATTTTTATCAAAATAGGTGATCGGCTAAAATATATCAAATTTTAACAAATTAAAAAAACCCGTCTTAGATTTATTTCTTTAATTACCCGCTTCGTACTAAACAAAAATACTTTATTTCGATCATTTCTGGACCACCGTGCGACGTTAAAATTTTGACACCTACTTAACTGCGGATATACAAGATCTTCAAATCGAAAACGTCCTGCTCATTGTAATAAAATACAAATAAATCCCATCACGTTTCTGGATCGGTCATAAAATATGCATTTAAAATAGTTCGATAACTAAACATAAGAATCGCAAAATTTTCGTTTTTCACCAATTTTATGAGTTACATTTACGACTTGAACTCTAGTCGTCGCGGAACGTGTTAGAATTTTTTATTTTTCGCCACTTTCATCAAAATGGCGGAAAATAAAACCGACCAAAAGCTGTAAACACACCGCATGTATCCTGTAGCATCCTGTTTTAAATGTAGCAATAGCAAAACGCGCACGCAAGCAAGGACTGATGTAAACTTTTACGATGGACGTGATTATTAATGTCGAACAAACATAGAGACCAGGATTTAATATTTAATTTGTTTTCTCTTGAAGGAGAATGGCAATTGTAGCAAGTCCACCATTTCTAACAAACTTCCCTAGAATATGATTAGTCACGAAACTCATTAAAACGTCCAGAGCATCTTCGCAACTAATCCCAATCCTGACACGACGTATTACTTTAGAATGATTTGAAATAAGAGACGGGAGTAATTTAAAAATCGAAAAGGACTCGATCAATTTTAAAATACGTTTTCTCTCCTAAAACGCCCACTTAATCCCGGAAAAATAAAAAAGCAGAAATTTCTGCCTGTAAACGTCAACGCCAAACATAAAATTTAGAAACAAAAACCACCAGAGAAATCTGCGAGAAAAATTATTACTTGTATATAAACTCATAAAAATATATAGTTATTGATTGATCAAAAACAAAACGGTATTTTTGTTGTGTTCGGTTTAACTGTTTTATCGTAGGGTGGAGACGTTAAAATATAACGTTAGGTTTCCAACGGACGTTTATATGCGTGAATCCATTATGATTGTAACCGGTCAGTTCATCAACTGCGTTACAACATTTAAGAATTGTATCTCTCGCTTTGTGTAAAATGGAATATCATTAATAAAACCTCCGGGATGAACATTTCTGAATAATGTTGGTAATTTAAGGGCGTGTAGCGTGAAGATGTAGCCGTCTAGTTCGTGGCGATTAATGTGTATTGGTTAGGTCAGAAAATTGACCTGTCCCCGTACAGTGGGTACTTTATCACAAACAGAAACTTGCGGTATTTTATTAACGTCAAAAAAATAAAAATCTTTTCGAAAGTTTATTATCTAGATGCGCAATTCTAGTTTTAAACAAGTTTCGATATCTACTTTTACCACCACGTTGAATGCCTCAGAGTGCTTTTATTAATGGTCTTGATATTTTAGATATAAAATACTGTAACAGAACGGAAACGTCGGACATCTATTGTTTCGTTTTGAAATATCGATATTGATATTTGAAATATATCCTCCTGGCGATTAAACTACGTAGTGTTCAATATTGTGCACTCAAGCTTAATATTCTAATATTTCGCTCGGTTCTACGCATAAACATCATCGAAATTAATACAGTTCGAAGTTAAGAAGATAAATTAAGAAAAAAATGAAGTGCTTAAATTCTAACCGGCAACGAAACAAAACTGGAATAAGGAATATTTCGGTCGATATTACAAAAATAAAATCGCTTTCAAACTGCCGCGGCAAAGAAATTAATAAGTGTTAGTCAAAAATATTTAAAGTGTACGCAGTAAATATGTATTTGTGTAATTAATTTCAAGAACAATATTACAAATTTAGATGCGTTATTAAAATAAATACCGCAAATTTCCTGGGCGGAAGAAACGAATGAAACTAGAAACAAGAAATAACAAACGCAAATCCATAACGTTAATTAAAATAACAAACATTATAACGGTAATGACGGCAAACGCATGAACTTTAAAACAGAACTAAATTCGCGAAACGGCAATTTAAATACGTTCGGATGTGAAACATGACGATTTAAACCCCTAAAAGTAATTTTAGTTGTTGTGCTTCCACGTGCGCCCTCCTGATAATCATTAGCATCCCCCGCGGGGTTCCTTTCCCTTATCAACAAATTCGAAAAGCTGCAGGGTAGGTGGTATTTGTACATTTCCATTTGCAATTATACCTACAGTAAAATATTACGTTACCCACCCATTCTGAGAGACTTACCTATCTAAAATATTTGATGCTCGATTGTTTGCTTTGATTTTGAAAAATGTCTGTGTTTTCTTGAGATTCTCGCAATAGTAGAGTTATCTTCCGTGTAATACGATAAATCGAACAGGCCGAAATGTACCTATTTTCTACAAAAATTTGTTTTTCAGATCGTTATGGATTTTATTAAATTTACTTTTTGGTTTTTATTTAATGTTTTCGTAAAGTTTTAACTTTTAAATACGTAAAAATAGCGCGTTTAAAGTCGCAGCGAGGTTAAAGATTATATAAACAAATGTTTTATAGATAGTGATAGAAGATTCGAGTTTTACCTAAATATTGATATACATTCGATATATTAAAACATTTGGCGAGAATACAAAAGTGTAACGTTCTTTTTATATTCGCGTTAACAGCACCATATACATACCTACCTACAAACTTCACATTTTAGGTTCCATTTAAAGTTTTGTAGGTAAGTATGCACCCTTGTACGAATCACACATGTACAGGGATCGTTAAATTATATTGTCTGCGTTCACTGGCAGCCCAACATGCATTAGTTAATTAAAGTTGGCAACCCTTTACAGAAATTTCTAAGTAGGTATACGACAATGCCTGGACTGAAATGTGAAATATCCATTCATATAGCGTTATGGTATACATAAACTTATTTAATAAGAGATATCGGTGAGATTTCGATACAGTGTGTCCGACGAATAACTGTAACGAACCAAAAAAAAATTGAATTACGTTTTCATATTCTGGATTTAGGTAGTTCCCGTTTGACTTCAAATCGTGTCGTAGTGGAAAATATTCTAATCATTCACGAGTAGGTTGTTTTAGAGGAAAATTTATAAAAAGCGACAGAAGGAAAACTCGCCACACTTGATAAGATACAGAAAGATTCATTTAAATTCGCTAGAGTCGCGTTTAACCTCATTTGAAAGGACCAAAGGTAATTCGAATAACCCGAATAATTTTTAGTAAATATGTAACTTTTACTATAGGCGTAACTTCTTCTCGTGCAGTAGCGGTCGTGATGTCATTCGAGCAATTTAGGCAATGATGTCTTTAGGTTCTTCATCGTTTGTGACAACGATTTTGCTTATGTTTCCTATCCACAGTTGTCATGAAAAACTTAAAACGAAATCAAATGTGTTGGTAAAACATAAAAGACATTGGCCCAGTACTTTGTGATGCAAATAATCAATCATTTTCGAAATTATTGATGATTTTGAATTAACTTTTTATCGAGAACGATGATTCGGTCGACCTCGGAAATTTGGTTAATTGCGATTCGGACACAAGGAGGCTCTAGTGTAGATTATTTAGAATTAAAAGATCTTATTTAGAATGATCGGCGTATCTTGGAAAATATCTTTTTTTTCTAAAATAAAAGCCAACAAAGCACTATTATTCTTCGTAGACCAAGAAGGAAAAGTTCGAATGTTATTTTCAAACCGTTCAACATCAATATTGTAGCTATGTGTTTGAAACTGACAACAACATTTGTTACAGGTTATGAAATCATATTTTATACAAGACGTTTTAAATAAACGTAATTTCATTTGAATTTTTTACAATAGTCTCTTGGACGTTTTCATAATGCCATAGGTTACCTATATTTTCAATAAATTATGAACTGTAATTAGTCATTTAATTCGAATAAAATTAGCCAAATTCGAACAAAGGCATATTTCCAATGCTTACGCAGTTGTGATTTTTATTAAACTAACAATAAAATAATCTTTGTAAAAAATCGGATTTACCTTTTGATTTTAAGCTATATTATTTCAAACAAAGTACCTTTGCAAATAAGGTTAATTTTCTCAAATTTAATTCAATTTTTTTTGGGTCGTATTTGGTATCGTATTTTCAACAGCTACATACTAAATATATCCATACTGGGTATAATAAGTAATGGAAAATTCTTCGACGTTTAACAGAAAATAATTGTCGAAACATTAGGAAATGCGGAATATTTGGCGAACGATATTACGATAAAATATAATACGAGACACTCTATACCTATAATTTTAATTTTTGAAGCACTAAACGACACGATAAACGATCATTAAAATACTTTATATGTTATATTGCTGGCATTATTTTCGTAAAAATATTTTTTATGAATCATCTTGTTGCGTAAGTACCTAATGGTCGACTGAATTTCCAATTTAAAATGAACAATAGCAACGTGCAAGTTGTACCGAATAATCTGAAATATTACTTTGAACTGTTCGTTGTTCATCGTAAACCTATCGCTGGGGATTGCCATTTATTTTTAAAACATCCGACTATTATTGCAGCGTGTAATGTTCAATATCAACGTATACGAAAAGCTTCGACGTACCTATTGTTTTATACAAGATTGCGCGGAGAATGGTTACGTACTACCATCTGGATTTCGATTTCCATTATGAAAATGAACAATTAAAATGTATTCGTTCTCCCATTCGCAAGCGAAATGCTTTCGACGTAAAAAAAAAAACTTTAAGCCAGCAACGTCTCGCGATCAGTTTCGTTCGTGTGAACGGAAACAAAAAATTGTTTCTCGAATTAGTTATGCAACGACTTTTAACGAATTTTCAACCTACACGTAGGCATTTCAACTAAATATTTTTGTTTTGAAGTTATTAAAATGATATCGATCCATCGGGAACTTTTCAATTATCTCTCTCGGAATGATTTTTTATAACATCGTTATCTTTATACTACGTACGCGCGAAGGACTTTTCACCAATTTATTGTAGTTTACATAATTTAAAAGGCGAGATAAATGCCGCAGCTTTAATTAAACGTGAAATAAACATTACTCTCGGTAAACATATCTCGGTATCGTTTTAAATATTCGATTTGTACGGACAACCCGTTCCCCGAAATCTTTCAAATTATGCGACAGTTCTGTTTTAGTATCTATAATTCAGGGAGCAAGTACATAAATTTGTCATTGTTGGAATTCTATTTCATTGCCATCTAAATCTTTGGTTGAGGTGCTGATACGTGCGACTTGAAATTGCTACACCATCTGCTGACTATTTTATTTATAACTTGTATCATTTTCCGCGTCCTTTTGTTAGATGGATAGGTTCGGCTTTTAATATTAAAAAAAAAATTTCTATACGGCCGTCGGCACGGTTCGCCGAAGAAATGCGATGCTTTAAATTTTCATTCTGAACGACATTTGCTAAATATTTACACATCGAATGCAGAAATGTAGGCGGTATGTACCTAACTATTGAGGAGGTTATCAAACTTTATTGTTCGTGTGGCGTGTAACGTTTCGTTGCGGACACTCAAGTTACTTTGGGACTTCTTTCACTCGCCGAAATGATAGGGTAATCAAACGGCGTTGCAATAATGTATTATAGTAGGTATAGTTGAATTGGTTTTTGTTGGTTGGTCTGCTTTGGGAACATTTAAAGGTCGGGCTTACGAGAAGAGAAGTACGGCCAGTCCCACAAAAATGTGACGGTTATTTATAAGAAAAAACATCAAATTTAAAAAAAGGCACCTCGACACCGTTTAGGTATGCTTTCAATCAAGTTTGGTAGTAAACACTCGTTTGCCTTGAAGTTTCTTCTTCATAAAACCCCATGCATTTTCAATTGGGTTGGCATCTGGCGATTGTGCAGGCCAATTTAAAGCTCCTCTTTCCGCATTTAATCGGTGCTTTTCAGTAAACAATGGTTTCTCGCTTGTACGTTGCCGTACAAGCGTCGCTTCTTATAAATGGCCCTTGATAGTAATTACATCGAACTTTAGTCTCCGTTTGGCCGGCTTCGCTTGAGTTTGCCTTCAGGTTAGCAAAGGTTTTGCCTCGAACATCTGAACAATAGCGTTAAATCCGTTGGCGATGTCGGGACTCGGACTTTATAAGTAGTCGACAGTTCCATTGTCTCATTTATATCGCCTCACCCACTTTTCTACGAATTGTCTCGATCGTTTAATATATTTAGCGGCGGCTTGGATCTTTAAGTTGTACACGTGGAAACGTCGCTTCGTAATGTTTTAAATAAGCTGTACTCATTTTGAAAATTGCCCGTACAAGTCACGGTTAGCTGAAACATAACCGAGACAAGTACAGGGCATTTCCCTTTATCAATTTATTACTAAATTAATGTTATTTTATTTTTTTCAGGTAAGTGTCATATCAACAAATAAGCGCAACAGACGTCGAGGACCACACGGTATGTCATGAAACAATGTTATTTTTTGTCGAACACTCTGTACATAAAAGTAGTAATTTCATATTTTGACGAGTGCATCATTTGTACATTTATATTAACTAAATCTTTTAATTAACATAGATATTTAAAATTTTGATTTTTAGCACGCAATTTGTACGCGAATATTTCGAAATATTGATTTAGGGGTATGTCTCGCTATATGTCGTCTTATTACATTATATTATGTAGTTATTAAAAACATTTGACGTATAATCTTTTTTACGAGTTTTTCATACACTTATCTATTTATATACCTAATACATATATACCCGTTATTTAAAAATTTGCTTTCTATGTATTATTTAAGATAAATTTAATTTTTATCATGACGCAAAAGGATTGCTTTTTACAGTGTACATAGTCCATTTTCAAACATCAAACGCTTTGAAAGCAACGAAACGTATCTCTAACAATAATTTGGCTGGCAAAAGCCTACGCTATCTTATCAATTGTTATTATATATAGAGCTTTGGCAGAGTGATGAGGGGTGTGCGCAAAGTTTCAATGTACCTAGATAGCCTTTTATCATTTTAGAAGCACGTTAGGTTGAATTTATTTTCCCGATTTCCGTCTAATTGATTTCACAGTCGCTGTAGGTATTTCGTGTACGAAAATTTCTAGTATGTATTTTCTTCGTCTTACTCGGATGTACTATTGCGAACAAAAAAAATGTAACGCTGCATTTTCCATATTGTAAATGTGATTTTAGCAAGTGGCCAGTTATGATAAATATTTAAGTTTGACATTTCATTTCAAAGACACTGTCAAATATTTATTAGAGTTATTTTTCTTAAAAATGCCCAATCGCGTTTTAACATCGTTTCATGCTGATTTTATGATTGTTTATTGTAAAAAAAATTAATAGTTCTCAATAGTTCTTTTTTTCGTTAGTTTTCGATCAAATAAAGTAGTGAAATATTGAACCGTACATGTCCTAATAAAAAATTATGTTACTCGAAAATTCTTCTGGCAAATTTAAATCGCTTTCAGGTAATTTAACTTGTTATTGTTTAAAAAAATAATTGTTTTCTTATATTTTATGTGATATAAATAACTCCAATATATGATAAGTCGCACTATTTTAAGTTAACAATTCCCAAGAGTTTCTATTTCTGTCTATTGTCGCGTAGATCGGTTATTTAATGTTAGTTAGATAGGTATTTAATAAAAATTTAATAATAGACATTTTAAAAAGAACTACTGCAAATGTTACAGTGTAGGTATTTAAATGTATAATACTTATGTTAGGTAAATATATAGCATATGCTACAGTAATTTAACTATAATTGACGTACTTGCCACTTTTTTTTCATATATATATATATATATATATATATATATATATATATATATATATATATTTAGGTACAAATAGCAAATTTTACTTTTTGCGAACGATTCTTCGTTTTTCTATAATTACAATAATGTTTATGTTGGACATAAATAACGTTGAAATTTGATAACTGTCGCTGTTACATTTTATCAGTTATTTTTATTTGCCATCACGATCATCGTGTTACATTTTATCAGTTATTTTTATTTGCCATCACGATCATCGTGACATTAAAATATTTATTGTACGACACGTTCGAAATGTTGCGTAAAATTGCGTAAAAATCAGAGCGTATATTTTAGAAATGCGTTTAAAACGTTTCTGTCCTAATTTAACGATAAAATGTAACTAAAAGCCTCGTGAGCTTAAAGCTCACAAATAAATATTTATCAACATTTCACTTAAAGGGAATTTTGTTGGCCTTTATAAAATACCAGTTTGTTTCATCCCGTATACCTTACACAGAAATCTGGTAAAATATGTGCATTATGTCTATTTTACGCCTGGCCTCCTTTAAAATAAAAATGTTTTGTGCGCGGTGTATTCGACAAAACAATAATTAGGCAAAATGTACTTACTGCTTGGTTACATTCTTACAAACGCAATTAAAAAATAATTTCGAAAAATATAAATTGTCGATAAATTAACTGAATTCAATTGAATTTAAAGTTTGGTTTTAGATCTCTGTTTGTTTTAGGACCGATCTTTCCATCTCCTGATAAATTTACGTGTCGGGTATTTTATCGGGAGATGGAAAGATCGGCCCTTACTATTATAATAAGTGATTATATTCAATTTCTTCTTTTCAAATTAATTTTTTTTGTTCTATAAAAACACGTTTTGCGCATATATTTTACCCGTTTATTTTATATTAACGACCCGTTTGAACCCCGAAAGTCCGCGGACGGGATAAATCATAAATAAGAGATAATTTTTATTACGATTACGAACAAAAACAATCGCAAAAGTTTTCCTTGAAAAAGCTCTCGCGGCGAGTAGCAACAATATCGTCTGATTTGATGGACCGCTTTAGAAGGAAATTTCGTTGCAATTACCGGCTTTTTATAACAAAAGAACATGACGAATCATACAACAGCAAATTGCTTTCGCTCATCCTAAACCACAGGACATAAATTTGATCGGTCTGAACCATTATCTGCAATCAACAGTTTAGTGTACCGTTCATCGATTACCTCGATCTAACGAATACGTCAGGAGGACCGTAATAAAAATCGAGGATCGAGGACATCGTTTGAACTAAAACGACGTCCTCTCTTCATCAATTAATGTTCACTTTTTGCGAATGTATTTTTATATTGCAAGCTCTTGACGTTTAATTCTGCACTTACCTACCTATATTAAAGAAATTTGTGAAACAAAAGATGGCCACACGATAAAGTAATTAACTGTTCTGTCGTTTAGAAACGCTTTAGTCTTCGAGTATGGTTAAGTACGTGATTTTTTTTAAATACTTTTTGTTCGGTTCACTTTCATGTCGCATTAAAACTCTTAACTGAAGTACCGGCTAATTCCGATAAAGTTCTTACAAGTAAACTTTTGAAGTAATTAAAGGACTAGTTGTTAGTTTTCGTGAGCTGTAACGAAATTTAGAAAAGTCTTATACCTAGACGTGGAGAAGCCCCTAATTAAAGAAAAGCAAACCTAAGCAACCAACGTAAACGATTCGAGCTTCTAAGTAAGTAGTTCGTTATGTTCTTTTCATTTTCCCGTTTTTGACGACAACGGCAAAATTGATGTCGATGCGCATTCTAATATAGTAAATCTTTATTTTTGAATAAACAGCGAATTTATTCGACCAGACACTTCGAAGCTGTATCGACCTCCGTAAACACGGCTAGCTTTACAGTAATCCGAATAATCTCTTGTTATAACCCTCAAACCGCCCGCAAGACCTGGATTTTCTGTTAGCGATCCTCGGTTCAAATTTCGGAAAAAACTTTACGTTTATAATTTTATTACAATAAAGAATTCGATTTAATAATTTGTCGCTTTACCTCAAGGTGAAACGTTTTTCAATTTAGTAAAATTAATGCGAGGTGGGTAATTTCAAAATTATTCGAGTTGTAGGTAACTATATTAAAAATGACCTAAAAAGATTGAAGAAATTGATAAAAAGGGGAAGTAGGGAACAAATTACTATCATAAAATTCAGAATAAAGTATATATACTAAGGCGTCTTGATGTCTATGATGCCTTTCGAGGAAACTTATTTGATTCATTTCGAAACTTAGCGAATAATTCACCCGGTAACGGTTATGGCCGCTTATATTAATTGCGATTTGTATAGACCTGCGTTGTTAAAAGTTAATCATTTTAGTAAAAAAAATTAAGCCGAGCTCGGAGATTTTCCGTTTTGCATTTTATGTAGTGGATTTGATGTTTGTACGAGTTTTCTCAAATTACAGTTATTTACTTATAAATTTCCTTCGTTAGCCTGTTTTTGTTTTTACTGGAGATGGTATCGTGCTGCGGGCTTCACTGTCTTGAACTTTGTTAATCTGTCTGAATTATAGCAGCGATATAGGATAACGCCCAGGTATTGCAGATTGCGCATTATGTACGTTTAAATGATAATTATTGCCGAATAAAATTGAAAATACGTAAGTAGGTTAAAACGGAGATAGCGAGAGCGTTCCGATTTTAAAAATAGGATTAAATGCGCGTTAAAAGATCAAATAAGTGTTGATCACAATTTATAAGGTATTTTAAAAAAATATGTAGATGGAAATAGTTACGGTTATGTTTTAGTGGGCACGCAGAGAAAATCGAAACATTTTCGTTTTAAATATACAGATTATGAAAAATAATTTCGGAATATCTAGGTTCTGACAGTTGAAAATATAAAAGATATAAATAAAAATACAGTAAGACTCCGCTTAACGCTGGTCCGCTTAGCGCTATTTCAGTTTAACGCGGTTTTATTGGAATAGTGGTATTCCCCGAAAATTGCACGCAGCGTTGGGCTTCCCCGAAATCCAAAGTGTAACATGATCATCCCTAACCTCACTCTCTCTCTTTCTCTCTTTCGCCCAGCAGTGTAGTATGCCGATAGCCGCCGATAAGAGTGCATATAACCTATTTTTATTATTTCAAACATTTGTTGCCGTTATTGTAAGTATTAATTTATGTAATATAATGAATGATATAGTGATAATTATTATAATTTTTAGTTTTAATTATGGGTGATAATAAAAAACTCGAAAATAAAGCGACAAGAAAAAGCATTTCGCTGGAAACTAAAATGCAAGTGCTTAAAAGATTAGATACTGGTGAACGTCAATCTCAAATTGGTGTTGCATTGAACTTGTCAACTTCAACAATACGGACAATTCTTAAGAATAAAGAAAAAATAGTGTCATCAGTAACCGCAAGTACAACAACCTCTGCAACTAGAATTATCCGTTCTAGAAATAATACGATAGAGGTCACAGATTTTGATAGGAGTTCAAAGGCAAGACGGGGTGTCATGGATGCTTTGTCCACTTATCGACAATTTCTTGCAGAGCGCAAAAGAAAATCGCAAGTAACATTAGATACTTTCTTGATAAAAAGGCAGAAAATTGGAAATGCAGAAGAATCCGAATGATCTCAAATATAAATGGCGACTTAAAATTTTATTTATTTTTATACTGTTTATCAATTTGTTATGTTTCTATATTTGTAAGAAATAAGTTTTTGTTGTTGTATTGTTATAAAAAACATACTTAATGAACTTAAGTGACAAAATACCTGAACATTTTTTTTTAATTTTCTACCCGTTTTCCCCTAATCCCATTATTTACATGATGAGATAACCTCGTTTAACACTGTTTCGTATAACGCTCTACTTTGATGGAACGTATACCGCGCGTTAAGCGGCTGTTACTGTATAACAGATGTACGCGATGAATAATCCAATAAGTAGTTAATTGTATCGCTATTAGAACGTCTCGCCGTGTTTCTACTTCTACAATAGATTTGACTATTGTTTGGCACAACAAAAAGGTTCATTTGAACTATTCTTTTTTAGAGCTTTAACTTTTTACGTTTCATTTTTAGTATTTAACGTTATTTTTTTCTCTTTAGAATTTACTTTATTTTCACATCCGTTGTGGCAAAAAAAGGAACCACAATACTTTAGGTACCTATTTTCAAATGAAAAATTATTTGTTACATTTATAATAGCAAATAATTTCTCGGATGCAAAGCAATTTCTGCCTAACGAATATAGGGTAATTAAAGGTAAGGACGGCGGGTAAGTGGGGGGAGGGGTGACCAATTTTACAGCGGCACAGCGAACTATTTTCGTATTCGTCGCGTAAGTCTGTTATGTTACGTTATAGTTTTTGGGCAAGATTTTAAATTTAAATGTCAAATCAAGATTTATTGTTTTATTACAAAATTAAACGTTTAGGCCCAAAAATATATAAGCTCAAAACTTAAAAATTTTGATCGATAAACTTTTATTTTCTCGGTGCGTAAATACCGTCCATTTATTCTTGTAATTTTGTTTTCGTAATCCATTCGAACGAAATTGAAATTATTTACCGTTTCGCATCAGTTAATTTTCTTTATATCATCTCGAAATTGAATTTTTTCGGATGACAATTTTGTTTCAGTTTTATATTCGTTGAATAGACTTTTATGTCAATCTAAATAGCCGTCAGGATCAAATGGATTAAGTATTCCGTTTTAATCGAACCTATCAAATGCAGAGAATTAGGCGGATGATCAACTTAACGTACGATTACTGCTTTATGAAAGCGGGTAAAACGATTTGCCTTGGTTTCTTCCACCAATTACTAATCGATCGAAGCTATAAGGATCGTTTTATATTTAGGAGAGTAAATTGTGAGCTTTTGTTTGAAATTGAATATGGCGTGACGAAAATATTCAAGCACGTAGCGCGTATAGACCTCGGGAAAGGATGAATTGAAACAATATCCGTGTTTTCTTGGAGTAATGTAAATGGCAATAGTAAAGCGGCGCGAGCGATATATCAGATCACACATCTAAGCGCCTCGATTTCACTTGAAATCAATTCTCTTTCCCGCATTGTCGAATCCCCGCCTCTTTAGATTTATATCCAGGACCTTTTGAAACCCTAACGTTGTCTTAACACGGGTGGAAATTCGAGCCCGATCGCGTCTTTCTACTGCGCTGAAATAAAACACCATCTGCAGGTCGGAACGTCGGCGTCGGCGTCGGCGTCGCGTCAGGTGCCTCGGTGTTACACATTAATTTAAGTAAAAGCGAACATTGTCTAAGGTTATTTTATCATTACAAGCGACGTCTATATGTAAATGAAACGGAACTAGTAAAACTTGAGCGGTCGGAACCGGAGTGTTTCCTCTCGAGGGCCGGCGTCAGCTTTATCGGCAGGACTTGCCACACGCACACTTTACAAGCCCGCATTTCCCTATCATATCGCTTGGGACGACTCGTATATGCCGAACATTGTTCGTACGATATTCTTGACTCCCCACATTTAGTTCTACTTCATCTCGCATCAAAACTTAGCGATACCACTCTAAAAACTCGGGGCCCACGCAACTTTTTCAGTTAGGACGAACGCGACCGTCACTAAAAGAAGGCTTTGTCCCACAGTAAAAATGCCGAGGGAAGTGATTTTACACTCGGAAATCGCACGTAGTACGATTCTCTTTGGCTTCTTTCTACTTTTCTTAAATTGCGACCGACCGACGTTCGGAGTTTTTATGTGTTTAGAAAATATGTTCGGCAGGGTAGGTATATCAAACTTAAGTATTTATTGTTTTATATAGGTAATTTGGTCCTTCCCACCAATTTCGAGGTTGCGCTTCATCTTGACTTATTATTTTTTTACGTTGGGCAGTTTCGGTCGTTCTTTATTATGTTAGTGGATATTGTGAAAGTTTGGCGACAACGACAGTATTTAATTGCGAGGTTTCGTCAATCCGATTAAAAAGAAAGCGAAAAAAACTGGCAGTGGGTATTAAGTCGGAATTGACTTTTATCATCTTTGTTTCCCTTTTTTCCGTACGTAATAGGTGTTGGTTTATTTTTGTTCGTAAATAGATTGACAATGCTGTCGGTTTGAGTTGGAAACAGGTTTAGGTAATTTGTATTTTTCGTTGTCGGAAGTAGCTAGTGTTTCAAGTATTAGTCGAAAGTGGTCAGCGAAACGTATGCGAAAAAATGACTATACAGTTATTATTTTAGAGATTGCATTAATGCGAATTTTTAAAAATAAAACGTTTTCAGTACCTACCTGACCTCAAAAAAACTATGTTGCAGGTATACAGTAATAAAATATAATAAACGTAGTTCGTATATCTATTTCCAGTGATTACTTATTGTTTTTCGTTCGACGCGCAGTAATTTCGTTATCGAAGTTTGTGATTAACTTAAGTAAAATCACGTAAAACGTTTCTTCCCTCTTATTGCTATTGTATTCAAAGAGGTTTACCCTATGTTTAAAAAAAAACACTAATGAAAAGGCACTTCGTTTTAAACAAATTAAAAAGCAACGGAAACGAAAATACTTTATAATTACAAAACATAAGATTGACAAGTCCGTCCCAACTAAGCTCACTCTCTCTCTCTCTCTTGAAAATACAAAGCAGAGGAGGTATCAACTTCACAAGGAAGTTAAAATTTTTAATTAAAAGAATAATAGAAGTCCTGATTGGTTTTGCTTCAAGTTCTTTAGAGATAAATTTGGGTCAAGTTGCAGGCGTTAACGCGTAGACATGTTGTTATTTATGCGACAGGAAAATTGAACTGACAATAAGTACTTAGGCGTTTTATTCATTTGTTAAATTTGTCTAAGAAATAGCAATATTAGAATCCTAATTTCAGTTTAAATATTTGGAAATAATTTAACGATGTCGTGTATTTAATTTGCAATAAAAGCGACATCGACCCCGTTTCATTAATAATTCAAAATGTGCTTCGGTAATAAACCTAGAACGATTTAATATTACTTATAAATTTAATATCAGGACGACTATTTACGTTAGGTAATATTTTCTAATGAGCAAAAAGAGCAACTAAGAAATTAAAATTAATCTTGCGTGTATCGAAAGCAAGGTGCACGACTGGTATAATTTCACAAATTCTTTAGAATTTCGAGACAAATTAAGGGAGTTTCGAGGGTTTAATAACATTTTATTAGCGGGATTACGTTCATAAATATTAATTTTAGACATGGCTGGCGCTACAGCTACAACGAAACCATGCGAAACACATTCCCACGTTATAAAACTGCACCAGACTGGCTTTATCCGCTTTGCTCCATATCATAGACTTAACGACCGCAAAAATGTAAAATATTTTAATTATATATAATTTGATTTAGGAAATATTGCGTTTTGGTTCTACCGAATTCAAATAGAATAACACGTACCGTTTCCTATGCGAATATTATCGGCGTTAGCGTTGCTAGTATATCATAAGGGTTTTAATCCAATTTTCTACATTCTATGGAGCTGGAATATTTTATGGAGCGATTCTTATTTCTATCTACGTTTAGGTTAAAAACATAAACCAACAAAAAATGGTATAGTTGGCGTTCTTGATTTACTGGGGCAACTTGGGTTGGGGTTAACAAATAAATAAATATAAAAATGAAACGGTATATGTATATAACAGAAAATGTGAAAAATTTTTCGTCGAAAAACGGTTGTTTGCCACATTTAATGGATTGATCGATCTTCAGAAGCTGTTATTATTTTTATCTGCTCTTTTCTCAGTATTTGAATGTCACTTTATCGACAGCTACTTCAACAATTAAAGACGGTTTTACATTGTAAAAAGTTTGGTGTCCCATTTTCTATTATTACCTCCTGGCGCTTCACCTCCAGTACTTTGGACCATTGAAAACTACCAACGCCATCCAAATCTTTCCAGTCACCAAAGTTCGATATGTGAAGGGAGCGAGTGCGGGCCACACGTCGGACTTTGGTGGCCGGAAAGATCTGGATGGCGTTGGTAGTTTTGAATGGTCCAAAGTACGGGAGAGCCAAAAGGGGCGAAGGACCTGAAAGTAGTACATTCACGTATCGTGTCTTTGCTGTGTCATATGTGCGCAGGTGGAATACGTTGCGTTCGAAACTTTAACCTGAATATTATAATAATATAAATACAATTTAATAATTTTTTATTGATGACGTGCATTGGAACTTATTTTGAATAACGTAGTTATATATTGTATACTTACGTTAGACATACTTAATCATTAGAAGATTGATTAATGCAACGATTATTTAAGAATTTTAAGTGATATCGTGATACATTTTTCTCGCACGTGATAGTGGTAAATTAAAATTCCACTATAGATTTTACCCCTTCGTAAGTGTTAAAGTTATTACCAGTAAAAACAAAGAAATACCTAGTAACAATACCTAAATATGGATAATATGAGAAAACGATGCGAAACGCGAACTACTAACCAAGTAGTTTTTCATAATATTAAAAAGTCGAGAATTTCATGAAAATAGCGCTTAATCATAATGTAGAAAATATCTCTAGTATTATATCTTTGTAGCTATACTACCTTAAAATCGTCAGTTCGTTATTATATTTTAAGGATATAATTTTGGTAGGTATTCGAGTTGAGTTTATTGGAAAGTTTCGGGAAAATTTATTAAAAACTAATTTACTTAGGTAGGTATATATTAATTTAGAATGTTGCGAATTATGCGTTATTCGCGATAGGTTCCAATGCACGTCGTGCATAAAAAATTACTAAATTGCATATTTGTAATGTTCAGTTTAAAATTTTGAACGTGACAGATTCTTACGATGACACACATATGACAGGGCAAAGAAAGACTACAATGTATTAGTACTGTAAATATACGATGTTTTAGTGATGACGTGGATTTGGAACCTATCGTGAATAACGTATAACTTTTATAACTAACGTCTCGCAAAAGATTTTATATTTTGTTAGTCTACCGCTCCGTTATTATTTTATATTACAGTTTAAGATTGCGACTTTTTAATTTTAACTTTAATAACACCGCCCTTTGTGTTGTGTCGCCTTGCTGTTTAATAATTTCCCCTTTGATCAGTCTCTATGCAGGACAAGTACCTACCTTGATTGCTGAAGTACGACCTGACTAAAATAACACATTTTCTTATCAATGTTTAAATTTATTCAATTGTAATTTTTTTAATTAAATGGTGACCCCGGGCGAATACAACATTTGATGTAGGTAGGCATAATCGATTTTTTTCTGTTTTTAAAGTAGTAAAATTAACATTTTCGAGTTTTACTGAAAAAACGAAGCATTTCAGAATTAAAGCTCTTCTTAAATCGAGTAGGGAAGACCGGGGTTGGTTGTCACAGGGTTGATTTTTCGCTGTTAGGTGCGCTAGGGTATACTAACCATGTTCAGACATGAACAAGGATATGCTCAATCAGTGAATATAGTTTGATGTCTGTGGCTATACAGAGTTTAATTATAGAAACAATTTTCGATTTCTTCGTGTGGTAAGTAACTTTTAGCGATGTCATCAAATGTTTTTTCTTTGCTAGCATGTTAACCTAGGTTAGCTTTCGATCCATGTTCTTAATAGATGATAATTTGAAGTATATTATCGTATATTTACAAACTTCCTACTTATAACGTTAGGCTTGCTATGATCTTAGTTATTCAAAATGGCGTTGCGGGGTTGGTTGTCTCACAGGTTACGGGTATGGTTGTCACGTGTGACAACCATAAACATTTTGTAGAAAACACTAAATGTTCAAAGGAAAAACCATCTTTGATTGTGTTAGACAATCACGGGTCACATTTATCAATTGATGGGTTAAATTATGCAAAAGACAATGGAATTGTGCTGTTGTCGTTCCCACCGCATTGCTTTCATAAACTGCAACCGTTAGACAGAAGTGTCTACGGTGCGTTTAAAAAATATGTCAATAGCCAAATCGACAGTTGGATGATAAATAATCCGAGAGGCACGCTGGCCATCTATGATATACCAGAGATTGTTGCTGCTGCTTAATTGTATTTCTAATTGATTTGTTTTGTTACGCTAATAGATGGAAATATTGGATGTTTGTTTTTTTTTTCAATCATATGCAGGTTATTATATAGGGTTTAAGTATTTAGGTTAGTATTGTAAGGACTGGAATTATTATTCATTCCTCACTCTCATTTAAAACAGCTGTGACAACCAACCCCAACACTTGTGACAACCAAGCTCATAATGGGGAAGGTTGTCACACGTTACACATTTGTAAAAAAAGCTAAGTGCGATTACAACTAATATAAGAACGTTATTATTTTTTTAAAGGTACTCGAAGAATATTTTTAGAATAGCACGGTCAGAATCGTTGTAGTGCTTAAAACTGATGTGTAAAAATTTGAAAAGTAAAAAGTGTGACAACCAACCCCGGTCTCCCCTACTAAGGATTTGTATGGGAACACAAGTTCATCATTTAATTGAAGCTTAAGCAATTAATTAATTCGGTAAATCATTATTCAGGATCTTGTTACGGTTTGAGAGTTACAATTGATGGTTTAAAAAATACATTTGAGCAGTTACAGGTATCGATGCGACCCCCCAATATAAAGAGCCTTAATTTTTCAAAGCTGGTTTTTAAGAGAACATCGATTTAATTATTTTTTTGATTAGCGTTAAATGGATGCAGTTTTGTTTTAAGTATAGGTGTATATTTTTAATTCTCAAGATTTTTAGGGATACTTATCGTAATTTTACACTTTATAATGTATGTACTAATACGTTGCATTAGTTGACGAAAGTAACCACATATACGATATTCAAGATCCGATCGCGAAATTTGTAGACGCATAATTTTTGGAAGTGATATCTTAACGATATTAAAGTTATCATCGTTGATCACGCAGAAGCATCAATGGGTCTTGTTATTTGTAATTGCAATATAATGAAACTTTTACTAATTATCGTAATTGAGGGAATAATGGGAACGTGTAATCGGAAACATACAACTAATAGGGTAGCCTGAATATGAAACCTTATCAAAATGTGATGTATACACGATTTTTACTGATGTAAGTAGTAGTTAATTGATTTTTATAATAAGTATTTTTCCTACTTTATATAATACGTAATTTAAAAAATAAGTACGCATATATCTACAATATACAGCTAACTTTGAATCTCTTCCAAACCTCGCTCGTGGCAATCAATCTCTATACCTCGTCCAAATATTACGTCCACTGTCAATTACCACAATCAGCGTCTTTTTTGTAAACTCCCACTTCTAACGAACTCTCGAATAAGTGCGTCTCCTTCGACTCTCCAGTTCAAGATCCAATTATAAAAGAAATCTTGCCCTAACACTTGACTGACACATGCCTTTATATTAATCAAAATTGTTATTCATCTGTATTTTCCAATGTTTTTTTTTAGCAATTTCAGCTGCGATGCTATAGGTATTGGATTTTTTCTTATTCGCTACGCATAATATAATAGACTACTTAACGTTGTATTAGTTACAATAGTTATTTAAATAATTCAACGTCGGCTTTTATATCAATTGTTGTCGTGATAGATGAAGGATAGATAAATTATTGTAGTATCGATATATTAAATATTATATAACATAATGTATAGTCTTATACGCAGATATGTTTTAAATAGATAACGATTGTAATATTAAGTAATCATCGTTACTGTAACGCGCATTTCCGAATGTAGTATATTTCGTTTGATTTGTTATTAAGTTTTATAATAAATTATTATAATGTTTTAATAGTAGATATCTATATTAGGTATACGGTGTAATGTCCCCAGATCAAGTTTATGTTAGGTAAAATGAACCGAAAACTTTATCGTGTAAAAAATGTATTCTTTATATAAAATCTTCTGCTTATCTCAAAAACGAAGTTTATTGAGTAAAAAATTTGAAAAGCTATTATAGTCATAAATGACAATATTGTTTAAGTGGAAATATTCTGTGCGTAACCTTTAGCTATAGCTTATCCAAACCTATATGATGTTCACGTCATCAACAAAAAGTTTCTAGATTGTTTATTGTAATTCGGTTTAAAGTTTGGAAAGTGACATATTCTATGGGCGATTTACCTGCGCACATATTAGATGATACAAAGAAAGACTACAATTTATTAGAACTGTCAAAATACGAGATTCAAGGTGACATCACTGTGTTAATCGTCATCATCTAGTAACCTTGTATTGATGACGTGACATCATATAGGTTTGGATAAGCTATAGATATTTCTCTTGAAAGCAGTTGTCATAATTTTGTCATTTATTTAAATGTTTATCGAAATATTTTATCTAAACAACGAATGTTATAGTTTTATTCGAGAGTATGTAATCTAAAGATCTAGGTAATTATTTTTGAGTCGTTTAGAAATCAACTTGTCGAATTATTAACGGGATAGATTTAAAATTGGATTCGATTATTTTAATTTAACGCAAACGACGCCGATTCAACTGTTACCCACACGTATCGTCTCGACAAAATGAAATCTTAAAAATTTTTTAAAATTACTATAGTTTTCTGTATTTTATAGAATGGTGTTGCCCGAAGAGCAAACTTTAGCTTTAGACAAATTATACCTTACGAAGACAATGTTAAAAGTACCCTTGTGACTTGTTGTTTTTCATTTCGTGCTTTCAAACCTGAAAATAGAGAGTGAAGGGGCCCGACACCTAATTAAATGAATTTTCTTTATTTTATAAGCAACACTTCCGACTTAATTTACTGAAAATTTTATATTTCAAACATTTAATTTATATGCGCACGACATCTTCTATTCCAATTATACTGAGTCGACGTGCGCGATTGTTAAATTGAAATTTATAGATGTTGTTTTAGAAATGTATCTATTTATTTGTAACGTATTTTAGTTTTGAGTGTCTCGTCGTTGGGGTTCGCGCTAGGGTTTATTTCAACTTTTTTTTTTGAGCTACACGCTTTAGCGTCGCAAATATCGCGAGTTTATTTTGCTCTTATTCTCATGAGAGTTGGCGTATGGTCGCCATTCTTATAAGAATTATTAATGAGAATGCGGTTCAACGGCAAAGGGTTCTTAGCGGTACGAGTTATTGGGGGCTCAGTGCGGCAAAGGAACTCGGGGAGAGTGTATTATTAACGCATACATCACATTCCCTCGCCTTTATCACGCACATTCCATTAAACCAATAGTATGATACACTCCGCCCTGTTTAAAATCATTAGCGTTTCCCACGGGAGCTAATTTAAAATTAATTATTGTTCGGTTTAAGAATTTTATTAGCGCTGGTTTCCATGGAAAGGACTTAGTTTATAAAAATAATGACGCCTGTATTATGTCCGAATAAATTAATGGAACGACGCCGACGTGACGTTGGTTGTGTCGCTGTTTTCGTCATTTCAAACTTGACGTTGCTAATGCTGACGATGAAGACTGCTTAGAATTGATTGAATGATTTCCTCGTGTCGCGTCCGCGACTTCTATTGAGAGGGTTTCTGATTTATCTTCTTATCCATATTCAAGAGTTCCTGGAGCTCTTTGTGTTTCAGTGGAGACGCCGTCGCGCCTTGTGGTCTTAAGACTTCTCTTAAAAGCGAATTTGCTTGTAGGTGATCTCTAAAAGTGATTTATTAAGGACACAGCTCGTGGCTTTAGTTCCCTCTTATTTATCTCTTTCAGAATTCTAAAGTTATTTATTCCGCGCTAGCTACCTTCACTATACTCCACACTGTTATCGTATATTTCAAATTTATATATGTATCAAACGGATTCGCTTTATGCGCGCATGAAAATTACGAACGGATTGATCGTAAAACTGCATATCCTTTACCCATAGGTATAGCATCCGTTATTCGTAGTTCGTGATAGTTATACGACCTGCTTATTAAATTTAATGCACCTGTTTCGTTCACGATAAAGTATTTGCAAGTAAAGCACGTAAAAAATTATTTCTTACCTTAAGATAATAATTTTCTTTAAAATTTCGTATTTCCCTGGGCGGTTATTTTTTATAATTTACATTGAGTTTGTTTTGGGGTCGTTTAAAATGTATCAGGTCGCGGCTGCGGCGCCGCGTTTGCCGTATAAAAGTTGAAAATGATTAATTTCGAAGTAATTCCGTGACCAACGTACGAGAAATAATATTAAATTTTCCATACGAGCGTACCTATAAATATTTTATTGGCTATTAACTAATAGGTAATTTGTGATTGACACGAAAGGGCGACATCGAGCCAGCGTTATAAATGTTTACATTTATTTTGATAATTTCACGTGCAGACGTGCTTATAAAAATTAATTAATTTCGCACGAAACAATTCGGTTTCGCGTAAAATCGATTTAAAATTAAAAAAAAATAATTATTCTATATGGAAATACGGTTTTCGAAAGAAATTAGGTACTACCTAACGGAAAATAATTTTAAGGAATAATATTTGTTTATTGGTGACCGAGTACAATATTATAAATTTTAAAGTTGTTGTTTTTATTAATTGAGGTGTACTTACATAAGATAAAAATATAAGTCTTATTTTTCAATAATTAACAATCTTATTGTTAGTTTTATAGTATCGTGAATATAAATTTCCATCGGTAAGTAAAAGTAGATGACCTACAGACTGATGTAAAATTTCACTTTCTTGATGGGGTTGATAGGAACAGTTATTATGTCCGATTTCATTGAGATTTCATTTTAAAATAGGTAACTTTGAGTCTAAAAGTTTGCCGATGGTCAGGTCACTAACGTGAGAAAATATTTACCAACCACACAATTATTAACTCACGTGAAACAAAAGTTTCAAAAGACTACGTAAAAAATCGGCAGCATACAGTAGAACCTCGATTATCCGAAACAATTGTGGCTGACAATCATTTCGGATAACCGAAAAATATATTTTCAATATTTTTGGAGCAAAAAGATTGTGTACAATCATCGCTATGACGAGTTTATTTCGCATTCATATGAGAAAGGACGAAAAAAAGTACACATAAACTGCGACTTGTCGCACTATATGATTTTAAGGGGTTACAGCTGTAACCACCCAAGTAACAAAAAGTCATTGTTGAGATCTGAGCCTTTAAAATTTTTTTTTTAGTTTTTAAATTATTCTGTGATTTCAACTTAAATTTGATAATGTAATTTATTTCTCGCAGGGTTATTAAAAATTAATATGACAAGAAAAGAAATCGATTTTTTTTTGTTTTTCTTTATATCTGGAAAAAATTGAAAACTAAGCACTAGAGTATGACGTTTTTGTAAAAAGTAATATTTTGGTGATGTACATAGCACCATTTTAATTTAGTTCAAATCGGGTCTTAACTTTTTTAAATATTTTTGATAGTTTGTGAGACATTGAGATCGTGAACACCGGCGATTGGGCCTTTAAAAAAAATATGCAATGTTCTTATGTCGGGGTACTCTACAACTCTTCCGAGTTTCTGAATTTTCCAGTTGCCCGTGTTTTAGAATTAAAATAATCTCAATTGTTGCTCACGATGGTTTTTTTTCTCTCGATCATAAATGGCACAAAAATCGGAATAATCGCGTGGGTTGTTTTATCGCTAAACAAAGTTAAGTTTCAATTATATCCAATAAGATGCTTAAGTCATTTTGAACTAAAAATGCACTTAGGCGGTATCAGCTATAATTTGTTAGATTCCACCACCGCGCACCGTTTAGAACATAATTACTTGGTACCCGGTTTTGTGAAATTCTCTCCTAATCATTTCATTTTCGTACATGCTCTTTCTGATCTCAAAGAGCACTAAAGAGAGTGGAATTTCTGATTAGAGTTTGTTTTTCTCAGACCATTTCGGTTAAACCGAATTTCGGATAAAGATGTTCGAATAACCGGGGTTCTACTGTATTGTCATCTCAAATTGACACTTGATCGAACTATGAGCGTTATTAATTGAACAATGAAAGTTTCGCCTTACGTATAAAGCACGAATTTGCAAATTCAAACGTTAGGTAAAATTAATAATTGCCAACCAATCTCACCAGATATTCCGATACGATTCTGATAAGTGATATACATATAATATACTTTTAATTGTTTAATTAAATAAAATTTTAAATATTTATCCATTTCTTTGGTTTATATATCAAATGAAGTTGTTTTCTTTTTAAATATTTATTTATACTTTGCTAGTGTAATTTATTAAAACAATATTCTGTAATTGCTCGATTGCAATTGTTGACTTGTCTGTGTGATGATTGGAGTACTGATAAGTTCTTCTATTTTCTTTTGGTTTATACGGGTTGTGATTTTAAGGGCATTTTTATTGTTAATTAGTTATCTCTGCAATGTTATTTATTAGCGTATTAGGTTTGCATATTTTAACGCGGCTATTGGTTCTGTAACATTCTTAAAGAGCGATTTGCGGAAATTGAAAATTGCGCAGGAACGATTTTACCAGCTCGTTGAATTAAAAAATAGCGGTTTGCGACTGCTTTATAACGTTCAAGTATTAAATAATGTTGTGTAATAATCATCGCCCAATTTTTAAATTTTAGTATATTTGAAAATCATGCAGGTAAAATTAATTAAAGTAACTTTTCGTTAATTATTCGTGCTGGGAATCTGATAAAGTGCGCTAGGTATGGCGTCGATAACGAATTCTAAACTGAATATGTAGTGGACGTACATAATTTAAATTTAATTTGTGGATTTAACTAACTACTGAACTAAAAATGTCGTTTACTTTTAATTGTTCGTACATATATCGTTTGTATTAATACAAACGTAGTGGTATTGACTCGTTTTGAAACAGAGGGTATACTAGTTGTTTGTATAGCGATATTATACTGGGATAATCATTGGCTTGTAGACGTAATAGTGGATTATTGACATCGATTGCCTTTAGGAAAATCCTGTTTCTTCATAAACCACATACTAATACGCAATTTTATACATATTTAACATCTAACCGATTTTGTATTTGCATTAATACTTTATTTATTCCAAACAAAAATTATTAAGTGATGACGTCGTCGTCGTGGGCTGTTTAAAAAAATTACTGTTTTAACGTAAATTGCCTTTTTTAATTTGGGTGGTACGAACGAAAATTGTTGTTTTATAAATTGAACATTTGAAATTCTGTATTCTGTAATCTGTATTTTTAATAGATTTATTATACTTTTTTATTTTCGTAAAATAGTTTTTAAAAATATTGTTGGGGATGAAAACGATATTTTTCTAAACGACACCGCATGCATCATGCGTTATCATTCAATTGTTTAGTGTTTCGGATAATTGAATGTTGGAAATTCTTTTTGGCGTTTTTTTATAATGATTTAATTATTTTTAATATCTGGATCTAATAGAAATAGATTATAGTATTATAATTATGATTATTTAATCATTTAAAATCTATTTTACCCGATCACATTCAATCTATCTTATCGTTAAATAAAGGGAACGAAACAAAATGTAAAATAGTGACTAAAAATAAATTGACAATTGTCAAAATGTTTTTATTGATTGTGGATGGGAAAGAGGGTGTGATCGTCCAAATTCTTTGGACGTAGTCATCTGTACTATTATACCTATAATTAATTCGCACATGATTATGTTAAATTAACTATAAATTCTTTCATAGCAGTACACAATGGTTTTAAATCTTTATAGTACACCGTCGGCGTCGCGTCGCGTCGCGCGGTTGAAAAAATCCCGTCCGCGAATATTATTTTTTAAAGTACCATAGGGAGTACGATTCCATTGTTGAATGCCGTAATCATTAACGACAATTTGTGAAACAGTGAACGCATGAATTTCATTTATTTTTACGTTGCCGCGCCGTTCTATTACGAATGTCATTTTGAAAATTTATGCAGCCGATTTGCATAATATGTGTCATTGGTAGGAGTGATTATTGGAATTTTAAAAATTTAGCATAAAAATACTTTCGTAATTATAACAGTTAAGTACTATAGAAAATGCAAACAACAAACAGGATTTTACGTTTTATTTGTTTTGGCACAAAACCGACTTAAATAATGTTTTCGATAGAAGTTTTTTTAAATAATGTGCAAATGAACACGCACGGCGTACGTACTTTTTATCGACAAATTTAAGAATTAGGGTTGGTATTTAGAAACAAAATTTTAATCGCTACTAAGGAAATATTACTTGTTAATTGCTGTTTAGTCGGTGGCTAAAATTTGATCGCCTGTTAGTAAGCCGAAATTACATTGGGCGATTTTATTCGCCATTCCCTTGCGAATTTACTCGTTGCAACCAAACTCGTTTGATGTAATAATGGTGTGTAGTTAACTCACTGATGCTATTGTGTTATTGTGATTATTGTGTTGAACGAGTTTTGTAGGAGAGGGTATCTAAATTCGCAGGCGAATAGCGAGTTAGAGGATTTTTCTAAGGTTTTTAGGTTCTTGGGGACTGAAGGAACGTCAGGAAATCTGTTAAAACTTTCGTTTAATTAATATCTAACCAAAAAACTATGCAACTAATAAGGAAGGTTAGGCAGGTGGAAATCCAAGAGCCTAACCAAGCGCGATTTTCAGAGAATTTGTGTTAGAGCTTAAAGGTCCATGTATTTACACTTTATAAATAAATACATGGAGAGTTAGTCGACAAAGAAAGATCCTACCTTTCCTCGGTGGCGGCTATCCCCCTTTTTGGGGAGGCACCCGTGAACTTTATAAGTACGTCCGTTAACAAAAATAGCGTAACAAACAATTCGCATTTATGAAGTTATTTACTGTGGTAATGCGGTGATTCCTGGTGGTGTCCCCGAACCCCAGACGAGCCTCCCTGACGGATCCGGTCCTCGTGGAGCCGCTTTAGTAATTGGGGAGGGGTAAAAGAAAACGATCCCGACTGTTTGAGTTTATTTAATCGGAGCTGCCCCCTGATCCAGGACCAAGTTACAGCTCCTTCCACTTAGGAGCAATATTTAAATAATAATGCTACATATAACACATAACACGTAACATGTACAATTCGCATATATATATATATATATATATATATATATATATATATTAACAACCGCTCGCCTTTAAAAGTACCACACAAGTGCCGATTAATTCCACGAATTAGTACTCTGTGGAGCAATTGCGCTCTTAAATTAATGTAGATCTGTTACATCGTAACACTTCGTCGTATTAATCCTTTTTGTTTGTAATCCTTTCAGAGTACACAACACTCACACACTCACAAGTAAAAGACTTTATTAACCGAACGAGCACTCCTCGCACACACGAACAATACGACGCCGTAATTTAAAATTCGAACTACTGAAACAAGCACTACCGTTCTGTACCACTAATGCGAAAGATCTGAAGCGGTTTTTCCGGAATTCTATATATAAATGCATTCGAGTTTATATGTGGATTTCAATTTTCAATGCTTAAGGCCACACTAATAGTTTTTAAATTAAAAATAGATTAAATTTATAATTCTACGGCATAAAGGTAGTAGATAGTGATTATTCAAATAATTTTACTGCATAAAAAATACATAACTTTCGAATAAATTTCCTAAAAGTACATATTTTAAAAATTTTCTGTCATCTGTCATTTTGTTTTATCACGACCCTGTAATAGCCCAAGCTCCTTTCGCACAAAAACCTACGTCACAACGCTACTAAAATTTTCTTAGTGTGTTTAAGAGATAATATAGTGGGAAATATCTAACCGGTGGTAAACAATTGAATTTTTGATAAACTTGATATTTGATAAAATTTATTATAGACTTTAGAGAAATATCAATTATTTAGAATTATTCTGGTCTGCCTCGCAAACTTGGTAGACCTCCCTTCAAATGAATAAATTCTCAATATGTCACCTACTGTAAAAAACTATATCGCGTTGTTCGATGTAATCGGTAACGATTGTAAATCAATAAAAAACGATAACTTATTAATTTTTTATGTTGCATACAAAGTTACAAAGCACCGTTTCTCGAAACTTTTTCGTGAAATGTTCAAATATTTAATAAATTTATTTATACATAAGCAATTTCATCAATAAATTTATATGGGAAAGTAAAATTGGTCTAAAAATAGTTTTCTTGTTCATATGCCTTACTTACAAGTTTCCTATTTGAAGTTTTAATATAGTCGTATACGCGCTTAATTACTAATAGCTCATTTAATTATTTTCTATCTTTAAATAGTAATTCAGAGAAGTTCATTAACGAGCAATTTCGTTTTTGTCTCCTTTTTCCTCTATCAAGGTGAGCAAAGTCGAACGTTTTGTATAAATTTAAGTACTTTGAAGTGAAAATTAGCTTGTAAAAAAGTTCAAGATAAGGTAACTTAGAATAACAAAGCGAGAACAGCTTTCGGTTCTGGTTTTAGATACAGTGTAAAATATTTTCCATAAACAACTAATTTCTGTTTTCTTTTTGTTGGAAATGTGTGTTAGCTTATCGGTATATTTGCGTGTTCGCGACTATTTAAATAAGATCGTCGTTCGTTTTTCTATATGCGCAAGCCTATTACTTGTTTCTTAGAATTTAACGGTTGTGAATTGAGTGGAAACGTGAAAATTTTTCAATTCAGTCACTTTTTGCGGGTTTCGTACCGGCAACCATTATGTAAATAACTCTTTCTTTATCTTGACATGCAAATAATGTACACGAAAAAGTGTATATATATATATATATATATATTCTGGACTGCGAAATGAAAATGACTTTCATAATATCAGTGTGCGTTCGTACAAATTAAAGTTATCTCGGGCAATGAGGATAATTAGACAGAGCCGCTAGGGGGCGCGCTATTTAGGGATGTTATTAGGTGAACTCCCAGTTCTCGGTGGTTCTGTAATCTTTACCTTTCGGTTTATTGACGACAAAGTAAGATAATTAGTTATCTAGTTTTTGCGTACAGGTTACCGTCTGTCGATTAATTTGTTAAACTTTAAAAGATAGTTAGGTATTTACAGGTGATGCTCTTGTAAAAAGTGTTGTAGGAAACCTTTGGAATATATGTTGGGTCAGATTTTTAATTTGCGTTTTATGCCAATTTGTGTCATGTACTTGGCACGCCAAGCACTAAATGTTGCGTGCTCGGTGCTTTCTCGCGCTTCTAAATAACTAATTGTGTAAAAATTTACACAGAAATTTACAAGCATCACATGACGTTTATTCTTTTTAATAATAATAAAGAAAAGTTCGCGCAGTTATGTGAAATAAAGAAAATAGTAAACCTTTTTTAATGGGCAAAGCGGCTGCAGAATCGTTTTATTATTGTTCATTAAATTCTGATTTATTTTATTCATTTTTTATTTAATAATGTTTATGTTCGCGATTACCGATAAATTATTCTAATAATTATTATAATGAAACATTTGATGGCGCAATAATTGTAAGTTACAATTTCGTTTTCATTTAAGACATAATTAAATAAAATGGACGCTTTCATAAAAAAAAACTTGCGATTATTTTATTAAGTAAGTTATTTATCTTGATTGTTTTATATAAATTAGGAGTACTATTTTACTTTCTGAACTAGGTCGATAAACTTTTCAAATTTAATATCGTTAATGTTTTTTTTTTAATTAAAAACTACCGTTTCCATTGTAATTATGAAGATTAAATACGACTGCAAGTTCAAGGTTAGTTACACCAATGTTAGTTTTGAGTACCTACGGAATAAACAATTTCAGTTTAATATCCTCAATTTGAGTAACTGCTGAAGGGGCTGTTTTAATCGATTAGTTAAATTAGTTAAATACATTATTTTCGTCAAGGGTACCTCTAAATGTAAATAATTTAAGTCAAATGGTAACTGTAAAAATTTAAAAGAATGTGGAGATTTTGTTATTAAGATTTAAGCACAACAAATTATGCTATTATTTAGTTGAAAGAAACGGTGCGGTAATGAAAAGTAATGCGGTAATAACGTTCTTAACTCGTTCAAAACGAGTGAGAAAAGTGACATTTATTTTACCGACGTAAATCTTCTTTCTTTAGGTTTCGCCTGTTCGTTTTTGACATTTTGATTCTTCTCGCGGTAGGTATTGATTCTGTCGAGGTTGAGATTTTCGGCCTAGCACTTTTTGGTGGTCTGATGTCTGGTAACAACGCGCTTTTCAGATGATATTTTTCCGCCTTTCGGGAGCCGTTCGGATTGCATTGTATCTATGTATACATTTCATTCTTTGACCGAGTCTAGTTGTACTTCATTTTAGCAGCATTGAGCATTCTCTAGTTGCAGTTGCATAAGTGATTACCGGATTAGATAATGAAGAAGTGATAGAGAGTGACAGTGCTTCCAGTGATTTACTTTTATTCACTTTTTAGTCTAGATGTTTACTTTATTTACTTTATTGATTTATTCACGAATCTAAGAAAAGAGTAGACTGTGTATAGGAGGTCCTTTTCTCGGTGATTTGGTTCCTGGTGAAGTTATAATAGGTGTTTGATTTTTTAGTGATACGCGGGCATTAGCAGATGTAAGAATGTGTTTAACTGCTGCTGTATCTTGTTATAATCACTTTTCAAGTAATTCCGGACCTGTTTTATGCGTATCAGGTAGTGTCATTTTATCGAGATTATGCAAAACTTGTAATCTATTTAAACACCCACGGTTCGTCATTTTTTGCTTTGTTATTCTGGAAATACGAGTTTTCTAGTCGTTTCCGACTTGTTGTGAACGTTGCGGTCAAAACTTTGCCAAAAAAAAACATGAACTATACTAAGCGATTTTTTCGAGATTTCGCAAAAATTTTAAATCGATTTAAAAACGTGTAGTTTTCATTTCTTTCTTTGGTATATTCAGTGCTTCCAGTGATTTATTTTTATTTACTTTATTTTGGCTTTTATTTGCTTTTATTTACTTTAAGTTTGAAAAATATTTACTTTGTTTTTTTTTAATGGGGTGTGTCGCTGGAAGCCCTTGAGTGAAGAAGAAGCAGATATAGCTAGAAGCTATAGGAAGAAGCTTGATCGAAGCCGGTGTTAACTTAAGAAATCTTAAAACAAAATGTTTGCGGTAGATGCGTTACCCTACTAACATTTGCCGAGTTTCTGTCTAGTTCAGCCTAGAAACTAGCTAGATTTAAGCGAGTCAAACTAGACATAGATATACTGACTAGTGACTAAAGAGTTTCTCATAAGGTTTTTTTATAAATGTTTTTGACAATGAAAACTTGTAAGTTACTAAGGATTATCATTCGTTTTAAAATAGCTCAATATTTTTTGTATAGTAACTGACAAGTTTATTGTAAGTATGGATTATGATGATATTTTAATTGAAGATAAATTGCAATATATACTTATTCGAAAAGATAATTATCTGTATTTTTATACCAATTTTCCATTTGTTACAAGAAGTTATTAAATCAGCTGGAGAAAGTATAGATGGAGAAGGTAGCTGAATATTATTTTCGTCTGGGAACGTATATATAGTTATATTGAAATGTTTAGTGTAAAAAAGAAATTATGAAAGTTTTCTTACATTGATGGGGAGCATCCTGAATATATAGAGCAATCATTTTATTCTCTAACTCTGATAGAAAAAACTTCAATTTCATTACGACAGTCAGGATAGGTTCTCCACATTTTCTATTACTATTTTACTATTCTATTATAATAACTAGTTATTATAATAGTTACTCACCAGTATCTCATGAGTTCCGAGCAATGAGTTTCTCACTAGAAGTAGCGTTACACTTCTTACTAGTCACCGGTTAGTTTTACTAGTAAGATACTGGTCAGTCGTCTAGTAAAACTTACCAGTTTCTCACTATCCGCTAGGAGCAAATGTTAGTAGGGTAGTGACTTTGAGGAATATTATAAGACAGCTAACACAGTAAACATACAACCAATGGCGAACGCAATGATACTCACTCAGGCGTTAACGAGTCCGTTTTTGTACTCGTACGATTTCCAACTGCGTAAAGAAACCGCTTTTACATTGGCCAAATCACTGGTGTAGTTAGTGACGACGACTTTATTATAAACTTTTTACGCAGACGCGTCCGGATTCAAGTAAACCTATTTTTATTTCCCGGACGTGAAGGACGAAGACGTTGTTGTAAAACTTTAATTCATGAACAACTAACATAAAATGTAATGGAAATTAGTTTATCTCCGATTTAAAATTGTTTTATATGCAAACGGGCGCAACTCGAGGTATATTCGATTACTTTAAATAAATATATATGTAGGTGTAGGTAGTAACTGAATAAATAACTAACTGTATCAAGATATATATGTAACAGTGAAATATCGTACAATATCAGTTATTTTTTGAAAATTTTTAGTGATAGTTTTTGCAGAAAATCCACCAATTTTGATCGAAATTATCCTGTTTCACTACGGTACTTACCTGTAATTTTTGTAAAATTGAATTAATAAAGCGCAATCCTTACTGCGCGGCAAAAATCTCGATAATTTAGATTTGAACGGCACGTCGCAGCTATCGCAGAGTAACAAAATAGTCGAGATGGTAAATTTTCGAATTACCTGTGGTGAGCGCAAACAAAGCGAACAAAAGCCACAATTTGAACTAGTTTAGTTGCGAATTAACATTATTAACGCAAACGACGCCGCACACAAGAAAGTTACAACAATTTCTCGAATCCATATATCGCGCATTTAAGTCACGTTCAAAGTTAACAATTGAAGCACATCGATAATAACCTACAAGAGTCAAATTCCACTTCGCGTTTGTTTTATTTCCATCGCGAAGTTATACCGTTTCCATCAAAATTCTAAACCCAAATCCTAACTGGGGAATATTAATTTTAACCAAAGTTCGTAAACACAACGCTACGCGAAAGCAAAATTAGTTCAGACAGCAATTACTAACTACAAAATTCGCATAAGTACTCAGTGAATTTCTGACCAACCATGAGCAGGCTGCAGTTTCTATAAAGCCGTTAAACGGAAAAGGGCACGACTGGTAGCAAGACCGGCTCTCCGCTCGTTCCGCATTACAGTAATGCATCACGAGGCTGCCCTTTCTATTTATCAACATAAATCGTATCTCAACAATAAATTGTACAAGCTTTTCAACAAGGAATACATCACGTAAATGTATTAAGGAGTTTATAGGTTTAAGGATAAGTAAGCGCGTTTAATATTTATGAGCGGCATTTGTAAAATTGTGTAGCTTTATTGATTTTGATACGAGTATGAAGCGGAGAGGGGGGGGGAATTGAAAGTTTCATATCTCTGATTTTTGTTGAGTTTTAATAAATCCGGCGGTATATATTTTGAAAATGGACGAATCGAATCTTATAGCATTTAGTTTCTAAAATTGTTTTAACGGTAATAAGATGCAACTGGAAAATATAAAAGGGCATTTACCACTGAATTGATGGAGCTTATCGATTGTTTGTTCGAGTGGGAAACTGTCGGGAGATTTTGACGTATATCTTTATTCAGATTTACCTACACCGATTGGTCGTTAAGCTACTCTATAGGCACTCCGGTCGGTAATAAAATATAACTAGCTGACTTGCACAATTCGGATACTCGTTCAGTTCGTTCATCATTCTGGAGCTCCAATAACGATTGATTAGTATGAAGTGGATATTTTCAGAAGTGGATTGCACGTATTGTACTAATAGTTATTTCATGCAGCCCTAGTTCGTTATGGATATTGAACGGGACGACTCGTAACGGGCTATTGAATTCTACCGGACCTTTTCCTGCTTTTGTGGAGAAAAGTGTTGCGAGCTGAAACGAAAAGAATTCAGGAAATGAGAAATTACTCAGGTCAAAGTACCGATCGTTCGGTGCTGATGAATGCCGCGGTTTCTCTAATGGAGTGACGCCGCGTTAAGTTGTACGTAAAAAAATTGAAACTTTCCGACGAAATTAATTTAAGTATATTTTTACATCCGATTAGAAATGTCGATCGATCCGTGATTTTCGATTTGTAAATCGTAAACTCATTAAATGCTTATGCAATTTCAATTGACTATCGCAGCAATAGACACGAGACGAAATTAAAATTTAATTAAGTGCATAGGCGTCATTAGAGAAATTTTTCATTTTGATAAAATGTGTAGTATGTGTGGTAGGTATGTCTTAGGGAAAGTAATTTGTCTTCGGCACAAGTGCAATTTCCAACATCGCTGTCGAGTTTGTATACTGTACTAATGGCGCGATATTGCATCTCTTGGGTCGCAAAGAAGGCTGTGGGTAGAAAGCTGTAACTATAGAGTTGTTATTGTTGATAAAAAAGGTAGAAAACGAAATTAAATTCTAAATTTTGAAATATTTTGCTTAATTGATTCAAAAAATAGAAAAGTAGAAATTTCTTAAAATACATAACTTTTAGGTGTGATCGGCCCAGAGAACAGAAAGCCTCGCATCAAACAGCATCTATTCATTTATCATCATTTTCGACGTATAAACTGGCCTCACGAAATGATACCAACGATTTAGGAAATATCGATTTATTACAATATTGTTAGTAAATCGTATCGATTTCGTAACAGCAAAATTTAGTGTTAAATTTAGTGTTAAGAGAATTTTTTTATTATTGTTAGGTAGGCATTTTTTATACAGTCACCGGCACAAAATTCGATCCATGCGGTTAATTGATGTAATTATTTTAGTTTATAAATTGGTTATATTTACACATAGTTTAAAGGGTGTGTAAAACAGATGTTGAAATGTAATTAAACCGACGGGAACATTTTTATTGCTCTAACAACAAAAATACGGCAACATCTCATAACTAGATAAAACAGTAAACAACATTTATTGTACATAACAAGTAAAAAAAACGAAAAAGCAAAAACTCAGTAGCGTGTAGTAGCTCCCCGTGCTCGAATTACAGCTTCTATGCGCCTTGGCATACCCTCAATAAGGCAACGAATGTAATCTTGGCTAATTTCCTCCCATTCTTGGACTACTGCTACACTTAACTCTCGCAAGTTAGAACGAGCAGGAACTGGGCAACGAACTCGTCTCCCCACCATGGCGCAAACATGTTCGATCGGATTTAGATCGGGACTTCTTGCAGGCCACATCGTACGGTGGATTGTTACTTCTCTCAAGTACTCACAAACAATTCGGGCAACATGCGGACGGGCATTATCATGCATTAGCATAAAGTTGTCACCAATAAATGGGGCGAAAGTTACGACATGTGGTTCTATAATGTCCCTAATGTACCTGTCAGCAGTCATCGCTCCTCCATTTACTACTACTAATTCGGTGCGAGCTTCCACGCTAATACCTCCCCATACCATGATTGAACCACCACCAAAACTAAGCTTTGGCACAATATTACATTGGGCGAATTTTTCTCCAGTCCTGCGCCATACTCTTTGACGGCCATCCGCAGATCTTAAACGAAATCTCGACTCGTCGGTAAAAAGAATATGACCCCAGTCATCATTATCCCAATTTTGGTGTTGACGTGCAAAGTGAAGCCGCTCCACCCGATGTTCTCAGGTCAATTGTGGGCCGTTTGCGGGTCTTCTTGCTAGCAATCCGTGTTCCTGCAACCTTATTCCTGTTCCTTATTCTTACAGTTCTTTCACTAACACTTACACTCCGTACTTCTTGCAACTCATTACGTGCATTAACTGCAGTAGTATCTCTGTTTCTCAGAACTTTTAATGTAAGGAAGTGGTCATCCCTAGCAGTTGTACACCTTTTCTTGCCTGATCCCACTCTCCTGGTGTAGCCTCCAGTTTCTCGAAACCTTTCTACAGCTCTCTGAATACTACACCTTGAAACACCAAGGTACCACACTCGAGCGGCGTAGTACTGCGAGCGCCCATCTTGAATCAAAGCAATTGCTCTGGCAGTATCGGTTGGATTCAACACCATATTTAATTTTTACAGACAGTAAATTCAATTGTATTTCCAACAATTAAGACTAATACGCGTAATAAAGTAATAAACTTAATAATAAAGTACGCTCAGAATTTGACTATTATAATTTGATACCATCCAAATAAACAAACTAACTAAATTCCCAAACGAATAAAATTTTATCGCACTAAACATGTCATTGGAATATGAATTTTCCCCATTATTAGATAAAACAAACGTTTATCGCAATTTTTTACTAAAAATTGTAGATGGATCGAATTTTGTGCCGGTGAGTGTAATATATTTTTTTCATGATTTTTTTTATAAATATTTTACTACTAAAGAAATTTCGTGTCGGTAATTTTTTAATTTCGATATTTACTTTTTAACCGAATTATATTTATACGTTATTCGTGATAGGTTACTAAAACTTACTAAATTATAATATTCACAAGGAAGGTTACCCAAAGGGTACACGCCGATTTTGATGAAAATTTCATCATAGTAACTACTACCCAATAGATGATGTTTGGTGAAAAAATTAGCTGCCAGAAAGACTTTATTTACGTTTGATTCTATAAAGTTTTAAAAATTGTGTTTTTCAAATTCAAAGGATTTTTATCAGAACGGTTTTAGATATGGGTTTGAAATTTGAGGTTATTTTATACATTTTCGAATAAAAAAATTGTTTTTTATGCGTAGTTTTTGAGCACGCCGGCCATCTTGATATTTTTTAATGGAAACGAGTTATGTGACATATCATTAGAAAGCTTATTTTTTCCTCTATTTAACCATCTAAAAGTTGTATGGGATTACATAAGGAAAAATTGTGATAAAATAAAAAAAAGTTTTTCATATATCTACCTATAGCTTATCGAAACCTTTATGATGTTCATGTCATCAATACAAGGTTACTAGATGATGATGTTTCACACAGTGCTGTCACAAATTGTAGTCTTTCTTTATGCCATCTAATATGAGCGCAAGTAAATCATCTATAGAATATGTCATTTTCCAAACTTTAAACCGAACTAAAAATAAACAATCTAGTGACTTTGTATTGATGACGTGAATTGCATATAAGTTTATTCGTTCGACTATTATAATACACGCTGATTTTGTTACACATTTTATCACAAATAACCACGACTTATTGTTAAAAGATTATGTTTCCGGAACGAAACATCCTTGAGTAGGTTAGTAGAATTGCTTTTGCCATTATTTATAAGTAGTTTTACATGAAAGTGGAAGTTGTTTCGGACCAAGAGTAACACAACATTTGTTCCAAGCTCCAAACATTTATGTTACAGTATTAGCATCGGAGAAACTGACAAAACGTCATTTAAAAACTTGATTTGAAGAAATCTTTCGACTTTGCTCGAAAATTTTCTGGAAGAGTCCTAATAAACAGACCTGACATCGTTTTGCAACACTGAAATAATATCCTCAAACTACAATCGTTGGTTCATAATCAATTCTGACACTACGTTATAAGGATTTTATTAAATATGCATGGTTGAAAGCAGGATATCTACATAATAAGATATCTCCTCATAAAACTCGGAATTTGTTTTTTAGTTTAGTTTAGGTGATAATATTCACAATAAGTATTTAATATCTGTTCATGGTGCAAACACCCTTTATATTTTACTCATTTTTATATTAATAATCATCATTGTACCAATTTTGTCATATAAAAAATAAATGGAAATTATTAGCAGCTAATTTTTTCACCAAACATGATCTTTTTGGTAGTCGTTATTATGATAAAATGTGTAACAAAATCGGCGTGTGCGGTTTAGCTATAGTTTTCTTTAATAATATTTTGTAAATGTAACGCTTCCAATATTTTAAAGTAAGTAAGTACAATATACGTATATAGTAGATATGCGAAAAACGTTTTTTTATTTTATCCCAATTTTTCCTTATGTAATCCCATACAACTTTTAGATGGTTAAATAGAGAAAAACATAAGCTTTCTAAAGATATGTCACATAACTCGTGTTTCCATTAAAAAAATTCAAGATGGCGGGCGTGCTAAAAAACTACACATGAAAAAAACAATTTTTTTATTCGAAAATGTACAAAATAACCTCAAATTGAAATGTTACGAATTTCAAACCCATATCTAAAACCGTTCTGATAACAGTTCCTTTGAATTTAAATATCACAATTTTTAAAACTTTATTGAATAAAACGTACAAAAAAGTTTTTATGGAAGCTAATTTTTTCACCAAACATTATCTATTGGGTAGTAGTTACTATGATAAAATTTTCATCAAAATCGGTGTGTATCCTTTGGTTTACTCTTTGGTCCTTGTCGGTTTAAAGTTTTGAACGTGGCATATTATATCGACGATTCACCTGCACACATACGACATGGCAAACAAAGACTGTAATCTATTAGTACCCTAAAAATAAGGGGGTTTTGTTGATGACGTGGATTGGAACCTATCGTGAACAACGTATACAGATTAATTTGTCACATTACGAAATTTTGTATCCAACAATTTCGATTTTAATTTTTTAACCGTAAATTCGTATTTAGCGATCCCGAAAATCAAGTTTCTTAACCATCATAACACTTCAATTGTAGAAATTATTACATTTCGGCATATATTTTTTTAATATTTTCATTCTTTTTCGGAAAACTTTTGAACCCTCGAAATAGCGGTAATTTTTAAAGCGTAAAATTTTACCATTAAAACACCATTACAAACTCAATAAAACAAGTTTCACGAAAATCCGAGGTTCGGAGGTTTTTTTATTTTGCATGTCTAACGACACTGGACTACCCAGTAGCGTGGTAGTAAGCACCCACTACCTGGCTATATATATATACCTACATACTTAATACGAAAAGATAAATTTTCAATTTTGTTGGGCAGTTTCCAACTTATTGCGTCGTCATTTTTCGTATTTTTTTTTTGTAACAGAAATAGAATAGTTGTGTTATTTTGCTCGTTGTAGTAAATTTAAGTTTAACGAAGCATAAGTCCACCTTTTAAGAAAGATACGAATTCCGGACGCTTTTATTATGTTGTTATCGTGAATTCTTTTATGAAAGCCCCTTTGTTGAATATTAATTAATAGGGAAAGCGCGTGTCGTAAGGTAAATACAATGAGCTCATTGTGATGCACGAGCAGGTGCCGAGATGTGTCCGGGAATCCCCTTAAACTGATGAGGCTTTCTTTTTCTCCATTCGTCCGGAATCATAAGGGCAGCCTGCGCCCGAAGATAATTTACTAGCTCCGAATAATTTTCTTCGACGATAAAGGGAAATTGCTCGCTATAGCGTTTCGATAGTTAATATATTTTCAATTCGAGGCGCGCCCCCGTCCGACTTCTAGTAGTTGTAATCTCGCGACGCCTTTGCCGGCTTAGAGACTGCCGGAGTGAAATATTGGTAAAGTTTGGCTAAAACGCCGGACATGGCAAGCGAAGTGCTCTAAGGGACGGGGAAATGCCGTTTTGGGGATGTTGAGACCTAGACGAGGCGCACGATTTCAACTACAATACATCTACGTCGCACGCAAACGACCTGAGATAAATATACTGTATACGTAAATGTGCCCCATATGCGCTTGTTTCCATATATACAGATTTCTAGAGCGAGTGCTTAGTCAGATTTTTTCTCTCTCGACATTTTTGACGTAAAACCTCGTAGGACCGTCAGAACTCTTCCTCTAGTTAAATTTGCAACTTAAATTTATATTCTAAAGAAAACAAGGATTCGTTTTAAATAATAAGTAGTTAGGTACCTATCGACTTATTTCCGGAAATAATTTATCACCGGAATTTGGAATAGTTTAGTAAATTATATTGTTGATCGCTGTGCAATTTATTGGATATTTATATTATATTCATGTAGGTAGGCAGTCGTTTTAAATGTGTAATTTTTTATATTTCTGGCTCATTAGGGCTGTACGCTATCGACTAGCCGAAATACGCACTAATTATCGAATGCTTATTAGTAGTATTTCCTACGCGAAGCCGGTAAATTATCTGAACGTTCTCTTTATAGCTCCGCTGAAAGTTAACGGAAGTTGTTTATTCTGTTTTCCACGGGTTTTAATTTTTTTTAATGTCGACGTTTTCATGTTGATCTGATAATAAGGCCGTTCCTCTCTGTAGTCTTGAATTAATTAATTTACATTTTTATACTTACCCTTCTGGTTTCATAATTTTCAAATATTCCGCAATAATTCTTTAAATTATCTTATCTAGGTATCTTTTTTTTATCCTTTATTGACCAGTAAAAGTGTTACTACCTCCGACCGGAACCGTCGTAAAACAAATCATCAGTCGGGGCTCTGGTAATACAGATATACAACAAGTAACGGAACAGCAAGAACAGTGAACAGTAACGAAAACGGTAAAAAAAATAGGGAACATCAAAAACAACATCAGCAACTCTCCCCATTATACAACGGGGTCGACAACTGCATGAGGAGGGCCACCCACAGCTTGTGCGAGTCGCTCTTCCTCACACCTGGTGCGAAGAATCAACTCCCACAAGGAGGCAACCCTATCCCAGACCGCTCTGTTCTGAATCATTGCTTCAACAACATTATTGATAACAATGAGGCAGCCTAACTCCCTCTCCACTTCATCTCGTAGGGCAGCCCATCTTTGACAAGAGAACAAGGCATGTTCTGCCGTGTCCTCCTCGTCAGAGCAGTCCCTGCAAGAAGGTGACTCTCTTTTCCCTATCTGACACAGGTAAACACCGAACGAACCATGTCCGGTGAAAGCCTGTGTCAGATAGTAACTCATATTCCCATGAGATCTGGAGTTCCAGCTCTCGAGGTCTGGGATGAGTCTCCTCGTCCACGCTCCTTTCTTCGATCGCTGCCACTCCTCCTGCCATCTCCCCAAAGTCACCCTCCTTCTTGCTGCCTTACTCAATGATCCCGGTGACTGCCATGCTTCCGACCTCTCTACAGCAAGCAGTCGGATGGGGATCAGGCCTGCTAGCACAGCAACCGCTTCAGATGAAACGGTTCTGTATGCGCAGCAGACACTGATCCCTAGCCAACGCTGAAGAGAATCGAAAGCTTTGGCATTCACTCCTACCTCGCAAGCCGCCACCCAGATCGCAGCGGCATATAAAACTACTGAGTAGGCCACACTTGCCAGCAGTCTTCTCTTCCTGGTTGAGGGGCCTCCGATTCTGGGCATAATTCTCCTCAATGCGCCAGCTAATTTTTTAGCTTTGTTAACCACGGTGTCAATGTGGGATCTAAATTTTAAATGACGATCTAGTATGACTCCCAGATATCGCGCACTGCCGCTCGGGCGCATCAGGACCCCCCCGATCTCGATAGAGATCGGAAGGATCCTCCTGCGCCCGTTCGGCAGCAACAAAACCGTTTTCTCTGGCGCGACGGTGAGGTCGTTATCGGTCATCCATATTGACACCGGGACGACACATTGCTGAAGAATGCCCTGTAAAGCCCCCTCGGATTTTGTTGACACCATCAAGGCAAGATCGTCGGTAAATGCGATCAGATTGGCCCCCTCCGGCAGGTCTAGTCTCAGGACCCCGTCGTATAAGTGACCCTCAAGTCACCTAAAGCGACCAGAACTCTCACTCACCTTGACTGCTCTGTTGCTCAAGTAGCTTGAGATCATTGCCACCAGGTAGGGAGAAATGCCCTTATCAACTAATCTATTTACTATTAAGTCCCAGCTTGCGCAATTGAAGGCATTTTTAACGTCAAAAAGTACCAAAATACACCACTCGCGGGTTCTCCAGGTGCCGGCTCTAGCTTTATGAACTAAATTAACCACCTTTTCAATGGCGCTCAGGGTGGAGCGACCTCTCCGGAAACCGTACTGCGAATCGTGTAAGGCATTTGTGGTCTGTAGTTCTTCTACTAGTCTGTTATGTAGGAGAAGTTCCAATAGTTTACCATCCGAGTCCAAGACACATATAGGACGATACTTAGGTATCTATCTATATCGAAGTTTACGTTGAATAAGAAGCAACATTAATATCCATTCGTGGCATTATTGGATATTCTCGGGATTTAAAAAATACAAGTACTTTAACCTCTTCTCGACTGATCAATTTCGATTAAATCGAGGATTTTTCAATTCACAAAAGAACTCAAAAACTACGCGCGTTTTCTTTAAGGAAAAGGCGTACAAAACGACATGGGGGTTTTGAAAAAGTACAACAAAATGTTTTCCACGCATAATTTGGAGGAAATTACGATAGAATAACACAGTGGCGATTTTTATGTGCACGTCCTGTCTTGAAAAAATATGCGGAAATAATAATAACGCCGTAGAAAAAAATTAAACACGGAATACTACAGAAAAATCATTTTGCCCCACCCGCGTGTCCAAAACGACGTAGCTCCGATACAATCCAAAATCGAGCAGTACCACAAACGAATTTTTCTGTGTTTTCATAAGTACGGTCCTGTGCAGTATAGTTTACTTGGCACAATTTCAATTACGTTGTTCTTTAAAAATCGAACCAACCATTTGCGATATCCAATTATTGATATTTTCAATTAAGAACATACCTAACACTTTGAAAGTCGAATAATCGATTTTACATTTTACTCGTGAACGTTCCTTGTCGTTGGAAAATTTTACCTCTACACCGATCCGATGTAATTTCGGTACCTACCTAGTCCGAAGTTATCTATCGGGATTAAGGTTTTCTAAGCGTCATAAATAACCCGGAACTTTTTTTGTTGCCGTTCGAAACTGAAGCCGGAGTTTTAAAAGCTCTTAATTTTTTTGCTCAAAGTTTGAATTTTCGTTTTCCGTAAGCTAACATCTGTGTGTGCAAACTAATTTACATTATAAATCCCAGAAGATTGACCAATTTCCATTACGCAGCTGTTAAAACATTTTGCGCAGCCAATATAATTGAAATTTAATCATAGTTTATTTCACCCATATTTATGCCGCGTGTACATATGTACGTTTTGTAAAAACTTGCTATTTGTTTTATCAATTAATTTAATTATTTCTAAAATCTAATTTTTAGTAGGGTCTCGTGTTGGAATTAATTACATTCCATTTATTATAAATAGTATTTTAGGTTCTCTTTACATTTAAATGTTCCCATTCGCTTTTGGTAGTTTTGATGAATTACCCACAGTTTATAATTCACAAATTTAACGTGCTAGCTTTTAAACAAAACGTACCTAACAAGATACAATTATTTCGGATGACATTAATAAATACGCGAATAATTTATGATTTCACGTTACATAAAGTTTTAATCGGAATATCTTGAAAGAGAATTGAAAGTCATCGGCCATAAAGCGATATTCTGTACCTATAACGCGACACCCTTTTCAGACCTTCGGGAATCCGGGGCGAAAAAAATTTGTGCCGGAAACTAATCCTATTCCAACCATATCCGTAAGCAATATCTGCAGTAAGCATTTCGAAGAAATAATCATTTTATCGATCAAACTGTAAATGCCAGCCGCATTTCCGTTCCAATTACGGCAAACACATATCGGGCTTAGCATTAAATAAACGAGTAACGTGTGCTAATACTCGTAAAAAGTTATTCGATTACATTCATCTTCCCTCAAACTTTAACTTCGCAATTGCGCCTTTCAATAATCCGATTAAATAGTTCGCAATTTTCAATTACGTAATTCGATGTTATACTTAACGGAAACTCTACCCAACAAATTCAGTAACTTGATTATTTTTTTTAGGCAACATGTACACATTTTCGCGGGAAAATAAAAAAATACGTCGAAAACACGTAGACGCCATTTACTATTTTTTTTTTGGGTTAGATTTTAAAATACAAAATTATTCACGGAAATTTACAGCTTTTTCGACATCATAACTTATTTAGGTAATTATTATACGGAGTGATTTTAAAATCGCGCACCAACTCTACTTACTTCTTCATTTCTCCGTAATCATTAACGATCTCCTACGACATACTGTAGAGTTAGTGCGTGCGATTTTAGATTACTTAGATGCTTTTATTTATACATCCTACTACATATTATTGGAATCTACATTTACTTTGTAAGGCAGTGTAACGTAACTCACGAAAAATTATTTTGCGCGTTAATCAATATTGCTCATTATTTTCTTATTGTGGGTACACTTACATATACTTATACAATAAGCTATAATTAGGAAAGTACAAGTAATGTAGCATTTACCGAGATCATTATTGCAAAGATAAAACAGAGATATCTAATTAATCTCAACGAAATCATCTTATCCTACTTTAATCTCGTTAACTACATAACCTAATTTAGCTCAAAAAGTTTACGATATAACTTCATTTAACTTGTCCTTGATTTGTAGCTGCCCTTGATAAACTTTATTTTGGTATAATTCGTATAAAGAAAAATTTAAGTGTTATACAAAATTCCCAGAATAAATAACTTAAATAATATTTTATAAGTTGCACTTACACTATATACGCGTGCTTGAAATGATTATAAATATATGTATAGCTTTTTCTTCCTCAATTTACAACTTAAAATATTTAGATAAAATGGACTCTTTTAAATTATGGAAGAAATTAAAGGTGCACTATTACGAAAAATTAAATAAACGTTTTCAAGTTTGATTAAGAACATTCTTTTGCTACTTCAAATTTCATCTAAGAGGTTATTGCCAGAATACCTCAATCTTCCATAATAAATGCCTAACTAATAATGAAACTTCAGTATCCAATGATAAAACTAGTAATTTAGGTTCTATACCGACTGCTAAGTAGATATATTCATTATATAAATATATATTATATATATATAAAATTACTTTAATTGCACTATGATTTATGATATTATAGGGGTTGTCGATAGTCACCTGAGATTTCAGACAAAATGCCCATGAATTTTACGCAGATAGAAGTAGTATAATGTATTAATCGCATCATAATATGATGATAGCAGTTCAGCGGCTGAAGATGAAGGAGCCAAAATCTTCACATGAATATAATACATTGGGCGCTAACATTCAACATTAATCGCTCAGCAGTAAAAGAGTTGCTCAAAATTATTAATAATTGTATTGATAAAGACGCGTTGCCACAAGATCCACGCACGTTAATGGAAACTCCTCAAACGGTCGAAATTATACCATTGGGTGATGGGAATATTGGCAAATGCTTTGCGGTTTTGTTTGGAAAACTTATTCTCAAAAATATCTAAGCCTATAAATAAATCCTATAATATAATAGCCTATCATTAAATATAAACATAGATGGACTGCCAATATTTAAAATTGCCAAAAACGAGTTTTAGCCCATCCTGGCCAATATTGCCGAATTACCGAAACAAAAACCATTAGTGATCGGAATATATTAGGAAAATCTAAGCTATCGGATCTGCGCTTGTATTTGATTCCATTTGTCGAAGAATTAAAGACAATTTTGGCTGACGGAAATATATGTAAATAATCTAAAAATACATATAAATATAAAATAAAAATTGTAATAGGGTAAGTCAAGGAAATGTTGTGAATTCAAACAAAAACCTGGAACAACTATTGAATTTGTAAAAATTATCTGTTTCTGTTTGTAATATGTCTTCATTGTATAGAGCTTGAAACTAATGAACTTGATTACTAATGTTATTCATGTAAAATAATTTTAGGATTACGCAAACTTCTGAAATAAGTCTTATATCAAGTGTTACTCAAGTTCATTACCTAAGAAACTTTGTATCTTTGAATAAGTCTCTTGTATACCATCCTCATGATAAAACTTATTCATATATTCTATGTATAAATCTTTATATACATATTCTTGAATAAAGACCAGTTCAAGTCCGCATTCCAATCGCCCTTTTTACTGGCATTAGCCTTGAATAATACTTTATACTAAGAAAATTCAAGTCGCATTTCTTGAATAATTTCTTAGAAAAAGCTTTAGACAACATTTATTTAAGCAAAATTGTTACTTGGGAATGTTCTATCTTATAATAAATCAGAAAGGATTTATATTTTATATATCGGTTTAATTTTATTTACAACTGCAGTTTTATACGGCAAACGGTCGTTTTTCATATAATTATGAATTTCGTTTTGAGGCAAAAAAGTTGATTTTCCACCAAAATATGAATTGTCAAGGATAATGCTTATGTTTAAAAACATATTTGAAATAAAAGTTCCATAAAATTTTAAAATAAGCATCTACGCAGTTGGTTTTCGATATATGTAGGTACTTACATAATATGTACGTATACATATTTTTCAGTTAAAACACTGTAACTATTACATACATAGTGCTATATAGCCCCACGTTCTTCTTTTTAATTATAAGTCATAAATTATTTATATATGTAAGCTTCGCGAGTATAGAGATAGAACTTTATAAAACATAGTCTTTATTTAAGATAAGTAAGATTGGTAAAAGTTAGTCAGAATTGTTATAATCAATTCTGAGTTTGTGAAATATTATTAGACTTTGTGATTGTAGAGAAATCCGTTAAGCAATAGTCTTGATTGTTGATTCTCTTATTTTTAGGTTAGTCAAAAAATGTGCCTACTTGTAATATTGTACATAGTTATAATTAATAATAATAATAAACTCTTATTTTTAGACGAATCTTATCGCTTGCTCAACTGATTTATTGCGTATCTTATATATATAAACTTTTTTTTAGCTATTCTATCTTGATATATATTTTATCTAATTGTACCTTATCAATTATTTAATTTAAAACTACCTTTACCTATTCTAACAATTTTATACTAATTCTAATTCCAGTTCCTCCTACACATTAACAGTCTTGCTTTATTTATACTTATTCAATAGTTCGCACCCTTTTTATTGTTCTTTTCTTTCACCACTTGCAATCTTCATTTCCATCCACGCTCCCTCCAACTTCCTTCACTCCTCTGCCACTTTTATTTACAGTCTTTTTTGCAGTTTTATTCCTTCTTAATTTCTCACTTACAATTGTCCCTTAACTTTTTATTATTTTGACATTTCTCATTAAAATTACCATCCTTATTTTTTCCTTATTAACCCTTTTACATAACAATTTTTTTTAACTTTTCTTAATATTTTTAATTTTCTGACATTTCTTATTAAATTTTCTAATCAAAAAACTCCCATCAACTGTCTCCTTGGTCTCTTTTTATTTTTAATTTTCTCGTATTTTTATTGTTGGTCTCCCGTATCATAGCAATAGGTTTTACCACTTACGTTAAGGATAAACTCGTTTTTTTTTGGGAGTTTATGAAATAAATTTATTGTATTTCACGTGAATTTAAAGTATGTTTAAATTATGTTGTATGTATTTTTGTATTATAGGTACAGTAGACCCTTAACACTCGCGGCTTTGGCATGCGCAAATTTAACTTTCGCGAGCTGGAAAATGTAGACGTTTTTGAGCATTCGCGAACTTAACATTCTCGATTCGGGATCGAAGTAACGATAAAAATTAAAGAACTATAGCGAATATTTAATTAAGAACGTCGTCGCGCCGCGTGTCGTTAAGAAACGGTGTCTCGCGACAGGGTAGACAAATCAGCGGTCTTCTTGTGATGCGATAGGCGTAAAAATTTTAATACGACCAACTGTGTAATTGACATAGGTAGCTGGGGAGCATTAAAGGAAATAAAAAAGTTCACTCGAGTTCAAGAAACCTTTTATCAGAAGAGATCTACTGTATTGTGAGGCTTGACCACGGCCTCGACGGTGAAGGTTTCGTTGATATGACAAGTGGGGAAGTGAATAGTAATATGAAAATTAAAAACAAATCCTTAGTTTTTTATCTAATTGGCTCCCGATCACCTAGTATTAGGTATATCGTTTGTTAACAGACTTGACATTCGCGAAGAAAATTTGGAACGTACGTCTCGCGAATGTTAAGGGTTTACTGCACATATATTCGACATACAGCATTAATTACCATATTACTATTGGTATAAGCTGCTATGGGCCGTTGCACGTTTTTCTCAGGCACAACTGGCCATATTTTTTTCCTTTGTTTTTATCATCTGAAAATAAAATTGTCGCTTTCGCTCGATTTGCATTACATTTTATCACACGCAGGTGCGGTACCGACAATATAGGAAAATCGACTAGGCGCAATTTAAGCGAAAACGCCATCGCAAACAAACAACGTCGTAATTGAAATTAAGATCAACATTGCTCATTCAATTACAGATAGTTTTATGGTTAAAGTGTAGCTCTTCTAATGAGATATAACCAAATTTTATTTACGGTTGTTGGAGTTCGTCAAACAAAGATAACACTTAACAAAAAATAACAAGAAGGTATATAACGTTCTACGGTAATTTTACCGCATAAAAACACAATATGCGATTACCATGAAATTCAACAGTAGAATGTGATTATGCATTTAGCTTTTCGCCATAACGTCAAGGGTACCGCAGCATTTTCACACGAGTGGTACAAATTAGGCGCACTTTTCCTATAGGTACGTATTTTAATCGACATTATTTTAATTAAAACATAAAATCCTATGTATGATACAAAATCTCGACAGCATTATGAAAATTTGTTTACGCGATAGAACCTTACCATAGTAGTAGATCTTGATTAATTCGAAATTTCTTAATGCAAATTTTACGATAATACAAACTTACAACCACTTCTCGAATTCCTTCTATTTAATGTCATATTAGAAAAATTAGCTAGTTAATTTTTGCATTCGTTTTGGAATTCGAATTAATCAAGATCGACTGTATCTATTGTAATTGTTAAAATTTTCGGTTAAAGTTTCGATTTCAATTATAACCAAATTTATATATTTAATTAGTAAGATACACTTATCCTGTCGTTTTAATTTTATGACGCACCTAAAATTAGACTTTGATGTTGTAAGAAAAATTCGAAAAACGTTTTGGGAATTATTTATCAATCGTCGAGCGATAATACATAATAAGAATAATAGAGTAGGTACCTGTATCTGCTTTGAACTCTCCTAGAGCTTAAGGCTAAAGTGCGAAAAGCGATAAAACAAAGCGGGAAACGAAACGGTGTAAAGCCTGTTCCAGTAAACCATAGTGTGATGGTAACAACGAGAATCCATAACACGGCGTATATCAACATGTCAAACTGTTCCGCACTCAATAAATATGTGTGATGATGCATTGCTGACCCGATTTTACGTCGAAATATTAGTACGTGGTGTATAGGGTGTTTCAGGAGGAATTGTAAATGTTTTAGGAGGCGGTAATACGAACTATTTCGAGTAAAAAACTCTACACAGGTAAATATTTGTTGTGGAGATGGCGCGTCCTAATTTAATTAATTTATGAATTTATTACATTCCCCGAACGGTGAATTATTCCGCGTTTGTCACGTTTGTTGGCCACCAAGATTTCCAGATCTTACTCCATTAGATTGTCTTCTACTGTACTTCTCCTGAAACGCGCCGTACAATAGAAACTTTTGTAAATAATTTCACTATTTAAACCCGTATGGCGTTCGTTTTTAAAATTGCATCGGGCCAATTCCGGCCGAAACATCTGCGTTTTAATCGTTTGTTTTAATTTGGTAGTCGCCGTCCGTCGTTTTATATTCCACGTGTTTATTTAGTGACCGTCGAAGGAAATCAATTTTTATTCGCGGATTTTGCACATTTTCTCATTGTACAAATAGTAATCAAGAGCACTCGGTTCGGAAAGGTTTCGAACGCACGAACTAGCAGAGAACAACTTGAAACTTTGCGCATAGACTGTAAAAGGGCAATCAATGACGTGCCATTTCTGGAAATAATAAAACTTTGCAATGTTAAATTTCAAAGTTTCGTTTAATAATATCTAAATTAAGCTCCGTTAAATGATGGTTTTATATATATATTACTCTGTAACTGCCGAATATTTCGGGATTACTCTCTTTCGCGAATACTTATTTCAAATAATCTTAGGTGTCGTCAATTATGGTAATTGCATAACGTTTTTGAAGACGTGAAGAAAGTCGAATACGCTGACAATTTAATTCTAACAAACTTTTGAAATTTTCAATTAATGTGATAGTCTCACGTTGGGATAAATTAAAACAGACGAGTATGATTTCAGACTGTCGATAACCATATCGACGCAGCTTTTTCAAAAGGGCGTAACCCACACAAACTAAATTTTACAGAAGAGCACATTTTACATCGTCGCATAGCTGCTATAAGAAGATACGTTTCGCGGAAATACAAATCGATTTTTCCGGTGGAAAAAATCTGAAAATTGTTACTAGATTTAAAAAAAATGATACCTTTGCTTTAGATGCATAAAATTAGTTAGAATAACTCGTTTTCACAAAAAGTGTGGGTTACGCCCTTTTGGAAAAGCGCCATCGATATCTAACTGTTATTTTACCAGAATCGAAATTTCGGGTTCTCAACGTAATATCAAAAAAATAATTTGAAAACGTACGATGACTTGCTCATTTCATAAATATTTAATACTCTCGAATTTCCAAATTTTGAAAATTTGAATAAATTACGTTTATCTACCGTAGGTATAGGCACTCTCGCAGCGTGCGTTAATGTAATGAAGTTCGACACAGAGAAATTCTCGATGACCGTTAAAAATTGTAACGCTTTAAAAATAAACACTATGGCGTGTGTACTAAAGGGAACGAAATAAATGTTTGTTTTTCGTACTGTGTCCGTTTCCATAATCAACTAAAATTTTTATTGCGTGTTATATAGTTTTTTATTGTAATTTAGATAGCTCGATTAAGATCCATATTTAGGTATTCGGTCGTTCAAAGTTCGGCTATTATTTGTTTGACATTTAAAAGAAAATAAGTGGCCCCGCCGTTTTACGGAAGTTAAATTCCTATCGGGAAGGCCTACCGAATTATTTTAAATGCGCGAAGTCTGTAGTTTATCAAAACATCAAAGTTAAATTTCATTTTCTAAATTTCATTAGCGCTCGACGTATACGGTTTGTAATATAATGTAATAGACCTAACTATAGAAACGGAAGCTTCAATATTGGCGAAAACAGTAATGTTCCTAATTATTATTAAATATAGGATGCATTAAGTAAGGCAGGTTATCTGGGAAATATTCATTTAATTGTAAAGTTGGTATATAAAATCCTTTTTTTTTTCTGTCTGTGGTACAATTGCTCGTGCCGCATTTTATTATTTTGATGTTTTGATATTAAAATGATTGATATAGGATGTTGCAAATTTACAACCTTAAAATATTCTTAAAATAAATTAAAAATATTTTCGACACACCTTGAACACGCTGAACAATAAATAGCGGGTTTCCTTTAAAATTTTAAATGTATTCGTTGTATCTAAAATATTTGATGCTCTATTGTTTTTTTTTTGGTTTAAAAATTATTGGAAATAACCAGTTTCACAATTTTCCTATACACGGTGTCCACGAGTTTTGGGATCCTTTGATAAAGTCTAAATTAAGCACAATCGAAAAAATATTTTAGATAAAGAGACTAAGACTCGTACAAGGTAAAATTATTTTCGCCTATACAGGGCGGTCCAATATTGCGGTATATCATTCAACTTTATTATTTTAAATAGAACGTCTTACTTTTTTGCATATTCTACTTAAGCATATAAATTTAAGACAAAAAGTATTGAGGTAGTAACCACTTAAAGTTTATCGTTTTTGAGAAAAAAAAAGTTTTTTTGTGAGATTTTGTCAAATGCAAAATTTGAACTAAAAAAAAATCATATCTTCTCGATGAATTAGTTTAAGTAAAAAAAAATTTTAGACGTAAATTACGAATACACTGATGTATCGAAGACGTCGCTTATTTACTTGTCTAACTCACACAGGATAGTCGCAAAAAATTATTCAACTTTTCAAAATTAAATCGACAATAACTAATTTATTTTAAATGAAACGTCACATTTTTTTAAAGTGTGCTGATGTGGAATTATATCTGCATTACATTACCTATTACATTTTCTATACCTAAACATAACAGTTTCCAAGATATTTTTAGTTTTTGTGCTTGCGAGAGAAAGGACATCATTTTGAACATTTAACGAATTAGTTGTAAATAAGTTATTTTTGTTCTTATTTAAGTTTTGTAAGTTGAAATTGTGTTTAGTAATACGTTTTATCGATCACTGCCATTTTTCAATTTTGGTAAATGACATTTTTTATACTTTAAAAAATACTCTTATAATTTTAAAAAAGAAATTTCAAATTAAACAGGCTATAATTTCGAAACCGTCAAATTATGTTAAATCGTTTTATTTTGGTTCCAAAATTGTGCTATCATTTCACGCTCATTAGAGATACACCCTGTATAACATTTTTTGCAATTGCTGAGGTATCTGCTGTGACAAAATAAAAATGAATTACGTACGTGTGTACATTGATTAATATTATTGTCTCGAGATATACAGTGACCGGCATAAAGTTGGACAAAAAAATAAATAAATAATTTATAAAAATCTCTGCATAATTCCGAATTCAAAATACACGTGTCAAAATTGGAATACTTATAACCTTTCGTATACGAGGGACGTTCAAAAATATGAAATCGGAGTAAACCACCTTATTTTCGAAAATACACAAAAATGTAATTCGGAATTTTTTTTTTTTGATTTTCAAGATGTCAAATACCCAATCCTAGTCACTTTTTTTTAAATATATATATTTTTTATGTAGGATAAAATTGTCAAGCTTTGTTCTTTATTAGTATCATTTGAATGTAATTACTTGTTTTTTTATTTTTATTACTCATTAAATTTTGTTAAAGACGACCTGTTTATATGTTCTTTTTTATAATCGGGACACAAAAATTCGATTATTTTAGCGTTAGTGTTTCAATTATGACAATTTGTTAGTCATCAGGTGATCGAAAGTTAAATTTGATAGGACACTTTTATGTTACCTAATAATAAATTAATTTTAAGCAAATAAAATTGAAATGGATAGGGAAAAGTAGGCTAAAAGGGATTTTTTTTTTGAAAAAAGTGACTATATCTGCGTATTTAACATCTTCTTGTCATAGTAAAAATCATTTTCAAATAACATTTTTGTGTATTTTCAAGAATAAGGGTATTTTATTTACTCTCGAGCCGATTTTATATTTTCGAACGTCCCTCGTATACGAAAGGTTATATTCGAATTTTGAAATATGTATTTCGAATTTGGAACTGTTCAGAGTTTTTACGAAGAATAATATTTCCTGAGACATTTCAAATAATAATAGTTTTCGATTTGTGTCCAATTTTATGCCGGTCACTGTATATAATGTTACACATTTAAAAATAAAATGAGAAAATTAAGTTTAATTTAATTTAATTTAAGTTTAATTAACTTAATTTAAGTTACATTAAGAGACCACATGTTAGAATAAATTTCTTCGAATATTTAATAGATAGTTAATGCTAGAAATAAAAGTCCTTGTAAAAACACACGTGTGGTTTTGTCGCAACTAAACAGATATCTCATATGTATTTCGTCGGACAAAACCGTATCTGAATCGTGGACTTATCAGTTTCTCGGAACTGGCCAAGTGTTAGGAATTTGTGTAGATTAATATGTTTAGTCAGTTTGCTACGGACCGTGTTTAATGAATGGCGTGTGTGTGTGTGTGATCCGGATGATTTCTTTTCGGTATGGATTTTGCCGTCTCGTTTTCGGAAAACGTGGACTTTTCTAATGGTACGGCAACTGGTGTTCTTTTTGGTGGCGTTTTAATAAAATAAACGATTTTAACGGGTCTCTTCGATTAAACAACGTACGTTGAAGGACACGAAGACGGTCTCGTCTGGAAACCAAAGTAAATGATTGCCTTTATGTTTGTTAAGCTGAGAACACACTGCCGACACGTCACGTTACGGCACGCAACTTTATGGCACTGATTTCTACTCGCCGGCATTTAAAAAAAGTATAATAATAAGTAAATATATAAGAATTCACTATCTAAGTGTATTTGATATACCAATTACAAGCCAATAAATAGCGGCGGGCAGATAATATATATCTTTATTTGAAACGTGCTGCGTGAACATCTGAATAGATGCGTCACGTGTCGTCCTATGTGTATTAAACTGGGGACACACTGCCGATACGTCACGTGCTGTCATGGAATTTTACATTAGCACACATAGACACGTGACGCATCTATTCAGATGCTCACGCAGCACGTTTCAAATAAAGATATATATTATCTGCCCGCCGCTATTTACTGGCTTGTAATTGGTATATCAAATACACTTAGATAGTGAATTCTTATATATTTACTTATTATTATACTTTTTTTACATGCCGGCGAGTAGAAATCAGTGCCATAAAGTTGCGTGCCGTAACGTGACGTGTCGGCAGTGTGTCCCCAGCTTTACCCATTGTAAGACATCTTACGTTGCGTTTAACTGCGAGAAATAGGTACGGATCGAATTATTTTGGGATATTTTCAAAATGCACTATTAAATTAAGCAGTAGTGTTGCCTATATTTTGTTGAATTTCTGAGCGTGGTATGCTCGTTTATAATCTAGTCGTCATAATGAACACATGATTTAGCAGTTTTAAACAATACTTATACCGGATTTACCTATAAAATGATTTGGGCTGTTCCTAATTTCTTATGTTTAAATACGACACGAATAAATTACGTATAACTACGTATGTTGTTACGGTCGGTCGACCCGGCCGTTCGATAGATACCGTCCACCGGCTTATCACCAGACACGAAACTGATAACATTCTGCATTTAAATATTTAAATTGTAAACAATTATACAAGATAAGTGACGTAAGTCCAGTTCGTCATACCTACCTTTGTGATTTTTTTAAAATTTCTAAAGATTTTTATTTATACGTACCACCTACTGATAATAATTTCATATACTTTTGGGGATATTCTATTGGTTTCTTATAGTTTTGATTATCCTCTTCGTCCATAACGCCCTGTCGAAATATTTATTTGAAAATGTAGGGCATTCATTCGTTCTGTTTTTATAGTGGGGCAGATTATCGCTTATTAGGGCGTACTTGACGTTTTGAATTTTGATAGTGTCGCCTTGACACCTTCGCGGAAATTGTTTTATACATAATATACAGGTGTATCATCGAGAACGGACCAGCTGGCGCAGGGTGATAGAGAACCTCAACACGCATCGATTTGACCCCCATATCTGTCATCCGAAATTTGTTAGTTTAGAAGTTATTTAGATTTTATGTATTTTTGTGCAGTGTGGGTATTCAAGATATACCTATAGATATTAAGGGTTTTATTTTAATTAGAGGCAGGAAGGGTGGGTGGGCCGGCCGTTTTTAAATGCAGAAGCCCCGCAGCCTGGTTGTAAAAAAATACATAATATGTAGTTGTCAACGAGCTAACTTTTTTCTTTGGATAGTTTTCAGTTTTGGGAACACGATATCATTTAATAATTGAATTTTTTGAGGGTACGTTGGCCGTTTTTTTGGGATGAATGTTTGGACACAAGAGATCGTTGTTTGTTTTTTTTTGAAATTTTAAGCATTTTTATTGAAAATAAGCTAGCAGTATTGATGACAATTGAACAAAATCAACGCTTTTAACATTCATTTAACACCATTATAATGACTGAAATTGTGGTCAACCTGCCCTCGAGCTAGCTTTTGTATTTTCAGTTGTATATTACGAAAGTATGCTTTTTGTTGGTAAATGAATGCAGTTTCTCATTAACATTGCTATAAAAATGACGTACATAAGCACGTGGATGTAACGAAATAATAGAAATATACCTACTTGCTTGTCTTTTGTTTACAATTCATTACAAAACGTTGCAGCATAACTTTTTTAATTTTTTTCTGCTGCCAAAAGTTTATCGAGTTATTTTCAAAAAATTTCAGCATTACTTGCATTATGGACGACTCAGAAGGCGAATAGTGTAAGTTCTTATTGTCTTGTCATTGATTTATGTGAACGCACTGGACGCTTGAACGTTGCAATGGGACTTACATTACATAAATCAATGGCAGGACGATAATTACTTACACCGATTAAATTCTGAGCCCTCAATATTATCTAAAATATCAAAAAAAATATTAAAATTTCATGCTATTTATATTTTTATTTTTATCAAAGACATGCAAAATAAAAACTCGTACGTGATTTTCGACACTTTTGTTGAGTTTACGAGAAATAAGATTTTAACAAAATCGAGTACTTATTTATTTTTTTAATAAATTTCAGTTTTTAATTTACGCCAATTATTTACTTATGCACATGTATCATATAATGTTAGATGGAAGTTGGGCATTTTTTTCCGAATCTAAAATACGGACACGTTAAGATTTGCTTTCTCAAAATATTTAAATGGGCGTAGTTTTGTTATAAAAACCAGAATGTTCCATCCGGCATAAAATAACGGTGTTCCCGACCCACTTATCTCACCGTACGCGTAATTTTATTTTTACACGATCATTGTTTTAAGCGATTTAGAAAACGAAAACTATTTTTACGGTATATTTTGATTAAACGAGCGTTATTTAAAGAAGGTCGATTTTGAAAATTTCTGCTCGAATTCGTCTCTGTTAACTTTATACACTTTTCTTTATATATTCTTCGGGAACTTGGGTAGGTACTTATCTATCGTGCAAAAATAGAATTGTGCGCTGGTACTTTTAAAATACAGTTTCGATATAAGGCGATGCAAAAATTGTGATGGTTCTTGTTTGACATATTTCGACTTACAATTAGCTTGCTCGGCGGCGGTCATGTTGTGTAATTTGAGTCGCCCAGCGGTATGTTGCTTATCACATCACCTGCTGGTCGCGTACATACATATCCGTGGTCGATTCTAAACGCCGGGACACGGTAGTGGCGTAGTCGATTAAGTGGAAATCCCGCTTAATACGGCTTTCATATAGCACCACGTAATAAACTTGAACAATCCTCATATATCACGAATTTTTCCGTCACACTTCAATATTGTTCGATGCAGCTAACAAATAAGTTTCGGGAAAATACGTTTTCGATACAATACGAAACGAATTGATAGTTTTATAGGTGGGTCGGCCGGTAGTATTTCTGAACATCTTACGTTTATAACTAACCCTAGCAGTAAATTAAAATTTGATTTCGAGCGATAAAACGTGCATAGGCGCGGCGCGTTGCTTGTCGATCGGAACGAATCGACATCTTACAAGAAAAGAAAGAAAAACGACCCCGGTGTCGATTTGTAGGGGATATTCATTTTCGACAGTATTAGTATGTCGTCGGGTTTTTGATACGAAGCTGCTTGCGCCGGCTGCTGTAGAAATTGTGACAAATGGCGTTTACAGAAACAGCTTGTTCCACGTAACTTTTCTCGACAGTGCGAGCGTTGGCGACCATTTAAAACCACACAAACTTCTCTAGCATTTGTTTGAGAGTGGCGCCGCCTGGCGAAAATCACTCTACCTGCCCTACCAATCATTTTAACACACAGCTTGCCTCTAGCGCAAAATTAATTCTCCTTATATTTTAGTGTTTGCATAGGGTAGTCGCTTTTTACAAATTTTGAGTTAATTATCGTCGACCGGGGCTGTATTATGCCGTTTCGCCTGTAGCTATTGCTTCCGTAACTTAGTTTCTGGAATGTTCAAATGGCGATCATTCGTCATAAAGATTCCCGCTCTCGGAACGTTTAAAGCGATTTTAAAATATATTTCAGCAATAAAAGTACGAAAATGTGCGAGTGCATTGCGGCACGGTTTATAATTTTATTAAAATAGGCGGTTCCGATTTCGATTTGTATTGTAAGATTTCGTAAATGAATAGAAAGTAATACGTAATAGAAAGGACCCGTGAAAATGTAACTTTGTAACGAACAAAAGGGAATTAATTGTTGAGGGAACGAGAACGGTAGGCGTCTAAAATGCTTGCTAAAACTTCGAACTAAGGCTGTGATCCTAGTGACACTAGAATTTGCGCTATAAATTATGATGAGGGGTAGCACAGGTTCAATCTGAGGTATCATTGCCGGGGGCACCTCAGTTGACTAGCACGTATGCTAAGTATCCTCTCGGGTCTCAAAACTTTAGGGTTATAATCCACACTACACCGCCAGGATTACAACAACTTGATAAGCTTAAATGCAATTGGTCTTCAAACAACACATTGCGAAACACACATAGTTATTATCAGTTTAGTTATAATTTTGTTTTTATTTCAATTAAGTATAAATTAGCACAACCTAACGAGGATAGATGGCGGTGGGAAGATTGCTAATCTAATTATAAACGTTGAGTTCTAATAATCCTTGCTCATAGAAATACGAATCTGTAGCTGAAGCAAAATCAATGACGATAATGCACTGGTTATTAAAGTTGATAAACCCATCACTTGAACGTTTAATGTAAAATGGTGGTGTGGCGACACTTTTTAGATTAAAACCGGATCGAGCAAAGTTTAATTTAAGTTCGAACAAATTAAACTAAATAAAACTCGGAAAATTAAAGAAAACGGTTAGGTAGCGCGAAATTTCAGTCATTTGATATGATAGTACCATTAAACGGAGGTGTGATTGAAAATTTGCTTTATTACAGTCCTGATTTTTCGAAGCGTGGCAGTTCAACTGTCGATAAAATTTTATGTTTGATTACGAAATAATTTCGAATTTATATGTGTCGTAAAATCGGGGTTATTTTCGGAATAATGCGATGTCCGTTTTTAAAAGTTCTTTCGTTTGCCTACTTGATTATTTTCGTATGATTAATTTTGAATTTTTTTGGTGTAGGTAGTATTAATAAGTAATCAGGATATAACTAAATGGGTGCCGCCGAGCCGCCACAGGTGGAAAAGAGAGTCGGACGGTGGCTTCTTTGTCCACTAGAAAATCGGTCTCGAGTTCGCATTTAAATATTGCCCACAATCAATATTATAATATCAATATTTTCATCAAGTTTGGTTCAAATCGGACATTCGCCATTGTAATTTTTCGGCCCTCTGACGAGAAAACTAAGTTTTATCGAGTTGGCGGAAATGTGGTGGAAATCCACATTTGTACCAAGTTTAATTGAAGTTGTACAAAGCGAGAGTTAGCCAATGGTCATAGTTGCCGAAGTCCTTTGAGATTTTTATTTTTTCCTTTTCGCCCGCCACCAGTTAATGTCTTTGCCCAATAAAGTAGATGCCCATTGGGATGATTTGATTGCGCAAAAGTTTGTCAAATAAATTGTACGCATCCAGTTACACGCACGTGGTTTCAGTCGCGACAGTGGACGAGCGGTTTATTGCCTATTAAATCGAATAAGCTTCCGTTTGTTGCTGACGCTTTTGACTCTCTCGATGTTTTCATCGACAAAGAATTAGTCGGCATTTGAACGGCGAGTTTTTAAAATTTACAAGTATTTTCAAAAATCCTTGCCTTGTCGTTAGGCCCGCGGATATTAAAGGAAAAGATCGAGTAAACGGGCGAGAAATGTCTCGCTGCCACGGCTAACGATTTCTCGGAAACATTAAATACTGTTTTTATTTTATTTAAATAAGGGCAGGCAGATGATTTTAGCTCGAACGTTTCAAAAGGACCGCTACAAAGTCTTTGAAAATTACTTTGAAATATGCTAAAAGGAGATTAGGATTAGGGATCCCCATTAAGTTGCAATGTACTTTACAATTTCCGCATGAAAGCAAATATAGGTACCCTACGTATTACGTTTATAATTTATATAAATGTTAGAACGTAAACCTGCGGATTGATTTTTTTCTGTTACACAAACGAACGTGCAGACAACAGAGACGGTACGTGGTAATGACATATCTTATTCATACGTAATAATCAGAATTTCAAGTGCCCACAAAATCACGTCCATTGTAACTCGACGTTTAAATTAAAACTGTCTTTGATTTTTTTTTTACTTACTTAGGGGGCGACCGTTGCGTTTGTTGTCACTAGATGGCAGCAGCTACAAAAATTAAGCATTATTTTATCAATAGATAACTTTTGAAAAACGTTAAAATTTTGATTTTAGCTTAAATTTTTACAAATGCAATACATTAATTTAGGGAATCACAAAATTTCATGTTGATCGTAACTGTTTTTAAAAATTTATTGCTAATTAAAGTTTGAAAATAGAAGGTTTTTATTTTGAGTAATGTTTAACTTTTTCTATACGAGTACCTAAGTTGTTTTATAAATGTTCTAGTTATAAAATATGAATTGTCGAAATGGAACTAATAAAGTTTATTTCCAATTTTAAAGTTTATTGTCAAGCTCTAGTTATTATAAATATAAATAACGTTTTTCAAAAGTTATTCAATTCATAAAATAATGCTTAATTTTTGTAGCTGCTGCCATCTATTGACAACAAACGCAGCGGTCGCCCTCTTAAACGTTAAGTACTTAAGTTGATAATTATTATTGTGAGTTATAATCGACGGGTCGATAGCAACTAGGTCGAAATTTTGACGTTTGCCGTTTTGTAAATTGATGTCCGAAAAATGAAGGTGGTAGTATTTAATTTACTTATAATTACTGTTATTCGTCGCTTGAAATAAAGCTCCTTTAAAATTATCGAGGAGCGCGGGAGCGCGCATAATCAAATGCCTACTATCAGAACGAACGCTTACATTCATTGCCAGTTTTATTGTTAGGGCCGGTATTTCAATCACCCGATAAAATGGCTATTAACTATTCGACCGAATATAGATAGGAAAAACGTGTAGCAAAAGTTCTTATGTGGGTACATAAATTTTAGTGGGAACCTTATTAGGAGGTTAAACGCCAGTTCTTTTGAGTATAAATTACGGGTCTATCGATATTAATCCGAGGTTTGATTTCGAGCACCGTATTTATTGTTATTATTATTAGGAAGGGAAGTGGAGAATATTCTAGAAAAATGGCTTAGCAATAAGTGTTGCTAATATATAAAAATAACACTTTAGTAACAAATAGATACCTAAATATTTGAACATTTTTCTTTATAAAGCGATATCATTTGTTTTGGTTTCCCTTGCTCCTTGTTTTGATCTTTGCTTCCGAAAAGATAATGTTTCGTATAAAATATCTTTGATTTTATATTACCCACTGTATAGGTTATATAAATATATAAAACATTCGAAAACGAATCAAAAATAAATCAGCCGTAAAAAATGCACAACCGTATTGAATATTTTATCGTACGCCGTTTGTAATGTCGTACTTATTCCGTAATGCGAATCAGAATTTTTGCAGTTTCGTTCGTCTCGTACACGTTCTACGCGTGGTTTATTTACATTTATAAAATAAAGTAATTTTTAAAATTCCTATAAGTTTTGTATTACCTTTCAGAGCAATTCAAATTTTTAATGAGCTTTAAAGTAAAAACATTTTACACGAGGAAGCTTTAGTTCGTTTTTCTTAAAGAATTGAATGGTTTCTTTGTCTTGAATAACTTGCTATTTTGGTGCTACTTCAGAACCACTTTAAAATTAAGTAGGTATCGGTTTTGTGTGTTTGAAAAGTAATTAAAATAATTATTGAAATCTAAACGCGTGTTCGTTTTAATGGTTTCGCATTCTGTAATTACTTAATAACCTGAATTAATTTTATTCGGTACATTTTGTTCAAATATTACTTTCTTTGATTGTATTACAGCCACGTATTTTTCGTTGGTTTCAGGTTTAACTGGACACTTGTTATTTTTTTAAATTTATTAAATGACCTTGCTATCGAACATCAACTAGTCAATTTGTGTTAAAAATACCTACATTATGCGCCATACATCGTAAACTTACTAACAATCGCAAACATCCACGCTTTTCTTTACAGTAGGATAAAACATTCCGAATTTATGTTAGTGTTCGGATTTTTTTTACACGTTTTCGATTGACACGCCATTTTAACAAATTTGGTACAGAATATTCATTAAATAATATTACAATAAAAAGATGTTTACACATTCAAAGATATACAAAACGAAATTTAAATGAAGCGACTTGTCGCATAAAGCACTTTCAAGTAGGAAAGAGCTTAAATATAAGTTTTCCGACGACCACTAAGAAAAGTGCGTAAATTCGCACCAATAAATGTTACGGAAAGTTGACAATTACAAACAAATAGACCGACCGCGCGTAAAGAAACTCTTGTTAGCCAATCGGAAAAGTTGTAGCCCGTGTGCAATCATTGCACACGCCACTCAGCCATGCAATGACTTTACGCACAAACTATTTTATTGTTAAGTGTTTAATTTGACATTTTATAAGAATGTCGAAGATAGCTACGTAAACGTCAAAAATCACAAAATTTTGTAATAAAAATACTTGCGATCGTCGGAAAAACATAGTGTATAACATGTGCTGAAAGGTTATTTCACGCTTGTGTGATTAAGTCACTCGACTTCGTCTCGTGATTCAAACTATCGCACTCACGCGAAATATACGCCTTTCAGCACTAGTTATACAATATACTATTGTCGTTTTGCGTTGCACAATTTTGGTTAATAAAATCGATATAGGGGTGAAATATTTATCGTTAAGAATTCGTCTTAAAAAAAAAACGATGCAAGTATTTTACGTTTGCAAGTAATCTAATCGAAAGTTTCGTTGGTTCGATTTCAACTTATGTTATATGGAATTTTTGGTTTTTAAATCATAGTTTATTATCTAGGAAAATGTTAATAAACTCTATTCGTCGAAACAAATGCATGCGTAGAATACACGATCGAGGTGTCGCCTCACGATATAACAACAGGGTCGGATCTACTCGCGAACGTGTGCGCTACGATTTAACGATTTTTATATTACATTCCAAATAAAGCTTATCTAAACCTATATGATGTTCACGTCATCAATACAAGGTTACTAGACGACGACATTTCACACAGTGCTGTCACCTCGTACCTCGTATTTTGACGGTTCTAATAAATTGTGCTCTTTCTTTATAACATCTAATATGTGCACAAGTAAATCATCGATAGAATATGTCACTTTCCAAACTTTAAACCGAATTACAAATAAACAATCTTAGTAAGTTTTTGTTGATGACGTGGACATCATATAGGTTTGCATAAGCTGTAGTAAACGGATCAAAAAAGCGAACAGGGGTGGTTTTTGTTAGTTCATTACATTAATCGTTTACTGTAATATTAAAATTGTCAGCGTTATTAAATGTACATAACCTTATTATTCAAATTTTAACGTATTCTACAATAACGAATTGCTCGAATACGGTCCACGCTTAGGGGGAGTGTCGCCTATAAATTCACCGCCAATAGCATTTTAGCAACGAAGTTATCACGTATCTGATTAATGATTGTTTATGTTTACTGCACGGCGAATAAGGTATAATAAAACATTGAATAGAAATGTTTTATTGAAAATTACCTAAAATTAAAGGCACGGCAATTATGAATGAAGAATGATATCCTCAAATGATTTCTTCTTGATTATCTACAGTAGGTAGTCATTCTTACAATTTCCGATAAAATTATAATATAGGTCATCTTGATATACAGCTAATTATGCCAATATCAGGAATTGTTCTTATACAGAGGTACGTGACCTCGTAGAAAGAAATTTAGCGTCTTGGAAATTTTTGTCTCGATAAGCTTACATATCGACCAGTTATTTTTCTTTCACTTTTGACCAATTTATCATGCGGACTATATTGTAGAACCGCAATTATGTCAAAATGTAGCAAATTTTGATAAAAGAGCAGCTGTCTGTAGATAACCAAGAGATGATTTGGGAGATGTGACGTTTCATAAACGTCCACAATTGTTTTTCATAGTTTTTCAATGAAAAACGTTGGATCTCGGACAATAATAAATTCTTACATAACAAATTTAATCGGTTTCAATATTTTTGTCGACTTAAACTTAAACACCTGACGACATCTGTGGTATGTAGGTATTTAAGAACATTGAACACATTACGATATGTATTAATTTTTGATCGTACAGCAGCTTAACACTTATCAATATAATGTTAATAACGGCTGACTAACAGTCGCCCTGGGGTAGTTTTTTTTACTTATGGCAATTTTTGATCCGTAATATCATAAATCGGTATCGCACAAAGGAAACGATTACTGTTTTATATTTTTTATTAGTCATTATCATTGATTTTCCGCCGCCTCGCTGGCGCCACCTTCATTTGCAATAATAAGCCGAATTTCGTTTCATTCATTTTATACGTACAATAGGTACCTATATTGTTCTATAATTTCTATTTTATGGGTTATTAAGTAAATAATCTAGGCTAAATTGCGAAATTAACTACATATTTAGATACTGCTATTTGATATTTAGCAGTTATTTGATGATGCTCTTACGTAATAGCTGTGTAATTAATTTTGAGCAATTAAGTTTTCCTCTATTAAAGGCGCCACTCTAGTAGGCGCATGATTTATTCATAACTTTCTTAATTCTCAACAGGATTTCATTCGAAACGGCTTTAGGATTGATTAATTATGTCAAAGTTTCCTTGTCAACCCTTGATTGATATTGTTTAGCGATCGGTGTTATCTAGAAAGGGTATGAATAAACGTTTCGGGGTTGAATATATTATGGATGATCAGCTAGATATATGTATGTATACATTATTTTCTTTTTTTTTATTTGCAGTTTAAATAATTCGACGACGTTTTGGCAGAGCAACTTAACCCACACTTTTTGTGAAAATGAGTTATTCCGACTATCTTATACATCTACGCGACGACACAAAATGTGCGCTACTGTAAAATTTACTTTTTGTGGGTTAAGTTACTATTTAAAAACTGCGTCGGTACAATAATGAATCGTTTTTAATTATAATGAAGGAACATGATATTTAATCAAATGATAGTATGTATTGTATTCGGAAATGTAGGTATAGCTCATCCAAATCTATATGATGTTCACGTCATCAATACAAGGTTACTAGATACTTACACAGTGCCGTCACCTCGTACCTCGTATTTTGACAGTTCTAATAAATTGTATCTTTCTTTATGCCATCTAATATGTGCGCAAGTAAATCATCTACAGAATACGTCACTTTCCAAACTTTAAACCGAATTACAAATAAACAATCTAGTAACTTTTTGTTGATGACGTGAACATCATATAGGTTTGGATAAGTTATACGTACCTATTTAGGGTCATTCTAAAATGGCGCACCAACCCTGCAGTACGTTGTAGAGGATCGTTAATGGAGCTCGGGAAAAATAATAAAAGAATCTTGATCGACAATGTACGTTAGTGAGAATAAAATGATTAAAGAGATAAAGTAGAGAACTCAACTTCTTTATTCTTAGCAATTTTAGAACGTGACGTCATTTCCAATAAACGTTAGAAATTTTAATTTTAAAAATTGCGCAATTTCTTTATGAAGGTGGATATTTTAAAATTTTGAAAAGCAATAAAGTTATCTAACGCATTTGTCATTTTTGACTGCAATTTAGTGGCAGATAATTATTTGATCTGTCCATTTGACGTTCTAATTTATTTCATTAATAATTGGTTTCCATAAAAACTAATAATAATAATAACGAACTTAATACCGTCGGCGTCGCGTCGTCTCCGTTGATTCATGTCAGTTAACTGTATCAGGCTTGTGCAAACGCATAAAACTGTGTAACCTGACAACCTTAAAAAAATAACAGATGTCGCAGGAATTAATGGTAAATGTAATGTATATTTGTAATTAGGCTTTTTATTCGAAGTGCGAAATTGTTTTTATATGTTGATAAACTGTTAGCTTATAATAATTAAATATGAAAATAAAACGTCGTTTCCACATTAATAATATTACTAAATATTTTCTTATTTACCTACTTTACGAAAAATACATTAATTGCATTTTTAACAGATGTTAAACGAAAATCATAATTTTATTTTTTAATTTTAAAAACGTTTTAGCAAATAGTAAAATTCTAAACAATAACTAATAGATTTAATTAGTTCATGATGCGAGCGCCTCTAGTTTTATATTTGAATCGATTGCACAGACCTGATAGAAGTGTCAACTGGCACGACAACTTAATACACATCCATTTACCAGACGTGTTGCCAAATATGCATCATGCAATTTTGATAGTATTTTTTTTATTGTTTTTCCACCTGCAGCGCACTGTGGAGTTGGTGCGTCATTTTGGAATCGTCCTGTATAATTCAAGTACTTAACGAACCATTTATTTTACGTCAGTTTATTCGAACGAAATTCAACTGAAGAAAGTACTCACTGCAGCTGGTAAATGCTAACTAGAGAACCCTCGACTCATTATTTTCTCGTACGAAAGGAAGTTCGCTTTTCATCTATTAACCCTTCCTTTTTCCTCGACATTTTTGGTTAGTTTTCTCTTATTGAGAAGTGGCGCAAACGGAAATTTCTCTGAAAAATATAAAAATTCAGTACGTGAGCGTTTAAATGTATTTTTCATGCCGTCATCGCCACACGAACGTGTATAAAAGGACATGCTTCTATTATCGATTATCAATACCATAAATATTTTCGAACTTGTTACATCTATTATTCTACCATTCAGTTTTATAGCTTAACCGTATATTGTAACCTAAAGAGAAACATACAGTGGATTTTCCTTATTCCAATTTCAAGTAGATATTCGGAGCGACTTTATTTTGTTAATTCTAAAGCGCGCTGCGTTTCGTGGTTAAGTTTTGTTTCGGGAAAGTTTGATGTGTCCCAATTTAGCCGAATTCCAAGGTACGAATTTGCACTCCCTTCACTTCTAATCGTTAATTAAATTTCAAAATTGCAAACGCCATAAAATTATGCTAATATTTAAAACGTCAGAATAATCGATGCCTACTTAAATTTCTTGCCTTAATTTTTTGCAATTATTTTACGCTTGTAAATAATAAAGAGTTTTTTTTAAAATAGTTTTGGAGTCTGGATGTTTTTGTATAATCACGTTAAGGTTTTCCCTAAACGATTCCGAAACGTTTCGAACTAACGGTAGATATCGATTATTTCAAACAAAATAAGTTCCATCGTGATAGAAAAGGTGTGATCGGTAATGCGTTCGACATTCTTATTTCTAAGTTTTTATAGGACATTTAAAATGTATTCGAAACACGTCGTGGAATCTATTGAGCATCAGATCATGTACATTTCATGTTTTTCGTTCATTCGTGTAATCAACAGTCGAGTCGGACGAAATTTTAATGAAAATTTTAATAAATCGTCGTGTTCGAAATAAATATTCGCAGTGTATGTTATTGAAATTTATTGTTAAGTATAGAGGCGTTTAAAGGTATTTCTTTGAGTAATAGTATATTTTGTGGTAATGATGATGGTTACTAATTTTAAATCCGAATCGGTTATTAATTACGTTCAATTTTTGTGACCAAAATTGATTTGAATTGTCCGTTTATTTATCAGATCTTTGTTAAACTAGATGGCACTAATGCTTACACATAGATGAGCGACGATCGGTGATGTTAACGTATCAAGCTCGTCTATTTTCTATTTTAATAGCAGCCAACGTCCGACGATTGGTTTTAATCTATAATATTTTGATTTCGATTTTTAATAACGTTTAGGGCGGGCGGGGTTAAGGTACAAGTTATTGCGATTATTAATTGGAAAACCGTCTTACTCGAGTCTATTCACTTTAAAATGTTGTTTTGAAGAAGCGCAGCTCCCCCTCTCCTTAAAATTAAACTTGTTCAAATCCAAAAAAAGTTACTAAGGTTTTTTATTTGTATTAATTCCAACTAGGTACCTGTAGTTGAGATGACCCGTAACGTTAATTCCCAAACGCCCTGCACAACATAACGATAAATCGTGAAAAATATTTACTACACTCAACCAAAAAAGTACGTAAATACAATAAAAAAATCAATTATATTAAGAATTGGCGTTCATTAATTTTCGTCCAAAGTACGATTTCATCATTACAACGTGTTCGAAATCATTACCCAATGAACGTTTATTGGTGTAATGACCTTATACATTATACCTTATAATGCAGTTCATCACGTTAATAAATAATTTGACTGCTCCAATGAACAAGCTTTCTTTGTTTTAATAAATTAGTACATACATAATATGAATTTGATTTATAGTGATAATAATTGTGTTTATTAGTTTTATCAATAATTAATAATTACATAAATAATAATAAATAATTTAAATAATTTTACATAAATTCAATAAATTATTCCACTGAAATGCAAAGTTTGTTTATTGTATCGATGAATGTGTTTATTAAATAAAGGAATATTCTTGTATTGTTACAATGTACACTTCTATTCATATTAAAAGAGTACAGTTACTATTGCACATTGTAAATAGGACAATGTTTATGTATATTGTTTCTATAGCAAATTTATTTTTTGTAATGTTTCAATTAATTATCGCTCGAATATATTAGGGGGACCGGAAAGTAATGTCGTTTCTGCGCACATCAATATTTGTTTACCATTTATCAACTCATTGTGTACTTCAAAGTCGTACCAAAGATATTTTAAGGTTAATGTGACTTGTTTACTTATAAATAATTAAATCTCCAATTTTTGTTACAATTTTGGGTGAAATGGCCAGCCAAATACTATAAGAGGAACATATCTGGAATTGTATGCTTTTTAAGTTTCACAAGGGTAGCAGTAACAGGGTAACAGTTGCTACCAAAAACATTTACGATGTTGATCCAAATCCAGATGTTTGTAAATGCCAAAAGTGGTTTTCTAAGTCCAGATATCCAAAATTCCATCTCCAGATATTTTGCTCAAAAACGAATTGATTTTTATCGATCCGGCGTTGAAAATTTGGACACTAGATGGCAAAAGATTGTTGATAACGAGGATAATGATTGATGATACTGGATAATGATAATGTTGATAATGATTACATCATCGATTACAAATAAAAACTTGTTTGAATTTAATGTAAAAAAACGGCATTATTTTCCGGTCCCCTTAATACCTACATAGAAAATTTGATTATTAGTTCTTTATTGTTCAATGTTGTCGATTGTAGAAAATACAAATCGAGTTTTCCGGTGAAAAAAATACACGTTTCACTGGAATTTGATATGTAATAACAAACACAAACCGTTTTTAGAAATATTTTTCTATAACAGTTCCAACATAAATATTAATGTAAAAGTCGTGATATTTTTTTTGCAATTATTTAGTTTGAGTTTTCAAACTGCACCGTCTTGAATTTATCCTGTTACTGCGAAGCCGTTAATATTCCTAGATTATTCTATATATAGAATTTAAAAAAAATACATAATCAACTGTATTTATATTAGTGAACTTAGTCATAGATACAATAAATGTAGTTATTATTTCAAAACGACCTTACATTAATATGATGTTTTAAATTCATAAATTTTAAGTTATGATGTTAATGTAGAAATTCGTAGATACAATCAAGTAATGATTGGATTGATGAAAAGAGTCGTCGAAGCAATCAAGATATCCATTAAATTATGAAATATGTTAATCAGTTTCTAATGAACATAATAACATTGGGACTACGAACACGGAAATTAAAAAATGAACATCTATTAGTAGTATTAATGAACTTTTCATTGTATCAATGATCAAAAAGTCAATAACTGGCGTTCATTGATATTACGTATAATAATTTTTTGAGTGTACAGGGAAATTTCGATATTATAGACCTTTCGTTATACCTTTTGGTAAATATTATTTTAATGCCTCAACAAAAGTTCGTTGTATGGAGAAATTCGCTATATATAGAAGTTCATTATATTAGGTGTACAACTTTGCTTCCGCCGTTTTGCAATAAATGGCTGTAGCGGTAAGTGGTAGTCGAAATAAATAGATCGTAGCTGTCATACAATAAGATTAGGTATTTGTAAATATAACGCCATCGAAATATTAGTCGATTTGTGTCTGCATCATAAAGTTATTCTCGATTAAACATGTCAGCTTACGAGCCAAATTCTCGTCATTTGCGGGAGGTTTTAATTTTCTGTTTTAATATGAAGAAATCTGCGGCTGAGGCTCATCGAATGCTCTCAAATACCTACGGCGAGGCCGCTATTAGTGAAAGAACGTGCCGAGAGTGGTTTCAACGCTTCAAGAACGGTGATTTTGACGTCGAAGACCGGCATGGCGGTGGAAGAGAGAAGGTTTTCGAAGATGCAGAATTGGAGGCATTACTTGAGCAAGACTCAATACAACGAGATACATGATAAAGTAATCTTACAGCATGACAATGCTCGACCCCATGTTGCGAAAGTGGTCAAGACATACTTGGAAACGTTGAAATGGGAAGTCCTACCCCACCCGCCGTATTCTCCAGACGTTGCTCCCTCGGACTATCACTTGTTTCGATCAATGGCACACGGCCTGGATGACCAGCACTTCCGGTCTTATGAAGAAGTAAAAATTGGATCGATTCGTGGATCGCTTCAAAAGATGACCAGTTTTTTCAACGCGGGATTCGTACGCTGCCCGAAAGATGGGAGAAAGTAGTGGCCAGCGATGGACAATACTTTGAATCATAAATGTATAACCAATTTATTACAATAAAGCCTCGAATTTCGGAAAAAAACGGCGGAAGCAAAGTTGTACACCTAATATGTAACTAGTGCTAAAAGGATATTTCACGCTTGCAGCTCGTGGCTTAAACCATTAAAGTCTATTCTAGATATACTATTTTATTATTACGTAGGCACTTTGTTAATTTATATTTTTAATCCTTTTAATAGTCGTATTTTCTTTTATTTAAATTACTTTGAAATTGTACCTATTTTAAAATGTACAATTTCTGATATGTACGCATTGAAAATATCGAGTCGCCTCAAATGTAAATTGCCCTACAGGCATTATTGTAATAAAACGGAGGGGTAAAACGGTAATATTAATAATAAATATAGGTAGGTATAGGTAACTGCGCTTGTGTTCCAACTTTATTCGAATGATTTTTAACCGAATATATATACTTTGAAATTTACCATAACACCTAAATTAATTAAAATCTCTAACGCCAACGTTCATCTAAATCCAAACTGATTTCACTAATAATAATTAATCGATCTAAATAAATTTGTTTCGTAAAAATTAAAGGGCGCCGTTCTAAAAAATTTGCAGTAACTCTCCGCACGAGGTCTTTTTTTTTTATTGCCAGCCAGAGGCGGACACGTACCTGAGCATTCATTTGACGCTGAAGTTTTATCTCGAAAACGCTTTGGGAGTCTCCGAGACAAATGACTAATTTGTCATTTTCTACCGTTTAATAAAAACTTCTTAAATGCTTGAAATGATGTCTCGATTTCTTCCTTTTTTTTTGTGTGTGTGCGCCTCGTCTCACAGAAATTTCTGGCTTCGCGAGCGATTTTCTTTCGATTTTTCTCGAACTTAAATGTCGCATCGTTAAATCGTTTTTCCTTAATTTAAGTTGTTTTTTTTTATTCTTCCGCAGTCCGAAAGCTATCGGCGATTTTTTAAATGTCGTTATCTAAACCGTGTTAGTCTCGATTAACGTGAAAAAATTAGATTGGCGGGTCACGTAAGTTCAACATTATGGCGGGTCGCACTAGAACGCAAAACTTCACTTAATTTATTTCTCTTTTAATAGGTTTTTCTCCGAACTCTACTTGAAATGTATATCTCATTTTTAGATTTCCGGCGTTTGAAATAGCGAAATGCGAAATTAGGAAAGCGTTTAAACTCGCAGATAACCCATTAATCTTAGTCTGTTATTCGTTACAAGTTCTTTAGGCCAATTTCTGCATTGCGTGAAGAAATGTAGCAATTTCTAAAAGTTCGTGACCATATTTCAAGAGCTTTCAAGGTTGTTTCTTTGTAAAAATGTATCTAAATGAAATAACACGTTGTTGTAACATGAGAGTTCCGGAAACGGCCTTCTCTCTTTTTGTAGTTAATCCTTAAAATGTTTTTCCGTGTTAAATTATTTTCGGATTCATCATATAGGCCTACTTCGAGTTCGCATTAAAAACCGATGGAAAATTAATTTACCCCTTCGCCGAAATTGAATTCCCAATGGTGCATTTTGTGCACCGTTTGGCCAACGTTCGAAAAAAACGCTTTACGCGAAACATTTTCATATCGCAGATGTTTTGATTTCGTTAATCGGATTTCCTCCTTTGTACGCGGCCTTGCTACTTTTTCCTGTGTTTGTAACGCTATTATTTGATACAAATTAATTGGATTAGCGGGTTGTACGGTTTGTTCTAATTAAAACAATTCGTTATAAAAGAAACGAGCGACTGTTCGTTTCGTGGGATTTACCTTGTTATATTGAACAAAAAAAAAATCGGAGGAAATTGACAGTATCGTTAGTAGGTATAACGTTTGTTAGTTTAGGTGAAATGTGCCAGTTATTTTTAGTAACCGTGCATCTGTTCCGTGTCGAAATAAGGCGATATTATTTTTATTTGCAAAATGGCTTGGCGCGAATGCGCATTTGTTTTTTAAAAATTTAAAAGGTACCTTGCACGCTACTGCACTGTATCTTCGCCCTCGGAATTTATCTAATGCTAATCTTGTCGCTACGATCGTGGAGGTGTATTGACAGTAAGCCGCGTTCGTTGTTGATTGACGTGCGAAATAGACCATTTAATTTTTGGCACAATTTTTCAACCCTTTGTGTTTAATGAACTCAATCAATAAGCAATTCTGTTTGTTTGAATCGGATTATAGATGATACTGAATTTTTGGATCCAGACTTGTCTGCTTATTTTTGACTTGCGTCATCACAGATGTGAGCGGGGGTCGTTACTTAAAAGCTATTAAAATGTGTTTCCATCTTTGTCTCGATCATATCTAAATGTACGGTATAATCAAGATGCGAATGTCTTTTTTTTTAATATCATTTATTGTCAGATCAACAATCATTTGTTATACATAGCATAGATAAAAAAGATTTTACGACATATTAATAACTTAGATTATACATTGACATTGTGCGACAGAGTAATAGGCGCGCTGAGTTTGCATTTTGTTTATCGCTTTCCTTCGACTATGGTCCATTGATAAGCATTGGTAGGAGTGTGTTGAAAATGAAGGTTTTAATTTGACTGAGGTATGGCGTAATGAGGTCAAGTAGAGTTTGGACGAGGTTATTTGATATTGAGGGTGTGTTTGATGAGATAGCAGTATTGTTCGGGGTTAGGCCAGTTTTGAGTTTGTCTGCGAAAGTCTGCGTGTTATTTACGTACGAGTTTGTTGGTTGAGTTCTTTTGCGTTGTTTTAGCAGCTCAGTGTGGTGAGGACAGCCTCTGCAATTAGCGCATTTGGGTGGATCGGTGGATTTCTTTTGACAATCAGTATGTAAGTGGTTCCCTGCGCATTTTACGCATAGTGGTTTTAAACTGCAATAGTTTTTTGTGTGGCCATACTGCCGGTACCTATGGCACCGAGGAATGTTTTTGGATTTTCTTCTGGCCTCTACTGTAACTATGGAGCGAAATATTGGTTTTAGTGAGTAATATCCATTTTGCTTGCTCGTTGTTGGTTAGTTCTAGTGCACAAACTGGCAGGGGCTTTCTATTTTTGGCGTATAAGCGTGTTACTTTAGTTATTGGTACTTGATCGGTTAGTTCGTTTTTAATTTCTTCGTCGGTGAGTGACAACGGAACATTTTTAATAACTACAGCTATTGGTTTATCGTTGGGATTTTGGTAGGTATGATATTGAATATTGTTTTCTGTGAAATATTTGGTTAGTGCTCGAAAATCTTCTATTTTTCTTAGGTTGATGCGTAATGTGGTTGTGTTATACACTGTAGTGAAAGTTCCTGTTGCTTTGCTTTTTATGTCTTCAATTAGGGCATTGTGGTTTATGGAATTTGGTAAGTAGATTAGTGGAATTTTTGCATTTGGAGTTGCTTCTGGTTCTATTTTATCTTCTGCCGCTGGGGCGTTGTTGCTGGAAAATTCGTCGCTAGTTAACTTCATTTCTATGTTTACTGGTAGTTAGAATTTGTTACTAGTTATTAAGTCTTGAGAGGTCCATGCGTACCGTTTTTGTACGTCGTTAATAGGCGGTGAGAGCTTAACCGATTTGCGCTTATTATGCACTCGATAATTCATTGTTGAATCATTAACGGAAGTATTTATTTTAATAATAAGTAAAATAAATTTTACTTACAATATTAAGATGCGAATGTCTAACATCCGTCTTTACTAAAATCGTAAATTGAAGACGCGAGTACCTTTTCTTGGTGATTTTCCTAGTGGTACTTAATTCATTACTAGTTTGTCGATATATTTCCACGGCATTCGAATAGGATTGGTTTGTTAACGGAACTCGTTGATATTTTTTTAGAGAACCACTTTGCACAGTACACCGAACCAAAAGTTGACGTATATACAATGAAAACGTACGTTGAATTAATGAAAAACAGCATTAAAACTCGTCCAAAGATCGCTTTCATTAAACCAACGAAACATGTTTGATTTACTTATAATTGGATTTATTTAACCAATAAAATATTCATTGTGTGAATAAACGCGCGTTCGTAGGCTATATGATTTTGTTTCATTTATTCAGTTATGACATTTTATTGTATTAATGAATACTTATTATTATTAATAACGGAATTTATTGACTTAACGTATATCAAATTATTATATTTAATACACAAAATTATTGATGTAATGAATTATAACTATACAGGAGAATAACAATAACAATAATAATGTTGTCATTTGCTAAGAAGGCCATTTTCAGCATCTTCAAAGGCAATTTTAAAATCCATATCCAATCTGTAACACGATAAAAATTAATTATGTTCGAAGTAATTGCGAATTAAAAATATTTACCAATCTAAAACCTGATGGGATTTTATAAAACGGCCAATGGACCATTATAACAGCAGTATTGCCAAGCGTTTTAATTTGCTGTAAGCGGTATTGAGTATATGCATGCCTTCCAACAGTTATCAAATTCTTCTATGCTTAAATTATCGTATTTTAAAGCCTTCATTCAACTCTCTACGTCGTCTTCCGGTACTGAAAACAAAGTATAATAAATTATATTGTACGAATACAAACAGTACAATTACTTACCAAAATCTTTTTCATATCTAGACTTTCTCTCTGTGCGACCTTTTTTTGTGTTTGCGGCAGTACATGGTTGGAAACCGCAGTTTTAAATGTTGTTTTTAAATTACAGAATTTGTTATATATTTTGCCTCGTTTGCTTGTTCTGTAATACTCTTGGAATAAAAGCTTTTCAAAAAATTCCGGTGTTGAAACACTAAGAATCTTACCAATCTTTCGTTGGGGAATCTTTCTAAAAGTTCTCGCTCTAGTCGGTGGCTTGTAGCTAAAGTCATTTGTAAACCTTTTTCTTCAAAAAACTGAGCAATTGTGGTGATAATTAAATTTCGTTGATTGTCATGAAATTTTGAAAATTTATTATAATAATCTACCAACATGGTTCCTTTTACAGTTTCATTCAAAATATTTGCTAATTTGATTGAAATGTTATCATTTGGACTTGAAGAGCTTAACGTATAAGATGCAACCGCAGTTTGTCTGCAGGTGGTGTGGGTGTCCTGATAGATGAACATGAGGATCTTGAAGATCGAGGGTTACTCAAACTCATTGCAGTCTCATTGCGAAAGGCATTCCAATAATCCATCAATGGTATTCCAATTGGATGTCGCCATTCTTCGAGATTATGTTCAAACAAAATTTGTGGTCCCATATCAAAATTTTTTAAAAGTCTCTCTACGTGATGTCGTTTAATGACTTTTAAAACATTTTGTGCTACAATAAAACCAATATGAAAGTTTAAGTGTAGCTCATATGTATCTTTATTTATATAAATTTATTTTCTACTGAAGTATCAACACACTTCGATAAACACACGCGAGTTATTAATATTGTCAAAAAATGTTTGGCTCGTGGAACAAATTCATTATCTTGTGGGTTACTTTTATATGAAATCAACGTAATTACTTTTAAACAGTTTTATTAATTCTTTTTGGTTTTTGACAGTTCCTATTATTATTCTGTCTCCTAGCTACCGCTACGCCACAATCTTAACCAACGTCGAATTTTTTTTTTGTATTCCCACTAAATTTGCCATCTGTACCAATACATTCATCAAATTAAATGACTATTACATCAATGTCTTGCCGGAGAGTGCTCCTTAGCACTCTTAGCACGTCGAATTAACTTATCAACCATACATCGAGACTGTGATTCTAATCAATGATTGATAAAACGTGTAGATGCTTAGTTAATAATATAAAATTTTAATACAACGTATGAATATTATTAATTACTATGCGAATTCGTATATGTAATAAAAATATTCATTCTTACAATGTAAAAATTTTCAATATACCAATGAATACTGACTGATTCTTAACATTAATGAATCTCGCGATAAAGCAATTAAAACTGTGTACATAATGTTTCGTTAAAACAAACAATAGTTTATTGTGCCAACGAAATAACAATCTATAATCAGCGTTTATTAATACTACGATCAACATTTTTTTCAGTGGAACTATGCCTGTTGATCATTATCTATCATTTAGTGGATGATTTAGAAAATAAATCAAAATGTATCGAGGTGTGCTATCAATCAGCCCAAAACGTTTTAAAACTATCAAAAGGCTTTTATAAAGGCGTTTACTTATTAGCATTTGTATTACGAGTAATATTAAGACCTACCTATAGATGGTATTTTATCTATTTGTCTTTAAGAATTAAGTTACTCGGTATTATCGTTTGCTGTCGGTAGTTAATTTTCTTAATTTCTTATGAAGTTTGACCCTAATTTTAATTTAATGCCGTTCTGTCCCTCTCCTTTACATCCCACCACCGCATCCTTTACTAATTAACTTAACCAGATGTAATTTATTTACTTTTAATTGCTTTTAATTGTTTGAAACGAGTAAGCTATAAAATAATAACGTTTGCATGAGTGTTGCTGGTTTTACATAACAATTAAAAGTACATAGTACGTACAAAGAGAAATTTTAGCAAGCACATTTTATTGTTTATTTGTCGATCATACGTCCAATTCATGTATATCATGTTCCTAATTTTGTGCAACAACTTTCGGTACATCTATTTTCTTGTAGTTCTTGACGTATAATTTATGGGTAATGGAAATTTTATTATATAATTTAGTCATATTTTAAAAACGAATATGACATCTTACAAGCGAAATAAATGAAAAAAATCTCGTTTCAGACAAAGAGGACACTTTAATAATATTTGTTGTATCGTATAAATTTAAACAGTTGACATGTTACGACATAAAGTGAGATGATATTAGGAAAGTATGGCTGTAGCAAGCTGGTTTGAATAAAAAAAGGGAGAGTGTCAGATTTTTATATTAGGAAAAAACAATCATGGCATTGCCCCAACGCCTTATAACGTGAGTTAGAGTATACGTAAAGACGTGTGGGTCGTGTATAAAGGAGGTCACCCCGAAATGAAGGCATTGTAATGCAAGTGGCGTAGAGGCATATCGATCCTCTCATATCAGCTGGCGTTATGTCAAAATGAAGACTCATGCCGGCCCTTGCTTGCTTACTTCGGCGACCGCAGAAGCGCGGAAACGAGGCCGCGGTTAGATACTTTATCCGGAATTCTCTCGGTCCGTCACCACAGATGGCGGTTCGAACTGTCTAACCGCCAAGTTGTTGTGGCGTTTCTCTAGAGTCTAACACTGCCCCCGTTTAAATACTTTTGTAGAGTTATTAACGCGTTTAATAAAACGATTAATCTGAATTCCGGTCGGTTCGTCGGTGGTGGAGGAGTTATATTTTACTTACATCCGAAGTCGACGTTTTGGACAATGCGAGATACGTTGGAACGGCCATAAAACTATTTGACAATTTTCATCAATTTTCATTTTCATCATTCGCCGTGTATATTTGTCCGACTTATAGTTGTCAGTAAGGAAGCACTACGCAAATGGTTTTTGTCCTTTTATTTTCTCATGAGTGAAATTTTATATTCCCAGTTCAATAATTTGGTTCGATGTATTCGGTTGTTCAGTTTATCTCTTATTTTTTGTCGGTAGGTATATATGTTTCAACCCAAGGCGATATAGGTCGATGGTGTTGTGTAACACGACATAAAATATCACTTATACAGGGCGCAATAATTGATCTTTCTGTCGCTTGCAACTTTCGTGTATTTTTAATTTTGGAACGCCTGCGGTTGTTTGTAAAAATAATGATACGAATATTTTGAAATATTAAAATAATGTTTATATTTTATAATTGAACGAATAAATCTAATATGTATTTAAAAAAAAGAAACTTGACTTTAAGTCAAAATAACGAAAAAAAAGTAACAACTTTTAATTTTGGCTACACCGATGCCCTTTAAGTAAAACAACTTCTGCAAAATGCAGACTACGCAAGATGACGACTTTAATAAGATACGCTCTATGAGGCAGTTTACGTGCTATTTATTCTGTTAATATTAGGAATTGTTTATTTATAGCGATTTTTGGTTTCACAAAAATGATCATTGCAATAACTATTTCTAATTGTACCTAATTACTTATGTAATTAAACCTGATGTGGTGATGAAATATAATTACTATCATTAAATATCATTACTGTAAAGTTTTTTGTTTTTTCATCGCCCAATAAATTTACTTGACAAATTTTTACCATGCCGATGTTTGTTATAACAATTATTTCTATGGTAAATATCTATGGAAAAAATTAAATGGAAGATGAAACACTTTTATAAGTCCCTTTGAAATCTATTTGTCGATCCAATGACCGACTCCCGAAGCAGATCGATATTTACCTTTAACTAAAACTCTCAAACTGAAAATAAGTCGCGAAAATTGTGGTGGGAGAAACTAGAAAAGGACGTTCACCGACCACTCGCACTCGATAGCACCTTATTAAGTAAGTCGAGTGTACATTTTATTTACATTCCTAAATTCATATTGTATGGAACATTTTTCGGCAGTTCTGATTACTATGCCTATACTTCGTCCAAACCTATTTGCAACACGTCATCAATAAAATGGTTACTAGATGATGACGTTTCACACAGTGCTGTCACTTTGTACCTCGTATTTTGACAGTTATAATAAGTTGTAGTCTTTCTTTACACCATCTAATACGAGCGCAGGTAAATCATCTATAGAATATGTCACTTTCCAAACGTTAAACCGAATTACAAATAAACAATCTAGGAACTTTTTGTTGATGACGTGAATTGCATATAGGTTTGGATAGGGCATATCAGTTTTCATCCATGAAAAATTTATAATGGATCACGAAATTGTCGTTGTTTCTATTATTATTTAATCGCCTTTATAAAAAGCACAAGTTTCCGTCAATAACACCATAAAGACGTTTATCGCTACTTATCTAGATCTATTTTTTTCACGATAGCAACCTGATTTTTCTTAAACTAATGCTAAAAAAATAGCGGTAGTATAACATAATATTCGTTGCAATTTTAATTTCGCAACGTTGGGACATCGATAAACTGCACCGAAACACTTAAGGTTCGTAAATCTGGATTAACAAAAAAAAAGAAATATTTTACTGATATTCAAAGAAGTGACATATTAATAAAACTGGATGATATATGATTCCGGATACAAGGAGATGATCCGTGATACCCCGGAATACAGAATTTATCGGCGCACAAAATAAAAATACCTCTTCGCTCGAGCGAGAAGGGTATTGATGTCCCTCAATAATGCACAAATCGAGCGCTGACAATTATTATGAATGAATGTGACGACATTACTTTGTTAGAAACAGATATGGGTGCATTAGATCGGGACGCGTATTTACGAAATTATCGGTGCTTGTCGTTGCACTTTTTTTTTTGTTCCTTTAGTCACGCATCATCGATAGTGTGCGAATTAATTGCTTTCGAGCTGCAACATGACGATAATGGCGAACGGATATGAATTGTAGAATAATTATTTCGTTAATTAACATTTTACGTAGGCAATTCGAAATGATCCGATGCCGTCACTTATCTAACAGAAATGCTGTACGGCCATCATTTATTACGAGATTTTGTTTCACGCGAACCGATCCCTTTCTGGGGGGGTCGGTAATGAAGAGAGGAAGCACTGTAAGAAACAGGAAACGGTTTGAAACAAGATGGATGTGGGCAGAATGAATTGACAGAAACGAATGTACCGTATTAGAATAAATTGTGGGAAGGTGCTTTACGATCTCTCATATTCGACAAGAGCTGTTCACCTTTCGACATTTATGATCGAAAATTGATTAGATTCTCGATAGCACTTTTAGCGTGTTTTAATTAAAATTGCGATTGCAGCATAACGTAGTACTAGGTACCTATATCTATTTATTTGATTGCGAAATTCGTCGAGATACGTTGAATGGTTACGTTTAAATTTGACAAGGTAGTGAAGGTCTAGATATGTCATTAATCATGCAATATGATTTTATATTAGATATTACATTTTATTATATTATTACATATATTATATTATGTTACATATTTAATGAGAATGGGAATAGTTTGGATTTTACCTCGGATTTGATTGTAGTTTTTTACAATGCTAAATACCCTATATTAGCCATTAAAAAGCTGTAACGGAGCCACGGGTTCGAATCCCGCTGCAATCATAGACGTAGTATCACTAACAAGATTTATTGTTAGTAATTGGTTCGACCACGGCCGCCGAAATTAAAAAAATTAATAAAAGCGATAATTTCTCGCAATATATGTATAACCAGAACGACTCAAAAGTTTTTGATCGAATCGTGGTTAATTTTGAAATAACGTTCACTAAAAATAAAGAGATAACGTAGAATTTATGACATTTATTCTTCGTAACGTCGCGTCGGCGTCGTTAAAAAGTGGTTTTGTGAGCAAAAACTCTAAAAGAAAGTTCAGAATTTCGCAGTGTTTATTTTAACGGCAATAATTCCAGGCTAGATTAGGGATAAATTGGTCGAATGAAGGGCTCGGGGGCTATAACTGCACCTGCTCGCCCTCGTTAAAATGCCCGCTGCAATGTTAGTTATATAATTGATGCTATTTAAAACGAACAGAGCCAATTATTTAATTGGTTGAAATGGAAACGCAAGGAGCGATCAGTTTTGTTTTCCTACAATGGGGCAATTCTAAAACGTAAAATATCGAATTCTGATAGAGCGTTATTATAATATTATAAACATATTTCCATTTTTTTTGTTAAAATTCAATTACGTATTGCAAATTGCTTAGGTGTAATCTTTATTTTTACTTAGATTTTCTTCATGTCTTTAGCACGAATTAATGTCTTTTATTAATGAATTTTCTTATTCGTATTTTTATCCGTTTATAGGTACTGTAGGTGTCATCGTGCAATCATTTCAGTCATGAAATGATACGTGGTCCGTCATATGATATTACACCTATCAATTATTTTCGACAATGCGAGACATATTAATTATTAGATTAGATATTGTTTTCCGAAAATACGAGAACTCTACGCCCTTGCTCTACCTTTCTGTGTTCTTTATAAATTTATTTTTTAATCTACATTAGGTGTGCTGAATCCGTTGTGAATAAACAATGCTATAAACGTTTATCTTATGAGATGCAGATTTCAAAAGGGATTCGAACATTTTACCCTCGACGAACAAAACAAGTAGAGCGCGTTGAATAGAACTTGGTTACTGAAAACTTACGTCTAAACAAACTAAACGAGCAGTACACACCTAAATTTACGCATTCGCTAACCAAATTCTCTCGACTCGTTTCGTTAGTTTGTAGTAAAATATTCAAATTAAAACGCATCTAAAATGTTTTTAAAGAACGAAACTGAAACGAGAAAGGGACGTAGAGATACTGAAATTATTCCTAAATAAGTTGGTCCTACCGATATTTCCATAATATAATTTTTAACGCATTCTCAAAATTATATTAAATATTTTATTAATTATAAACCTTTTAAGAAGTAATCATAAATGAAAAATTGTCATAAATGCTCTGAATAAACAGAAGCATTAAATAATTCCATTAGATTAATTTCGATATTAAAAAGTCTTTTATTTACATAAAATGCATATTTAATTTATAAAGTTGTATTTTAAAATTCTATTAAATTCGTATCTTCCGTTACTAAATTTAATATACAGGGTGACTTCGGAATCTAGGAAAAATAATTTAAAAAAATTTATCTGCATATTTTTTTAATTATTCTTAATAAATTGAATGGCAAATTTAGCAACATGGCCGTGCATTAAGTTTATTACTATTTATATTTTTATTATAAATTGGAATCGTGGATACAATTCGTACCCCATTTGGCTTTCCCGGACTCTGGCGGAATCGATGCATCTGAGATTCCAATTTACGTAATAAAAATATAAATAATAGTAGTGAATGGAACGGAGGTAAGACAATAACTTTCGTCTCGATGAATCGACGAATCATTGGATTGTTATAGAAAATGACAAATAGGTTATTCTTATTCTTTTTCTAAGTTTTAGAACGTCTTCTCAAAGAAATTGGAATACTCAAAATTAAAATTACGCCTAAAACAAACCGTTGCGAACCATTTCTTATTGGACAACAATAAACGGTAGATTGCAATTACATTTTGAAAATTTTTATAGCCTACTTGATTTTTTTTTAGACAATTTAGGCTAAAAGGAAGGACAGAAAATTACAAAGGCGCATTTTTTTTGTAATAGTTTTAGAGGTGTGGGCCTTCGAAGTTGAATAAATCAGTTTTTTCCATCACTCTTGGAATTAATTAATAGACGTTTAATTAAGTAAATTATAACAGAAAAAAGATTATTCTGCATTCGATTTCGATTTCAAGTGTATCGTTAGATTCGTATTAAAAATGTTTATTTAAAAACACGCCGTCTCTAAATGGTGTTGCCATTTGAAGTTTCTGAATAGTTTCCAAAAAAATCGATTTCTTCAGCTTCAAACGCCTACGTCCCTAAAACAATTTCTGTCCTTCCTCCCATGGAAAAAAACCTTTTTACTCACAAAAAATTCGGACCGATACCTTTTTCACCGTCGAAAATAAAAGGCTGTCCAGTGATTTAGTTGACACCCGGTATATAAAAATCTTTGTTTTTAATTACATCATAGATGCAACGTTTTTCTTTTAAAGCAGAGGTTTAATAATTTTGTACGTTTCTAATGTACTCCGCCGTGTATCTATAGAACTTATACCTACCTAACTACCTCGCAGCTTTTTGTTTTAAAATATAATGCCTTTGAAACATTGTTTTAGATTGCTTTCTTGATAAACTCGTAAAATATGGAAATTACGTTTAGCCCAATGTCGCTTTTATTAGGGCATTTATTGATTACACGGCAAGTCGTAGGAGGAATACCTACCCAGATTAAACTCCCGCGGAGTCTTCAATATTAATTTAATGGGGCCGAACTTCTGAGAATCGAAAGAAAATTGTAAATAAATAAAATTAACCCGCCTCGATCGAATATATTAAATCCGAAAATCATTTTAATCCGACCGTTTTGGTTAAACGTTCGTTATGGTTCGTATGACTTTTCGACAAAACGATTTTCTGTACAAACATCCGAAGAGGCCGTGTGGGTTAATTCTATTAAAAGGTTTTGCTCGAAGATATCATTTTCAATTTATAGATGAATAATAATCTGCGCTGCTCACTCACTTCTTTTTATCTCTTTGTATAAATTCTTATTTTCCGCTTAGCTTCTGCGTGTATTTTATTTTCTATCCGACTTTATTATGCGGAGAACTTCCCGTTTTATTTAAACGGTGGTTTTTCTGTAAACAGAAGGAAATTTATATGAAAATTGCCACTAATCATATTCAAATTTAATCAATTCAATTATCGTCTCGATGTTTTGCAAATGTTGGCGATTAGTTGTGTTAAAATAAGTCCTTATTTTTGTGTTACCTAACAAGTAAAATTGTATTTAGCTCCGGTACAGTCTTAATTTAAAAGCTTTTTAATTATGAAGATATAATTTAAGCTAGAAAAGGCCTTTTAAGCAGTCTAAATCTTTGAGCTGGTCCGCTACGTTTAAACTCTTGCAAAATAAATCCATTCTTAGTTACTGTTTTGTTTTATGACCCCCGCGAGGGTAACTTGATTAATCTTCCTCGTTGTACAGCATAATTTTCCATTGCACGGTGTTCCAGTATTTTCGTTGCGCTTAGTTATAAAGTGTGATGTTTCATAAACAATTACTACTTTTATTATTGCAGTCTCGGAGGAAATGCGAAATACTTTTTAAAATTTTAATGCCAATAGTACAATAATTATCAAATACGTAACGTACTAAATCATTAACTTAATTGTTATGTTGAAACGAGCCGAGTCGTAAAATCGTCCAATGTCCAATAAAATTTCAAAATGCATTTGGATTTGCAAAATCATAAAACGATTAATTAATATCCACGTGATCGCGTTCGTCATTTAATTAAATTTATAGGTTGTATATGTACCTATGTATCTATTACGATGTTTTTATTTAACTTTAACATTTATTACTGACACATTTTCCATAAATCATTTTGATAGTTATTAAATTACGATTTTGACGGGCCCAAGTACGGATAAACGTTTATTTCCTGCTTATATGCGACATTTAAATGTACAAAGTTCATGCCAATTACAGTACATGTCAGCCGAGGAACATAAGACTGACTGAGTACAGGCTCATTTGGGAAATAAACCTCGATGTTAGTGGCAAACCCCGGTTTCTCGTTTTACCTGAATTATACTGCGAAGTACTCTAAACTTTACCGATCCAAAATCTGAAGTAAAGATAGATAGTGTTGAAAAATGGAAGTTCCAATTTATACATAGTCCTTAGTTTTTGAGACGAAAAACGAGATATTTTAACGGTTCCGGCAATGGAAGAACGTGTGGAACACAATTTATTCACAGATAAGAAATAATTGCAAGTAAAATTAAATTGTATTCAGATGTACACCCAATATTATTTGATTTAGTTTAATTTAAAAGCTTGACGACAAAGAGCAACCCAAAAATTATAAGTATTTTGAAAGTTGTATGGGTTTTGTGCTTATCTACCAATTTCCAGATGTTTAAGCTTTATGCGTAATAAATAAACGTTCATATGTTAGCTATAATTAATTATTACAAGTAAATATTAATTTTAAATGTTAAAAAGGGTAAACATATTGTCGTTTTGATAACCGTCGTTTAAAGGTACGCAAAAAAATTGAAAACGATCGTCGTTATACTTCAGTAAGAATTGTTCAATATCCTAAACGGTTCTGAACTTTTTTCAGGAAAAGTCGAAGGTATTACTATTTGAAAGCTCAAAGGGAGAATCTATTGTACTTCCCAAAACTTTATTCATTTATTTCAGTCAGCATGAGAAAAAGCACTGACCCATATTTTGTTTTTTAACAGGTGAAAGTTTGCGGTTGTTTTTCGATAAATTCTACCTCGAGAAATGGAAACATTTTACTTATTGTTAGATAGGGAACTGACATCTAATTATTTAATGTTTAGGCACTACATAAAACTCGCTTGTTTTATAATCATGCACTGCTTTGCTTCATATTTTGCGTTTATAGCTATAATTATAGGTAAATACTTTAAACTGGACGCTTAAAGTTTTTTTTTTTAAACTCCCGGCGGCGTTCTAAAGCACAGATTAACGCTAAAGTTTGTTTAATCGTTTTGGTAATTAAACGTAAGCTTCTAGTTTTTCATAACTAAAATACGAAAAGGCTTTTCGCCGTTTGCGTATTATAAAACTGCGAAGGATTATGGTGCGATAACTAACCACGTGCAGCGATGGTTATTATTTTTTACAATAAATGTAGATAATAAAGTTTTAAAACTTTTATGGGTACCTACTGTTTTATTAAAATTCTACATTTTTACTAGTAATACGAGCGTATATATTTTCACATATAAATTTTGTTATGTGAAATGTGCGTTGCACTAAAAGAAAATCGAAAAGGAAAAGGAAATTCATCAGGATAAATTTATTTTAAATTTCAATGATTTCTTATGCTATATTGAACCCAAAAAAAGGAAACAGATAAGTAGCTACCTTACTAATTTATTATAAGATACAATATTTTGTGTATAGGTAATTGTTCCGCATAAATTTGCTCCTAAACCCACAAACTTCACGATCCCGTTGCGACTTGGCGCAATAATTAAATTTTAATATAAAAAAAAATAGTAGTATGAATAAAACGACAAGTAAAGCTAAATATTGTAACGAGCCGGATCTCTGGGTAATTAGGGCGAATTTGTTTTCCAACTAACAATTCAAACTCTCAACGCGATATTACAGACACGACCTTGTTCGGCTAATTCTAAGCCGAAAGGAAAGTTTGAGGTGCTTTAGCAGAATCATTTAGCAAATCGCTCGGGGCTGCTGTGGTTGATACCGGAAACTTCAGGAAACAATCGCGACGGGTCTGCAAATAAACCTTTTCAATTGCGAAGGCTCCGTGGACTAAAAAGGGCGACTTTTTTTTTGTAATTTTTTTCATTACAGCTGTTGGAATTTAACGCTTTGTCAAAAATGAAGATTGATCGTTTAAATACTTCATTACCCCCGACGAAGTTAAAATTTGAACGGTTGCTGCTAATGGAGGCATTATTTTTTATTGTAAATTACAACGAAAGCTACAAAAAGTAATTAGGGGAACGTTCAAAGTTGTAAGTCATGTTAATAAATTAAACCCTCGTGAACATGCTTCGACATTGAATGTTACCTATACTTATTTAAAAACATTAATTTGTGCGTAATTTTTTTTAGTAACATTTCAATCCGTTAATGATCAAAGCATCGAAAATGAAAAAGTATCGAAAACGAAACATTAAATTTTAATACATAATATGCTATTAGTATTATTGTTAATTGTTTTTAGATAAGATTGTTTGCAAGTAAAATTTATAAACTCAATTAAAAAATTAAATTAATAATTTCAATGTTTGTCCCGTTAATGGGTTAATTAGAAAATTTCTAAATACATTATTTAGTGGTGTAATTGCATTCTAGCCTGCAAAATTTCAGCATTATAGATGTTTAAACGCCCCATTTAATCACCACTTTTTCCACAATTCTTCAGCTTCCCGTGTTACGTGTCAGATTTAAAATTAAATATAAATTTTTCAAGAAAGCGAACACCAATATACGTTTTACAACTTCCAATACATATTTCATTTCCCTCGTGAATTATTATCATTGACATTAATAAATTTAAACTTTCGTCTACGACGATTCCTTTAGAACTTAAAATGTTCCCTAATCATAACTTAAACTTCTATACGAAAAGTACACACTAACATAAATAGTTAGTTATCGCCTAATAAATACTCGTAAAATAATTTTTTATGTGTTCGAATAAAAGTGTACCTATACGTATTTATTGTTAATTCTAACTAATTACTTGTAAGTAAATAATTGAAACCAAAACAACATTACAACTACAAAAAAAGATTTACCGAAAAACGAAGCAATTAATGATAATCTGTTTTCGATGGAATCATTTCACCAAACACATTTATGAGATTCAAAAGTTGAAAGGCAAGTTTTCGTATTAAATATAATATAGACAACTTAAGGTACGATGATGGCATTGTTAGAATACTAAAATCTTAGGGTAACGTTTTCATTCGCGCATTTTCAATATGACGCGATACAAAGGTTAACTTTTTAAATACCTGCATCGCGGAAGGAGATCTTACTCGCCGACGATTCTCAACCAGAAGCTTTAGAGGTAACGTTAATTCCGACAAGTGGTCCGAACAGTTTTAGAATCTCTGAACGAACGAATCCAAATTTCATAAGAGACCAACCATAAAGGGACAGCTTAACATAACTTGCGATACAATAGTAGTGTATTTTGAAGTTCTTAACCAAAAGAATCCGTCCATCTCGGCGCAGCTTTACAACAAAAGGGGTTTGCAGTCTGGCCGGAAACAGATGCTGCGAGTAAATAAAAGGGAAAAAAAAACACTCAGACGCATCGGCATATTTGCCCAGCCACTTTCTACATGAAGTCGTTGTTTACCCAGGAGCATGAAATTGTTGAAACTGCAGATAGGAAGTCGTTGCGCTTATTATAACTGTGATATTATTTTAAATTCGTATTTATTCCGATTAGGAAAGCTTAACGGAGTGGAATAGGAAAGCTTAGTTTTTTTTTGCGGCATAAAGTGGGGCCCGGTGTTAACGTTAGAAGCTGCGTTGAATAATTGATGATAGTGAAAAGGGCAAAATAGAAAAAATTAAAAATTTACAACGCATTCGGAGAAGGAGGCGCGAAATTTAATAAAAAGTGATGAAATACTGAACCAGGAGAAAAAAAAAGATACATATCGATGAATTTTAATAACAAAAGTATCTACGTTTTGGTATATTCGCGGGACGTGTGGTGTATTATTAAATAACCGAAACCTTGGTATTTATTATTTAATTATTTAGGGCGTTAGCTAATATGTAGGTCGCACATATAGAATGGACTCGGAAATCAAAGACAATGAAAAGGGTTAATATTAATATTATGAAAATGTAGGTCCTAAGCTGCTTTTATTTTAAATATTTGTTACGTAATAATCGGAATCTATCTGGTTTCGATATTGTCTCGCATATCATCTGATTTTTATCTGTGTATCCATTTTCTATGCGACACTCATTGATAACAGACATATGCTTTGCCAACGACTCCGGTGTACCTATTAAAAGGATCTTGAAATTTTTTGATTGTGTTAGCCCTTTCCGTACGGTCGAGCGAAACTTCATGCGCCAAGTCATTTAGCCGTTTCAACAGCAAAAAAACGCAATTACTGACGTTTCATGGCGGGCGTATAAGGACGATCCGTAAATATTGCGAAAAACTGTAAGGGACGATTCCTTGTCGAAAATTAAGAGGGGCGTTTCATATAAAGTTTTTCCATTGAACGTCTCCCTTTGCAGACGTGCACCCCTCAAAAGAGGAAGGGTAAAATTAAGTTTTTATTTTATTTCTCAAACTTGGAAAAATGTAGAAGAATGATATTTACTTATCTAAAGTAATATTTTCAATCAACTCGTACCTCCGTAAGGCAGCGAACATTACAACCCCTGTTGGTTTTTTTTTTTAATTCGTTGGAGTGTTAAAATTTTGCAATTTAGAAAATACCTTTCGAGAACTTGTTTTGTTTATGACCGTTTTTGGTCACGAAATATCGTACAGTTTTTGAGTAACAAAATTAAATTTTAAACAGCAAAATTTGGAATATATCAATACAGTGGTACTTCGACATACGAGTTTAATTCGTTCCGTAACCTTGCTCGTATGTCAAATTGCTCGTATCTCAAAGCAATTTTCCCCATTGAAATTAATTAAAATGCCATTAATCCGTTCCAGCTCCCAAAACACCACCTCAGTTGTTTTTGTTAAGTGTTTTTGAATAAGAAAAATGTATTTACAAGAAGAAACATTTATTTATAAATAACAAATACATATTCTATAAAAACATAATAAAAGAAAAAGTGAAGTGCTTACGGAAGCGCTTAATTTTCGTCACTGGTCATTTTCTCTTTTCGTCTTTGCTCATTTTCACCTGCAGATCGTTTAAAAAAACTGTCCAAAGAGGTTTGTTTCTTCCTCCCTTTCAGGATATTGCGGAAATGAGTTAGGCAAGTTTCGTTGAACAACTCCAATGCACGACCAGTTGCAACTTTTTCGGGGTGATTTTTATCCACGAACTCTACAACTTTCTCCCTCATTCCCAAGATCTCCTTTATATCTCTTGTAGAGATAATCTCCTTCATCTTTGGCTCCTCTTCAAAACTAATTTTTCGTCGAACCACCGTATGCTGCTGCGAATGTAGATCGTGTAACTCCTCGGTTGTCAGCTCCTGAGACTGTTCCTCGACGAGTTCGTTCACATCTCTCTCATACACCTCCAGACCGATGGATTTTCCCAGAGAAACAATCTCCTCTACCACTGACACTTCGGGTTCCAATCCTTCGAAGGCCCTTTCAGCTACAGCCTCAGGCCACAGCTTCTTCCATGCAGAGGTTAAGGTCCTCGTTGTAACACCCAGCTAGGCCTGATCAATAATTCTTAGGCATATCACGATGTTAAAGTGGTCCTTCCAGAACTCTCGAAGGGTAAGGTTTGTGTTCTCCGTCACCTCAAAGCAGCGCCGAAAAATGTGCTTGGTGTACAACTTCTTAAAATTAGAAATCACCTGCTGATCCATGGGCTGCAGGATAGGAGTGGTGTTGGGTGGTAGGTAGAGAACCTTTATAAACTTGAACTCTTCGAGTAAATCATCTTCGAGATTTGGTGGGTGAGCAGGGGCATTGTCGAGGACGAGAAGGGCTTGCATGGATACGTTGTTTTCCTGTAGATATTTTTTAACAGAAGGGCCAAACACCAGGTTTATCCACTCCACAAAGAATTTCCTGGTGACCCACGCCTTCGGATTTGCCCTCCACATAACTTGCAGTTTTTCTTTTAAAATCTTATGTGACTTAAAGGCTCTGGGATTTTCCGAATGCTATACTAGCAGAGGCTTGATTTTACAGTCGCCACTCGCATTGGCGCAAAGTGCTAGAGTTAATCTATCCTTCATGGGTTTGTGACCTGGCATCGTCTTCTCCTCTGCCGTTATGTAAGTCCTATTCGGCATCCTTTTCCAGAAAAGCCCTGTCTCGTCACAGTTGAAGACTTGCTGGGGGATGTATCCTTTGGCTTCTATCAGTTCGGAAAACGTTTTGATGTAAACCTCAGCTGCCTTCACATCCGAAATTGCTGTCTCACCATACCTGACGATGGAGTGAATGCCGGTCCTTTTCCTAAAGTTGTCAAACCAGCCCCGACTGGCTTTAAACGAGTCTTCCGATTCCTCGTTTGTGGAAGTGTGTGAGATCTGCTTCAGCAAATCACCGTAAATCGCTCGTGCCTTCTCACATATGATGCTTTGTGTTAAGGTTCCTCCTTGAAGCTACTTCTCTGTCACCCACACCATCAGTAGTTTCTCCATCTTTTCATGGAAAGAGGTCCGGAGCTTAGAAATTATTGTAACGCCCTTAGCTGGCGTTATACCCTTTATCAACTCCTTCTGTTTAAGCACAGTACATATCATTGATGTGCTACGCCCGTACATCCTCGCCAAGTCAATTACTCGCACACCTTGCTCATGTTTTTCTATGATTTCACGTTTTAATTCAATAGACATCATCTTCTTCTTCGGACCCATGATTATAAAAATAAATGTGATAATGTTTTGTAAATGTACAAAAAGCAAAAAACGCGAACCCAACTTATTAAAAATGCTTCGAAAACGAGGGAAACAAGCACACAGACTGAGGTCTAGTCTGAGGTGGGAGAAACTGTTAGACGCTGCACACGACACCAACATGCGCCCCGCATGTTGGGGTCGTGTGCAGCGGTGTAGTGTGCGATTCCTCGTATCTCAAATCTTGCTCTCATTTTAAAGCAAAATATCGCTCGCTCGGCGGCTCGTATCTCAAAACGCTCGTATATTAGGGCACTCGTATATCGAGGTACCACTGTATTCTCTGATATTTTATTGTTTAAATAACGTTGTCCGTTATCAGAACTTGTCAATGACTGTCCTAACGTTATTCAACTGAATATTCATCATTTATAAAAAGCTTCCGTTAGTTTTCGACGAGGAACCATCCCTTGAAATTTTTCGCATTACCTATGAATCACCCTGTGTATATACAATATGTGTGATGAACGATTTAAACTATGTGAATATATTTATTTATTTAACGTGTGGTATTAATCATTTTGGAAATCGTTGGATAGGACGATTAAGTTATTTTGAAATTGTACAAGATGGGAATGGTCCCGTCGCTTGGCCGACAAGATCGCCGGTCCTTCTAATCATGAAGGGTGGTAGCTTAATATAATAATTTTATTATTACCCACATTTAATTATTTTAATTAAGTTTTCTTTTTTTAACATTATCGGTTAACATCATCTACTTATTGATTATGAATGCACAAAATCGTACACAAATTTATTTGCAAATAACTAAAGAGATACCTACCTTAATTTTGCATGTAAGTAAAAAATTAAAATAAAACAGAAAACTGCCAAAAAAAAGAAAAAAATATCAAAATAACCCGATGTTTCCGAAAATATGAATTTGGGCCTTTCTTTCAATTCTAAACAACTTATTTCAAATAAATTTTGTTACTTTTTTTCAAATAAGGCCATTTTTACCGTCTTTTTTTAGAAATTTTCCCTTAAAACGCCCTGCTTTTTGAGAACAAGCAAGAGCTAAATCCAGAATATCGAAATTAAATTCTAATTATTTGGGTCAATTACACGTATTGGTACTATCAGTTATCCTTGGGCACTCTGTATATGAAAAATGTGATTTTAGGTGTTTCTTTATAGTTTTCTTTTTCTTTTTTAATTTAGTACATTGTTTTGCTATCGATTGAAAATTAAAATAACGTTCCAAATTCGGTTAATATTAAAAATTAATCATACAATAATTTTAATTTAACGCAGTTTCACAAAAATAAATTAGAAAATGTTAAATGATTCAGAACAACGACTTGAATAATCACATATGGTTTCGTATACACTAATGATAGTCTCAATCTGATACGATTAGACTCCACATACAGTCAGCGCCGTTTATTTAAATTGTGGTGTTGCTCAAGGGGTTATACACGTTGGAGGTTATCGATACGTTTGCACATCGTTGTTGTATCTTGGTTAAATTTAGATTATGCAATAATTGTATCTGATTAATTTTCCTAATTGTTACCTTCGGTGCTTTTATTTTTGCTTAATCGAGGTAGACAAATAGTTTTTAAACTTTTTAGTCTTTTAATAATTTTATTGTATTTTAAAGTATAACGTTTAAGTTTACAGTTTTTTCCTCGCACACTTTTAATAATCATATATAACGTTCGTTCGTATTTCACTTAAGCTCAACGTAGATACAAGTATTGTTGAATTTTTCGTGTTAAAAACTTTTTTATATCTACTCTAAAAGTACACATATATTTACTTTAAACAACAAGCGAGCGAACGAGAAATAGGTATAGATAGAAAATTGAAAACGCATACAATCAAATATATCTCACAATACTTTTAGCTGCAAGCAAGCGAGTACCAAGATCGTGTTCTCATATTTGATTAGGTACGTTTTCGATTCGAGGGCCTGCTTTCTTATTACACACACTTTCTCTCTCTCTCTCTCTCTCTCTCTCTCTTTCTCTGTCTTATTATTAGAAACATATATATATACCTACACGAAAATAGCGCGAAACGAAAAAAGCTCTTGAAAAAATAAACATCTCATTTCCGAATTACGAGTTTTAACAAGGCATTTTATTTTCTGACGTTTTCTACAATTCAATAACGATTGTAATTCAGTAACGATTTTCTGCAATTCACTAAAGCCATTTACAGGACAATCATCTTAAAATGAGATTTTCCCGATAACGCGATTCGCACCTATCGTTGATTAAGTTAAACTTGTCATTTTTATTTAACCCTCTCACTACGATGGACTGGTGGACGATACGCTCACGATTTCACTTTTGAGGTAGAATATATTTACTCATTTGAAAATGCGTCATTCAGTAATTGAGTGTTCCTCGTCGATAACGCATCACTTGATTGTCCTAATTATTGACATATTCAAAATCAATTCGAAAAATTTTATTAATACCGGCGCGGCAGGCTAAACTCATGATATGTAGTTCCATAGAGTTAAACAATTAAGTCATTGTAATTTGACAAAATTATCATTTTGGATATAAATGATGAGCGTTGCACTTTTACTGGGCGGCCGCGTTCAGGACACTTAGCGGTTAGACAGCAATTGAAGGGTCACCTGCAAAAAAAAGTTCCCATCTTTTATATTATTATTATTATTTTTTTTTGAATTTGAACCTATCTTGAATAACGTATATCTACTTCTCATTAGTATTTTGAAAAAAATAATTCGTTATTTGTTTTTAAAATGTCAATCCAAACCTGAAATCCTAATCAAATCTTAGGGTAGGTTTTTTCATCTCCCAATAAATTTACTCGACAAATTTTTACCACGGAAACAATTGTCCGAACAAACGTTTCTATGATAAATATGTGTCAATTAAATTAAATGGAAGATGAAAAGATCGGCCTTAGTCTAATTACTTTTTTTTAATTTAGATGCAGGCACCTATTTCAGTTTATCATTCAAAAGTGTAAAAACTTGTTATTCGTCCATTCTGAATATCTTGGCTTGCTCATTGTTTTTATTGCATTTATATTAGGAAACGAGACGCTTTTACGTTCAAAATAATTAAATTTTAATTTCAAAAGTTATTTTTTACAAATAAAAGGTTAGTTACATGTTTGTATGTTTATTGTATTATTATTTTTTTGAAATTAATTTATCTTTCGCTCAACTTGTTTCAGAATCCATTGTTTTTTGTTATTTTAAATATGTGTTTGCACGTACGTTTATAATGTTCTTTTTTATTTTATTATTATTTTTATTATGTAGTATTTTGTTTTTAATTTGTTACGTGTATCTACTCTTCGATTTCTAAATGATATCTATAGGTAAGCGGTCCGTGTTTGTTTACACATTAATTTGATAGGTACTTTTGCTATTTATTTTGTTCTTAGTTATTACCGATTGCTAAACAGTTGACCAGTTTTAAGATTAACTCTTAAGTTCTACTTTAAAAAAGGAACTTATCATCATTACAATAATGTGTTATCGTTATTAGAGTTTAAATTTTAAAATTACCCTACAATAGTTTTATTATAGAATTGGGGCATAATTTAATCACTTATGATTCAATTTTAAATTATTTGAAACGAATCAATAGATGAAAGCGATTTCTTCCAAATATCTTAGAATTTAAATGTGTATCGAAGTACCTAGAGTTCGTCCGGCGTAGAAATAGGACCGGGGCGTGCCGACCGTGTACGAACTCCGTCTAACGACCAATGAGCGCTAAGTATAAATTAATTCAAACCGCTCCAAAGTTGAGCGGCACAGCATTGTGCCGTGTTTTTTTCTGTTTATACAATATCATGCGCCTGCCATTAATAGGGGTTCGAACAGCACGTTGTGACCAGGACTTATTCTACACCGGACGAACTCTATCTACCTATATTTTTAGCGAAGGAAATAAAAGTTGCATTCGAAACAAAAAAAAAACAACAACCAAGCAAACCAACGTAAAAACACTCTTAAAACAACATCTGCAGGTAAAATAATAACATTAAATTGGGCCCGCAGAAATATAAATGTCGTTAGGAGTAATTTATCGGCACATGTTGTATTTCTAAGTGGCATCTTGTGTTTCAGAAACATTCGGAATCTTCTTGCATTAACGCCGCCGTCGTGTATTATCACTACACACGAAAAGATTTTGGTAGACCTTGTAATTCGTAATTCGATTAAGTACTATTTGGACGCCGTAAATTTTATAAATTAAGACTGGGAACAAACTCGCGACCGTTTAATCAATTTAATTATGATACCAAGTTTCTCGTTAACTCGCAACTTATTCACAGAGAAGAAGGGATTCTTACAGCGGCCATTCATTAAATTTTTCAAACAATTAATTTGATTCGTGAGAATTTACCCATTTAATTAAACTGATTTTCTTGCATGGCTCAGTATACTAATGCATTATAATTGAGACAAATCGTTTACTACCGACGTAGGTTTGATTGTTCTTAAGGTGAATACGTTCACGTTCCAGTATTTATTTTCTCAATCTGTTTTATTTTATTTAAATACTTGTGAACACCACCTTTATGTTGCCCTGTTTAGTTGAAACAATTGTAAGTAGCTTTGAAATGGGCAAATGCGTTTCGGTGCCTACATTTTATCAATGCCACTCGCGTTCTTGCAAGTTTTTTTTATTTAACGAATTCTGGGAATTGTGCCCGTACATCCAGCAGCAGCTATGTATTTAGCAATGGCGTTGGTATACGTTGTGTGGTGATCTTCATGGGCACTAATCGTGTCCAGGCACTTGTTTGCTAGGTGTTACACATCGTTGCTTTTCCTGCTTCTAAATTACATTCACAAATGTCCATGATTGTAGCGGGATTCGAACCCGCAGCCGTGAGTACGCTAGAAGGCCGGTCGAGTGACTGGCTCTCTAGGCCACCACGGCCCCTAAAGGACAATTGCGTACGTATAGTACAAATATTGTTATTTTGCCGACAAACAAAATTTGCAAACGATCGTCAGTGTTCCAGATTAAGTCGCTACGTCAAAGGAATTCGTCGTTCGTACGCGGCTCTACAATCTGCGTTGTTTGTGATTCATAATCCTAGTCAACGCTGCCGACTAGCACAATAGATTACTGTACTATTTCTAGTACAAAAATTGAGTCATTTTAGTAAATTTTTAAATATACTTCTGATCATCCTTTTATTCTATTAATTCACGCAAACAATTGTAAACGTTTCCGAGCACGTTCGTAAACTTTTGCGCGTTTGATGCGTACGCAGCTTTAGATAAACGCTCTAAGTGAAAATCGAAAATTTTATAGGCGGGGCGTTTTAACTACTTAAGTAAGTAAGGCGGTTGTGTAGCACGAGGATACTTATTGGAGTGTTGTTTTTTAATTTGGTATCTTCTGACAATTTTTGTTTTATATTTGGGTTGGAATTGATTTCGAAAAAAAAACTTGGGAATATTAAATTTATTTTGACAAGACTCGCATATTTATTGGTAACTATAGTAATTAAAACATTCGAACTCAACAGCGGTATTTAAATATACTTCGTCCAAACCTATATGCAATCCACGTCATCAATAAAAGGTTACTAGATGATGACGTTTCACACAGTGCTGTCACCTCGTACCTCGTATTTTAACAGTGTTAATAAATTGTAGTCTTTCTTTATGCCATCTAATATGTGCGCAGGTAAATCATCTATAGAATATGTCACTTTCCAAACTTTAAACCGAATTACAAATAAACAATCTAGTAACTTTTTTTTGATGACGTAAATTGCATATAGCTTTGGATAGGCCATACCTATACCTACATTAACAATATTGTCTTACCTATTTCTATTTTTTTTTAATATCGCTATTTTATTTACTTTCGTCTTCCGTTTTTTTTTTGTTTTGTTCGAAACTCTTATACGTACGTATTTCAGTTTGTGTTGTTTCGTCCCATTCTAATTTCGCTATTGCAGTTTTTATACGTTGTCACTTAAACATCCACCACTGCAGTACTACGCACTATCTCCACTAAAATTACATTAGCCCCACGTTAAATTGATTATGTAGCTTTAATAGCACTACATGTTTATAACAGCACCGAGGATTGCTGTAATTGAACCTTTCACCTAGGGACGGCGCCAAATTTGATTACAACTTCCACAATTATTTACGCTTCTTTGCATCCAGGGAATCGGAAGAGATCACGTGAAATGTCCATTTGTAAAGCTCGTTCCGCAATTTTTGAATCAATACAACTGTCCGCTCGCTCTTGAAATTTAGATGGGTAACCCCAAACTCAATAACCGTGAGTGAAGGTAAATAGCAAAATAAACTTGTAAAAGAGGATTGAAGATTTCTGAAGTAAATTAGATTTACTCGTGACTTAATTTAGAAGTTGGGCTTTAGAATACGTAAGTTTTTAAGCCACTTAGGGTCATAACGAATAAGAAAGTCGAACATTTGTGGCACCGTGGCCGTCCTTAATTAGCATGGATTCGTCGTAAAAACGATCAATCGCCGTCGATTGTTTAATTACCTGCTCCTTGAATCGAAAAAAAAGTCGCAAACGCAAAATCGACAGGAAATTGCGAACTCGGGAAGATGCAGCCTTAAAATTAATTTTGCGCAACTAATTTAAAAGGAAACGGGAAATGATTTAGGTATTTATTCGATACGTTTTTTAAAGTTTATTCAACTAAAGGTGATTACTTAAGGCGATGCAACTTAAAGCTTCGTCGAAACCTTTAACGTTGGCATTTAGTGCTATTTAACCATTATTAATAACATTAGGATCGGAGAACGGTTCATTCGAAGGGAGTCTATGAATCGTGTCGTGTTAGTCACATCTAATTCTAGGCCGTAACGTACCAGTGGTTTGTTAGGTAACACAGTCGAGGGAATCGCTTAACAGTATCGACGTTGGGTGGTAGAGAAGGTTGTCGACCACTATCGAAGGCGAATTAAACTAATTTAAACCGAAACTTTTTTCTGAAGTTGAAAGTGTCGGTAAAGATAGTAAAAGGTCGAAATACAAAATGCGAAATCTGGGATTTTCTCATGAAAAATTGTACGTGCGCGGTGAAAACGGATAATATTGAAAAGGTCTCGCATGAGAAATACTCATCTACTACTTGAAAAAACTTCAGCTTTAGAATACGAAAATCGGGAATGAAGGATTAAGTACAATACAATTGCGAATCCACCGATAAGATCGATATTTATAAATATTTTTTTTAATACACCCGTATCACTCGAAGCTACCGCGTACCCTTTTAATGCTGAAATTTAATTATTTATCGACATTTATAATAATTTATCTGTACGTAAAACTTGCATTAGCGAATTTCATATTAATAACGATAAGTTTATTTATTTAGGTACCCACCTAATTAATTTAAATAGTTTTCGCCGATGTAAATTTTATTTTTTGTTTCGCAAACATAATATATTTCGGCCTTTTTTCTGAGCTCTTCTTCAGTCTATTTTTAATATTTAAACCGATTTGAATGAAAGTTTATATTTAGAAAAATAAAATAAAAAGAAGTCCTCAGAAAAAGGCCGAAATATATTATTACCCGAAAGGTAATCAAAATAATCAAATTATGATGGTAAAAATGATAGGTAAGCGCGATATGCAACGAAGATTCAATTTATATGACAATTTATTAAATATTTCCCTAAACATCGATCAGTTTCTACCATTTAGATTTACTATACCTATACATTAGCCGCATAACGTGCAATTAGATTATTTATTTATTTATGGTGTTGTCTTTTCATTCAATTACATTACATTTGATTGATTTCGTTATCGATGTTTTAGTTGTTTATAATATACGATTACTGCTATCACTTCCTAATTACGAATGCTAATGATTCGGGTATCGATCGAATTCACGTAGGGTATTTATTGTTTACGTGTGCTACATTTGTTGTCTGTTTTTTTTTTAATTTCGTCTCATTACCAGTCTTGTTCAATGTTTAAACGTTTTAACTTTGTTTATTTTTATAATGTGCGCCACACCCCAAAATAAATATAAGTAACATTTGGCGTGTTATTTTATAAAGGGCACGCATAAATATGGTTATATTATCAGTAAACAGAATCGTGCCCATTTTATAATAGCATAAATAGTCGGAATGTAGCAAGTAAAACAAAGTCTAATTAAGAATTAATTTTATACGGGAAAATCGACAGACATCTTGTTCTTGTGATTTGATTTTCCAAAAGAAAATAGGTTTGATCTTCATATATATTTTTTGTCATATTCCAGGAATAACTGGACCGGGGTCAGCTGGTGGGCCACTTTGACTTTGTTTATTTTTCTATTCGTTTCCATAAAAGATACCTTAAATTTAAAAAATAGACGTATGTTTAGTATACATTTGACGTCAAAGAAAAAATTGAATATTGTGAAGAACCAAAATTATTGCATCGGCAATTTGGTAACAGTAAAACTCGAGAAAGTGGTCTAGTTGATCTCAATGGTAAAATGACATCTAAAATGTCCAAAGGTTACAATGCTAAACAAATTGAAAGTTTGTTTTTTTGGTTCCTAATTACAAATAGATGATCTGTATTGTTCAAATCTGTTATTGGTTTTTCTCTAGGACGTATAGTTTCAGAGCAAAAACTTGAGTTTGTTTCGAAATAAAACGGTCAATTAATTAGATGCATTTAATGTTACAAAATGTACATAAAACCCTTTAAAATGTTCTGTTTGACAGTTTTCTTTTGTGCAATGGTCTATCCTGGTCTTTTCTAACCAGTAACTAACAGTAATCACTAACATGTTCACATCTCATCTTCCCTGATACAATTTTTCCAACGTTGAAAGGTCTTGACGGAAACGCTCCCCATGCTCATCATTTATGGCTCCCAAATTGTCTGGGGAAAAATCCAAATGGGAATGTAAATAATGCATCTTTAGCAACATATTACATTCAATTTTATGGTAAGTCGTCAACATTTCGTCGAGGAGGGTTTTGAAATTGTCCGCTTTGTTGTTGCCTAGAAAGCTGTTCACGACTGATTCGAAACAATTCCACGCCACCTTTTCTTTTCAACGCAGAACCGCATCCAAGCTGCTGTCATTCATTAATTGTCGAATTTGGGGACCCACAAATATGCCCTCATTTATCTTAGCTTCGCTGATTTTTGGAAATTTTCCCTTTATGTACTGAAAACTTCTTCCACCACGGTCCTTATAACGTTTATAAAATTATTTATCAGCCCTAATTTTATATGCAAAGGGATCAAAATAGATATTGTTTCTATCCACAAGGCTTTCATGTAAAATATTTTATTTATTAAATATTCCCAAAAGTTTTTGTCGCTAATTCGTAATTACCCGATGTCATTATAATTACACTCCCCAGTGGAACTTCAAATTCATATATTTCAAAAACTACGCGTGATAGAAAAAATCTAAAAGCAGATTTGAATTCAGGGCGAAAAGTCACACAAGGATTGCCTAGTTTTGTTTAAGAACCAAAAATTCTGTTTAGCAGTGTTATTTTTTTTGTCCAAAACTGCAGATGGTTATCAATTGTTTTTATTTATTGCATGTAAAAATGTAACCTACAGAAGGTGAGTAGGTTTTTCCGTTTAGACCACTTTTCTTTCATTTTTATAAAATATTTCCTCGAGAAATAAAGGAAATTTCCTTTAAGCACCATAAGTTACTCGGCCGTTAAGAAACCGTTAAAAAAAAACTCTGAAAAAGTGCCGGTTTGGGAAAACATCGCCGTTATTAAAGTAGCCATCTAAACATAATCAATTTAATTAATAAAATGTCGAGTCGCTGTTGCCTTAAAGCGAAAAAAAAGAAGCACGCCATTTTTAAAGATGATTTCGGGTAGGTTGGCGCGCCTCGTGCGGCATAAATCCTTGAAAAAATTTTAAAATGACGCGAAATAACGATGAATAAAATTATCGGCGGGGCGACGGACGTCGGCGTTTCGAAAGAAAAAAAAGGATCTAGGGAAATTTTCTAAACCATCGGCTTACGCCAATTCCGGCTGTTTATTCCGATAAGATTATCTTAAAAGCAGCCGTTAGGCACAAACTTACCGACATAAAACACTTTATGAAATGAAAATTCATAATAAAGCTGATACAAGTTTTCTCTAAACTGGAACATGGGCGGTCTATTTATTTTCATTTGTTGCGTTTAATGTATGCCGTACTACCCTTATAAAAAGCTGATGTGGGAAGTTTTGAAACGTGTAGAGCTCAAAACTTCGTCCCGAAATTCCCTTACTTCGCTATATCTTACCTACCTAACAACGTTTTATCATTCTTTTTAGTTTCATTTTTATCTTAAGCTAACTTTCAATATTGGAGGTGATTGATTGAAATAATTTTAATCTGTTTAATAGAATCGATGGTTGTATACCGTGATTTATTTCTTAATTTGCATAAAAGGTTTTAGAAAAAGTTATTTCAAATATCCCATGTAGGTGTAGGTATATTTAATAAATTTAGTGTACCGTTATTAGAACGTATATGATTTATTGTCACGGCAAGACTTGGATATTATCCGAATCCATTTTCTGCACGTCTTCCGTGCAGCGAAATAGCAAGCTATTCCTGGAAGGCGATTTCCGGAAGGTTATAACGTTGCACTGCACGTCCGCGCCTGCTGTGACCACGAACATTGTCCTGTTGCAAATGCAAATTAGGCCGGCTCGAAGTTTGAGGTGAAAAATTTTCTAACGTCCAAAACTTCAGGTCCGTATCGATTTAATCTGCGCCGGATAAATTTTTGGCGTCCGCTGCCGATTGAAATTCTCCGTTTATGTGTCAAAACTGGTCGGAAATTTTCTACGGTCACGTACGTATAGCTCGGACATCGAAATCAAAACTTCGGAAGTGCCCCATATGGTGCTGGCGCGGGAGCGTTTTGCACATAATTAAGCAAGTTCGAAACAAAATTTATCTCGGACCGCTTGCTTTGCGCCGTGTTAATTGCTGTGTCCTTCACTTTGTATTTATATTATTAATGAACCGTTTTCACGTGGGCCGTGATAGATTTTTTATCCACGATTAAACTACTTTTAGTTGATTTATTTATAATTGGGGATTTCGGGATTTCTTGTATTATGTTGGTAAATGGGCTGCGTCATCGAGGAAGCGTTTCGAAATGGCAAACACAATAACGTAAAATAACAAGGGAATAAGTAAAGGCTTCCGATAGTTTCCCTCTTTCGATAAGACTAAATCCAAGCTGCCATATATAAAGATATTAAATATACAAGTGGAACAATCTTTCGCGAAAGAATTTCTTTCTGAAAAAACATTTTTTTTTGCGCGATTTTTATTTTTATTAATGTAATAAAACTATTCTATCTGGTAACAAGGCGTCTAAGTTATCGTTGTCTCGGTAGGCGTTTTACAAGGTTTTGTATTTTAAGTGTCATAAAACTTGATATCTTGAAGCGTAAACTTTAAAGGAATAACTGAGTTAAACGCTATAAACTAACATGTTCGCTAAAGTTATTTTGGCATGCATAATTTATCTTGAAGCGGCAAAGATTTATTCAATTTTAAAATAAATATTTTTGCGTTTTTAAACCGACGAAAACGTAATATTACAAAAATTTCGATTTCGAAAAATCGACCAAGTGGTTCCTCTAATCGGTAAAAGTTTAAGTCGTGACGGACAACTTTATGATTTCGTAACTGCATGGTCCGTGGAGGAATTTTTCCGGGCTCTCCTTGCTCGAAAATATAAGGTCCATTTCCCTGGAGTGCGACTTTTGCAAAACAAAACAAAAATTATGCCATCATTTTGTACAAGTTTTGTAAGGTTTTGTACAACCTTTAGATTTTTTTGTACCCTTCCAAATAGTCAGCTATCGCAGTTTGAAATTTTGCACTCCAGGGAAATGCTGTAATGCAAAAGTTAAAAATGTCGTTTTTTTTTCTTGTAATAGTAAGAACTCATTTTGTACAGTTTTGTACAACCTTTAAAAAAATTTGTACCCTCCCAGAAATGCGTGAAAATGACCGCCAAAGCTCGTACTCTCGATGTATTTTAGAATGCTCAAAATGTATAGTCTTAAAAAACATTTTAAGAAGATAAATGTCCTTGATTTTATATAAAAAATGACTTATATTTTGTATTTGTTTAAATAATGTTAAACAAATATTATTCCTTCCAGATTTGTGGTTTCTTGAATTGTTGATAAAATTAACAGATGAAATTTATATGTAATAAGTAAATTGAAATTCAAATAACATATATTTATTAGAATTTCAAAAACAGGTATAAAAATACATTTTTTAAATATGATATATAAAAATATTACGTAGAGTACTAATTCACAATTTTATAACAGCACTTAACCAAAAAAGTACGTAAATACAATAAAAAATCATTATATTAAGAACTGGCGTTGATTAATGTGCGTCCGAAGTACGATTTCATCATTACAACGTATGTCCAAAGATTATTTGATGTTTGAAATCATTACCCAATGAACGTTTATTAGTGTAATGACCTTATACATTGCTATATCGAATGCAGTTCATTACGTTAATGAATAATTTGACTGCTCCAATGAACAAGCTTTCTTTTTTTAATAAATTAGTATATAGATAATATGAATTTTGATTTATAGTGATAATAACTGTGTTTATTAGTTTTATCAATATTCTTACATAAATTCAATAAATTATTCCACTGAAAAATCGATTTGTACACGTTTCTGTGGAATTTGAAATGTAATAACACACACAAACCGTTTTTAGAAATATTTTTCTATAACAGTTCTAATATAAATATTAATGTAAACGTCGTGATAATTTTTTTTGCAATTATTTAGTTTCAGTTTTCAAACTGCACTGTCTTGAATTTATCCTGTTTCTGCGAAGCCGTTAATATTCCTAGATTATTCTATATATATAGAATTAAAAAAATACATAATCAACTGTATTTATACTGTATATTAGTGAACTTAGTCATAGATACTATAAATGTAGTTATTATTTCAAAACGACCTTACGTTAATATGTTTTAAATTCATAAATTTTAAGTTATGATGTTAATGTAGAAATTCGTAGATACAATCAAGTAATGATTGGATTGATGAAAAAGAGTCGTTAAAGCAATCAAGATATCCATTAAATTATTAAATATGTTCATCAGTTTCTAATGAACATAAATAACATTGGGACTACGAACATGGAAATTAAAAAATGAACATCTATTAGTAGTATTAATGAACTTTTCATTGTATCAATGATCAAAAAGTCAATAACTGGTGTTCATTGATATTATGTACAATAATTTTTTGAGTGAGTAAATATATATATATATACATAAGTAATGTGGAATCACGTCAAAAGGCCGTCGGCAAAAACGCCGTGAACAAAAATACCGTCAGTTTCAAAAGTCAAATCAAATTGAACCTATTATTATAAACATTAGTATATAGCAGTAATAGGTATCTATATAACTATATTTGTATATAAATCGAAATCAGTCAGTTTCAAATTTCAACAAACAGTGAGATTCGAAAATTTATTCTTATCAGGTACCTGCTTACTTTTAAAGTAAGCCTAGTATAAATTCAGATTAATTATTGTTATATTTGGCACACGCTATATAATTATAAATATACAATGTGTGTTATGAATAATATTTTAATCATTTAAATCGTTGTATAAAACCAGACAACTTCTTTCTATGCTCGTTATTTTCAATTCTTCATTTTCTCTCATCATAAGAACGTTTACCACTAACAAAGTTTGTATAAAGACAAAAAGTACTTTTAACATTATTTTATCCCAACCATGTATCACGTAAATGTAGCATATACATATTATATTATATCTAGCATGTGCCAAATATAATAATAAGTAATCTGAATTTATACTATGCTTATACTTATGTACTTTAAAAGTAAGCAGGTATCTGTTAAGAATAAATTTTCGAATCTCACTGTTTGTTGAAATTCTGGAACTGACTGATTTCGATTTATATACAAATATAGTTAAATAGATACCTATTACTGCTATATAGTAATGGTTATAATAATAGGTTCAATTTAATTTGACTTTTGAAACTGACGGCGTTTTAGCTACGGCCTTTTTATATATACTGTTATAAAATTGTGAATTAGTACACTACGCAATATTTTTATATGTCATATTTAAAAAATATATTTTTATACCTGTTTTTTGAAATTCTAATAAATATATGTTATTTTAATTTCAATTTATTTATTACATATAAATTTCATCTGTTAATTTTATCAACAATTCAAGAAACCACAAATTTGGAAGGAATAATATTTGTTTAACATTATTTAAACAAATACAAAATATAAGTCATTTTTTATATAAAAACAAGGACATTTATCTTCTTAAAATGTTTTTAAGACTATACATTTTGAGCATTCCGATAGTTTCCCTCTTTCGATAAGACTAAATCCAAGCTGCCATATATAAAGATATTAAATATACAAGTGGAACAATCTTTCGCGAAAGAATTTCTTTCTGAAAAAACATTTTTTTTTGCGCGATTTTTATTTTTATTAATGTAATAAAACTATTCTATCTGGTAACAAGGCGTCTAAGTTATCGTTGTCTCGGTAGGCGTTTTACAAGGTTTTGTATTTTAAGTGTCATAAAACTTGATATCTTGAAGCGTAAACTTTAAAGGAATAACTGAGTTAAACGCTATAAACTAACATGTTCGCTAAAGTTATTTTGGCATGCATAATTTATCTTGAAGCGGCAAAGATTTATTCAATTTTAAAATAAATATTTTTGCGTTTTTAAACCGACGAAAACGTAATATTGCAAAAATTTCGATTTCGAAAAATCGACCAAGTGGTTCCTCTAATCGGTAAAAGTTCAAGTCGTGACGGTCAACTTTATGATTTCGTAACTGCATGGTCCGTGGAGGAATTTTTCCGGGCTCCTTGCTCGAAAATATACCTACGTCCTAGATGGGTCTGACCGAGGGGTAATTCTTGTTGGAAATCTTGTGTACTTAACACTGGAAGTCTTTGGAAGTCTTTAAAAGTCCATGAAAGTCCCTGGAAATCTTTGTAAGTTTTTAAAAGTCCCTGGAAATCACCAAAAATCTCTGGAAGTCTTTGGAAGTCTCTGGAAATCCTCGAAAATCCCTGGAAGTCTCTGGAAATCTTTGGAAGTCTTTAAAAGTCCCTGGAAATCCCTAAAAATCCCTGGAAATCTTTGAAAGTCTTTGGAAATCCCTGAAAATCCCTGGAAGTCTTTAGAAATCTTTGGAAGTCTTTAAAAGTCCCTGGAAATACCTAAAAATCCCTGGAAGTCTTTGAAACTCTCTGAAAATCCTTGAAAATTCCTGGAAGTCTTTGAAAGTCTCTGGAAATCCTTGAAAATTCCTGGAAGTCTTTGGAAGTCTCTGAAAGTCTTTGGAAGTCTCTGGAAGTTCCTGGAATTCTTTAGTCGTTGGAAGTCTTCTGTACGTAATTTTTTTGGAAATTTACCCCTCGGGTCTGACGATGTACGAATTTTCATGTTTGTATCGAAAGGTAAAGTGTAATTACTCTAAGTTCATTAATTAACGTCGAGAATTACTCGGTAGGGAAAATTTTGCGAAGTTGGCACGCCGAAACTATTGACTTTACAGAAAAACGATCTCAACATAAATCGTGGGAAATTTTTCCTAGTTTATTTTGTCGCATAAACTCATTTTTGGCGTACTTTTCCTCGCGACTGCGGCCAAATCCGGGTTCGGGACATTGTGAAAAATCAGTATGTCTTTCGAGTAATTAAAATAAAGCTCATTGCAGCTTGCCACGCTTACCGACTTACCCGGCAGGCGCGTGAAGTTGGCAGGGCAAATTTTTGAAGAAAATCGACGGGTTCTTGAGAGAGAAATCATTTAAAATTGCAAGTATACAACAAATCAAAGATTATTTTTTTAGTGTTTAAATAGAAACTTCGTCGAATTTTCATTTCAATTTAAAAAGGGACGCCCCGAGGCCGTTTCCGGATTTCGACCGACATCGCGACACACGAGGCGAGTTCCGGCGAGCGTAACTCGATACTTTTTTTTTAAAACAAATTGTAGGTGAAACATCGAAAGTCGTTGACGTAAAACGTCCTCGATAATTATTTTTGGCCGCGTAAGCCGCCTGCAAGGCTTACTACAATTGTTTACCACAATTAGGAAAATCGATCTTATATTTAATTGTCTTGGAAACGACGCCCTGCAAGTATTGCGGGTTTTGAAGATAGGCACTATTAATAGCCGTTGTTGGTATCGAGGGCGCTGCGCCGTATTAACTCTAATTTATTAGTTGTAATTGGTAGTATTTGACTTTGAGAATTTGAAATTAAACTGTAAGCCAACAGTTTTTTAAAGTCTTACGTCGGTGTCTATTGGTGTCATTATTAATTAATGTCGATTTGTCGTTTTCTTTCATGGAAGCGCTTCACAATGTTTAAGTACGTACCCACTTCCTTATCTAACTTAACGTATTACGATTTTTCTTCGAGTTTATTGTGATTCCCGATACGAATGACGATATTCCCCCAGTTGATGTCGTCTGCAAATTTTGATTACGCAATAATTATTCGAAGTGGGGTTGCTCTACCCTAATTGTAATACAGTACCTAATATAGAACATTCTTGTTGAATCATCCATTTTCCCTTCCTTGAACTTGTTTATCGCCAGGTTTTATTAAATTATAATTGAGGATAGGTTAATAAACTGAAGGTATTTTACGTGTAAATAGTTTTACTTATAATATCCGAAATAAATGAGGTTCCCGATAAATTGATCATTTCGATACCTATTAATTTTTTTGTTTTGTTTATTCAATTTAATACACCTACTAATGCGTTTATAATTTTGTTTTTCTTTTTTCTTCGGGAGTTTTCTTATTCAAAATTACAATTTAAATTTATTAATTGTCCGCCGTGAACGCTTACCTTTATTTTTTGGTATATAAATAATACTATCTATTAATTAGTTATTTTGAAATATTTTCGAAACGTATTAAATAATACATAATCAACTGTATTTATACTGTATATTAGTGAACTTAGTCATAGATACTATAAATGTAGTTATTATTTCAAAACGACCTTACGTTAATATGTTTTAAATTCATAAATTTTAAGTTATGATGTTAATGTAGAAATTCGTAGATACAATCAAGTAATGATTGGATTGATGAAAAGAGTCGTTAAAGCAATCAAGATATCCATTAAATTATTAAATATGTTCATCAGTTTCTAATGAACATAAATAACATTGGGACTACGAACATGGAAATTAAAAATGAACATCTATTAGTAGTATTAATGAACTTTTCATTGTATCAATGATCAAAAAGTCAATAACTGGTGTTCATTGATATTATGTACAATAATTTTTTGAGTGAGTAAATATATATATATATACATAAGTAATGTGGAATCACGTCAAAAGGCCGTCGGCAAAAACGCCGTGAACAAAAATACCGTCAGTTTCAAAAGTCAAATCAAATTGAACCTATTATTATAAACATTAGTATATAGCAGTAATAGGTATCTATATAACTATATTTGTATATAAATCGAAATCAGTCAGTTTCAGAATTTCAACAAACAGTGAGATTCGAAAATTTATTCTTATCAGGTACCTGCTTACTTTTAAAGTAAGCCTAGTATAAATTCAGATTAATTATTGTTATATTTGGCACACGCTATATAATTATAAATATACAATGTGTGTTATGAATAATATTTTAATCATTTAAATCGTTGTATAAAACCAGACAACTTCTTTCTATGCTCGTTATTTTCAATTCTTCATTTTCTCTCATCATAAGAACGTTTACCACTAACAAAGTTTGTATAAAGACAAAAAGTACTTTTAACATTATTTTATCCCAACCATGTATCACGTAAATGTAGCATATATATATTATATTATATCTAGCATGTGCCAAATATAATAATAAGTAATCTGAATTTATACTATGCTTATACTTATGTACTTTAAAAGTAAGCAGGTATCTGTTAAGAATAAATTTTCGAATCTCACTGTTTGTTGAAATTCTGGAACTGACTGATTTCGATTTATATACAAATATAGTTAAATAGATACCTATTACTGCTATATAGTAATGGTTATAATAATAGGTTCAATTTAATTTGACTTTTGAAACTGACGGCGTTTTAGCTACGGCCTTTTATATATACTGTTATAAAATTGTGAATTAGTACACTACGCAATATTTTTATATGTCATATTTAAAAATATATTTTTATACCTGTTTTTGAAATTCTAATAAATATATGTTATTTTAATTTCAATTTATTTATTACATATAAATTTCATCTGTTAATTTTATCAACAATTCAAGAAACCACAAATTTGGAAGGAATAATATTTGTTTAACATTATTTAAACAAATACAAAATATAAGTCATTTTTTATATAAAAACAAGGACATTTATCTTCTTAAAATGTTTTTTAAGACTATACATTTTGAGCATTCTAAAATACATCGAGAGTACGAGCTTTGGCGGTCATTTTCACGCATTTCTGGGAGGGTACAAATTTTTTTAAAGGTTGTACAAAACTGTACAAAATGAGTTCTTACTATTACAAGAAAAAAAACCGGCATTTTTAACTTTTGCATTCCAGCATTTCCCTGGAGTACGAACTTTGGCGGTCATTTTCACGCATTTCCGGGAGGGTACAAAATTTTTTAACGGTTGTACAAAACTGTACAAAATGAATTCTTACTATTACAAGAAAAAAAAACGAAATTTTTAACTTTTGCACTCCAGCATTTCCCTGGAGTGCGAAATTTCAATCTGCGATAGCTGACTATTTGGAAGGGTACAAAAAAAACTAAAGGTTGTACAAAACTGTACAAAATGAGTTCTTACTATTACAAGAAAAAAAACGGCATTTTTAACTTTTGCATCCCAGCATTTCCCTGGAGTGCGAACTTTGGCGGTCATTTTGACGCATTTCCGGGAGGGTACAAAATTTTTTAAAGGTTGTACAAAACTTGTACAAATGATGGCATAATTTTTGTTTTTTTTTGCAAAAGTCGCACTCCACGGAAATGGACCCGAAAATATACCTACGTCCTAGATGAGTTTGACCGAGGGGTAATTCTTGTTGGAAAGCTTGTGTACTTAACACTGGAAGTCTTTGGAAGTCTTTAAAAGTCCATGAAAGTCCCTGGAAATCTTTGGAAGTTTTTAAAAGTCCCTGGAAATCCCTGGAAGTCTCTGGAAATCCTTGAAAATCCCTGGAAGTCTTTGAAAGTCTCTGGAAATCCCTGGAAGTCTCTGGAAATCCTTGAAAATCCCTGGAAGTCTCTGGAAATTTTTGGAAGTCCCTGGAAATCCCTAAAAATCCCTGAAAGTCTTTGAAAGTCTCTGAAAGTCTTTAGTCGTTGGAAGTCTTGTGTACGTAATTTTTTTGGAGATTTACCCCTCGGGTCTGACGATGTACGAATTTTCATGTTTGTATCGAAAGGTAAAGCGTAATTCCTCTAAGCGCGTTAATTAACGTCGAGAGTTACTCGGTAGGGTAAATTTTGCGAAGCTGGCACGCCAAAACTATTGACTTTACAGAAAAACGATCTCAACATAAATCGTAGGAAATTTTTCCTAGTTTATTTTGTCGCATAAACTCATTTTTGGCGTATTTTTACTCACGACGGCGGCCAAATCCGGGTTCGGAACATCGTGCAAAATCAGTATGTCTTTCGAATAATTAAAATAAATAGAATAAAGCTCATTGCGGCTTGCCACGCTTACCGTCTTACTCGACAGGCGCGTGAAGTTGGCAGGGCAAATTTTTGAAGAAAATCGACGGGTTCTTGAGAAAGAAATCATTTAAAATTGCAAGTATACAACAAATCAAAGATTATTTTTTTAGTGTTTAAATAGAAACTTCGTCGAATTTTAATTTCAATTTAAAAAGGGACGCCCCGAGAACGTTTCCGGATTTCGACCGACATCGCGACACACGAGGCGAGTTCCGGCGAGCATAACTCGATACTTTTTTTTTAAAACAAATTGTAGGTGAAACATCGAAAGTCGTTGACGTAAAACGTCCTCGATAATTATTTCTGGTCGCGTAAGCCGCCTGCAAGGCTTACTGCAATTGTTTACCACAATTAGGAAAATCGATCTTATATTTAATTGTCTTGGAAACGACGCCCTGCAAGTATTGCGGGTTTTGAAGATAGGCACTATTAATAGCCGTTGTTGGTATCGAGGGCGCTGCGCCGTATTAACTCTAATTTATTAGTTGTAATTGGTAGTATTTGACTTTGAGAAATTGAAATTAAACTGTAAGCCAACAGTTTTTTAAAGTCTTACGTCGGTGTCTATTGGTGTCATTATTAATTAATGTCGATTTGTCGTTTTCTTTCATGGAAGCGCTTCACAATGTTTAAGTACGTACCTACTTCCTTATCTATCTTAACGTATTACGATTTTTCTTCGAGTTTATTGTGATTCCCGATACGAATGATGATATTCCCCCAGTTGATGTCGTCTGCAAATTTTGATTACGCAATAATTATTCGAAGTGGGGTTGCTCTACCCTAATTGTAATACAGTACCTAATATAGAACATTCTTGTTGAATCATCCATTTTCCCTTCCTTGAACTTGTTTATCGCCAGGTTTTATTAAATTATAATTGAGGATAGGTTAATAAACTGAAGGTATTTTACGTGTAAATAGTTTTACTTATAATATCCGAAATAAATGAGGTTCCCGATAAATTGATCATTTCGATACCTATTAATTTTTTTGTTTTGTTTATTCAATTTAATACACCTACTAATGCGTTTATAATTTCGTTTTTCTTTTTTCTTCGGGAGTTTTCTTGTTCAAAATTACAATTTAAATTTATTAATTGTCCGCCGTGAACGCTTACCTTTAATTTTTGGTATATAAATAATACTATCTATTAATTAGTTATTTTGAAATATTTTCGAAACGTATTAAATAATCACATAATTTATTGTCATTATAAATAATTATTTGTGTGGAATGTGACAAAAATAGGTAGCTACAAAATTGTTTTTAAATTATAGCACTCGACGTATTTGCTTTTAGAGAAAAGAATAAGCTCGTGTAAGTAAATATAGGTTACACCGAAAATCAATACTTTTCCGTGGTAAACAATATTTTATTATTAAGAGGTACTCGAGTAAGAGTTGCGGATTAGGCCCGCGAAATACGAGATAGGCCATTAGTGCCTCCTATAATGTTTCGTTATGAAATTGTTCTAAGGATTGTGCGAGACAAGTTCATTTTAATTAAGATTCATATTTCGCGATTTTCCTTTTAAAAAATAAGTAAAGCTTTCAAACTGTCTAACTGTAATTAATATCACCAAATCTTTAGCTTAGATTACCGTTTTTTATGCGAAAAATACTAATGTAATGGAGATTTTCTTAATTTCCATCGTCGATAATGAATATAAATCATTCTTTTTACGCTCATCGTTTATAATGGGTTATTTAAAATGCAAGACATTATCGTGATTAAAAATAAAGACAGGTTTGGTAATTATTATGAAATGAAAAAATCCGTAATCAACATGTAATATGCTCGTTAATTTTTTCTTATGTTAGCCGGAAAACTTAGCCGATTCAAAACTTCGGCGTTCAAAATGTTAGGACAAATTGTTTCCGTATTTTTTTTTGTTTTTTTTTGAGTAATTGAATTGGTGTTACCTATTGATTGTAACCGTATTAAAATAATTTTTATTCGAGTAGGTAATAATCATTTATGTAGTACTTACCTATCTGGATAATAGAAAATTATTCCGTTATGTGTTGACGATTTTATACAGGATGGTTACATTTTGCAAAATAAAAAATCGCATTTTAATTAGAAATAATTATAATTATAATAATCACAAAATTTAAAAAAATTCCATTCCATGCGAAATCAACCAATGGACTAAAATTTGATAACTTTTTTACCCATAGACATAACAAAAAATACCAAATATTGAATTTTTAGTCGTAATAGTTTTTCAAATGTTAATTTTCAAAACTATGCAAACCACGCAATATTTATCACGTTTTTAAACCTTTGAATGACTATTGGTCAATATATTGTTTTATAATAATTTCCCATCGAGATACCATCACGAAATTGAGCACTTATATTCTTAATCATCGTATAAATATATATTTTTTTCAAAAAAATTAAAGCTTTCGATTTTTGATCGTTCAAAAACATTTTTTTTGACCGTTTAAAATAATAAAAGTTTTAAGAATATAACCTTGTAGCACATTAAATTAAAGCTTATAAAAAACTGAGGAAAATGACAAAAAATGCTGCTCTTTAAGTAAAACAGTTTTTGAGATAGAGTCGTTCAAAGGTTTAAAATGCTGTACATTTTGCGCAATTTTCGTATTTTTGAAAGTTAAAACTCATAAATTAAATGCCCAAAAACTCTGAAACTTTGCATTTTTCATAATTTTCGTAAATACGGTAAAAATACAAAAAGTCACAAAACTCAAAAACACGATGGTCCAAAATTATATTTTTATTGGTCGATTTCACATGGAAGACCTTACTGTCATTAACATTTATTGTGCAAACACTGAAGAACACATCAACAAAAATTGTAAATATTATATACGTATGTTAAATTATAAAATAATAACATATCTGTTGGCGCAAGGTATTGAAAATAATTGAATAATTTTCTAAGTTTCCATATCGACACGTCCGACGGAGACTAAGTAATTCTCAAAAGAATAACTGAAAAGCATTTTTTTCTTTTTAAATAAATCAGGTGAAAACCCAATTATGTACCTATCAAAAATTACGTATTGTTCGAGGGTGATTATTATATCTACTAACCTAGAGGAAATAAAGGAAAATGTTTTTAGACAAAAGTTTTAGCGTATTTTTAAGCGATTCTAAGAATATAAAGTTTTAAAAAGTCCATTGGACGGTTTGTGAAATGGCCGACATTAAAATGTTTAGGTGACCGCCATTTTGAAGTTTTAGAAATTTTGAAAATTTTGTAAATATAAAAATTGTAGACAAAAAGTGATTGCATTTGAAAATTGGCAGTTATTAAAAAAACAAAAAATATATGGAAGCACTTGTATCGAAAAAATTTATTACAAAAAGTTGTTCGCTTTTATATCGTTGGTTCAAAGTAGTAGATACACCCTGTATGTATTGCATTCAATCAAGAGTTATAGATAGTAGCAGTTGACCTAGTTGAACAAATAAAAATAATTAAAAGCCTTGAAAGGTTCGCTAAATTATTGTATACGTTAAGATAGATTTAGTAAGTGTACCACAAGCGATTAAATGCAGGTATATTCGGGTTTACGTTAACATTACCGTAATGGTTTACACCGAACACCTCGATTGGCTAATAACTGTACTTACACGAGCACAGTAGGTATTTTATTATCCTGTTGTCTAAATCTAAATATAAGTCCGCCGTAATATCGGTGAAACAATAACACGTTCGAATTTAGTGAAAACGCCGTCGAAATGGTCAGGCAATGCTAGTTATTTAGAGTAGTCGCACGCGTTATATCTCCCGTAATCCATATCTAAATTGTGATTTGTTGTTGTGGTCAGGTCAATAACAACACCGTGGGTTGCATCACACGAACGGACGGCTCGTGCTCTGAATATCACCGCCTATCTATCTATCTATCAAAAGTTTATCCGCGCCCGATAATGTAATTTCCAACACAACGAAAACTGGATACAAACACTGTACATGCTTTCGCTGTCACGGATGCTTCAGTTTTCGGGACCCTTCGCACCACAACTTTGAACGTCGTTAATATGCATGTTCGTGAACTGCAATGGACAGCTAGACAGACGTGCACAACTAAATCCTCTTCGCAACTTAATTAATACGTTACCATCATGTCGGTATGCCCAATGTGGTACGAATATTACCAAAATTCTGAAATTCCCGGAAGCAGACGTTTCAATGCGTCGCTAAAATTACCGAAAGTTACTGTCTCGTACACATACATAGCTTCTTGCTAAGATCAGATTATGTAAGTTGTTAAATTTCTTTTCCGCGCACGTTTTCGATGCACGTTCGCCTCCTTCTACTTAACGAAAATTAAATTAAATATCCGTAAATATAAATTAATCTGATGGTTGCAATGGCTCCAGTTTGCTGCTAGTGGGAATGAGTAGTTATATAATAGAGACCGTGCGAACTTTATAAGAGTTTCTCGTCTTTATTATTTTCTCGATGATTCCTTTTAATTAAATTAGCGAAGTCAATAATGAAATGTTGTGCGGTGCTGTGCTGTGTTTTAATTAGTGGAAGAACTACTTGAGCTTTGCGCTTCCGGCGCGATCGCGTAAAAATCTACTTTCTTAAACTTTAGTTCATGTTGGACTGTTTAATTGCTTTTTTTGAAGGCAGACAGCGCCCGATATTTTAATTGTTATAGTTTTAAGGCGTAAGAGATTTTCAGTTAAATTAATTGTAAAAGTTGTACTTTGTGAAATTTTAAAATCGGATTTATTTCACCTATGCGAAAGAGACCGTTTCTAAACAAAAATGAGGTTTTGTAGGATTAATATTTAAAAAACGATTTTTTTTTCTGGGAATGTTGTTTCGGGGACGTTTTTCGTTTGTTCGCTTTAAGAGGGCGACCGTTGTTGTTGTTCGTTGTCAATAGATGGCAGCAGCTACAAAAATTAAGCATTATTTTATGAATGAATAACTTTCGAAAAACGTTATTTATATTTATAATAACTAGAGCTCGACAATAAACTTTAAAATTGGAAATAAACTTTATTAGTTCCATTTCGACATTAATATTTTAAAATTAGAACATTTATAAAACAACTTAGGTACTCATATAGAAAAAGTTAAACATTACTCAAAATAAAAACCTTCTATTTTCAAACTTTAATTAGCAATAAATTTTTAAAAACAGTTACGATCAACACGAAATTTTGTGATTCCCTAAATTAATGTATTACATTTGTAAAAATTTTAACGTTTTTCAAAAGTTATCCATTCATAAAATAATGCTTAATTTTTGTAGCTGCTGTCATCTATTAACAACAAACGCAGCGGTCGCCCCCTTAATTAAAAAATAAATAGACGCGTATTCAGGACGTTTTAATTCTGTATCCGATTGAAGAGTAAAATAATCGAGTAGATAATTTGTTTCATTATTAAAATTCGGTTAGCAAACTATTTTTCTATAAGTACACTTCCACAAGGATACACATAATATAAGGATTTTTTTCATAAAATATATTTTAAGTATCAGTTTTAGCGTAACATAACTTTTAAAAATTTATGTATTCAAATTATTCAATTTAAAAATTGCAAGAAGGAAAATTTGAAAATTGTTTTTGATCCATTTTATAGTAGCTATTAAGAACTTTTAAGTATTTAAACTCTGATATCGATATGCCAAGTAAAATAATAAAAACACGATAATGTAAACCCTAAATAAAAAAAAACAATGATATTTTCGCTTTATTATCGTCGAACTGCAGGCAAGGAAAGCATCCAGCGAATATCTGTGCTTTATTAAAGACGTTCTTCGCTGTATAAAATCAAAATAAATTTAAGACAGCAAAAACGTTGAAATAGAAAAGTTAAATTTAGTAGAATATGCGGTTGTCTTGAAACGTTAAGTTCTTGGAAAATGGAAATGCTCGTGTAAAATTATTATTTTTTTTTGGTACGAATTCCGCTTTTGTCGGTAAGTTTCTGACGTTCTCGTCGTCGCGTTGGCTTGTTCGTTTATTTTAAATCTTCGACGGACATCGTTTTAGGGTTTAATTTCTTTTTAGACGTAGATTATTTAAAATGGCAAGTTGCATGCACCGCATCGTACGAAATTAATTCGAATTAATTGTCCGAATGAAACATTATCTACGAAATACGAAATGTCTTCCTCGTACAGTTCATTATAAAATATATACATATATTCAGTGCTTTACAATTAATACTAGTGTCCTAAGCAACATAACTAGAACGAGCAAATATCAGTGGGACAGCCAGTTGGGCGCCATTGTCCTCGGTGATTAATGGTGATAACGGCTGGTGATGGATCAAAAGATAACTAACAAGGGCCGCCAACTTTACACTAAACCTAGTGTGCAGTAGAGAGATACGCTCCGAATTTGCATATGTCTGGTTTTTAGTCTAATTTAGCGCGGAAAACTCATTTTTCCTCTATTATACCGCTTTAGATAATATAATTTCGCTAGGCGCACAACGAAAAACTTGTAATTTGTAAACCCCGAAATTATTGAACAATTCCGGCAATTTATGGACTTCAGTAAGTACCACGTAAAAGACCGCATTATCCCAAATCAATGGAAAGGGGTCCGCGTTACGTTAATGAACATTATCCTGTATTTTAAATGACGCAAACTCGCAGTGATTGAAATAACAAGGATAGATATGCAAATCGGCGTGCTTGACGGTGACGCTTTTGTACATATAATATTCAAAGGTAAACGCTTTATAGGTGGGTACTTACTTTTTTTTTTTATTTTAAAGCCGATGCGACGATTTATGTTAGGTTTTTTTTTTATTAACGTGGATTATTTGATATTGCTGAAAAGTGAATGTTCTTAAACTAAAATTTACGAAATATTAAACAATCAATACAGCACTTATTATATTTTTTCATATCTTGCATAGCAACAGAGTTATTTCGTCTTTTTCCATTGCCCTTTATCAAAGTTATTGTTATGATTTTTTTATTGAAATGATGAGTTAGATAGGGTTTATGGGGGGCTCAGAAGTCAAACAGTGTAAGTCGTTATTGTCCTGGCATCGATTTATGTAGTGTAAATCCCGTTGCAATGTTCCATTCTTTCGGTTAACAAAGTGTCCAGTGTTGGCAGCGTCCAGTGGCGTGGACGCTTTGTCAACATTGCAACGGAACTTGCACTACGTAAATCAATGGCAGAACAATAATATGTCTTGCACTGATTGACTGCTGAGCCGATATATCGTAACATTATTAGTAAAATCGGTTATTAAGGTGTCTTTTATACAGGGTGTTCCATGACGCAAGGTCATTACTTCGTGTACATAATCTTTAGACCAAATAGTATGAAAAATTCTAATAAAGTTATGCGCCGAAAAGTCTAGAAGTATTTATTTTTATTTTAGTTTCAAATCAAATCAAGCCTTTTCAAAGAAAGAGCTAGTTACCAACATCAATGTTATTCCATAACTTCTTTAATAGTCGATTTAGAGAAAATGACCACTCTTTAGTTTCGACTTATTTTCACCTTCCTTACACGTAGGTGATGACCTAACATCATGGGACACCCTGTATATGTAATACTATACCGATTATTCAATATTTCGACACGTGACGGAAGGGCCAATGAAGGTTTGAAATAAAAACTATAAAAAATGTTAATTGTGGAAAATACACCGTAAAGGTAATTTACTTTTATAAAATACATACCTAGTTAATAAATAGCAATAGACTGTTATTTAACTCGTACTTTTTGTTTTAAAACAATCGAACAAACATTTGAACAGGAAAAGTTCATTAATATCGTGTAATGTAGTCTCATTAAAAACATCCCTCTAAACGTTGTTTGTCCACGTTTATCGACTTAAAAAGAAACAAAAAAACTCCTCGAACATCGAAGTTGGGGACCGATGCATTTTTCGAATTCCGTACGAGACTATTTATGAAAATGGAATGCGTCGCGTCATCGAAATTAAACGAGGAACTTCATTACGGGCCGTATTAAACATTGCGGGGACAGAAACTACGACAATCGTTAAAAAGTGGCACACCGGTTTCGGGCAATTACTACATTATCAACAGAAGATTATGGGCTATCTGGCAGACCCTAAAGACGTTTTCATTTTCCGCAAACGTTATTTATGTTGCGAATTTTATTCGTTAGACTCGGGATGTTCGATCATAAATTTTTAGGGCGCGTGCGAGGGGGTTAATTTTAGATCTTTCCAAAACTAAACACATCGATAAACGTTTTGCACGTTTGCGGTTAATTGTAAGTTGACGAGCAGACGGTGGTACTTATACCAATTTTAGCTGCCGATTCGTGGTTGTGCCTTACTTTTTTCAGTTTCTGCGCGTCAACTTTTAATAAATAGTCTATAGCCAAAATAATTTAATTTACATTTTTGAATTTTCCCGATCATGAGCAACTATTAATTTGTAGTAACAGTTCGAGCGATGAGCTGATTTTGCTTTGTTTAACGAAACGAAACGCGCGCGCGTTTTTTAACGACAGATTAATAAAACTTCATTTTCATCAATAAATATTAGGCGCCGCAAATCCCATTTATTAGCGCTATTGGATAATGTTCCACTTTACCATTCGCAACAAATTAACGTAGGTACTACATAATATGTACTTACAGTGAAATTGTGCGCCAGCTTATAATAACTGCGGTACACACATTATAATACGCGAAAGTGGAAACTAAACGGGTTATTATTTCATTATAATTGGTAATTGGTGGCTTTTTTTTTCGAATTTCGCTTTATCAGAAAATCAACCTGTTAAGGCCATTGTTTTGGAGCTTTCACTTTATTCCGATCGATGTTTTATATCTTTGATCTCCTAGTTATTATCATCTGAAAAAGCCCTCCATATAACAAGCTGTAATTTTATCGTTAACTAGTTCAGTGCGAAAGGTCGGCCACTAGTTGTAAGATATTCGTACTGAAAATGTTACACTAGTGTCTCGCACTTAACGGTAGAAAGGCTAGGTATGGATTAAGTAGATAGACCAGTCTAACTAGATAATTGGACGTTTCGACGCGAACCCGTCTCGTAACTTGATTGCAGTAACTTTATTATGATAAAATAGGCACAGGTTAAACTCTAGTGCAGACGAGGTCAGTTTAGGTTAGTGTAGATGAGGCAAGTTTAGACTAGTGCTTAGACATTGCTCATGTAGATCAGACATTGTTGTCTAATACCGCAGTAGGTAGGTATCGATAAAGATGAAATCCATCATACGAATAGGTTAATGTTACCTTCTCGGTCAGCCAACATATTTGTTATACAATGTCTATTTTAAAAATGTATTGACGTCGAAAAGTCTTGCGTTGAAATGGGCGGAGTTGAAACGTCCTAAACCCATTAGTCTTGTACTAGCTGGAGAACCCTTAATTCGCTATATACTTCTTCAGACGAATATCGAATGCCGCTAATTTGTCGAGTTTTTTTCTAAACACACTACAGCGAATGTGCGTTTTCCATCGTGCGTTTGAATAGTTTTTGGTGCCGATCTATTTTGTAACGCTTTATTGGAAGTCCAATAAGTTAATTTGTTAGTAACTTGGACGTTTAACTCTTTTTGATTTGACGTTGTAAGCTTTTGGTGCTCTGCATTGCGTGCTTTATGTGCTCAAGATGTAGATTCATACTAGATAACACAATAATTGTATAGTTACGTAGGTTCGGATATTATATTTCACAATTTTTATTGGTCTAAAGACTATTTTATTCTATTGCATATTAAAAGTAAAATAGGTACAAGTATTAATTTTATAAAAAGATCAAATTTTTATTGGCGTTTTGTATCTTATATGTATATACAGTATGTACAGAATGTAATGTAACGTGTCAATATCTCGTTTTCTAATAAGCCTATACAGGGAAAGTTTTAGGAAATAACTTAAGCTATGGCCTATCCAAACCTATATGCAATTTACGTCATCAAAAAAAAAGTTACTAGATTGTTTATTTGTAATTCGGTTTAAAGTTTGAAAAGTAACATATTCTATAGATGATTTACCTGCGCACATATTAGATAGTATAAAGAAAGACTACAATTTATTAGAACTGTCAAAATACGAGGTACGAGGTGACAGCACTGTATGAAATGTCATAATCTAGTAACCTTTTACTGATGACGTGGATTGCATATAGGTTTGGACGAAGTATATCAATGTGAAATATTTTTGAATATACAGGGCGATTCATTTGCAAGGAATGCATCGAAATTATTATTATTTTTTATTAACTTGGTTATTAAAAAAAATATTTAAAGCTTTTATTGTAAACAAAATAGTCGTGTCTCAGAAACGTCAAAAACACTTAGCAGTTCTTACAGTGACTTCTTCCAAAAGACTTATTAGAAAACGAAATAATGACATGTTACCTTATATTTTGTACACACTGTATCTATCATCTTATGTGCCTACCTATATTTAAATGAAAACGAAATTCTTGAACGTAAATCAAGAAGCAAAAAAGAACAACCTCGTTAGCATTAAACAATCTCATATTTAATATCTACGCAAAAATGTTTAGCAATTTTCGGGAACGTTGTAGTAATAACGTTTTATTTTTATTTAAGGTTATGGTATGGTATAGTGTAGGCCATATCAGAATTTCTGAAGTACGTCTATTTAAGTACCCACTTACCTACATATATTACATTATTATCCAAATTATTTAAAATCTTAAAATTATAATTTTTATTTTGTATTACAAATTCAATAATTTAATTAACTATAATTTTAAGTATTAACATATTGCTATAATACGGGATACCGTATATATAAATAAAATTAAGAGAATTAATTAATAAAATGTAAGGGAGAAATTAAGAGGGATAATAATTGTGAAAGACTGTAAATAAAAGTGGCAAGAAAATACGCAGTGGCAGTGGAGTGAAGGAACTCGGATGGAGAGTGGATTGGAAACGAAGGTTGGTAAAAGGAACGAACAGTAAACGGATGAGAAATAGTGAATGATTATAAACAGAGCAAGACGGTTAGGTGTAGTAGGAACAGTAATAGAATTAGTATAAATGTTAGAGTAGATAAGATAATTTAATATAATTAATTTATAATTAAAAAAATAATAATAATACAGGGTGAAACATAGTAAATAATAATGGCAACAACGAGTAGCATAGCAAATAAAAAATGGCGCCCAACGTGGGGCTGTAGCAATATGTAGGTATATCAATAAAATTTGATTTGTTCACTATTAGCTTGACTGTGTACATATGTATATATATATGTATATACAATGAAAAGTTACTAGATGATGACGTTTTACACGGTGCTGTCACCTCGTACCTCGTATTTTGATAGTTCTAATAAATTGTAGTATTTCTTTATATCATTTAATATGTGCGCAGGTAAATCATCTATAGAATATGTCATTTTCCAAACTTTAAACCGAATTAGAAATAAACAATATAGTAACTTTTTTTTCATGACGTAAATTGCATATAAGTTTGGATAGGCCATAGGTACATACAAAAGTCAGTCAGTATTTGCGTAGTTTACAAATGATTAGAAAAATTAGATGGATCGAAATACACTCACTGATTGCGAGATATTACCTATAAATACAATATTATGCAAAAATAAAGAACGATCACAAAATCGATTTTTAATATAATACATTTTATTGTGGTTCATGAACGCAACATGGCCGTATTAATTTGACAATTAAATTGAAAGTCACTTTCGGCACATCTATCAAATTTCCTGCGGGGGAAATTGCCAAGCATAAACTCCACGCTGTTTTTCAGTTAATGAACTACTGTCATTATTTTATAATTGATTATTCCGATAAACAATTTAAACGTCGACGTCGCAGTCGCGTCGTTTACTAATACTAGTTCATCTCTTTCATATTGATGAACTGAAATTAACAAATGTAAATGTATTGGAATATTGTGATCCTTCGGGAGCACGTTTTACGGTGCATCGAATTTAATATTAAAACCTTGTGTTTCTCATCCAATAGGCTTTTTAGCGTAGCATGGCGTGTAAATTGTTCTCGATCGGCTTTTCCAAATATATTCCGATAAACTCATTTATATCAATACATGGACCCCATATGCGCTTCTGTAATGGACTTTCTAAATTGCTTACGTATCGCGGGTTTGTTGTTGAAATCGTTGTGAACCGGCCGTGCCATTCTGACCATTTAAAAATATGGAAATGGAACGGGAATTTAGGGTGGGTAATTGTTTTCCGAACAGGCGAGAAGTAAATTTTAGATGCTTTTCTGTAAGATTTATGTCGATTTCCATTTATGTATTTTATGTTCGTTATTTTGTCTGGCTGCAGGAAACGTTCGAACAAAGATTTCTTATTTTTAACATCACTCCCTTGTCTTAAAGTGTATTTGTATTCAAGTAAGGCGAACTGCCTAAAAAGTTCTTTAGTAACAGCAAAGCTGGGATAAAACACGGTGGAGTTTTTCTACTCATTTGGACTCCTACCCGCATATACAGCACTGACAAGCGACGAGAAAACCTTTACCTAATCCTAATGATGCTGGATCTTAACTAATCCTTAGCGGAAACGCTATTTTTAATTTTAATTATAATGCGAATTTTGGCAGTTGAAACGTTGGATAGGTAAAGTTGGTTTGTTGAATTAACTTGAATAACTTGAATTAAAGGCTACTTTTTTTATTGAGCAGGTAAAAAATAAAATTGTCGCACTATTGGAGGAATTCGTCGGATTCGAAATTTAACTCTTAAGGCTTCTTGGGCAATTTCGATTCGTAATTGATTCGTGAAGAAAATTCATAATAATTCGGGCGGTAATTACAGATTTTCTGGCTAAAGAGCGCATGTCTCGAGGCCAAAAAAATTGATTAGTATGTAAATAATATTATTTAGATTTACTTATTATAATTATTACTTAAACTTTGTTTTAAATATACGTTTAAAATTGACTTTGCCGTAGGTTTTAGGTTCTTTAATACGTAATAACTTAATTAGATTCATTTAATGAAAGCCGGTGTTTACGGATAATGTTATTTATTTATTTTATGTATCCTGTTGGTTGTAAAGGACAGTTGCGTAAGCTCATCTTTATATACATTCTTTATTAGTTCATGATTATGACTGTGTAGATGACGAGTAATAAAAGAGAATCTTTCCAACAAAAAGTCATAAGATTTTTTTATCCTATTCGTATCGATTACAATGTTATAGTCGTTAATATCTAATTTTGGGTTACAATGTTTTCTTAGTTGTTCACGAAATGTTACACGTTATTTTTAATTATTTCGCGTTTATTAAATCTCGAGGTTTGTATATCAAGTAAAACATTATTTTATAGATACTTACATTTTATCGCAAATATTTTACAGTTTAGTACAAACATTTTATTCTCTTATTAAATGCTAAAGCGTAAAAAATAAGGGGATTTAAAGAGATTTTTTTTATTTAGGTAGACACCTCGTAATGTTTCAGAATCGTGAATTTGAGGGGGAGGGGTTGTCCGTCAAAATAGCACATGTATTATTAAAGATCAAGTTCTAAGCTGCAAGACTTCAAAGCTTTTCGTTATAAAAGCGTAAAAAATGCCGTAAACTTTTTTAAACTGTAAATATGCTGCTCTTTTCGATGAACTTTTAAGTTTTCTATTTATTGCCGCGTAATAGAATTCCACGGGCACAACTTGTAAATAGCCCGAGAGCAGCTTCGAACACTGCAAGTAGGTGGTACGTCTACATTTTCCTCGAAGAGTATAATAGTTAATGCGATCCTGATTTTTTTTCTTATGCGGCACACTAGTTTGCCGTTACTTTGATCGGTTTTTTTCGATATTTTTGTAAATTTCTTATTCACGCGATTTTTTTATTATTTTATTAAATTATTAGCTGCAGTTATGTGTGTCATATCGATCCTTACATTCTTCACACTTAAAATTACTGAAGGGGACCTTCCAAAAATTTTAACTCGATCGATCAACGTCACCCCTCAATTGGGGGTCACTTTGATCACCGAGTCCAATGTCGAACCAAAATAACATTTTGTAAATGCTTTTAGGGACAAAAGGGCAACTTTTACATTTTTGATGTTTCCATCTTAAATAAAAAATTTTATGGGCGAGGTTCTCGCCTAATTTCAAAAATCTTTAGATCCACATTTATGTGTTATATTGCTGAAAGAATATACTCAAAAATTGCATGTCTATCGTCAATGGTTTTCTAGAAAAAGGTACCATTGTAACGAAAAAGCTATCCCGTACCTATACCATAATAAATGGTCTTCCTAAAGTTTGCAGTGAATATTTTGAAATGCCTACATAGTATATTAATATACAGGATGTCCTGGAAAGTGTGGATAAAACGGTTGGGGGACGAGATAACATCTTTTATATGATTCTTATCGATTAGAAACTTACAGCCGTTAATATCTAATTTTTGTTAATTTTTTCTGAACAATTTAACGTTACTTAATAATAATTTTAAATTGAATTCGTTTTTGTTTTTTAAGATCCTTTAGGCCTTTACATTGTCGTGCTTTATTATAACGACACACGTAATATAAAACGATAGGGATATTATCGAAAGCCACGATCTGTTTAAATAGACAAGAGAGGTTTAATATTCAAGCGCATCACCTTCAGAAGAACTCTCGAAAATGAACGAATTAAAAGATCCAAGTCAAATTACTTTTAACGCGGTTTTGGGCGGAACTACTTCCTTCAGTATGCTGTAAAGTGCGAGGAAGGCTGTTACTATGCAAATGAAAATGTCGATTATATTCGGGTTGTTGTTCAGATAATAAAAATGTTCTCAATTAGTTTTCTTTATAAGTGACGCTGGCGCATTTTCCGTAACGAAATAAAATGTAAAAATCGAGTAACCAGTTAAGAGATGCCGATGTTCATTAAAAGTTGGTGGTTGAATATAAAGAGATCTCTATACGTGGTAGGAAGATACCTTAATTAAAAGCGATTCGTAACTTTTCCAATAACATTTTTTTTGCGATAAAATTCAACTTCTAATTAAATTGTTGATTACTTTAAGATACTGTTTAGGTTTCCTAGATTGATTGTTCCCTGTTTTGTAGTTATAATTTTCGAACCGCTCGAAGTGATTCGAATTGAAGCGGATCCGCTCGATTATACATATTAATTAACTTCTTTCTGCTACATTTGCTTGGTTATCAATTAAATAACGAGGTTTAACGAGGTAAACTTGCATTAAAAATGGTCCCTAAGCGCATTTAGTATTTAATCAGTAGCGGTTTCGTTTATTGGTGTTGTATTTTTAAACGAGAAACGCGCGCCTACCTCTCTACCTAACTAATTTCAAATATTTTTCAGCGTTACTACTGACGGTGTGTTTTACACGAAGCTGTATAAATACCTACTTAATTACGACGAAGTCGTGATGGTTCAAATTTTGAACACAATGTAATGCGTTCGTATCGTTACGTTACATGTTTTAATTAGAACGTTACGGGTTGTAAATATGAGAAACTTTCCAATTTGTAAAATTTACTTTGATATACCTACATAAAATTCGCTCTCGCGTATTGTAGTTATCGGTGCACGGCGTACCAATTAAAATCCGGAAAATTTTGTAAGTGTAATTTTTGATTTTGACAATAAAATGTACGACGGATGGGCGGCCTCGTTAGTGTTCGCGTCGGTCGCGCTAACGAGGACAGCGTTGCTGTCGTTAGCAAAGTGTACGATATTTAATTCATTTAAAGTTTGGCGGCTAGGACCCGTCAGTCCTTAGTTAATAAGAGAAGGGGGACAACCCTTACGTTTTATTTATGACTAAAGGAGGCTTTAGGAACTCGACGCAATTGTGGCCCGAACTCATTTATACCGTTTATTCAATAACGTTCTTTATTAAGATAACGTGGACTTTCTCTTCATTATTTTAGTAATAAACATTGACGCATTGAATTTTCTACTATTCGAAGTTTGGACGTCGTCGATTGAAGCATTTTATAACCCCAATAGTGCCTGCTAAATTAGAAAATTCGAGGATCCCTAATGGATAATCGTTTTTCTTCCACTTCATGTTATCCAAATGCAGTCGTGTCGACTTCTAATTCAATATTAATTCTCGAACCTGACATTCATTCAATATTAATTATCGGTTAGCTGAAATTTGGCGGACCATTTCCTATTGATTTTCGCTTCCCGTTTCTACAAACGGGGTCGTTGTTCTTTTTAGTTAAGTTAATTCTTCACATTCTTTCGCAAATACCGATATAAAGGAAATACCTGTTGGGATATAAGATAATTCTCAAGAGAAATACGGATTTGGTTGTTTTGCTTTGCACTTCTCCATTATTAAGTTAGGTCCTCTAGACGGCCATGTGTACTTTACTTACCATGAAATGCATTTGCAAAACGGCGCCGGTTCCTTGAAGATAAGTTCGAAGTACGGCGCAATTTGAAGTCATTTTGAATTTTGCTTCCCGAGTACGTTTTAGAGTTACGAACGTACGGTACGTGAATATGCGCAAAAAAACACGTACCGCCTCTTCCACGTTAAAATAATGTTATTTTAACGCGTATTAACGTATTAACGAAAATGAAAATCTGCAGAGCTTTTAAAATACCTATAGGTAACTGTTTATAAAACAACTTTTGAAAACAATTTATATTGAAACTTTGTTAGCTACCAAATTATGAACGAAATGTAAATCGTTTCTGTCAGCACCATCTTTCAAATATTAACTCGCATAATCGAGCTTAGGAACTTGATTTGCCCATGCAATGCAACGTTCGGTATATTGAATCATTATAAAATTCGGCGTCGTTTTTCGACGCCCACTTTCAACGGCTCGTTCTTTAATTTGAAGTTATTCGTTTAAGTTTTTTTTGTGAAGGCACACGTGAACGAACTTTGCAAAAAAAAATTAGGTGGCCTTTGATTACCTATTTCCACTTACAATAAATTAGTATTTGTCGGTATAGACGAATAAGTTGATACATACGGTAAACTCTCCATATTCGCGGGTAATGCGTTCCCATGAAACACCGCGAATGCGGAAGTATGTTGAAAATCCATTGATTGAAACGTTAAAATGCGTAATTAATCATTAATGATAAACTAGAAACTTATTAAAATAAGTACCGCAATGTTGTTTACAACAATGATAAAGAAAAACATTAAACTAAGTCGGGGAGTTAAATAAATAATTAAATCAGTTAAAAAAATAGTTATTAAGGTTGTTCTTGTTTTTCTTGTAAGATTTCATTTAATAATTCTATATTTTCTAATACATATATATAGTTAGTATATATATATATATATATATATATATATAGTAATAAATAGTTATAGATATTTAAATAAAATAAGATCTATCGTCTCAAGGCTCCCCAAATAAGAGAGGGTAGAAACGAGACGAACAAATTTACTTGTCATTCATTAGAAAACAAATTAACGTACATAAAGGGTGTCCCAACAAGAGCGTCGGATTTAATTTTAAAGAAAAACACATTTATTTTTTTAATTAAGCAAACATTTTTATTTCAACATAAAAAAAATAGTTCCGATCAAACGTGAAATTCAACATCAGGCAAATGGCCACCACGAAACCTCTGGCACGGGGTTATTCTTTTGTTGAAATTTTGAATAACGTTTTCGCATAAATATGGCTGTATTTCACCAATAACGCGCCGTATTTCCTCTTTAAGATGTTCAACTGTTTCAGGCTTATTCGCATACACATCTTTTCCTTCACATAGCCCCAAAGAATAAAGTCCATCGGCGTTAGATCGCACGATCTTGGTGGCCAATGTTGATCGCCAAATCGAGAAATGACTCGGCCTGGAAACTTGGTCTGCAGTAACACCATTGTTTCACGTGCAGTGCGGCAGGTCGCACCGTCTTGTTGGAAAAACACGTCCTCCACATCAATTACATCCAATTCGGGCCACAAAAACTCCGTTAACATTTCGCGATACCGCACACCATTAACAGTTAGCGCATTTCCAGCCGCATTGTCAAAGAAATACGGTCCAATCACTCCGCCAGCCCAAAATGCGCACCAAACAGTTACTCGCGATGGATACATTGCTTTTTCGAGTATCACACGAGGATTTTCAGCACCCCAAATCCGACAGTTTTGCTTATTTACGTATCCGTCGAGTTGAAAATGTGCCTCATCTGAAAAAATGATTTTCTTCGAAAAATCTGCATTAATTCGATGATGTTCCAACACCCAATCAGCAAATCCACGGCGCTGCTCATGGTCCCTTGGCTTGATTTCTTGCACCAATCGAACCTTGTACGCGTGCAAATGCAGATCTTTTACCAAAATTCGTTGCATAGTGCTTCTGGAAATGTTTAATTCTTGACCACGATGCCGAATGGAAGTTCCTGGATTCTCGGCCACAGATTCCCTCACTGTGGCTATATTTTTGAGTGACCGACAAGGACGACGACGACGAACAATGGTCTTCGGATCCATCAACGTAAATTTGGTCTCAAATTTTTTAATTAAACGCCTCACTGTCGATTCATTTGGCGCATTATTGCGACCGAAAACTTGACGTAATTGGCGAACTGTTTTCGCAAAACTTTCACCATTTTTGTAATGCGTTTTTACAATAATTAAACGTTGTTCGTTAGAATACTTCTCCATATTCTTAAATCGCGTGGTCTGTACGTGACAACTGTCAAAAAAAAATCAATGTACAACTCGTATTAACAAAATGGCGGCAAATTTAAATTCGGCGCCCTTGTTGGGACACCCTTTATTAACATAACGTTAATCAAAAGTTAATTTTGATTTTATTATTTCTGTGCCACGAAGTTTCATAATAGGTAATGTCATTTTCAGTAATGCTCGCTTAATCGTCAACTACTGGAAATACGAATTTTCATGTAGGTATGGCTTATCAAAATCTACATGCAATTTACGTCATCAAAAAAAAGTTACTAGATTGTTTATTTGCAATTCAGTTTATAGTTTGGAAAATGACATATTCTATAGATGATTTACCTACCCACATATTAGATGATATAAAGAAAGACTACAATTTATTAGAACTGTCAAAATACAAGTTACGAGGTGCGAGCACTGTGTGAAACGTCATCATCTAGTAACCCTTCATTGATGACGTAGATTGCATAAAGGTTTGGACAAAGTGTAGTTCATAAACGACGTAGAAATTTTATTTCCCATTCATCGTCATGTAATTTTTTTCGCACAATAACGCAAGTGTACTGGTGAAGATTTTGTTGGAAATTTAATCAAAGCAAAGTTACCCTTCTTCAATTTTCTTATCGTTTTTAATTGTCGTTTCATCATTTTGCAATGTTGAACGAGAACGTTTCTCGCAACGTATAATATCAATTTCCTTGCCGCGCACTTATCAACTGGGGGGGATCGAGAAGCCACCAAAGTAAGTATGTAATATCGATTACCTAAAATAAAAACACTTCAGGACCAAGTGGTTTCAGGTACACCATATTTTCTGATTTTAAATATTTTTTATACATACGATCGTTCTATTCTCTGTATTTTTATTGGCCAGCTAACAACAACTGCTGCTTATTGCGCTTTTGTCGAATTACCACATAACTTGCGTTCTTCTTCGGCCCGTCCCGTGTGTTTGCCCTCAATACTTCTCAATATCTTCATTTGGATGGTTCTGAAAAATCGTTTTGTTGCTGTGAGCCGATATTTTAGCTGAATGCTTATGCAGACCGTACGCATGTTTTATATTTATATTTTGACCTTTCCTTCTTTTAATAGATATCGATTTATTTGTCCATATTAAATGTTCGAGGTACTTAACCCAACGTTCTTATAAAATAAAAATATATTTAATGGAAAAATGATGCCAGATGCATAATAAAGGAGAACATCTGTGACACGGCGACAACACCGTTGAAGATTTTTCCATTTCAGTAAGGTCATAATGTGCAGGATATTCGTGAATTATGAAGAACCACTAACGATAAGGCGATATGAAAAAAATGTGTAGAATTTAAAAATATTCCGACTAAGAATTATTTGCGTAGGGCACCTAAGCCTATTTATATCGACCTTAACTTTTTTAATGAATTGAATGAATAGAAACCGGGCGAGTTATAGGTATGTGAAAAAATTCAAGATTTTTCTTATAATACTATTATAATAAATATATATAAAATTAAATGATAATTATAGTAAACATTGAAATGCCATTTTATATAGGATGTCCAGAAACTCTCCTGCCAAATTAGAATGTCGAATTCTAGACATGATTTTGTATCGATTTAAGTTAAATCGCTCCTATACAAGAACGTTTCCTAAGGGAGTTCCCGCCCTTTAGAGATGGCGCTTGCCATCAATTTTTTTTCAAATTGCCTCTAATTAAAACGGAAGAACCGTTACGTTAAATTCTCAATGCCTACTAGAGGCTTAGCGTTGTTTTATAAAGAAAGACGACAAGATAATACATTGTATAATATAGCCTGTAAACACTTGAAAATAAATTAATCAAACCCTTTTCACCGAAGGGAACGTGTCAGTTCAGTTGTCTCTCGATTGTAAATCTTTTCGGACGTCGCCAGATAATTGGAGAATAAAACGTTTAAAAAACAAATTCTGCTCGCCATTTAGCGATCGGACAGTTCGCATTCTATCAAATCTTTAATTGAATGTAAAGAAATTAAGTTTTTTTTTAACATCGACCCACCATTACTTTTTATAGTTCATTAAGTTCTTTCGACATTTTGGCATATGCCCGTTAATATGTTCTTGACATCAGTCGACCCTCCTCCATAACAGTTTTAGAGGCACATTTCGATAGCCGTCCTCGTTAAGGATACTGCCTTGTCATAGTTACTTTCATTTTTACGTTTCTACTAATTTTTATGGCGATGCTCTTTTTAATTTGCTACCGTTGCTGACTTAACTTTTCTAATGTAATTTTTCCTTGTTCGCGGTTATCTTAAATGCGTTTCCCGTCGCGTTTTATTAATAATTTTGTTATTGCTTTTTAAAACACGATTATTTTCGCCCCCTTGTTTTTTTGTCGAGATGTCATTTTATAAAATTATAAGATTCATTAGGGAAACGCTCGACAACCGCGTTTTTAAATTATTTAAATTTAAATTAAAAAACTTAAGCTCGTTTCGTTACGTTGAAGTTTAGGGATTTACGTTATCGCCTTCAGCTATTGTAATACAAGATTAAGTTGCAGTATGGTAATTGTTTCTGTTATACATAGTTTATATAATAATTAAAATCTACTTCACCTACTCCAACTAACTATCGCACTTACCTATACACGAACTTGAAGCGTAACGTTGTTTAAGTTGAAATGCATGTATTTTCGTGCAACTTGTTTAGGAAACTAAAATTATTAAAGATCGTCCTTATCGATTTGTTTATATATTATTTCGTACGTTTATTAATATTGAACTTCTGACGTGTTAAATTTTTTCGGATATTTTTAAAATATCCTAACAGGATATTGGGGGATTATTGCGATTATTTACTTTACTTTCTTAAAAATTATTTTGTTGGCAAAAATGAATTACGAAAATCATGTTAGTTGGCCGAAACGACTGGTGTCAGTTGTACATAAATATTAGAAGAACACAATAATTTGGTTAGAAAAATTTATGTAATCTGTCGTATTTAACATGTTTAACCATTATTGAATTCTGTTCGTCAGTTAAACAAATATATCTTTAAAGAGGGAGCTTCCAGTTGTTATTCAAATTTTGATGTCCACGCCTCTCGATGCCGGTAATCAATATTTAAATACGCGTTGTTACGTTAATTTTTATTTCTATCTACTAAGAAGATAGTTCGAATCGATTATGTGCGTCTAAATTATACATAGAATAAACTATGTTGGCGTTATTTGGTACACCTGATGCTATAATAGGTTTATTAAATTAATATTTCACTAATTTTTTTTATGATTGTGTGGAGTACAGGTGCCTTAAAATGCCTTATTTGGCTCAAGTACCTTATTATTTATATCCAAATGATTACGTAATTTAAAAAAAAAATGAGATTTTTGTAAGTTTTTACCTTTTTTCTTTCGTTCTTTGTTATTTTTAAGTTTGATACCTACATTTCGTTCGATTTTTAATAATTACGCAGTCATTTAAAATAAATATATCGAGTTATACATTTTTGAAAAACTTGAGACACTCTCATTATAGACGTACCAAAATCGATAATGTGTTATAACTCGAAAACGGTAACCTACGGAGGAAATCTATGCACGCCACTGAATTCTACGGTAAAACATCGATAAAATATTTCAAATTGTAAACGCAGAACGAGATACAAATAGTCAAAAAATTTATTTTCAGCCTATAACTCGAAATCAAATAGCGACACGCTAATTTTGTAATTTTCTATTCGACCATTGAAATCGGCATAAACATGTAGGAACGGAATGTGAAATTTCGCAACTCTCCATCATTTATAATAACAGACGTGCCCCGCAAATACAACGAAAATTGGACACACTGTACATGCGAATGTCAGATAATGAACAAAAACGTAGTCTTAATTATTCTAATGCGTGAAGCTAAATGGATATTCCGACCGCAACTTATTAATACGCGGCAGGGTATCGTTAAAATTTTTAGTTAGCTACGAAATTTAATTGTTTAACTTTTTAATTATGGTTATAATTAAATTTTTATTTCTATTAAATCGTATTAGTCTTAATTGTAATTAATATATTTCTGTTCTTTTATGCATGTAGGCAGAAATTAAAATTATTCGAATGAGAATTTTTTTTTAAATTGAAACTAAAATAAATCCTTTGTCACTAATTGTACTTACCTTTTTAGATGAAAAACTTTTATTATTCTTGGAGAATTGCATTAACGAAATAGTGTTGCACCGCTAGCATAATAAATTCATGGACGATTTAAAATTAATTCGCTTAAAAGAATTAGAAAACAAATATGGATTCATTAATTTTTATTGGATTTTAGTCAATATGGTCATTAGTGTAATGAAACAAATGACTATACCTACTATCAGATATAATATTATTCTAAAAACAATGGGTAGATAATGATAACTAAAATTCAAGTATCATCCCTTCATTATACAACGGAATTATATGAAAATTCGGCGATTTCGATCTAATTGACCATTATCGAGGCGGACTACTAACTTTTCGATTTTATATTTAAAAACAGAACAACAATACAGTTTGGTTTTCAGTCAAAATTGAATCGTTAATCGTATTGTAAAAGAAAACTTTTGTATTTCAATTAGAAAAAATGCCATTAACATAATAATATCTATTTTCGTCTGAAAAATCCGATTGTGCTTGTGTAATATACAAGGACGCCCTACATTTTTGTTTGATTTACCTAATTTTATTTCTTTTGAACGAAGTCGACCATCATTGTACTAGAGACAATAAGTAAAAAATCGATTAACATTTCTTATTCAGACGTTAGTGAAAAAAGGAAAAAACGAGCCAAATAATGAAATATTGTTTTTCAATTATTCTATTACCTACTTAAATTTTAAGAATTTGCACAAAACTAAAGGAAACTATTTTTGCATAAATAATTTCGTTGTAGTAATACCACATCGATGGCGATTTGACAAAACGTGATAAACGACAAAAAGCAAATTTTACAGGAGCGCACATTTTGTGTTGTAACTTAATTATAAGCAAGTACCTCCTGGAAATCGCTTGTATAGGCAATTCGGGGCACGTTCGCGTCAAATAACGTATTTATTCTACGCTATGCAGTCGCTGGTTTGAGTAAAGAAACGGAGGTTAGATATGATCCTTGAAAGAGATACGATGATCGCGTTGTAGCGTTTGTTGTTTTGGGTGGTTAGATGCACAACTTCCTTACAAATAATGTAACGTACCGTAACTACGTTTCGTAATTACACCACAGACATGATTCTCTAACTTTGTTTTCGTATGACAATGTGTCACAGTTCATTATATGTAAACCTGCGTGGTGACAACGCGTTGTTGCTGCATGCACGGCAAAATACCAAATTTTACCAAATTACGTCTTTGCCTTAGATGCATAACGATAGTCAGAAAAACTCATTTTCGAAAAATATGGCGTTTGCAATGTTCTGCCAAAACGCTATTGATATAATTATATTGACCAATCTCAAACCGAGCAAACGTTGCAAATCAGTTGCTAGGTACGTATATATATGTACGACAAAGTTCGGTACTCATCGTACTCAATAGTTTGACAAACGTGAGCGGCGAAATAAACTGATAACCTGCGTGGGCATTTTTTATATAAAGCGTAATTAATGTAACACACACACACACACACACACACACACACACACACACACACACACACACACACATATATATATATATATATATATATATATATATATATATATATATTTATGTTTATCGAAACAGAAAATCATTTTAAACAATTTCAAACAAAGTAAATTCAATTTAACTGTATTTGCATTTGAATTCAACACGGCAACTACATAGGTAACAGTGAGTAATCAGCTCAAAGCATTAAATATTTTTAGCATCTCAAAATAACGAGGGTCGAAAGGGTTAAAAGGTATTTAAAAAAAAAAACGCGAGTAGGTGTACTTTATACGTTGTCTTTTTTATGTAGGCGTTTAAAATTACATCTACACTAGACCATGGTTTGTCTTTTAATGTGTCGCATTTATTTCTGTAAATTCACTTTGATGAGGATTTAAAAAAAAACGACGTAGGCCGTTAGAATAACACTGTTAATTTATTAATTTAACCGTGTGCCCTTTCAAACGTGTTCGAGATAACCTGGAATTACTAAAATTAATTTTACATATAAGCAGATATATTAAATGCCTGTAAGTAAAAAAATGGGATTTATCGTTTTCTTTGATTTTAAGTAATAGATAGGATGGTTGAAATTATTGTAATTGAACTAACACGTAATAACCTTGCCGTCCCTTTTTTATATTTGCCGTATTTCCGTATTTTTGTTTTACCTTATTGTTTACTTAAAACACCTACTTCCAAACACAATGTAGTTGTCGATAACATTAATGCGCCCCCACTATGTGCGTTTTTTACGTGAAAACGTTTTGTTTTAAATAAAAACAGTTGCAATTCTAGCGGGGGCGTTGTTAGGCTAACTAACACTGAAACTCAATATTCTGACTATGGCGAAAGTGTTTGCAAAATTTCATAAAAATTAACATTTTATGTATTAAATGCGCTATGATCTGCCTATAGATGAATAAAATAATTAATTTTCGTAAATCATGTACTTACCCATGAATTGTCTAGAAACTGTTCCGTTGAGTTGTTCCGTTCCTTTTTCTTAAATTGTAAATTTCTATGTAATAAGTAATCAATTAAAAAAGTTATCTTGTTATAAAAATGTGCTTCATATCGATTGTGGTTTTTTTTTGTATTGGTTAAATTATGTAAAATATTTCTAAATTCACTCGTTTTGCTACATTTGTTTTTAATTACAAAAAACAGTAGGCACCTATATCTTTTTAAATCTTTAAAGGGTAAATATAAAAAAAACATTTAGAGGAAATATCTACAATAGTCATATTGAAAATGTGTCTGTAATCCTCACCACACGTGTGATAAGCACACAAAGTCGATTAAAGCGAACAACGGCCAGTAAACTAAACAAAAGAGTAAAAGGAAAAATCTCGTTAAAGAAATAAATGAGAACAGCGAACAAGTAACAAGGATAGTAACTATGAACTTGCGCCTAAATTGAAAGATTAATTTTTGGAAGGTATTCACTAATTGTTCAGTGGATGCTTATAAATATGTACAATCAGAATCAATGAAAATGCCCCTTGTCCGAGTTGTGACAAGAAAACGTAGGTCTTATTGTTATTTTAAATCGGTCAATTATTTGCCGAGTACCGATTTACCTACATATGTAACGGGATTTTCCTTTTAAAAGATTAGGGTTTATTTAAAATCTACCCTCGGGCACACTTAACATTTTAAAATTTTCATTTTTACTACACTACGTAAATTAATGGCAGGACAGGATAGAAGACAGAGGGACATTTTCATGGGATCTAATTGTAAAATAATCCGGTGACTTAATTATTATACATATATCTATAAGAAAAATGTAATTCTCGGTTAATCTATTCAATCTAATAATTACGGTGTTAAATAAAAATGCCTTTAATTCATATTTTCTTTGGCTAATAAATAGTAGTTATCATAGAAAATTCTATACAAATCCTTATGGACAATTTTACAGACAAAGGAGGGTATCAAGAACTTGCAATGGAAATGGGTCTCATAACTGCTTGGTTTCCTAGCTTTGTTGTCGTTTCATGAATTTTTACTGCGGCTTACGACAACAGTCAATAATAATAATCAGTAAGGAAACAGAATTACCATAACTTTAATATCCTACGTAAAAGCTCGGAATTTGACAGGAAGGGTAAGTTAAAAAAAAGATAATAGAGCGGCGCGGTATTTAAAAAGGTTAATTTGAAACAAAATATTGTAAGGATGTAATATCATCCTGCTAATTATAGGTAACGATATCCCTCTTACTCACATAATCGCTCGGAAATGACATTGATATACTGGAGTATCGCAGTTTAAAGCTCGAGATCAAACATTAATTCAAATGAATTGGTTCTCCAAAATAAATTAATTTTTTGTTTTCAATTTTGGTCATCAAATACGTTTATTAAAAAAAAATTAAACTGCAATCAATCGGGAAATACCTACATATTCGGAATTTATTGTCTTATTTTCGTGTGCCAGTTTGCTTGCGTTTATAAATATGTTTCTGGTATGTTCTGTGCAATTGAAATCGCATCGATCACGTTGATACATACCTACTATGACAATCGTAATAACATGCAAGTCCGTCACAGTTTTATGAAATATTAATGACATTTTCATAACCGCATTTCAACACAATCGAATTTTATTATATTGATGTCTGTGTTTACAACAAATTATGTCTCCAACCGTTCTTTAAAAACATATATTTTCATCGTAGTTCATTATTAATGAACCAAAATTATTTTTTCAAGCTTTCTTCTCGAATTAACAAACATATACATATATAAATATTTCATGTTCGGGTACATCTCGTAAAGGTAGATGATAACAACAATTTTTCACTTTTCAGTAGGTATAAACTAAAGTTTGTTCATAGTTTATTACTAATATTTTTAAACGTTTATTTAATGTATTTATAGGTCAAGGTTAAAAAGAAATAAAAGTTTATGTCGACCACGAACACCTCTATCGTGAATTATAAATACAATTTGAGACGATTTAGTCAAATTGGAAATTTTAATTAATCCCAAACTTAAAAATCGTTAGAGTCAAATCAGTTCCAAATCCAAATATTGCGCGGCCTTACAATTTTCGTCGGGTAAACTTTTAGTTGTACGACGTCCCAATCAGCGGACTAATTAATTATTATCGTTCTTGTCAGATCGCTCTCATGTTATTGATCCGTTGTTAGTAATTTATATAACAATCTATTTAATTAATTAATTAATTGGATGAACGTTTACTACTATAAAACTTTTTCAAAATCCATTAAACAAGGATCCGAAACGTTTAATGCATTTAAAATTTAGTAGGTACTCGCGTATAATAGACGTAAAAACAATAAGTACGGCACAAGATGAAGAAATTTTAAAATTACCTAAATATTCGTAATTTGTTCGTTTGTCAACCAACAAGTATGAAAAAACACTTATGAAATTACTTGTAAATTACGACGACATTTCAAATTGTCAATGTCTTGTTTTTAATCTTATAACGAACAACAATTTGTCTCGATATTTCGTTTGTCATTTTAAAAATTAGTTTTAATTTTTATTTTGTTTATTTCAGCTAGATCAACATATTATAATGTTATACTTTTTTGTTTTGGCTTAATTTTTCTGGAGGTGTTTGGTATTAATCAAATATTTTTTGTTGCAGGTACGTCGATTTGATTCTGATTCTTCTGACTCATATATTAGGTGAGTGAGGAAATTTATTTTTACGAAACTATTTCTATTTTCCGTCAATTGTCATTCGGCTCACTGACAATAATAGTAACTATTGAAATTTTTAGTTTTTTAACTAACAGTTTTTGTTAGTTTAATGCACCGAATTTTCTAGTAAAGCATTCACTGCTTGTATAGGTATTTATTTAAAACGACCAGTAATGTAACGACACTAATAAAATCTATTTGCTTAACGTAAACGTCCAGGAAATAAATCTTTTAACTTTACGATGAAAGGAAGTGTAAAATAACTGGCATTATTACTGAATTAAAGACGGCATCGGGACAGACAGGTGCGAAGCCTTTAAACCAAATCACAACAAGAAAGGCGACATCTTTTTAACTTATTTTTGATCGCCGTTTTCTTTGTATCGAATAAGCGGCGCGGAACTTCTGGCAAAGAATGAATACTCTTGCTTCAATGGTCTCTCGTCATGCTACGCGCCTAAACTTTTTCTTTATGTAAACAGCGGAACTACTTGTTTCTTTAACCGTGGACGCACGTGTTATTGCGGTAAAAGGTGTTTTTAATCGGTTAAGATTTTGAAATTTTTCGCTTTTTATATTTTTCTGCTTCTGAGAATGCACGCATTTGACCGTTCTATTTTGATCGTTTTTTTTTTCGAATTTCCAGGATATACGACACACTAAATATGTATTATTTTAGATAATATCTTTACGAGGTGGCACTTGATTGCGGGAGACCGGAAGTTTGGGTAGTAAAACTGAAGGAAATTTGAAAGCGTTAAGCTTACGTTAATACAGACCTACATACCTACATTTGTCCGCACACAAATATTTTCCATCGTTGATGAAAAACAAAAAACACAAGTGCATTTGTTTACAATTTTTTTAAACAACATTTTTGCAAACACTTTTTAAACAAATGTTCAAATATATTTATTTATATTTGCGGGCACATGTATCGGTATGTAGGTCTAGACTAGGCTTTATTAGAGTTGAAATTTAAATACAGTGGAACCCCGTTTATCAGAGGCTCCATTAATCGAGAAAACAAGAACTTTATTATTTATGGTTCCAATGTGTAATTTTTTAATTAGTTTGGCTTGTTAACAATCATATTGTTATTAACTCGTAGGCTATGAATCAATAGCTCGCCAATCCGTGTTATCTGAGTTAAGCTCGGTCCACATTAACTCGAATAAACGGGATTCCACGGGATTTTTGATGTGTAGAACCGCGTTTATTCGAAATCCGATTTAACCGAAATGGCTTAAAAAAATTCAAGTCGAAAATTCTTTGAAATTTTTCTTTCTTTAGTCTCTGTCGCTTTCGAGTAGCAATTTGAGAACAGAAAGAACTTTTACGATAATGACGTATATGTATGTATATAGATAGATATAATACATTTTTTTGACTTTACTCATATTAATGCGAAATAAACTCATTATATTTATTTCTTTGCCCCAAAATATTTAAAATATATTTTCGAGTTATCCGAAATGGGGTCAACGGCAATTGTTTGGGATAATCGGGGTTCTACTGTATTATCAAAAAGTATAGATATCCGAATTGATCAGTATAATTGATGCGTTTAATAAGTTAGTTTGAAAAATTTTTATTTTCATCAATACGTAAATGAATTTTGAGCTTGTATAAAAACTCCAATATGTTCCTTCTCAATTAAAAATAGATTTTGTTAAATTCGTATAATACGAGGTACGCATATAACCTGCGCGATCAAAAATTAATTAACGCGAGTAAATTATGAAGAATCGGCAAATGTTTTTAATTCGCGTACCTATCTATTTGTTTTATCGGAAATAGAAGGCCGCGTTCTACCTATAAATAATAATTTGTAGGTGTCAATAACCTACATTTTATCAGTTTAATATATCTACAGTCAAACCTCTATATTCAACGAAGTCGGTAAATCATGAAAAAATTCGCTATAAAGAAGTTTTGTTATATTAGATATAACACCTTTTTGTAAATATTAAGTATTTTAATGCCGGTTTAGTGTAATTTTAACCCTTCTTAGAATTTCCATTTTGATAAAGGGCTACGCACTGGTTAAATGGGGAACCAAAGCCCAGTCGATCTTGATGATTTTTATACCATTCGATAGATAATGAAAAAACGAAAAAAATCTAATCATTGGCCCAACACGAAAAAATTAATAAAAAAGCCACAATTCGCGATTTTAGATTAACGTATTTTTCAATTTAAAATCCATTGCTGTCGATTATTTCTTCTTAACAATGACAACGAATATTCCATCAAACGAATCCTTTGAGTGACTCTAAAACTTTTAAACTTTTGGACGTAAAAGTGTAAATAGACCTACCTTACGTCCAAAAGTTTAAAAGTTTTAGAATCACTGAAGGGATTAGTTTAATGATTTCTTAATTATTACTGAACATTAAGGGCGTAACCCAGAAACAATAATTGTTACCGTATTTTAACAGATGATGTCTTTATCCTAGATGCATAAGATGGTCAAAATACCTCATTTTTGCAAAACGTGTGGGTTACAAACAACCCTTCTGCCAAAACTCAGTCGATTTATTAACAATAAATATAAACAATAATTATAAATGGCGGGGCTATTTGGGAATCCTAACGTCTTTTATTTTTTGCTCTGATTGCATCAAAATGGTGAAAATTTATCAGCACAAGTATCAAAATTGTAGAAATGGGGAAAATTCGATCCCTTGCCGATCTTATAGTGAATCAGCGTCCAAGCAGCGATTCAACAAGTTGCTTCCGATAACAATGCATTGTTAAAATGTTTTTTTTTTAAGAAGGATTTTTTCGGGTTTACGGCTATCCTCGTAGATGAGGAGAATCGAGATACCGCTAAATCGCAATCGCGAAATGGGTTTACCTATACGAATGAGAAACTATTGCTTCAAAACATTGGCCATTTTTATAACTTTCCAAAATCTACATATGAAAAGGTCCCCTTCAATTTTTTTCTTTTGATCCGAAATTGCATTCTACTAATAAAAAGTAGATCAAATGGCCCCACATAAACGATTTATTAAAATAATAAATGCCTACGTGCTTTTTTAAATTATCTTTGAGCTTTTGTTGCATTAGGGACGTTTTTTATACGAATTAAAACAGCGATGCACATTACGTAAATGCACATTAAATTTTTTTTTATTATTCATGAAAACCGAAACAATCGACTGCACTCAATTGCAACTTGTAAAAATTTGAATCGTTCTGCAAATTTGGCGTAATCAAATGTTATGGAAGGGGCATATTTCGTTATTTTGAAAAACGATATTGTATTTTTCGAATTTAAAGCAAAGTACGGAGAAATTAGTAAAATTTAGGCATATTTTTAAAATTAATGCGAACGTGTAGATATAATAAAGTTATCGATAAACTGAATCATTTTTATTAGAAATCGTAAATAGCTTTTTAAATAACTTGCTTATTATGTCTTATGACCGTGGAAAATAATTTAATATGTCTATAAGTTACATTTGTAAATGTGGGCATGCATATTTTTATTCTCGTTTTAAGTGCTATTTTAAACGGATAATTTATCACTGTTCGTTCGAATTTGCGTAAAAATAAACGGACGTAATTGATGTCCAGTTAATTACATGTTAATTAGTATTTGTCACGATACAATTATGTAGGTACAAGAATGATTAGGTACTGCTCGTTTGTCGGAACATTAATAATTGTTTTTTTTTTTACAAAACTATATTTGCCAAACATCGAAAATGTTTTTGCTTAATTTGCTCATTTATAAATTGTTATTTGAAATTAATTTTTGCGGGGCCGTGGAGCATCACGAAAATTTCAAAATAAAATATGAAGTAGGTACGCCTTACTTCGAAAACTTCAATCGGCCTGCTATTTTTCTTTTAATTATAAGCCCGTAAAAAGATGTTGACAAAGTTTCTTTCGAGATCGTTCATTAATCATTATAAAAATGTTAAATTCGACAAAGTGCGAGTACCTTGTTGTGGAAAAATTGTTCAGATAAAATTAACGCTTCACTTTATAGTTATTTACGAGTTAATTAATCATGAAAAAAATAAAGATTGTAGCCTAGGTACTTTTTTATTTCCAAATTGAAGCTCCCGTAAAACGAACGTTCGGTCCGATTCACTAAAAACTTGCCGATATTTAACAAAGATTTGACAGTTGTTTGCTACAAAAGGTGTTTCAGAATTCGAAACTATTGTAAAAAAAATAATTACTTTAAAATGGGATTTTATCATTTTAAGAATCCGATTTAAACTTATTGTTACGTGTGCCCAATTTTAATTCTTTAATTAGGCGCGTGGGGGGTTGCAGTCGCTTTTCGAAATAATAATTATTTTGTTACAATATAAAAACACAAACATTATTGAAAAATTTGAATAACTCATTCTACAATCATCCATACTCTGTACTAATTAAGGGTGATTATAATAACATAAATTAAGAAATATATAAGTGGGTATTTTTAACGTTTAAAATGACAAACGACATCGTATTTCCCACACATAAAATTTATTACTTATTCCATTTACTTACCTACACTTCTAGTATACAATATACAATCAAATTTTTTTTAGGAAATTCTTTTAACTAGGTACTTAAATTAAAAACAAAAAAAAAACGCGAAAATTAATTTTTAAAACTAGCCTTATTAAACAATTTTTGCCCGTTTAACGATCAAAAAGCGTAGGCGAAACAAATTAACACGAATGCCTACTGTTAAAACTTCGTTTTATTTCACCTATACGGAACGAAAACGGCCGTTCGCCAGATAAAACTAAAATGGCTAATGGCAATTTTTGAAGTTATCTCCGTCGACTTTCATTTTCAGAGCTTTCGAACGGCTCGTATTATATCCCACGAATCGTCTGTAAATAGGGCGGCGCCCTTTTTATTTTCATATATTCTTCTGAAGTTACCGAAACGTCGTGATATACCTTACGTTCGAATTTTTTTTGAAATAAATCTGGTTTCGATTCGGAGCGAGACGTCGAAATTACACTTTGAAAACATCGACATCTCGAACGTCTTGACGTTTAAAAACAATTTATCGTGTTGCCGTCTAAAAATTCCATTTCTGGAATTCGGAGATATAAAATATTCGGAGCGAGCGAGCGGATTGTGTTTATGGGCGATAATAGTATTCGAACGAATTACTGTTAAGTAATAAAAGCGAGGTTCGATCGCGCAGATTTTTAAGTGCATCGCAAGTCGTTTTGGCCACTTTACTGCGTTAAAATAATGATTAGTCCGGTTAGAGTAAAGTTTATTGTATTATTTTGTCTGGCAGATGGCCGCGCTTAAATGCGAAATGGAATAATTTATGTTTTACCTGCGAGGCAATTAACATTATCATGTCCTTTTGTGTAAGCGTCAAGTAAAGAAGCGAAAGTTCTTATCATTTCATTCGGAGAATTTCGAGTAATTTTAATGCAATAAAGAAAACGGGGTACGGTGTTTTATTATACTTAATGGGGGAACGGAGTGTGATGTGAAATGAAATTCAAAAGTATCAACTTACGTTTTTAATTTAATAAAAAGTTCGCACCATTACATGTAAACCATGGTAACATTAAGAATACTGAATTATTATTACGTTAGTTACTTTATACACAGACATGTTATGGATATTTGACATTTAAACTGCTCCGTAATAAGTACAGGACAATTAACTTTTTCACATATTCAACTACTTAATACACTATATACAGTCTGCTCGATAATTAAGTACAAATATCTACACATAACTCTAATAAATATAAAAATAAATAACCCATCTCGTTAATTTATTGTTTTTGTTACTTTTGAAATTTACATATAGACAAACAGCTTACTCGACAGACTCGATTAGTCTTGCCATTAAAGTGTGTATTACGTAATTCGTACTATACGAGTACCACAAATTTCAATAAATTTCTAATGTCGATAAATGTTAACAGATCGGTGCACTACGGAAAGTCCCAACGACGTTGTCTATTCGTCTTTTAAATAAATAACGGTCGTTATCCGATTGAGAGTAATTGGGGCTTCGATTCACTTTATTAATAGATGAATATTTCAATGTCAAATCTATTTATACCTGCCTGCTTTCAAAATTAACCGGGAAAAATCGATAAAGACTTTTGAAACATTTATTGACCGTTAAATTAGTTAAGGATTTCGCGACAGTTAAAAGGTAATAATAAACATGCATCGTTAGGACGTATAATATACATGAGCAAATTAATACATGACATTAAAAAAAAAGCTAAACGTAATCGAGTAAATCGAACCAATTTCAATGTCAATAAATAGCACCTACAGGAGGGAATTACGTGTAACATTCGTTTAACGATCACATTTACGAGTTAAAAATAAATGTTAACAGCGGTGATGTGGGGGGATGGTATGTGTGTGTGTGTTTGTGTGTTGTGTGTGTGTATGTATGTGTAGCGCGATTTACCTAAAACAAAAGAGTTCCCATGCATTCAACTGAATTTTTCAACTTACAAATATTCTAATTCTCTTTTTCTCAGTCTTCTTACAGTGTGTATACCTCCGCAAGTATAGGATGCTTAACCTATATTACCTATAATATATACAAGAATGTCCTTTATATACAGGTCGGTCGCTCGCCGAGAACTCCATTATTAAATTCTGAAGCTCCGATATCACAAAAATTTATTATACTTTTAACACCTATACTTATTAACCACATATTAAGTACGTGTTGCTCTTGTTATTCTCACAGCACTAAACACAATGATCCGTTTCATTGTCGGTTTGAGCAATCGTTTTTAGTTTAAGCCTTCTCACTTAACCATAAACACACGCTTAGGAACATTTAGTCTTTGGTATGAAACGTGGCGCAAATATTTTAAACGTCGGTACCACAGCCCTCTTGATACCCTTCATCCGGAGAGTTTCGGTTGTGAGTCAGCGCTCTCTTCAGGGCGGTAACTGGCGGTAATACGGGAACACCCCCTTTCTGCCACACCCTTAATGTCTTAGCGTTCGTCGGAAGGGCGATTTGAGTCGTCGAAGTTGTTACGGCCGTTTCAATTTTGGGTTCCACGATGGGTAACCCGTAGTCCGAGGGATATCCGACCGCTCGATTTCTATATTCCAGTTCTTCTTCCGATCCTCCTGCACTCATGCCGTCGTTTATAATTGGAGTTTTGTCGTCGTAATGGAACCCGGGATTTGCGGCACTCACGAGTCTAGTGTAAGTCTCGGAATCGCCGTGCTCCCATAATCCCGAAGGGTAAAGGGAGTCGACGTTTCTGCTGTACTCTCCGCTTCCGGGGCGCCCCAGCGCTTCCACGCTGTAGGTGTCCTCCGACGTCGCCGGTCCTAACGCTTCGCCGCCATCTAATATTTTCGTATCGTTTATTAAATCGGGATTATTTCCAGAACCAGAGGAGGGAGAAACGAAGCAGGATCCGGGATTAATTACGCTTCCGTTCCCGTTATAATGACTGGTGGTGTACGAGATGTCGTTGAGTCGCGGCGGTTTCTGTACCGGATTGCAAAAGTTCAGGTCGCTCGGAATTTTGCGTTCGGTAAACGATGACGTTTCGTTATTGGGGGTGGCCGGAGACGCCGCCGATTTACCGTTAGGGATTCCCGATCCGTTGACGACAGTTACAACTTCTATTTGACCAGGCGTCTTGCTTTCCGAAAACGGCATTCTCCTGAGACGCACTAACAACACCAGGATCACAAGCAGGATAAACAATATCAAGATAACGAGTGCCGCGCTGAGTCCTGCGATCTGTCCGCTCCCGAGGGTGACCATGCCGGCAGCTCTCATGGACACGCGAACTGTGAAATTCGCCTCCGCATTGCCGGCACGATTCTCCGCTACACAGTAAAATTCGCTCGAATCGGTCTCCTGGGCATTCGTTAGCACCAGATGACTGTGTTTCTGAAAACTGCCTTCTTCGAATATGAAAATTTTCTGATGCGAACTGAAAGCGGAATTGTTAACTAGCAATCTTCCGTTCCAGTACCAATTAATGTGAGCGGTGGGTATGGCGTTCGCCTTGCAGACGATCGTGATGTTATCTCCCGTGTTAGCCTCGATGTATCTGCTAACGGGAAGGATGTCCGGTTTGCAGGCGTAATCGTCCACGTGCAGTTCGGCAAAGGTCTTATCGATAACTCGTTCCGGTCCTCCGCTGCACACGGGCGCTATCGTCATAGGAATGTTGTGCTGCGCGAGCCATTCTTTGACGGGCCTCAGGCGACAGTCGCAATGCCAAGGATTATCTTGCAGTTCGACGCCGTGAAGTCTACTTAGCGTCTGCACGGTTTGAAGTCGCAACTCCGTCAAACGATTGCCGTTTAGTTTTAATTCGAGCAATTCTATGCCGTCGAAAGCTTTGGCCGCCACCGTTTGGAGCTCGCAATACGAAAGATCTAATTTAACTAATCCCGGTAAGCGTTTTGAACGCTCTATTGTCGATTTTTTGAATGGGATTGTACGACAATATCAAGTCGCGCAAAAACGGAATGTCTTGAAACGTCCCCGACGGAATCGAAGTCAGCAAATTGTGAGACAAATCTAACTCGATCAAGTTGGTTAAGCCTCGAAATGCTAAATCGTCAATTTGTCCTATCCGACAACTCCGGAGGAAAATTCGCTGAAGGTTCAATAGGCCCGCTCTGAGGAAGGTCTCTCGCGACAGAATCTGCAGGTTATTACCGGACATATTCAGCACTTGGGTCGCGGAGTCGACACTTTCGGGAATCGTAATTAATTCCCTATCCATACATTCCACGGTTTGCTTACCACCCTTCCATTTACAAGTGCAAATCGTCGGACACGTGCCGCTCGTCGCGAAGCCGAAGTCGAACAACGTTAACAGAACAGCCAGAAACGAGAGAAACCTAAGTGCCCCGTGGTTACGTGTTAACCACGTCATTTTAATTAAACTTTCAACTTTTAACACTTCTTATTAATTTGTATCCTATCGTAAAAGTTCGCAGCTTCCATTAATTAAAACTTTAAAACGTTTCAATCGGAGTCACGATATACATCACGATTAAAAGGAGATTAATTAAGACCTGTTCATAAGCAAGTTCGTTCGCATTATACATGCCAACAACTACTTCGCCGTCCGCGCACATACTAACGAAGGCGCCTTTACCACTCCAGGCCCGCGCCCTCGCGCCCTTCTTACCGCGCCGACCCGTTGCGCACTGCTTCACAAGTAACCACCGCATCACCGTGGTACTGATTTTTGCTTCGACCCACAGAATGATACTTATTATTACAATCTTGCCCCCGTACATGTAGGAATCTTCTAGCTCATATTCTCTTTAGGTGCATCGTGGGCCGCCGTTTATTTAAACCCCCCCGTCCGTAATCTCCATCCGTCAATCCGGACGACCGACGAGATTCCTCCGGGTAGCTAGCATACGTCGCGTATACATAACATGTACGCTAGCCATCTCGAAACATTTTATTATTTAAATTATGCACGAACGAATGACATTCCGGCGGGCAACAAAAACATTAGCACACGTTTTTTGCATTCTTCGCTCAAGCGGCAAAATGCTTTGACGGAGAGCTTCTAATTAAAACTGTACCCATCAGTTATTATTTTAAAATCTCGGTCAGAATTAAAATAAGGACCGTTTAGTTTTCGTAAACGGGGGCGTCATTATAAAGCATTTTTTTGTTTTAAACGAAGACCGTTTAATTATCGCCACAAATATTGGGTTAACGATTATTTTTACTAATAATTATAGTACCCGAACAAAGAGTTTACGTGACAACGAAAGTACAATAGCATAACACGTAATTTTAATTAAACGAAAAACATATTAACTATAGAAAATAGTAATGTGTCTTGCGATAAAATCTCCCGCACTTTAATGTTTTTAGTTAATGTCGCACGTGCTGTTAAATGTAATGGGCAATTCCGAAATTGTGAAATGTGATTGAAAGGAGTTTTATTTTTTATGGCGCATAATCGAGATTTTATTTTTTACACCGAATTTTACGAATATAATCGAATTATTCCGTTTTAAATCAAAACGGGATAGTTTTCGTGTCGCGTATAATAAGGCAGGGATCAGGAAACGAATTTTAATTCGTCATTAATTTCGAATTCGCACATATTTATTAATGTGTGTGTGTGTGTGTGTGTGTATTCTCGTTTGTATTAATTAATATGGTTCTGATTTACAGTCAAGTTCAACAACCTAATTTTAACATCCCAAATCCTAAGTTGCTCGCATTACCATAATTTATACATTATAAAGCAAGATTATAAGACTGTCGTGATTCTAAGAATGCCATTAAAATCTAAAATTATTCCTTTCCTTTTAAGTAAATTGTTTCCGGGATATTTTGCCAACTCCGCAGGGTACATACAGGAAACACTGTTTCCGGCAACAGTCCTTCGCAAAGGATTCGTCATGACCCCGCATATTTAACCATTATCCATACGTGCCTGAATTTCTGTAAGGTTGAGACGTTATATAGAATTTAGATAGTCGGGAGTGATTGTTTTACCGTCACCGTGGGAGTTTAAAATAAATACTTACATAATAAGTTTGTGAGTTCAAGTTGCTTTGTCTGCGTTTTAATTGAATGAACTCGGGGAACGGAACGTAGAGATGAAAGGGTGCTTCGAATATTTTTGCCCAATAATAATATTCACGAAACAGTTTCGTCGAGTAATTGATAGTTTTGGCGACAAAGCTGCAACGTTTCCGAATTAAATTGTTAATTAAACTGAACAACAATTTCCTTGTTACCGATCGACTCGATTTAAATTTAGTAGATTGTTTTTCGCGTGCACGAACGATTCCGTTGACCACGAATCGAAAACCACTTATGGTAATTGAGGGGTTTTCGATATCTCCCTTATTTAAATTACCTAATGATTGATTTTTCAAAGATAAAATTCGCATCGTGTATTCTTTAAAAATCGAACTGTTTACGCGTATATTACGTGGTAAATAATGGAAACGCGCCCACGAATCTTGCGCATATAGGTATCTAATAATTATTATTAATAAACGACTATTAGTAAATTTTTAAACAAAGCATGTTTTCAGTACCTATCGTGCAAGACGAGTAGTGGTGAATTTGTCTGCAAGAAAGGGTTTTCACAAAGGTTGCGCGCCGCGCCCATGAAATATACTTTCGTACTACCAGAAGCCGTTGATGTCCTGCCGGCAGGACAATAACGTCTTCTGTCCAGCTGCCCCGCAGCTTGAAATGGCACCTATCGCACGAAATTGGAAATTGAAAAACTGTTGATGATATTTTTTGTTTTTAATACGGTAACTTGACTAAGGGCATTTTTAAATCTCGAAATATATCTAAAAAAATTGAACTAGTGCAGAAATAATTCGTGTAAAACAATAATTTCGTTTAGGGTTGCCGGAGCACCTGTAAATATAATTTAACGGACGAATACTTTCGGCAACACGAAAACAATACCATAGTGTTCGCCTTTTTAATCATGATTGTTCTCGTAATTTCAATGACCGAAATTTTCCACTATTTAAAAAAAAAGTGAACTGTACGGGGGTGGCCCATGACGTTCGAGACGGTCGAGATAACTCGAGAACGCTTAAAACGATGTATGTGAAACTTGGTGGTTGTGTGCAGCCGATGACGGTGGTGCTGTTTTAAAATTAGTTAGAATTTTTTTGACTTTCGAAGTTCTAAATGGGACACCAGCTTGGAAAGCTTCAACAATATCATATTTATTGGAGTTTTGTTGTAAAACAACGAAAAGATCGACTGTTAAATAACAATTACGAAGTATTTTCAGAAAAATTTTACAATACTGACCGCCTACAGGGCAAAGGGACCGCATTTTGGAAAATTTGGTAAAACTATGCTATTAAACAAACTCAAAATTAGAAATTTGCCGAATTTAAGTAAATTTATAACAATAATAAACTAAAATTGTCACATTCTGAGCATTAAGAAAATAAAAAATTTTCACTCTGCGAAAGTTCATCTTTCTTCCAGGCCCTGTCTTTACGAAAAATTATAACGACACGTAAAACTAATTTTAAAATATAAAGCCAAATAAAATGTATTTCTGCCTTTTCTAAAAAAAAACTACAATATTTAACTTTTACTTACAATTAATTATTTCATTAGGGGGAAATAAAGCAAAATCATTTTAAATTAGGTAATACCAATGTTTACGATCCATAATTTTAAATTAACTTTGAAGTTTGAAATTCGCGAAGTTCTCGTACGTACATAGGTACTTAAACTCTGTTTGATGTTTTTTTTCTCTCCTTTATTCGTCGTATGAAAAAATGTCAAGATTACGTTTAATAATGGCGGTTCGTATGAAATAAAACGTGTGCGTATAAGTACGACTTATTGTACCACGTGGGATTGCGTTTTAAAGAAATGTGTGCCTCCAAAGAAAATGAACATCGATTATTTGATTATAAGTAAATGTATACTGGGGCATATTTTGCAAGGTGTTTTGTTAAAACTTGCTCATTGGAAACGTAACAAGATACCGCCTATTTTAATACGATCTGTTTAGTAATTAACTTGAAAAGTTCCACCTTATGTTCTACATTAACGAACGTAATTAAAGCGGTACAATCAACTTAAGTCAATAAAGCCAATATAATATAGTGATAGAACTTTGAGATAATATTGATGTTAGTTATCTAGGACGATCGGTGCAATTTGAAACTATAATGTACGCGTTTGCACCACTGTTAATTAATTATTATGCACCGAATTTGCGGATGCGATCGTTTTTGTTTCGTATATAGACGTCGGGCGCATAATTACTGACAAATTGTTTTCGATGCGATTAACGTCAAAGGAAATAATAGTTTTAAACGGAACCGCCACGGAATAATAGAAAATGTTTTTCTAACTTCCGCTCGAGAAGAATTTTTAAATTTCACCGCAGCAAACACTACGGAAAATTGCCATGTTACATAAATAACAGTCACACAACTTGTCGTTTGCGTTCAAAAGTTATTATTACAAACGTTTAGATCGCGTCACGAAAATTTTATTTCGACGTAAGTTGTCTTAGATGTTTTTTTCGAGGAAATAAAGAAATTTGTTTGATATTCAATAAATATTGCACGACGAAAATTACAATTACAGGATATGCGGAAAATGTTGTGTTGTCTTTAAAAAAGTCGAATATTTCGTTTGTTAGATCGCGACCCCCACGTAAACGTTATTTTGCGTTATTTAACCGCTTAATAAAAGGTTAAAATAAAAAAGATAACAAAAGGTTAAAATCGCTAAAGAAAGAATAGGCAAGCGTGCCAAATTAATTCGTCGTCGTTTACGAAACGCAACCGGGCAAATTTGTGGAGTCACAACCCTTTTGCATCTTCTTCATTAGAACTTAAAAAAAATCAAATAAACGTCTCTCTCGTTGGATAATAATTGACTATTTATAAAAGAATGAGTTTCGATTAAACAAAAAAAAATACTAATAATAATAATAATAATAACAAAAACCACTCTGCGTGTGTTTTAAACGATACATAAAAAGTTCGGACGTGTACGAATACGACAAATCCGCTTTTAAAAATTAAAACCCACACACGTATTTTGCGAGTTCAACGCTCAAAGAATGCGAATAGACAAATAAGTATACAATAAAAAAGACGTTTAAATAAATTTGCATACCGGATTAGAACACCTCTGATAGCTTGTGCAATACGAAATAATAATTTTGTGATCGTGAAGGTGGAGAGCCCACGCGGATGATGTAGGCGCTAATGGGACAGTATGTTGTAAAAAGGGGAATGAATGGAGTATATGTGGTACTGGACGGAGAATAATTTCGATTGCATTTTCGTAAAGCAACTGTTGACGTTTCGTCGATTTTGAAAGACATTCTGGAGAAAACGTATAGTTTATTCATGCCGAAAATAACGGGTGTAATGTTAATTTTGATTTTTTTCGTTCACCCACCAGGCAATATCTCTAGATAAGCAGTTAAGAACGCATTCGAAACGAAGTTCAACGAAAGCTAAAATTTCCGAATCGGTTCGAACATATGTTTTGTTAATCAACTTAATTTATTTAAATGTTTTATTATTATTATGTACGTATGCATGGTATAATCTAGACGTTTTTAGAATCTTAATTTTTGCGTTACTTTATACACGTCGAGGATGAGGAATTTAACGGGCCAATTAAAATAAAGCGCGAAGAACGAACGACAAAAACGCATCGAAACTCCGCGCGGTCTCTCCGGTGGATGCATTATTTTAAATTTAAAATATTTCGCGACGCATATAAAATGGCTTTGGTGCGGCGGATGCGTACCGTTCCGCCATCTTTTTATGCATTGTTCGATCATACGGACAATTTTAACTTGCAGTTCACGTTTCCAGACATAAATATTTATGTATTTCTTGCCGTCTCCGAACGGCCTGCACCGGATGTGTCTGCGAGAATCGGTCGCGTCTGACCACAGCCGCCTTCGGTTTCGTCGTCGTTCTTCGCGTGGGATTGGCCGCATTTGAATGACCACCGCACAAAAACTGGTCACACCGACGCATCGAATGTATTTCAGAAAATCGTTTGACGTTTTTAAACAAAGGATGTTTTTTTTCTCTCGATTCGATTTATGAAGACGCGTCTTTGTCCGGCGGAATCAATTTCTAGACTAGTGGGTGAACGTTTTGTTTTGTTACGGTTTGCTGGATTAGAGCTTTTTGGGCCTGGCTGCTTGCTTAAAAAATTTATTCATGTCCTCCGTATACGAAACTCCTTACTTTAATGAAAATATTCATTTTCGTTTTAGTTTCGAAACAATCCGTTTCGTTTTAAAATCGCGAAACGTTAATTGAACGTGCAAGAAACGAAATATTGTTGTAAATACGATTCGCGGTTTGGATGTTGTTCTTTTTAAATAAAAGCTTTGCGTTTCGTTTTAAACTTTAAAAAGCTCTTGGAGAAAATGGAAAGCAAAGCGAGAAAGTTGGTTATGCGTAGATTGTACTTAAAAACGCGGGCGATTTTCGGTCTAAATACCTAATGTTGCTGTAGTATCGTGAATTTTGTATAAATATAGCGAAACAATATTAAATTTTGACGAGAGACCCATCGATCCAAAAACGAGGCCAGGTAAAGTTTATAAATAAATACGAGCGATTGCTACGAATATGCCAAAAATGCAAACGAATTAAGTGCTTTCCTCGCAGTTTCGAAACGTTTTCCTGGAAAACTCATTGTTAAGCTTGTAGGAACTGGACTCTGAACGTCTGTAATTGTAGGGCTTGAAAATTGCAAAGTTTTGAAGTTACGCATAAAATGAATGTTTGAAAATCTATAGGTTGGTTAAAGGTGTATTAGTACCTATTGTTCCCTTACTTTAAGTATGTAAATCAGTTATAATTACAAAACATAAAATAAAACTGTTAGCCCTTTTGCGTGTTAATTATATTTATAATTATAACACTGGAATTCTCTCAGAATTATATCTGTACATTTATCACTTATTATTATTACTACAACAACAAAAAAACAATGTATTGTACATTTTAACACCCCTTCTCAATACATTTTTTTTTAAAGTTACAAACCCTACCATATTTCGTAAATTTTTTAACTTTTCAGATGCTACTGGTTTTGTTTATTTATTATTTATTTATTTATTATTTTGTTTATTATTACTGGTTTGTTTATTCAGTAGGGCAATATACAAATTTAATAATATTGTTTCTCTTTAATTCTTTCGCATAGTAGTACTTTGTTTCGATATGTTTTGTCCGATCATTTATTTTATCCAATTCTAATAATTTTAAACAACTTTGATTATCTTCGTAAATTACAATTTCATTCGAGTCCTTTTCAAAATCGTTTAACAAGTTTTTAAGCCACATAACTTCTTGACATGCTTCAGAAATTGCAATTAATTCTGCTTCAGTTGAAGAAAGAGACACACAATTTTTTTTTCTTACTTCTCCAGCTAATTAAACTATTTTTATATTTAAATAAATAACCAGTATTTGATTTTCTATCTGTTGCATCTCCACCCCAATCGGCGTCCGCATATCCTTCAAAACTGTTTCTTTTATCACCTGAACCTTTAAATCTTAATTTTAAATCTATTGTTCCTTTCAAATATTTTATAATTCTTTTAACTTCCGTCCAATCTTTTTCACTAGGTGAAGAAACTTTTCTACTTAAAATAGATACACTTACTGCAATGTCCGGCCTTGTTGTGATTGATAAATATAAAAGTGACCCAATTGCCTTTTGATAATAAACCGTATTCTTCAATAAAATTTCTTCGTTCCTTTTATAATAACCTGTATCTAGTGGAATTTTAGATGATTTTGCGTCTTTTAAGTTAAAAGTTTTAATTATTTTACTTTTTTTTTATTTGATTACCGGTTTATTTACAATCTGCCATACCCTATACAGCATTCAAACCCCCTTCTTTATCCTTTACAATTTGTATTCCTAAATAATAACTTAAAACTCCTAAACACGTAATTGTAAAAATGTTATTTAGTTTCTCACCAATTTGCTTTAGTGAGAGTTTTTTTTTTTAAATTTTATACCCAATACATTTCTGGGCACGTTTAACATTACAATCTGATCATTGTGATCAATTTTGATCAATGAATAATTTGATTCTAACTTAAATTGCTACAGGTTGAAACTTAACTAAGGATCTATTCACTAGTTCACCTCAGGTTCTGATAATTAAAGTACACTAATTTTTGCGTGTAACTACCGCACAAATACTCTGCTTTTCACTCATTTCACTATACTAGTTCAAAGGGTTTTGTCCTCTTAAGTCTTCTTTTCAAGTTGGTGTTGTCGAGGAGCTGGAGTGCCTCAGCATTCACGTGTTGGTGAAGTCGTTGTTCGTGACGTCTTGCGATTTTGGGATTAGTTTGATTAACTGTCTCTATTTCAAGGTCCTTATGTAAGTCACAGTTGCGGAAGTACCAAGGTGCATCGACTATGTCTATCAGTACTTTGTTTTGTAGTCGATGAATGATTTGGATATTACTTTCGCTAGCGCAGCCCCAAAGTTGTAGGCCGTATGTCCACACTGATTTTAAAACTTGCTTATAAAGAAGCAATTTATTGTGAATGGATAACTTGGAGTTCCTTCCTAGTAACCAATACATATTTCTATATTTTAGATTAAACTCTTCTTTTTTCTTTTTCACATGGGCTTTCCAGCGTAGCCTTGCATCTAGGGTCATGCCCAAGTATTTTGCCGAGTCAGCATGTGGTATCTGGGCATCGTTTATTCTGATGGGTATATGCTGTTTTAATTTATTGGTGAAGTCTACATGCACAGATTTACTTTCGTTAAGCTTGATACGCCAAGTTCTGGTCCAGGTGTTTACTGAATCCATGGAGGATTGCAATTTTACAGCAGCCTCTTCATGATTTTTTCCTATTGCCATAATGGCTGTATCATCTGCAAACGTTGCAATGATGTTCTGTTCAAGATCAGGAATGTCTCTAGTGTATAGCAGGTAGAGTACTGGACCGAGTACGCTACCTTGCGGCACCCCAGCCTGAATTTCTCTTAAATTAGAATAGGCCTCTTCCTGCTTTATGCTAAAATATCTTCCTGAAAGGTATGATCTTAACAATTGAGGGTGTTGCTGTGGCAAGGTTTGTTCAGCTTATGGAATAGACCTTCATGCCAGATTTTGTCGAAGGCCTGGGCTACATCTAGGAATATTGTAGAGCAGATTTTCTTTTCCTCTAAAGACTTTTCAATGAAATTTGTAATTCTGTGTACCTGGTCTATTGTAGAATGGCTTTCTCTGAGCCCAAACTGGTGTGAAGGAATTAGGTTCTTTTTCTCTATTATCGGTTTTAATCTATTAAACTTTTCAAATAGTTTCGAAATAACTGGTAACAATGAAATGGGTCTATATGACGAGACTTCTTGGGGAGGCTTTCCTGGTTTAGGAATCATTATTACGTCCGCTATTTTCCACATCGTAGGAACATATCTTAATCTAAATGTAGCGTTAATAAGATAAGTCAATTTTACTATTGCTTTCTTTGCTGTTTAAGAATTTCTCCTGTGATCTGATCAAAACCGGGTTAGTGAGAGTGGCGCAGTGGAAGCGTGCTGGGCCCATAACCCTGTTAGCCCTTTTGCGTGTTAATTATATTTATAATTATAACACTGGAATTCTCTCAGAATTATATCTGTTTATTTATCACGTGTTATTATTACTACAACAACAAAAAAACAATGTACTGTACATTTTAACAAAAACAATTTCTGATTTTGATCTCAAAATATGCGAATTGTCACATTATCGCAAGTGCAAAATACATTTGAAAAGCTTAAATTATTACTAGAATAGATAAAAAAAAAACGGAACTCGGAGACTTGTTACTCAAGAAGCTCGACATTGTCGTCTAAATCTACTGTGGTTTGTTGAAGACGATTTGGCATTTGACTAGTGGCACTATTTGTTAATTATTAGCGGAACTATTTCTGCTGAGGCTCGTCATGTTCTTACAGAGTACAACCGCGCGAAAACTCCATTTTTGAAAAAGTGTGCCCTTCAATTCGATACCAGCAACCGTATGCGATGACCACCCGAGATATGTCCTGGTGGTGTAATCTCTCATCATGCTCGACGCTCAAAAAACGTCAAAACAAACACGTTCCACATAAAAACCCATTGTTCGTTCTGATGTCATTTTCGCGTACGTTCCATAAGCGAACGATTCAAGAATAAGGTCCTTGGTGCGAGTGGAAAAGGTGAATTTTCAGGGACGTAGTGCACCCCATCTCCTTTTACGTCTTTAGTAGAGTTATCGCAATAGTTTTCCGCCTTAACATTTCCCATCAGAAATTTCGTGCCTAACGGCTCGTCCGACGCTCCTGTTTTGCAACCGACGGCGACGCTACACAAATTGTTAGGACAAATGATAGAACAAATCTGCATTCAGTTTCGTATTTAGCACCGTAATATTTAATTTTTTGAGTCGCGGCTGATTTTAACGTTGTTCATAGTTCAAATATTTAAACTGCTGCAATAAAGCGAGTACCTATTGAAAAAATTTTATTCGAGTAAGTACCTAAGTAAGGTATTTCTTATTTAGTTGTAAAAATGAAATTAACGTTTTCGGAAATAACGCCCCGTACGATCCAGAAAAATAATCGAAAACTGGCTTTATAAATGTCGCAAAATAAGAACAAGTAGGTACCGAGGGAAGGCCGTAGCGAACCACCTGTTGTTCGCTTTCGGCGGCTAGAATCAAATTCTCGTAAAATAGAAAATCCTTTAATCGATCGCTACAAATAAGTACCGGGATGGGGGCCTGCCTTTGCGAAAAGACAAAGAAATTATCGAGCGCCTCCGTGCGCCCTTCAATTATCGTCAAATTAATCGCAGTAATAGAATTCGTTTATCTTAAATTTCTTAAACCGCTAGCGGCAACGTTTCTTTTTTTTAATTCGATTATTCGAAAGCGTAAATCGTTCGTCAATAGCATTCGCCGTGAGTCACCTCTAAAGTCCTTAATGTGGCAGTTCTCACCGTAGGTGTCGGTATATAATTCACACAAAAGGCCAAAATTCTTGACAGGACAAAGCGTAGCTTCCCCATTGAAAAACTAAATTGGTATAACCTGATCCAGTAAACAGAATTGGTTAACGGAACAAGGGACAGAATGGAGGTGTTACGGGAACGTATAACCTTGAGTTCTTTGTAATTGGCCACTTTGTCACTACAAAATTCTATGGGGACTTGGTTAATACATTTTACCTACACTAGAAATGTGTTTCGCGAATGCTCGAAAAAATAGTAACTAAATCCCTTAAGTAAACTTCAGGTTGTAAATTTATGATGCGAGGATTATAAAGAATAAATATAGAATGCACGGCCGAATTGTTTATTTGGGGGTCGCGTCGCGTCTCGGATTTGTAGTTTTCTAAATGCGTTCAACGTGAAATTGTGGGGAGCGCGAGTATACGGATTATGCTTACTTACGATTAGAAACGTTGTTATTTAAGTTTTGAAATTTCCATTTGCGTATTTTAGAATAGTAACTATGCGACCATATTAAACAGGATTGTGCCGGGAACTAGTTGCATTTAATTAAAATAGAAATGTCGAGAATAGCGCCCCGGAACTGTTTATTTATTATCTCTTCACTTTGATCTGTATTTGCTTAGTACCTTATTATTTATGTAGGTACTAACGCGAGTAGATTATCCTTGTTCCATATTCGTCATGAAGACGCGTGTAACTTTTATTAAACGTGCATAATACGCAAAATTATTTAGGCATTTAAACAACAAACGGTTCAGCTGGAGTTTACTTAAGAACGAAAGATTTCATTTTACAGTTGCAGTATTCTATAGAGGTATATTACTCATCCTAAAAGAATTTAATATCGTTCTTAATTTATTATTAAGAATCGCGACGATTAAAAGAAATCCCGAACGGAGTTTATTTAATCGACTTTCCACTTTAATTTATACGAATGAAATTGCAATTTTTAGGGGAGGTTTTATACATTTTTCGTGGTTTTTAAAATTTCGTTTGTTTTCTTACGTAATTGTAGAGCTTCGTTTATAAATCGTACGCGTTAAAAATGTCAATTAAGCTCTCGTGTAATATACCTAACCTATCTTACCGGTTTGTTTGAACTTATCTTTGTGTAAAACCATGAGATAGTTCCCAGGAACTTTATATAGTAACCGATATGCAATAATCGATCTCCATACAAACGATAGGTCCGCATGAAGTTTCCTTTGAAGCCTCCCCGTCCTTTCCGGGGGAACTTACCTTTAAAAAAATCCTTAATAATATGCGAGCAAGTATATGAGGACGACATTAATGTTCGCGTACGTAAATCGTGTGAAAGACCTCATTTTCGTTTATCCGATTTAATCGTAATCTAATCAATTTGCAACTGATTCATCGTGGATATTAGGTATTCATTTATTTAATTCTTTGTTTGGAATAAAACAAAAATGATTTGCACTATGTAATATATTTCTATTATTTCACTGTGAGAATTGATTTAAAAAGTCGAGCTGTCGATGGAGAATTTTCTTGAAAATGAATCTGCTCGAGAGGAAGCCCATTTCAAAAGCGAAATTTTAAAACGTAAAACTCGTAAAAAGTTTCGAGGTTAGAAAGGTTAGCGGCCCCGGCTCCTCTGGGGCGATATCAAAAGACCTATCGAACCATTATAAAGACCATCACTTACCATGCGCGTGCACCAAAAATTATTAAATTCCAAGGAAGCGTTATTTAAAAAAATTCATTTTTACTCTTTAATTTTGGGGTCGAATGGGACCGCCGTAGGAAACAAAATTAATAGGAACTCGGAGAATTATTTTGACGTGGTTTAAACGCTCCCAATAGATTCGCCACTATTGCACCCCGGATAAAAATTATTGGGCGCCTACAATAATTTTTGAAAAAAAAAACCCAATTATTAGTTACGAACTGTATTTATCGGCTTAACGTGTTCAGCTACCAAAAATACGAACAAGCCGTGTAGTATAAACAAGTGTATATAGAGATCCATAAATAAATAACGAATACTTGAACTGTTAATCGATATTTTCAGAGCGGAACAATGCACGAAAACACATTTTATTAATATATTTACACTTTATAGTAAGTAGGTGGGTGGGTGGATAGGATTTTTTACATATATTAGGTTGGGGAAAAAGTTTCTTCATATTTTAGTACGAAAATGAAACAAGTTTTTTTATAATATAAATGAAGTTTATTAAACTAAATATGTGCCATTTTGTTCGACCACCTTTTGCCACTTTTGAGGTAAAATCATAATCCCATCACTATAAAATTTCTGTGATTTTTTAGCGAAAAATTGCGACAAGTGATTTTCACAGATCTCTTTTGAAATCAACTTTACACCATTAAGAGAGTTCTGTAGAGATCGAAATAAATGAAAATCTGATGGTGCAAGATCAGGACTATATGGCGGATGCGTCGAAATTTCCCAGCCAAACTCTCTCAATTTTTGACGGGTCGCAAAAGATGTGTGGGGTATGGCGTTGTCGTGATGGAAGACAACGCCTTTCCTATTGATCAATTCTGGTCGCTTTCTCTCGATTGCTTGACGTAATCTTTCCAGTTGTTGACAATAGAGATTAGAATCAATTGTTTGACCGGATGGGAGCAGCTCGTAATAAAGTATTCCTTTGTAATCCCACCACACACACAACATCACTTTTCTTGGCGTCAATGCTGGTTTTGCCACCGTTTGCGGAGCTTCATTTTGTTTCGACCACGATCTTTTTCGTACATTATTATCGTACGTGATCAATTTTTCATCGCCCGTAATGAGCCGTCTCAGAAATGGTTCGATTTCGTTCCGTTTGAGCAATGAATCGCAGATGGAAACTCGATCCAATAAATTTTTCACTGTCAAATCATGTGGCATCCAAACATCGAATTTTTTTTATATCCGGCCTTTTGCAATTGGTTTAAAACTGTTTTGTGGTCGATTTTTAGTTCCTTGCTAACATCATAACTACCAATATGCCGGTCTTCCTCAACTTTTCTCATGATTTCATCGACTTTTTCAGTGATTGGCCGACCACAGCGAGGTGCATCTTTGATATCAAAATTTCCAGCTTGAAAACGCTTGAACCAACTTTGTGCAACGCGTACTGATACTGCATCATGTCCATAAATATCACAAATTTTTTTAGCAGCCTGAGTCGCATTCTTCCCTTTTTTATAATAAAATTTCAAAATGTATCTATTTTCCTCTTTATTTTCACTCATTTTCAAAACGCAATAACTTTTGACTGAGTGAATAAATATCACAATTTTTTAGGTTAATTTGTTCTGTGAAATGTCAGCTTTCATTTGCATGTAAATATTACTAAATTCGATTAATAGTACCAGAGTTATGCGATCTTAAAGCCATCTACCGCGAAAATACGAAGAAACTTTTTCCCCAACCTGATAGATATTTTATTTGGCAGTTACAAAAGATTTCATTACAATAATCAAAGTAACTTCGCACGATGGGACACGGCCCCAACATAAATGGAAACATTACGAGTATAACGTAACAATAGCGATCGCGATATAAATAAACTCAATTAGTAGGTATCATAACTTTCGAGCGACGCGACGCCGACGCCAACGACCGCAGAAGCGAACGAGGAAAAATAAGCTATAAAACGTTAACATCATATAGGAAACTAATAATCTTCGAATCCCGATGCTTAACTAGGCCTCACTGTTTTACAATCGTCCTTTTACGAACTCTCAATGTTTTATGGTCGTTTCATTCGCCTTTTTATCACTAACAATTTAAAATCGAAAAGGCTGATTTAAGTTAATCTAAAAATGGATCTAAAATTGAAGTTGCCGCGAATTTGCTACACAGCCGGTTGTTGCATGTTATTATAACGTTGTACTGCAATCGATAAAAGATTTAAGTGGCAATGGGCCAAACGGAGTTTTGGAACAGTCGCGCATTTCGGTTCTTAAGATTTTCGTTCTAACTTCTCGACGCACGTCGTGAAGATTAATGTCGTTCAACCTGAGAAGCCCTTTCTTTAATGGACTTATTCTGATCTACGTTATTTATTTTTACTATACACATCGAACGTTATAATAAATACGAAGAATGGGAAGGTAATTGAGTAAACTGTTCGTGATTGAAATGTCCGGATAAAACGGGAACGGTTAAGTACCTACACGAATAAGAAAGTTCTTTAATTGAAAGCAAACAAGCCTATTATTTTCCTAATGTTGTTCTAAACTTCAACTTCGGAATTAATTCCGGAATTACCTAATTTCTTTTTCAAGTGCCATATTATGCGGGGACGTGTTACGTGCGAGGACTCGAAATTTTGAGCCGCCGATTTATTAAATAAAAAAGTTGACGTTCCTTAAAAATGGCATACAAATACAATAAGTTATTTTCGGGAAACGTTCCACTGTCAATTAGGTAAACGGGGATGCCAGTTGCTGTTTTTTTTTTTTGTTTTAGTCGGCCGTGCCCTGTCCTTTGATACTGACATATTTTACGGCGGCGCGGTTGTTTAAATGTTAAATGCGAATGGATTTGGCGAATTTTACTAAATATTATATTCGGCAAGGAAAAATGTTAATCTTTTTAATCTAAACGAAATAAGACATTAAATATTTAACTTCAAAGCAAGTCTCCGTTTGGGAAATCTCTAGGGTGTGACTAATTTAAAGAAGCGCGTGAGGACTTTATTTAACTACATCAGCTATCTCGCTAATTAAACGGGCTCGGATATGTATATTCGTAAACTTTTTTTTTTAAACCATTTTAAACAAAGTGCGGCGAAATCGTTTTGATTCTCGATATTTAAATTAAATACGGGTTTTCGGTAGGTATATGTATATTAAGGTATCGACTGGTATTTTTTCTGCATTTTCATAGAACAACTTATACAACCCATACTTAGCACCCTCGCACGCAAGCTTCCACGCAATAATAGCGTGAGCCTTCTAACCCCAGAATAGGTTAAAAATATGACCACGTTTCTCGGGGCCGGGAACGGGCACGTCCGATGCCGCCTCGCATACCTACATAATTTCATGTTATTTATACGGTAGCACACTTAACCTGTAAAATCCGATATTGCATAATATTCGATTCCTGTAAGTTTAATGGGACAAACTGGCCAACTTCTGGTTCAATAATATAATCTTTCAATTTCGATAGTCTTCGATTATTATTAATTTAGTGCAGTATTTGATATATGTCGTTGTTGTTGCCCAAATATTCAAACTTTTTCGGTTCGAATACAACTTGTGTACATTCACCTAAATTATAATAATAGGGCGTTTATTATCAGATAAATATTTGGATTAAAATATGTAGTTTTTGTTGGACGTCACTTCGACGTTTAAAGGACCACGCACACTTTATATGGAAAAATAGGAACCACTCAAATCGATTTTTTTTATATCAATCGACGCGTCTTAATGTGACGAATAATTATTATCATTGCGTCAAATCTGTAACTTCATTATTAAACCCGTCAATGAACAATTCATTGAAAAAATTTGGGCTTTAAATTATGTCGGAAGTTAATAAATCTGTCGCTCGTTATTTATGGAGGGGTCATGGTAAATACGTTTCTAAGAAACGACACAAATGTAAGTAGCAGGAAGAAAACAGTGCTCATAGAGTATTATATTGTTCGATTCCTTGTTGTAATTAAGAATTTTAAACCCGTATTCATCATATTGAATTGACGTTAGCATTTAAATTCTGATTCAATCCTACTATTTTAGAGTCGTTAGAATAAAATCAGGAAGGTACCTACTGCAAACGAGCTTAAAACCTGCAATAAAAGAATTGCCTAAAAACTAATAGTTTTGTTAAAGCTTATCCAAACCTATATGACGTTCACGTCATCAACAAAAAGTTGCTAGATTGTTTATTTGTAATTCGGTTTAAAGTTTGGAAAGTGACATATTCCATAGATGATTTACCTGCGCACATGTTAGATGGTATAAAGAAAAACTACAATTTATTAGAACTGTCAAAATACGAGCGACGAGGTGACAGCACTGTGTAAAACGTCATCATCTGACCTTCATCAAACCTTATATTGATGACGTGAACATCATATAGGTTTGGATAAGCTATAGTTACATTTTATCCAAACCTATAGGCAATTTACGTCATCGATAAAGAGTTACTGAATGATGACGTTTCACACAATGCTGTCACCTCGTACCTCGTATTTTGACAGTTCTAATAAATTGTAGTCTTTCCTTTTACCATCTAATATATGCGCAAGTAAATCATCTATAGAGTATGTCACTTTAAACCGAATTACAAATAAACAATCTAGTAACTTTTTATTGATGACGTGAATTGCCTATAGGTTTGGATAGGCCGTAATTGTTATAATAGCCACAATTTTATGCGGAAGATTTCTTTTTTGGCCAATATACATAGGCCGATTTATAATGATTATTATAATGATTTATTGAATTATTTATTACATTACAAAGTTATTTTAAAGTTACTTGACAGAGATCTCTAATAAGGCTGGTCACTACTACTCCCACTAAAATAAAATTAATAATTTGCAGTTACCTATAGATATTTTATGGTGAACATTTTTAATAGAGGTAGAAAAATAAACAGCTACATTATGTGTATTTTTGTCTTATATTGGATAATTTTATTATTTATTTATTTGAGTCACAATTTTGAATATATGAAGAATAATTTTTTTTATTGATTTGTTATTCGTGAATATGTTTTGTTTTTTATTTGAATTGTTTGTTAATATTATTAATATATTAATAGACTTTATTTCCAATTATTAGCGTTAACAGCAACAGCAACTGTATTATAACAGCAATTGTAAAAAGCAAGCTGATGTAAATATCGACGTGGGTTTTCCAGAAGGGCGTGACCCACAAAAAGTAAATTTTACCGGAGAACACATGTTGCGTTGTCTTGTAGCTATTAGAAGATACGTTTGGCGGAAATACAAATTGATTTTTCCGGTGAAAAAAATCGAAATATTGAACCAGATTTTAACAGATTATGTCTTTATTTAATTCAATAATTCATTTTAATAGAAAGTATGGGTTATGCTCTTTTGACAAAATTATCTTTTTGTAGATAGGTACAAATAATCTCTTAGTTTTGTATAAATTTTTAATGTGCACAAAGCCAAGAATTTTTAAGCCATTTAAAGAATTATTTCAATCGTTTTAAATCTCAGGCCAGTTTAAGTAGGTAGGTACCGACCCGTCGTTGTTAAATACCCCGCAAAAAATAACAAAGTTGATTTATGAACTCAAACAAATTTGATTTTAGTAGGTTCTCTTTTGCTCCACGAAATTCTCATAAGAGCGTTAATTAAAGATTGCGGCTTTATTTATAAATTAACAAAATTGGCGCAATGATAATAATTATTCGTCACATTAAGATGAGTCGATTGATATAAAGAAAAATCAATTTGAGTGGTTCCTATTTTTCCATATAAAGTGTGCATAGTCCTTTGGGGGAGGTTTGAATTTATTTTTTTCTTGGAACGTGTTAACTATTAATTGTTATTATGTGTTAACTAACTATTAACTGAATTTGGAAGTGGTTTTACGGTTATTTCAAAAACGTATTAAAGGTCGAACTTTCAGCTGAACGTGTTCATTTTCATCTTCATTTTATTAGGGTGCTTGGTGTGCAACATCTACCCGAGCGATAATTTAATGATATTCTATTTCATAGTAAATTTACATACGTTCGAAATATATAGTGCGTCCACGGATGGACCTAACTACATACACAAAGTTTTGAAATTTCATATTTGAACTTCTATCGACATTAGGAGTAAATCTTTCCTCTGACATTTTTATTTTCACTCAAATAATTGGTAGTTTACTCTGGAACAATTTAATGTTTCATTATTTTTAAACAACCCTGTATGTTACATCGACATTCTGACTATGGCCGAGAACTTTTCAAGCTAAACAAAATTCTTTATAAAGACTGAAGTTTTTCTAAAAACGAGAAATAAAGTTTAGAAGTAATCGTTAGGTCCATCCGAATATTGTATAGGACCCACACTGTATACTGTGTATCTATTACCTCCTTAATACCTTTTTGCTTTTTTTCATTTCAATAAACCACGTGTATTTTTGTTTTTAAATTAAATTAAAAAAAAAATACTATAAATATACTGAATATCACTCGAATGTATCATTAACTATTAATCATTAAATTAATAACACGAACCTGTTTGGTGGGAGCAAAGATTTTTCGTAACCCTTTAAACAGTTTTATTTGCAATGAATAATTTTCGCGGTTGATTTATTTTTTTCTGGTTTAATTTCGGGCCGTATAAATGAATTAATTTATTGATTGAAATATTTAAACCGTCAGCGACCCTACTACCTAGCGCATAAATTTTAATTTGTCGGAAATTCGCGAGGGGCAAATCTCTTCCTAGTTAGGAAAAATGCAGTCCCGTCAAATGATGCGAGTGCCCGCTTTCACGGCGAAACGAGGGAGAAATAAACTGACTGTTCGTTTCGAGCGGTGTCGTAAATTTTGTATCACTTTTAGATTTTCTTTTTAAAGCATTCGACGTAACTACTTATAATTTATTACGTAGTTTAGTGATTTTTTTGAGAATAGCGGAATTTATTTATAGAAGGGAACAATAGCGGTTCAACTTTAAAATTATTATCGTAGGTCTTTTTGCAGATTTTGTTTCAAATTCAAGGTATCGAGTACCTAATATTCAATAATAAGTATATTTTTTTGGTTGTTTTTTGGATGTTACCTTAACTGTACACATCAGGAAGATAAAAATACCTACACTGCCGGTCAACATTTTGGAACCGATCTACTATTGTCAAATATTTAAAAACCATAGATCAGTTTTAATATTTTGTTTAACTAGTGTTACGTATTTAACAAAAAAAAATTAAAGCACACAACCCATGTATCACAAAATATTGGTGGAATTTAATATAGGTACAATACGTCACCGATATTGCAGTATACGATTTAGTATTTTACTATTATTTTTTTTAATTTTTCAAATTTAATTAGAATTTGTCATATACGATTTAGAACTGTACAGGTAAAACTTAAGGTAATGTGTCTACATCGACCTTAACACACATTTTTTTTTCAATAAAATGGTGAAAGAGAGTTAAGAAGCGGTGTAAATTGAAAATGTTTATTATCCTTACGGTCGCAATTATGGAACAAAGGTTAAAAAACACTTAAATTTTGCAGCTTATTGATTAATATCTGTACTATTTATAGGCGTGAATTTAGATTTAATCAAATTAAATTCAAATTCGACACGTGCAACTTGCCTTCCATTTATTATTTGCCTAAACGAAAAACTTCCGTATATATTCGTTAAATTATTTACATTATCCATTATCCTTGAATCTGGCCATTTTCCCATTTTATTCTTAAGCAGAGTCAGACCCAGTTAATCCATTTTTTCTGTACTTTGATTAACGACTAAAATTCGACTGTCTATAAAGATTCGAAAGAACGATTGAGGACTTTTTCGACAAACATCTTCAACTATCCGGTTAAAAGTCTGTTATGCAAAAAAATCGAGTTGCCGCCGTAATACTATCGAACGAACTGTCCAATTTATTAGACCAGATTAATGTCAACGAAAATATCTCGTATAGTCTCCGTATTTCGTGCATGGAAACGTTTAAAAAACATATCGCGACTTAAAACGTAAAAATCCGTTTTCATTAATTTTCCGGAACCACCGGGAGAAAGGATTACTGTTTCCTTAAAGTTTTATACTAATCCTGACGGTTAAGCTAACTCCAAATCGAATTTCTTTATTCCCATCGGTCGTAAAGGTTTTAGAAGGAATATTCTTCTGGTAGGTTTAAATTTTAGTGCAATTTAAAACTAAATGGGTACTATTCGAGCACATTTTCCGGCAAGTAGTGTAGGTACTTATGTTAATTTAAATTCAAGCTTACGCATTTTTTAGCATTAACTAATTTATTTTCGTGCGCGGACGTTTCGGATTTTTGTTGTCGAGATAGGTTCGTGTTTCGTTTAAAAGTGCTTTGAGATAATTTTTCCGAAAACTTCGTTATCGTGATAGATTAACAAACTGACGGGGTTAGTTTGTTTAAGATTGAACTAAAACGCTTTATTAAATTTAAGCTGGCGCTTTTGTGTTTCGCGCAGATGTATATTGTTTAATAACGGCGTCACGTCGACGAAACGGCGACATGTGTGCTTATGGACGTCATTTAAGTAGTCTCTTCAGGGCTGCGACCGAAATAACCCAAATTTCTTCAATTATCGTATTTGTACGAATATAATAAATACGGGATAAATTACTTATTGAATTACAATCGGATTATTATTAAAATTATAAAAGTTATGTCATCATGATTTAGTTTCTATATATTTTTAGTTGTTTAAATTCTCTATTTAGGTACCTATTATTTCTTTCTTTTGATTTGAACAATTTTTATAAACAAAACGCCAAAAATATGTTTTGTTTTTGTTTTTACCAGAATTTCCTTTGCGGTTCATTTTACGACAAAACATTTTCCTACAATTTATGTTTTCATTATTTTTTTTGTAAAATGATAGAATGACGGAAAAATGATAAGAACAATAAATTGCACGAAGTGTTCCCCAGTTTATTTTATCGTATAAATATTTTTGTCGTCAAATGAACCGCAAAGGAGATTCTGGTGAAAAGCTCATTTTTGGCGTTTTTTTTCCCTCACGATCACGGCTGACGTACGGTCTGGATTTTTAGGAACTATTGACATATTAGTCAGCAAGGTCCTATTAACAACTGTGCCTTTTCACCACTTCCTTCTAATTATTTTGTTCGATTGAATTTTTTTATTCCTAAAATGCCTGGACTAAATATTCAAAAAAACCGTTAGAAAATATAACATTTTATTTGATTAAAATGAACATAATTTAAACCATTTAAATAGTTAAAAACGGCACATTTGAAGGCCATTTAAAGTACCCAAAGATTGAAAACTGAACCTGATTATTTAAAAATAGAAAAACGTCTATTATAGTTTCCATAGGTATTTGCAGCCCCTTGTTATTTTTTTTTTGAGTTCAAATTTTGAAAAGACGACAAAATTTTAATTTTCGGGGTTGAATATTTCTTTTATTCTTGGTTCTTTTATTTAAATCTCTTTTTAAAAATTTTAATTTAACACTAGGTTTTTTATTATCACTTTGACACTTTCTTAACCATTTATTAAGTACAATAAGTAAGCACTGCCGTCCGAATAAATGAATCTCCCATTAAAAGTGCATTAAAAATTTATAGGCATTGTTGGTCATTAAATGTGACGTACTTAACCACATGCAATGGAACGTCGTTGCGTCGGCGCCGTCTCTAAACATTCGACTACGAAACGGCTTATCAACAACTGGCCTTTAGATAACGTGTTCCTGTGCCGACACGAAAATTGCTTCAATAATTCCGTGGCATCGAATTAATTCGCGTCTAATAATTATTCGTCGAAGTGTGTGGCTTTTTGAAATGCGTTTTGGTAAGGGCCGTTTTTGATGTTGATATTTTCTGATTTTTTGTCGATTTTCGAATTTTCTTAAATTCAAAATTTGCCCAAAACGTCTACGCGGTAAAACAATGGGAGGCGTTTCTTTGTACGAACTCGAGCTGGTTCGAATTATTTGCAAATTGATTACGCTTTTCTTTTGTTTATAATTGATTTTAAATTGTAAGGAACAAAAGATTAATCGTAAAGGTAATAGTTGCTGTGGTGTATCATTTGTCTGTTACATAATTCGTATTTCACAAATTAATATTTCAATATAATATTATAATTAACTTTAAATATTTATTATAAGAAAATGCGACGCTTCCAACAAAACAAATTTTTAAAATAGCGACTTTTAACAATAATTTCAATTATATTCGAACAAGTATTTTATACAAATCGTAACTGCATGTTAGAAAATTAACGTAAATTGAACATCTGTAACGGCCGTTATCAAACATAAATGTAGGTAATCCGTGAATTCCAATACAAATTCGAGGATGATTTTATTGATCAGTCGTTAAATTATTGCACGTAATCGGTGTGTAATAGTGTTGTTGTCAGGTCCGTTTTCGGAAAAAAGTGAAAGTTGCGGCGTGGACGTTTAAAAAAAACTTGGTACTTTTTAAAAAACTATATCGCGTGCACGATCGACGGCTGAAATTTCTCGGTATTTTACGAGGTTCGACGTCTAAAATCGGTAAGTCCCATTATTTACATGTATTGCATGTATAGGAGATACGTATTTGAATTAACCCTTTTACTGCGCATAGCGCGCATTCGTGCCACTGCATGCCTTCACAACGTGCCGATGGCGCGGATCCACCTCGAGGATTGCTTATCTTTTAAATCTCCCGTTGATTGCGACCTTCCCCAAAACGTAACCTCCGCGATCAACGGGCGTTACCTGTATATTTCAAATTAAAACGTTAACAATGACAAAAAAGTAGCTGTCCGTGATACAAATGTGAAAAAATGCGTGTTTAAGGCGCGCGCATCATACAAGATTTTTTCTTCACAAATCATTGACGTTTGAAAAACGAAAACGAAAGAAAACCTTCGGTAATTAGCTAAACATTTACAGTTTCCGTAGGGTAAATATAAATTACTACATATTTATATCTTTCTGGTTTTTTTGCTACTAAATTTATCTCAAAATTATTTTGCAAATGCACCATTTACATAACAGATACACCATCTAAATATTGTGGGTCGCAAAAGAATAATATGCATTGCTTTTTCTTTACTTTTTGCAATAAATCGTTGCCGCTAATTGTGCATAAAATTACCACCATCAATTTTTAAACAGCTGATACATATTTACTATGTGTACCTATTTATATGTTTAAATGTGAGAAACAAATTATAAGTACGAGCACAACTTATCGCTCGACAGTATTGCGTGTTCTGTGCGCTGCTTCACCTCATGAATCATCATGTTTTGTAACAAAAAGCCATTGCTAGCTACTATACATTGCAATAGCAAGTTGTTAGCTTTTAAACTAATCGTTACTGATTAGAGAATTTCTAGGGCGAGTGTACCATTGAATGAACAGATTCTCATATTTTGAACTAATATTTAATTATAAAAGAAATAAAGTGCATACGTGGTATACGTAAAACGTACGTACATTGGTCGATAGAAAATAGAAAGATAAGTAAGGTTACGTCATTGATTAGCTAATAATTCGTATAAAATGTTTTTTCGTTGTATTTTGCGCGCCGAAAGAAATAGAATCTGCAGACAGAAATATTTTATACATCCCCCTGCAACCTTCCTACCGATCCGGGGACCTATGACCGACCCGAAGCGGATCGATATTTAGCTTTAAGTAAAACTCGCAAATTAAAAATATGTCCCAAAAATTGAGGCGGGAGAAACTAGAAAATTTTATAAATTATAAAAAAATAAATAAAATTTTATAATTACGACACATATTGCCTAACGATGTAGAACGTCCACACTTTTCAATGATTTTCATTTTTAATTCTTTCGTGAACATTTTATTACTTACGATTAGTTCCACTTTAATCGTCTCGGTTTTGTTACTATCGAACAAATATTGTAATATTGCAATTTTAATAAACACCCCCAACCGATTCAACTTCGGCTATTGCGAATTTCCAAGACCTCGAAACGATTTTTTAGCGCGCGTTATCACAATACGCTTCTATAATCCCCCGCACGACTTATACTTGAAATAACAATCCAACAATACAATGAAAATGTAATTAATTTTCCCGACGCCACCCTAAGTAGCTATTAAGCAATATCGTCGCGCCTTTTTAAAAATCGCCATTGTTCACCGTAGGAGGTGTATAGGTAAAAAAATCGGAAATACAAAAGTTGCGTTATTCAATAAATCAATTCTGATGGCACCGGATGCGCCACAAGCTCGGGAAGTTTCAATAAACGCAGACAAGGCATTTAGTATGTAACGTGGCCCGTCCACACATGGTGCTGCTTGGCGTCCACGATTGCCCTTTCTGTTTTGCCCTTTTATGTCGGATTATCGGCCTTCAGATTTATACATGAAATAGACAGCTCAATAGGGCAGCGCAAAAAAATAATCAAACAGTCGTCTCGAAAATGTCAAGCTTCCGACAATTTTCTTTTTAACGATGTTATTCGACGTTTCCGTTTTGTGTATCGGTTATTTTTTTATCGCGCAACGCTCTAATGTTTCCGATAATCTACTAAAAATTATGGTTCGTATTTTATCAAACATCGATCGTCCACGGTTAGAACCGTTCGAACTGCTTGTACAGATTATATTTATAAGACGCGCTTGTAGAAATAACCTGGATTCCTGGATAACTGCCTGTACAGTGGGCGCCATAGAAAACGGGACACCGAAATTTGTACGACGTAAAATCAAATTTAAAACTTAAATTAGATATCGATTATTAAACGGTAGTTACACCATAAAGTATTTAAGATTCGTTTGAATTTTCTTTTCTAAATGCCCCCGCATTTTCGTAGAATTGCATTGTCGGGTAGCTCTCTAGGAAATATTCAAATTTTATATCTACATTTGCAGTATTACGCGAGATTTCTTACAGTTTCGCGTTCGTGATTTTTATTTAAAGTCTACACATCGCGCATGTTTTCAACGAATTATTTCGTCTAGAATTAAAATTTAGTTGACAACTAAACTAATTTAACAGAAGGTTTCGGTATTATTCTAACAGTTTAGTGGCAAGTAAATCAACCAACTGAATTAACTGACGAATGTTCACACGATTCTATTAGATTTTAATTAATTCATATCGATCGTTAATCGAAATGAAATGTTTAGGTTAGGCACTTTACTGTCGAGTAGCTCCGTTTCACGCCACTAAATATTCCTTAAAATCTAGTTCAAGATTCCAATTTTTACGGTGGCCACTGTACGCGTCTAAACGATATCGTAAAATTGTTCTCTAAAACTATTGCTTTTGTTTTCAACGATAAATTTTAAATGACGTTTATACGTATAGGTACTTACAAAAGTTTCTGAAAATTTTCAACTTTGTTTTTTAAATATTAATATTCCCACGTTCTATAAATGTTAATGTTCTTTTAAAAGAACAAACTTTGTTTTTTTTTCTTTTTGTACGAAATTGACCCGTTGACCGTCCGAGTCAACCCCATCGTTGGGGCTATTGCCAATAATAATTTTTTATTTATTTTTTGTGGTTTGTTACACGAGTGTTTTATGTTATAGGATACAATTGCACATTATTTAACAAAGACACATATAATAGCTTCAATATTACCTACATAAAACAGATATTTCTACTTGTAGCATTCAAAATTTTTCGAAAATCAACTTTTTGTTCGAAGCAACCCCGCCCCCTCCACATAGCTACGTCTATTTATTTTAGATTTTCTTTGTTGACACGTAGACAACATGCGTCGATTTCTCTCCATTTTGATGTTGCATTTATTCATTTCCGAATTTGTATTGCATATATAACAAAGGAAGTCGTTAGTTTCGAGACTGATTAAATCCATCCATTTTTATACAAAGCCGCACCCGTCTTCGTGGGTAAATACGTACCTGCAAGGATCCTCGCTAATGGTTTCGATTCTTGAATGAATGAACAGAGAACGAAGTAGAAAGTGATAGAACGAGGGCTTAATAAAATTAGATAGAGAGAGATAGTCTCGCATTCTTGACCGCCCTGTATTCGTTGTTGCACTTCACCGGATGCCCAGGTAGAAATACTTCGTTTTGCTTTATTTGGACTTAATCCGCTTTATATGACGTTCGGGAATATTTTAAACGTCCCGTCGCCTTTATGCCACGCGAGAATTTTTAATGTCGCAATTGCCCATTCCTAAATTCGATAAATATTAAAATAAAAACGTAAGCGACCCATATAATCACGCGTTCGCCTTTTCTTCTGTCCGTAATCTAATTACATCAGTTACAAGTACCTCGTAGTTGGAATTGCAAGCATTCCAAACAACTACAAATGAATGGTAACATGTGGAATGAAAGTTAATTTCCATTTCTGTAAAACTGGAACAAGAAATTTAATTTAATTCTCAACTAACAATTACGTTATTATTGTGTAACGCGTATAATGTTTTCGGTATCGTTGCATGTGATAACGAGAAGTTAACTTGATTTTACGTATGAAATATTTACAAAAGAAATTGATCATCTATTTACAACTGAACGATACAAAGTGACGTTTGATGTTTATCTATACTTATTAAAACGTTTATTTAATCGTTCATATCGTATTAAATTTAATTTGGCAGTGGCTGGCGCGTTTCGCTCTCCCTTCCGTCCCTTGTTCGCGCCGGCATAGTTAAGTTTCGAACGTATTAATGAAATAACTAGAGAATAGAATTTAATAAGCGGAAGACAAAAATCGACATTAAATTATATCTCCGGGCGTGGAGGTAGTCGGTAGTGTCTTGTCATGTCTAGAACTAAAGTAATGGGTTTAATTGCGATTCCAAGTGTCGGAATTTGGACTAATAATAGCGGCGCTATTCTAAATCAAATGTTCACCTCTATTGTTCGGGAGTCGGAGTAGTAGACAATTTCAATGAATGCGTAACTTTATATATCTCCGGCAAACTTTAACGAATGTCTGCCGGAATTGTTCAGGTTATTGGGGTGGGACTTTACGGGGGAGCAATTTTAGTTACGACGCGCGCTAAACTACAAATATTAGAACGAAGTTTATTAATTCACGTGAGAAAACAAACAGGGACTATTTTAACTTTTCGATAGTTCGTTTCGGAAACGTTGCGGCTCCGATGAGTAATTGCTTGGGATATCGACACGTTTAACGTCCCTTCGATGTAATTTAACGAAGGCAGGTGCTAACGAACGAAAGTTTTTGACTGAAAAGCCAATAACTTTAAATCAATAACCGTTTCCGTCGAATAAATTGATTACAAATGCCGCACTTATCTAATTTTCTTGCGCTTGAATAAATTCCGAGCTAATCAAGTTCCTTTCAATATTTAACTTTCGTTAAAACTTTGCCATTTTACCAGCAGACTGAAAATTTTGCAGACCAAGTAAGAAATTTTATTTATAGCCTCCAAAGTTACGTTCGTTCTCTCTACCTGAAGACCTTTAACTTTCTTTAAATAGGATTCGCGTCTTTTATTTATTAATGATCTTCTTAAGATGTCTTAGATATTTTATAATCGAAATTGCGCAGGTGAACCACCCGTTTGTCGTCCGTATTTTGTTCTGAAATTCCTTCAATTTTCTTATCGAATTGTTTGTTTTAAAATGTTTTCTTTTCGGTATCATTTTCCGAGAAGAAAATCAGCACCAATTGTAAGTTAAACCGTAAACGTTGAGGTTTTTTTATTTGCGTAAAGTACAAAAACGAATTCACTCAAATAATTTATTACGCACGTACGTCGTTTACGTGCAAAGTGCAGAACCGAGCCGATATTTTATTTATTTTTGATTGCCGGCGACCTAGGATAATGAAATTATAATCGGGCGTTCCGTCAGAAATAAACGATTAAAAGCAAAATAACGGCGTGCCTATTTATGTAAGTAGGACAAACGTCAGTCTGAACGATATTGCTTTGTAGGAGGAGCTTTTAAAAAATTAAATATATATACTGAATGAATATTGACACGTTCCTTCTGGGAAACTTCCCAGAAGTGCAACGACCTGTTTAAATTCTAAAGTACTATTTGTAGTTTAGACTATATTTCGATTTACCTTAAAACGATTTGTCTTAAAACAGCGATAACATTTTTTTTTGAACACTGGACGTTTTTATCCAGGAAGATAAAAATGGTACATGTTACTATCAGATATACTATATTATAATACGTGTTAGCAATTACGATATAAAACAAATCTTTAAAGCTGCATTTCCACATAGCCTGTCGTGTCGCGGTTCGGTGCAAAAGTGATGTTTATTTTGAGTCGGCCAGCGGTATGTTGCTTATTACCACATCACCTGCCGGTTGTGCACATATGTAGATATCCGTGGGCGATTCTAACCACCGTAACAACATCGCGACACGACAGGCAACGCGAAAATATTGCCTCGAGGCTTATTCGCGCGCATATCAGTGCCGTTTTGTATCAGTGCATCGTAATATTGTTATGGGAATTGAAATGGAGGCGCTCGCACACGTGATTTCTACGGGTTCGACATCAGTGAGGAAGTGCTTGTTGAACTTGTTCGTAAATATCATGCGTTGTACAATTTGTCCAATCCAAAACGCATGGATCTGTATTCCGGAATGGTATTTGGAAGAAGATATACATTTGTTATACAAGGTGGCAAAATCTACCTCACTGCCCGAAACCATCTACGCTTTCTTTTTTTACTTTCATTCCTTCTTTTTCTTCGTCCAAAATTAGGGCAATCGTCTTGTAAGAATTTGGCCATTTCCACTTTGCTCTTCGAACATTGAAACAACGGCACTGATGTACTCGAATAGACTTTTAAGACCGTGACGGATTAGAGAGATTCTAGTAAACCAACGGCAATAACAGCAATGGGGTTCGAATCTTGTGAGCATCTTACTAATACAATATATACATACACACGTAGTACGCTCGCCACAGAAAAAGCGGGACAGTAGAAGGATAGAATTTTTAAATGTTGTGTTGTGAATCGGGTTTTAAATAAACTGTTTGCAAGTACATAAGGATTAAGCCATAAAAGCATTGTTACCTATATAGATGAGGTTCTAAAGATATTAGGTATCGGAAAGGTTGAAATAGCCTTTTGCATTTTAAGACGAGCCCTACCGTGCAGTAAGCTAACAAACTTCAATGTAAATCAAATGAAAATCCACATTTCGCTCTTTTTTATGTTTTAGAATAATTTTTTTATATGATATTTGATACCAAAATCATTAGCACAAAAAAGGAAACCATCTCACAGCGACGAAATTATCCTAAGACGTCAAAATTATATCAAATGTATGACATTTACTAATCCGTAGTAAAAGAATAGAAAAAGGTTACAAAGAGAACAATGTATTGAATTTACGGATTCTACTTATCGTTAGACGAGAACGTAACAGGCAAACTTTACACAACAAAGTTGCGAATTATTATTTTTGGCATTTCTTTACTTATTTCTCTAAAGTTAATTTAGAATGTGATCGTTATGAAAACAACTATGATTTCGATAATATTACTATTTATTATATTTATTATATTACTATTTAAGTCTAAAAATACATTTCAAAATATTTGTTTCCAGTGAAAGATGTGTCCAGTATAATTATAATTATTTTATTTATCGTTTCTTGTACTTGGATATAAGGTTCGTAGGTTAAATAACACATATAGTAATTAAGGATACATACAGGGTGTTCCGGGAGGAATCTGCCAAACGTTAGGGGCGCGTGTCTTAAGTAATTTTAAGCAAAAAAGCGTAGCAATGTATAGGTCCGATTAGGAAAAGTTATGAGTTGTTAAAGAAAAGTCAAGGCAAAAAAATCAAAAACGCGATTTATTAAGTTTAATTAAGGAAGCACTATTAACAAGACGAAATATTTTTCAAGCTATATCAATTTTGTGTGTGTAAATAAGCATTTTTTTATATAAACCTACATGTTATTGGTCATATCGACGCAGATTTTCCAAAAGGGCGTAATCCACAAAAAGTAAATTTTACAGTAGGGCACATGTTATGTCGCCGCGTAGCTATAACAAGATACGTTTCGCGGAAATATAAATCGATTTTTCCGGTGAAAAAAATCGAAATATTGTCATTAGATTTTATCAGACGATGACTTTACTTTAAATGCTTAAGACAGTCAGAATAATTCATTTTCACAAAAAGTGCGAGTTACGTCCTTTTGGCGAAACGCGATCGATATATTACGTCGATCAATACATTTTTAAATTTACAGAAAGCATAAACTAAACCTGCCTACCACTTGCTTCTAAAGTATTTTGTTGACAAAGAGCTGTTCACTTTGTAGGTAACAATGATGATTTATGGCTTACAATAATCCCTTTTAAAAATACAAGCATTTCACCTAAAACCCAATTCACAACCAAACATTTTTAAAATTCTATCCTTCAACTGTCCCGATTTTTTCTGCGGCAAGGGTACAATGTATTGTAGTATGACCAGCGCCATTAAAAAAAAATAAAGCAAAGTGCCGATTAATTTTTTTAATTGTGGCCTATTTCTGCATTTGGTCCATTAAACAGAATATTCAAAAAAACTGTCAAATTTTAAGAGCACGCCGCCGTACTTACTCATCGAAATTAACAAGAATTGTAAACATCGGTTAAAAACAATCGATGGACGACAAAAAAGTTACACTATCTTGTAATTCGAGAAGCTAACGATTTATTCATAGCTCAACACGTGCGTAAATGATAAATTTTGTTGTTACAAATTGAATTTTTCCCTTTTGATAAATTCGCCGTGAAGTTGCACAACACAACCAATAAGCATCATCAGCTATAATGCTCTATAATTAATAATCTTGTCAGTTTTAAGCCGTGACGATTACCAACCGGCGTCGACCTAAAACACTTCACTACACCCAATCTTCATCGAGAAACCGTGAAAAGTCTTTAAGTTTTTATTAATAAAGTACGCGTAACCTTTTGTAGCAAATCTAACCGCAGTAAAATTAGGGTCTGGTTCGTTCTGTGAAGGGAGTCCGATGGAAGGGAACGCAGATTTATGGAACGATCGCTTACTGTCGTAATACACTGTCGACGCAATTTTGGGCTATGTAACACGCATTTTACCGTTACGCACGTGTTGTCGCATGTGGCCCGCGAGGAACGTGTTCAAAAAGTGAATATAGCAACTGTTGGAAACGCCGGAACAACGTATGTGACAGCTTACTTCACTGTTGAGTTCTTCAATGGGGACTCTAGCTGCGGGTTTGTGTTTTATAGAGTGCTAAATAACACACACCAGGGCGTGAGCCGGAGTGCTATTCTCCAAATGCCCGACCTGAAATTCTTTTAGCTCCAGGTTCATATATTGCCGTGAAGTTATTTATCGATTTTCTATGTCGGTTTAAATCTGACGTACAACCTTTTTGCGCAAAAAATGACCTCGTTTTTTCACTTTCGGATCGTTAATTGACATGCTCTTAATAAAGCAGGCGAATTTTCCGAATTAACTTCACATTGTTTTCTAAATGCAAATTTAAAGTTTTTTCGACGTAGGTATTAATTTTTGTAAATTAACAAGTGGCGATTTTATTATGTTTAATAAGCATTTTTAATCGGTCACGGCACGATATGCGAGTTGGAGCATTTAAATTTATTTAACGTTTGTTCCCTCTCGATGAAAGTTTATTTCGGGCCACTTCGTATATAAATAAAACGAGTTTTCATTTAATATGTTTTATATAAGATATTTTGTCCCCTTGATTGGGCCGTTTCATATTCGGGGAATTAAAAGAACTCCAAAGATTATCCCGGATTAAGTTTGTAACAAGAATATTAGGCTTTTCTACCTTTAGTTATTCTTTCGAAATATCGCGTTTGAGATTTTCGTCCTATAAGCAGTATAATCTAATTGAACGAAAGGAATAACGGTTATTAAGTTATTTACGCAGCTATAGAGATATTCAATAATAACAGTTGTGAGCTGTCATTAATTTTCGTCACTATTTTAATATCGGAAAGCAACGAGCAGTGAGTGCTTATTGTTTCTAAAGACTGTACGCTCCACTTATATTTTTACCTTAATTAGTACCAATTAATTATTAAAAACATTGATTGTAATTTTTTTATTAGTTTATTATTATATATAATAATAACCATAATTATAAGTTTTTATAACTTTTAAGTTCCAATTTGTGAAGAAACAACATAAATCAAAAACAGGAATGTCACTGATGAAAAATACATAAATTAAATGCGCGAATAGATTAGAAAAAATCAGAATATTACTTTATTAATAGTCTACTAAAGGGTCTCTTTAATGAAAGTTTTTTTTTGGAACTTTAATTTAAATATTGTTATTTATTATTAATAACACAATTGATTATCATTACCGAATTATTGTCTTAGGGATCGATGTTAATAACTTTTACGCGCATTTACGAAAGTGGTTTTTTTTTGAATAAAAATAGTAAAATAACAATACGCCAGTTTAATCGTGGCTTACGTAGCTACATCAAAATTATTTTATAGCTCAATTCAAACCGATCGAAACGTTAAAAGGCGCAAAAAGAATTTTGATGCGTAGAAAAAAAAAACTCGTAATCTCTTTTAGGGATTGATGTCACCCTCTAGTGGTACCGAACAATTTTAAAGCAAAGCCCAATTTTATTATTCAGCGCGCATTCCCTTATTTTATCTAACTTAAAAATATAATCGTCCTTCGTTGGAATATTTCAGGTTCGGCTCCGACTTAAAAGATTAAATTAAACGTCTCTAAGCACCAATAATTTTCCACGTACCTAGGCTAATAGGTAACTAAAATGGGAATGAATTTTGTCGTGGCGACGGCGACGGGCGGCGGCATAGTATTCGTGTAGGTGTATGGTCTCATACAGAATCAAATTTTAATTTAATTATCTATTCATTCATTTGGAAGTAAATTTTGGCACTTGATTTAATTTAACGTTCACGTCCGAACGATTTTGGGTTAAACCGTTATTTTGAGTGGCTGCGTGGAATTATCATAATTTTAATTAAATGATTAGCAAAATCTGACGGAATATGTTTTATTTATTAGTTGAACATGCGTTTGTATAATTTTATGTGGGCTAGATTTTCTCCTACCGCTTTAATTTATGGAATTTACATATTTTACACAATACTACTACATATATACCGCGTGCATCATTTCAACTATTTCACATACATTTGTAATTATGCAAAGTTATTCGATTTCGTCTCATTATAAATACAATTATTCGTACATAACGAAACAATTATTGTTAACTAAAATATCTATTTGGAGGTTTGGAGAGTTAATTAGCTTACATATTATTAAATTCGTTTATCGGAATTGATTAATTTTAAATTTATGTACTTATCTAGCTAAAAATTACTAGATAGTTATTCAATGTGCTTTGAACTTGAAATGTTATTGCATTTCAAGAAATGTTTTGATTATCATTTTGAAGGTGCGATTTGCTGCGCAACATTATAAATTTTTTATTGGTAATGCCTAGTATTCACTAGGATACATCTGTCGGCCTATAATTGTTACTCGGACGGGAAACATGAGATGGCAAACAAATTCTTATAACCACTGCATTTACGAATTATTTACTTGCAACGTCAACGTGAAGTACCGAATTATCTTCATGTCATAAGCAGATTATAAATTCAGTTAGTTTATAAAATGTAAGACCTTGTAAAAAAAGAGTTGGGTGTAATGTTAACTTTTGTTAGTAATGTGTATCTCAAAGTAGCGAACATTATAACGAAAATAAGCCATTTTATTTTTATAAAAACACGTTTTTGTATGTTTATTGATTATTATTATCCTATTTTAATACGATCAACATCAATAATATAAAAACTAATTTTACAAAATATGTATATAACAGCGATGACTTCTCTCGGCATAGCGCAGTAAAATATTCTATAGTTTTTTCGGATTACTCGTTTCGGTGCTTTTCTTAATCTTTTCCAGGTATAGACTAGCATTTGTGAATTTTAAATAAGCTGTATCTGTACCTTTGTACAGATTATTCAGTTGACATGCAGATATATTTATTTTTACGATGTCTTCGACTGAGATCTACATATAAATTAGAAACTTGGAATAGAGTATGAAATTTCTTGTCGACATACGAAAAAAGGATGACAAGACAAAAAATGACGTACGGAAATACATAGATACTCTATTACTTATTATAAATTATAGACAAAAATCGAAAAACTTTACTACATTCTAGGCATAAAAAATCGAATACTATAATCGAAATAATGAAATGAAAAAATGCAGTTTTATATTATTTTTAATGTACATAAAACAACACTCGAAATGTAGCGAAGCGATGCGATAACGCGATAAGAAGCTTAAATTTGAAAAAGCGTATATAATTTCTTTTAATTTGAGCCTATAGTCAAATTATGACTATTTTTTTATAAAAAATATGTGAATTAGTAGTTAAACTATATCTTGAAAAACAATAACCCGTACGGTAAGTCGTTACATAATTCCTTAATTCATTTATATGAAAAGTTATATTTACTAAAAGTAAAAATCATTGTTAAAATTGTGATTGACGCGAGAGGAAGTTAATAGCAAAAAGAAATTAATATTTAACGTTCGATAATTTATTTCTATCGCGTCAAAGAAAATTTTCTCCGAATAGGTAATCGTTGTAAATGATTTAACTAATGATTTGTTAAATTTATTGTTAGTTTTGTGCAACGTGATTTGAAAAAAGTTATTAGGAGCTATTAAAAGTTATTATGATGATTGTTTTCCTGCACCAATTTTGAATCAGAAATCGAGTTTATGAGGATCTTATTGTCGCTAATTTTTTTTTTAATTTACCGCGTCTAATCTACATTTTAGTTATTTAAAAATAATTAATAGGTGTAAAGCTAAAAATACTAGGAGTATTATTTAATGATGTCATTTTTTACTTACTTCAAACTCTTCCAAACGCAACGGCACCTTCGGCCGCATATCTATAGTTTGGGGTTATGACCCAATATACGTTCCTATAAATAAATGTATAGGAACACAATGAAAGCAGCAAAATTTTTCAAATAGTAGTAGAAGCAAGTAATTTATAGATATTATTTATATATTATTATGTTCATACTCACCTCCAGCTCGTTGGTTCGGTATATTATTCAAACTAAGTAATTAATTAATTAAAATTAAAATTAAGTAATAATTATTTTTTATTATCCAACCGTATGTACCCATAGTATGGGTACAAGATAGGATATGGAGGCGGATCTGCGCGTATTGTTTGACGACACTTGTGAGTAAATAAAACCGTCAGACATTTTTATATCTGACGGTCTTATTTACTCACAAGTGTCGTCAAACAATACGCGCAGATCCGCCTCCATATCCTATCTTGTACCCATACTATGGGTACAAGAAAACAACAGGGTACAACTGGGTACAGTTGAAAACAACTACCGATGGAATGGGTACGTTGTTCACGCGTAGTTTCGGCGTTAAAATTGTTATACCTCATCATAAACATGAGGTGCGCGGTGTTTAGTTGCAACGCTGACAACCAATATAAAAATTTTGGCAGAAAAACTACTTCTTTTGCTTTCCTCGCAATGAACGTGAATTGAGGTTAAAGTGAATTCAAGTGAATTATGCTACACTTCGTCCAAACCTATATGCAACACGTCATCAATGAAAGGTTACTAGATGATGACGTTTCACACAGTGCTGTCACCTCGTACCTCGTATTTTGACAGTTCTAATAAATTGTAGTCTTGCCATGCCATCTAATATGTGCGCAGGTAAATCATCTATAGAATGTATCATTTTCCAAACTTTAAATCGAATTACAAATAAACAATTTAGTAACTTTTAGATATATAGATATAGATTTTAGATATAGGTTTGGATAGACCATACGTGCTACTACTCACGGATGACGTCACTGCGCCGAGGTGAACGTGTTTGGCACATTCGGAGGTCCTATCTTGTATAGTTATTACATCAGGAACCGTAATTACTGAACTATTAAGTACTTAACTTATTTCTATTTTATGTTAGAAGTTTTTAAAATCGTACCAAAACTTATTTCTATTTGTATCTGTTTTTGACCGAGCTTGCATCTCGACTACATTTGGGATTTGGCACCCCGTCGATAGCCTCTGGCTATTGTTGCATGGCAGGCAGTCTTCAAGCTACTCAAAGCTACCATGTAATCGACATCGAAAACGTTATTACTAATCAGCTTACATCTAGGGAACAATAAAGTTGAAGTCGAAATGTTTCCCGAGAAGGGTAAAACCTGTTTGCATTCAGTCGGCCTACAGGCGGGATACAAGAAAAAATACCGTTTGGTCACAAATGTTTCCTGTATGCCGACAGGTGTATCCTAAAAACTAGGCATAAGGTCGGCTGTTTCGAGCGGATTGACGTTATTGAATTCGTTATCCATTTCTCCTTTATCTTTGATTTTTTTATAGTTAGGCAAATACGGTAACTAACGATTTTAAAGTTCAATAGATACTTACATACTTATAATGTTACCAAAAGCACAAAGACTTGTGTCTCCCAAATTGAGGAATGGTCGCTTTTATGTCATCAAAAAAAAAAATAAACTAAAGTGTAAAAACATGTCGAAGATGCCTCGCGGTCGATGAAACGAGATCGAAGTCGCGATCGCTACATCGATGCTACCTCTATATAAAACAAATGCATTATTTTATATCGTGTCGCACACGTCAAAGATGCTTTGCACCTTTAGTGACACCTAGCGCGACGTCGATACGAATTGATTTGTTTTTTTTTTCATAGAGGCGAGGTAGTGAAGTTGACATCGCGGAAACGCGCGATGTTTCGGCACTTAATTTTATTTAAAATGCATTGAAAAAGTGAAAAGTTTCAGGGGTCATTCTAACGTATCCGCGAAAAATCGTTCGAGACGTTTCAGTTCTTGGAACAAAGCAGTAGTTATATTCGCCAAGATCTCGTCTTCTTCGTTGCGTTCTTCTTTGCGCGGAATCGGTACCATCCCTGCCACTGGAGTACATAATTTATTTAAATTTTGAATTGCTAACAAGCCCAAAACTACATAGTGCTAAATTGCATCCCACTTTGTATTTTTTAACTAATTATAAGTTATAAATTATTTATTTTAAAACTATCTTAGCTATTCTAACAATTTTATACAAATTCCAATTGCAGTTCCTCCTACACATTAACAGTCTTAACAGTCTTGTTTCTAATAATTTAATAGTTCTCACCCTTTTTATTGTTCTTTTCTTTCACCACTTCCAATCTTCATTTCCATCCACGCTCCCTCCAACTTCCTTCACTCCTCTGCCACTTTTATTTACAGTTTTTTACACTTTTATTCCCTCTTAATTTCTTCCTTACAATTACTTACAATTAAAATTATCATCCCAAAAAAACTCTCATTTCAACTGTCCCCTTGATCTCTTTTTATTTTTAATTTTCTCGTATTTTTATTGTTGATCTGCCGTATCATAGGAATAGGTTATGTCGCATGACTTTTTCGGCATAGTATACGCAGTAACCTACTCATGAATCTCGCTTATCGACCACGAGGCCTCTTCGACATGTTTTTACCCCCTAACGTTTCTTAGCCAAAAAAAAAAAGAAATATTTGAAGACCTGCAACATGATATTTCGCCGTAACAGGTAAATTCGTCTACAGCAATTCATCTGCACAACAATTTGTCGAATTATTATTTTCTTAAATTTTCGTCGTTCATCAGTTAATTGCGTTGATATGGTTATTATGAAAAAAAAACTTACGAGATTAACCTTTCTTTCAACCTTAACCTAACCCCGTGTGCACAGACAATTATGCATTTAAGACTGACGAATTTCAGGCGAATGTAGGCGTTTCAACGAACGCTGTTGGATATGATCTAATTATATTCATTAGTCGATTTTATTTTTCTGTTTGAATAATGAAACAAGATAATGCTTCAACCTCGTAATTAATGGGATAATTAATTAAATCTGGCTATTATTTCAGCTACGGATGTGAGACAATTGTTTTCGAGCAGAGGTAACTTAGGTATATTATGCTGCTGTTCGCGTCCGAAACCTTGAAATTTTCTTTAGTTACGCACTTATGAAATGAACTGAAGTTGTTTAGGTTTTAAATCGATCCTTTGAAGTGACTTAATGTGCGCGTTTTGATGGAGGAGTGAATTTCATTGTAATTATTTATTCTGTGTGGATTTAAAAGTTTTTATAGATTTTTGATAGTGACCGTACATCTCGGATGAGTATACCTAAAAAAAAAACAAAGAAAAAACGTTCGTTCTATTTAGGTTTAGTTGTGTAAAGCGAAATTTGAACAAAGAACCGTATCCAAAAGGATAGTTTTTCAAAATTGTTTGATGTGAAGTAATACCTGTGAATGCAACAGTCATATAGGTATTCGTTTCGTCCCTTTCATTATTGAATATCAAAAGAATTTAATCTTCCTATAGATAGATTTGTACGTCCCGAAAGTCGTAAAAAAAAAGTTAACACACACGGTTCCCGTTAATGATAATAATAATTTATAATCACACGGAATCCTGTTTTATCTTTCTCATAATTAAATCTAGTGAAATAACGTATAGCCGAACAACTTCATTAGGCAAAAAACTATTTAAATACCTAATGCGGTCCGAGTCTGATGTTATTTATATTTTCGATAAGGTCTAGAACGTGTCAACGCGGTTTTCATTAATTAAAGCCTGTTGATTTATTTACGGCTTCCTGGCGTTGTCTCCAACAACGGCAGGTAATAATGTAGCAATTATAGGTCTTAAAGGCCCCATAAAATAGGGGCGAATGCCTCAAGAACGAACGGAAACGACTAGTCCTTTTTCGAACTCGTTCTCTAGTTTAATTGGTAGGTGTGGCAGATCGAACGTAAAACCAATTTTTTTATTAAATAGCGCTAACGTGTAGTAATCTTGTTTAGGTCGGTTAGCCTTATACTTCTCGGTGGTAAACCTCAAATCATCTAGAGAAATACCGATCGATTCGAGCCAGAGCGGAGCGGAGCAGACGTAATTACTGAATTGTGTTATTGCGCGCCGCGTGTGTCTTGTCTGCAAATAAGAAGCACGAAATAATGACTTCCTGCGAGGTGAAACCTATTATTCTCTCCAGGTGCACTGCAAATCCGGCTATAGAGAATACGTTTACCAGTCAGAATATAAATATAAATGTACGTAGAGACAAGCCGACACGTCGTGCGGTTATTTCTACTCGAAGGGAATCGCTAAGTGATTACAAGTAGCGAGGGCGGCAAACTCGGAAAGTTGGTAATCGCGTTCCGTACGACTCCGATTACTCTAATCCTTATAGCCTACGTCGGTTCGATAATCTATACAAATCTTAAACTATTTAAGGAAACGGATCTTCTGTACTTTAATCCCCCTCGTCTTAAACGTGAAGTTTGCTCGAAGCAAGTCAACCGTCCATCCAATTTAGGCGAAAAGTCGACAAGGGGTTGACCAAGTTTAATACTACGTTATTCACGGTTTAAAGTTGCTAGTTGCTCATTGAAATTTTGCTTTAGAAACTTGCGTCTCGTGTTACTTACGTTGCGCTTATCGCTTCGACGAAAATTAAATTGAAATCTACTATCCGACGATATTTCTCGATCTACCTACCCTATTTATACTTACCCACAGTTATCCTACTAATTGTTCGCCGATTTATTTCACTCGTACGTCTAATATTAGGTTGGGGAAAAAGTTTCTTCATATTTTAGTACGAAAATGAAACAAGTTTTTTTATAATATAAATGAAGTTTATTAAACTAAATATGTGCCATTTTGTTCGACCACCTTTTGCCACTTTTGAGTTAAAATCATAATCCCATCACTATAAAATTTCTGTGATTTTTTAGCGAAAAATTGCGACAAGTGATTTTCACAGACCTCTTTTGAAATCAACTTTACACCATTAAGAGAGTTCTGTAGAGATCGAAATAAATGAAAATCTGATGGTGCAAGATCAGGACTATATGGCGGATGCATCAAAATTTCCCAGCCAAACTCTCTCAATTTTGACGGGTCGCAAAGATGTGTGGGGTCTGGCGTTGTCGTGATGGAAGACAACGCCTTTCCTATTGATCAATTCTGGTCGCTTTCTCTCGATTGCTTGACGTAATCTTTCCAGTTGTTGACAATAGAGATTAGAATCAATTGTTTGACCGGGTGGGAGCAGCTCGTAATAAAGTATTCCTTTGTAATCCCACCACACACACAACATCACTTTTCTTGGCGTCAATCCTGGTTTTGCCACCGTTTGCGGAGCTTCATTTTGCTTCGACCACGATCTTTTTCGTACATTATTATCGTACGTGATCCATTTTTCATCGCCCGTAATGAGCCGTCTCAGAAATGGTTCGATTTCGTTCCGTTTGAGCAATGAATCGCAGATGGAAACTCGATCCATTAAATTTTTCACTGTCAAATCATGTGGCACCCAAACATCGAGTTTTTTTTTATATCCGGCCTTTTGCAAATGGTTTAAAACTGTTTTGTGGTCGATTTTAGTTCCTTGCTAACATCATAACTACTAATATGCCGGTCTTGCTCAACTTTTCTCATGATTTCATCGACTTTTTCAGTGATTGGCCGACCACAGCGAGGTGCATCTTTGATATCAAAATTTCCAGCTTGAAAACGCTTGAACCAACTTTGTGCAACGCGTACTGATACTGCATCATGTCCATAAATATCACAATTTTTTTTAGCAGCCTGAATCGCATTCTTCCCTTTTTTATAATAAAATTTCAAAATGTATCTAATTTCCTCTTTATTTTCACTCATTTTCAAAACGCAATAACTTTTGACTGAGTGAATAAATATCACAATTTTTTAGGTTAATTTGTTCTGTGAAATGTCAGCTTTCATTTGCATGTAAATGTTACTAAATTCGATTAATAGTACCAGAGTTATGCGATCTTAAAGCCATCTACCGCGAAAATACGAAGAAACTTTTTCCCCAACCTGATATAATATAACGTTTGTGCATTTAATAACAGCTAATAAATGCGGACATGTATCTATTAATTGAAGGATTTGCCTCGAGTCCTTACATCATTTTCCAGATAGTTTAAATCTCTACATGTTTGCTCTCAGTCTTTTGGTAAATATTTAATTTATATTCCTGCGCCGCACGAACTTTATTTTAATTTCGAAACTTAAAAGGCACGCGAATTCGATGTCCTATTTAGAATTCACATGTGTATGTGTGTGTGTGTGTGTGTGTGTGTGTGTGTGTGTGTGTGTGTGTGTGTGTGTAGTTGTGTTAATCCGTGTAATATATTAAAATTCGGCTTGAAGGGAACACGTAATAAAACGACGTTAAATGTTTTTTTCGCGATCGATCCGCAACCTTTTAGCGCTGCACCACATTATAAATAACGCTTGCAATAATCCTCTGAAATTAAAAACACGAATACACAATATTCGTATTGTATTCAATATGTTTATGTATTTAACGCTATCGTTTAAAGTAAAGGAGTTTACGATTACACGATACGCATTCGTGTCTATTACGTATCCAAAACGTCAAATATAACACGTGCGTTATAAAACTCGAACGATTAAATGTTGATTATCACAAAATACTACCTTGCGCTTGTAACATTTGCCACATCGACAGTTCGGTTACGTTGTGTTAAAGGCGAAATCTAAAAGAACACTTTGAAAAACATAACCTATAAAAAATATAACGTACGCGATGTTATATTTAACGTTTTAGACGCATAATCGGCCCGATTGGTCGTTTGCTGCGCAGTAAAATTTACGAGTTGATCAAAATCGGAGTTCGGGCAGACGATCGATATCCAAAACTAAATGCGGCAACGGTCGAGCCGTTGTTGTTAACGTGCGCATAATTTGGGCATTCGATTATATCGTTATTCTTTAAATTTTCAAAATATTGTACTACTTTATTAGCGCACCTTTCGGCGCGCGTCCATTTCCAACGTTATTGCCAAGAAGATGTACAGGTACTTTTGTGAACAACTTCAACTTGATTAGTGGGTACTAATGTAAGCTACTAAACCGGTCATCGAGGCGAAATAAAACTTATTCGAGCGCGATTAATTTGCAATTTGCTAAAAACTATCGTCGTTGTTGGAAACGTCATTGAACACAAGCACGTAATCCATAGATGAAATAATGTCTTCAAAACGTTGACGCCACGAACTACTTTTCAAAAGACAATATCATACGCAGGTTTTTTGATTTTTTTAATGTGCAGTGCGTTTCGCACTTGACTTTCTTCATATAACGGCGGTTAATGAACCGCCCACTGTTAATGAACTGAATGAGCTGTAATGTTACTGTAATGAACTGTATTAACTGTTAATGAACAGTCCTTTGGCGTCTCTAGCGTTTATAGCAAATCCGTGTGGTAATTCGAAGAAAAAAGTCCGAGCTCCGCCCGCTTGTTGCGAGGAAGATGCTTGTCTGCACGTTGCAGAAATTGAAGCAGACCGTTTTTCCCTATCGATTGTCCTGATTTTGTTTTATCGGTCTTTCATTTTTAAAGAACCTTCGGAAAAAATTTACATATACACAATGAAAAAGTCATTAAATCTTCTCGACAGTGAGTTCTTCTGCGGACAAAAGTTTTTTATGTGTAACGCGGAAGCCGCAGAAACGATAACGTCAATGCCTCCCGAAAGAGGGCACTGCATACGTTGTAGAATTGTTTCTAACATTCGTTTTTTTTTTTAACATTATTTAAATATAAATTTGCTAATTTGCGTGGAGCGATTGCACGATATGACGTTGAAGGTGTTTCGTATCGTGAATTTGAAATGTGTCTGCTCGTTTAACGGGCAAACGTTTTGTGGTAACAGATAAAAACGTCGTTTTCTTTTTATTACGTTTCTTATAGTCAACTGTGTGCTAGTTGCCGACAGCAATTCGAGCTAGAAATTTTCCGAAACAACCAATACTCGAGATAGCCCTTAAAGAAAAGTAAACTTTAATATATTTGTTTTCGAAGAAAAATTCTTTTGTTTTAAAATAATGTAGCTCGAAAAAAATACGTCTCTCGAGTTGGCAAACACTTAAAATATACGTATAACGACGCATTTAATATAAGCTAGACATCCTCTATTTGTATACCATTACGTGGAACCTAATAAAGGATTAGTTGCGTACCATCATCATATTCTGTCTGTCGACGTGGTTACGTCAAACGAAACGAGGAAAATTGCTGCGCCTTAATAATCAAACTGGAATTTCGGGAAGCATTACGAAGGTGGCAGTATAACGTCTTTTAGCTTAACTATTTTAAGTACTCAAAGGACTTTCATTATACTGGTTCGTTATTAATAAAGGTGTAATGCGGTCCTGGATCGAGGGAACAAGGGATAAGTCCCCAAGATTGCCCGCATAGGTTTATGTTACCTATAGAAAACTGCTTTTACGACGTAGGCACAGAAACGATCGAATTTTCATCGGAAAAATAGCGGAACTTAACAGCAAGCTGTTGATGGCAGCGGTTAATGTGTTGGGGATTCGTGCACTTGCGAGACGACGGCCATTTGAACGCAACGATGCGCAACGACGCCGCATACATATATGTATGTATACTAGATGTGTATACAAAATATTAACTTTTACAGCACGTGACCGCAGAAGTTGAATTTTTCGTTTACGATTTGGAATAATTTTTCAACGTTTTCGCGGGAAATTCGTTGTTTTGGAAACTGCGTTTTCTGATTTTTATTCTTGTACTAAATATTAAAGCAATTTATGTAGTTTTATTGGTAGTTAATTAGTTGCCGCATTTTTACGGAAATTGCTTGGTTGCACATACTTATATATAAATATCGATTGGAAGCTTCTGCGCCGCGCCGTAGGCGATATCCTATAAGTAATTTTGATACTTCAATAGTTACGGCAACGCTTTGTTATTATATTACCTGCATTTAATAGACGTTGCCTTGTTTCGTTATTGTTTCGTTGCGTTAATGCAACCAACAACAATTTGTTTTATTATAATTGATAAAAATCGTACCGACCATGAACTTTAGAGGAAATCAAACAATTCCCGCGGTAGGTAATTTAAGCCCATTAATGACTAATCGAGGGACTTATGTTAACGGGAAAGTGATATAAGTGACATTCAAGTTTACGCGAGTAACTTAATTTTAAACGTACAATTACTAAAAACGTTTTCAAGTTTTTTTTAATGCCGCATAGTTGTCATTATGGACTAAATTCTACTGTTTTTTTTTATAAATTGTATTATTTTGAGCAACTTTCGCTTCGCAATTTCTCGTCGTACCGGTCATATGTCAACATTTGAACAAATACGTCGCTTTTGTACCACTTTTCCGCTAAGCCCCGCTAATTGTAAGTAGTGAAATAATATTTTTTTTTGAAAGCGAGTTACTAAAGAAAGCGAGTAGCGAGTATTTTACTTATAACTAACTACACGTGATCAATCTTACATAAAAAATGTAACAAGTTTACTATGTAAGTATTAATTCTACACAAGTGTTTGAGCCTCTTATCAACGTTTTTCGTCGCTCGCGCAGATCTTTGCAGATTCTATTAACTGTATAGCCCGATAGTTTAGTTAGTGATTTTGCATTTGACAGATTTAGTATATAGGAATAAGTTTTTCTATGTATTACATTAACGATTTATGTACCCTAAACATTAACATTTTTAATTAATTTTAACGTTGCGTATATCTTCGTTTTATATTAATTTTTTGTTTATAAAATAAAATTTGATGTGGGTATACTTAAGCTAATATTATTTTATTTTTTTCAGGTAACTGTCGTACTAACGAACAATTGAAACAGACTGCCAGGATTACACGGTATGTTACAAAATGTATTTTTTTTAAGTAGTATTTAAATAATAAACATTTTTGTCTGGCGCGCTGTTCATAAAAGTATTTACTTAGTAATTCCACAGCTTTTGACGAGTGCAACATTTGTCTACACATTCATATCAACAAAATTTGTTAATAACATATATTCTAAATCGATATTTAATATTTGACACGAAATCAGCAATAACTAATTATAAGAAAAAATTGGACGTATTATATATAATATATTCGTTTTCGTTAGATCGTGAAATGATTTGATTGAAATAATTTGCGAAAACTGATTTGTTTATTTACATAGTATATCCAAACCAGTCACATGTGCGTCCGCGAACAATTGGCTTATTGTCTAAATACCTAAATAAAATTGTTAGTTTTCGTAATAGCGGGAAAGTCGGTGACGCTTTTTGGTGTGTCATTCGGCAATGAATAAAGAGACATTCCCCATAAACCGTACAAATTGTTTCTTTAATTCTGTACCGATGAGAATGAAAAGGTTAATTTTTCTTTGCGGACCTATACGTCGCATGGCAACGAGATGCGAGTTTTAATCTTACGGGGACTCATAGAACACGTCAAAATAAAACTTTAAGTTTCTACAAACTTTTTTGTTACGACGCTCCCCCGCCGAGATATTCACCGCCAAAAATTTGAATCGTTAAAATCGAGCTTTTTTAAATAACATATTTATGTTCTGTTCGAATTTAATAATTTTCGGTATACGTAGGTAATAAGTAAAAGTCTTTAAAATGGTGTAATAGGTTTTTCGATATCACCTTAGGGGAGCCAGTGGTGCACAACCCTTAATCTTTCTAAGCCCAAAATTCTTCACAGGTTCTTAAATTTTTAACTATATTGAGAAACCCGAAAACATTTTAACTAAAACTTGAACAGTTAAAATCGTGTTGCCTCTGGCAACCGTCATATATTCGTAAAGGGGAATAATATTTCATGTTAGTTTCATCTCATTGTCACGTGACGTATAAATGCGCAAAGAAAAATTAACTTAAATTAACCCTTTCATTCCCATCGGTTAAGGATTAAAATAGTAATCTTTCGCGTTTCGAGTAGGTATTTCACACATGTTTCATGGGAAATATATCTTTATTCGTTACCCGATGACGTACCAAAAAATGTCACCGGCTCTTAGTTAGACTATACAATAATAACGATTAGGCTTAACTTATGCACAACCCATACTGAAAAACTTATTAATGAGTATTTAGGTAAGCGCTTATTTGATGCTTTGGTAATTAATGGATTATTAATATGGTTTGGTATTGCATTCGTATTTTAATCTGTTGCCTTTCAATTCAATATTACAAATATTTATAGTTGCAAATTAAAATTGATTTTATATTTATTTTAATCCGACCGATTTGATATTGCTGTGTTGGATAATTAGTCGTACATATGAATCGACAAATAACCGAGAATTATACTAAATTTGATATTTTTTCCTTGTAATAATTATTATATTCAAATATGTTCTCCTAATTGTTTATTTATAAATTCAGAAAACGCGAAGCCCATTTCGGTAGCTATTTTTAAATATCAAAAGACGAGGTTCAATGTTGAAATGAAAAACGCCGATTTCATAACTCGGAAACCAAAGGGAAAAATTAGAAAAATCCGCGTTCTCCTAGCGCAACAAGTTTTAATGTTGAAAATAAATAACGTTTCGATTTTAAGTTGCTCGTTATAACTCGAGAAATCGCAGATGAAAACTTTTCAGTTGTTGAGCGGAGTAGTGCGTTTTCCGTAAAGCAAAGACGTCGGCGATTTTGATTATCTGCAGCGTTCTATGTGCGGCCGTGCGTCTTTGACGGCGATCGCAATTAATTTTCTTTATCGCGCAAAAATAAGGAATGTTGCATTGTTAGTGTCGTTATTTCTGGTTGTCGAATCGGTTGTACCGATAGGTATAGAAAGCGGGGAAAGCTGTTTTTGTAGGTGTTTATAAATTTCGTTGCCAATATCCGCGTAAAATAATAAATCTGCAACAATTGCAGTTATCACGATAACTGAAAATTGTATTCATATTCGTTTTGCACATAATAGCGTACCTATATCTTTTTTATTTCTTCATTTTACGCGAGAAAGAAGTTCCACGAAAATGTCTATCTTAAATGCCGTTTAAATTTATGTACGAATAGGTTAACATTAAAATATCTACGCTTTTTTAATTAGAGAGACGATCAGTAAATCAATTTACCGAATGGGCTCTGTTACAGTAATCACTTAATGACACGATGAAATTACGCTTATTACGAGGAGACCTTAAATATAATTAAGAAAAGACTGTCTCCGATTGTACGGATTATATCTTGCAGTGTGCACTGATTGAAAAAGCTAGGGAGATAAATCTGAAGTGCATAGGGCGTAGAATATCAAGATGGTATTGCTATCTGAAGAGCTTCCAATATATTTTCTGAGCTGCATTTCGCCAGCCCCCCCACTTTTGATTTGGGGGTTGAAACTTCGTCAGTCGTTAGTGCTACGTTAGTACTGGTTTGTGCCGTCATCCCCGACGTTAGTGCTACTCGCTAAAGGGGTGCACTAGCATGGGGGCTGGCGAAATGCGAGCCGGTTTAGAGTTGGAAATTGTAACTTGTTTTCATTTTAGTCATTTTCTTCCTTCAACTTAATTTTTTAAACACGAACCTAGTATGAAAAGCTGCGGCTTGTGAACTAAATAGGTAATTTTTTGTAACATAAGCTCGTCTTTTAAACGGAATGGTGCAATAAAAACACACCTTATGAAACTTGTTCTTTTAAGAATATTATGAATATTAGAAAAAATAATTATTATTTTGTCAGTTAAACGCTGGTTGCCAACCTCATTAATGAAATTGAAGAAAATAAGGCACCAGCAATATTTTATTGTCCATTATAAACGAAAATATAAAAATGACGTTTTGAAAATTAACAAGTGAAACAAGAATAGAAACAAGCTATAGTTGCTATACAAGCTATATGGATAAATATACATATACTAAAGTTGAACGGTTTTAAGTGGCAAGTGACGAATCTACTTAAAGAGATTTGACTGTAGTTACAAGAAATGTTTATGATCATTTAAGATCCAGCTGTGCCGACTTAGGGTTAACTGTAACTCGCAATTTAAACTATAGGTTTTTCTTAGTTCTTGTTACTACGAAAATGAACAGTTTCAACTTTAATTTAATTGTAAGTCTAAACTGACATTTTACAATCGGTCCTGAATCTTTTTTTAAACCACTTTATTAATGATTTTTCTTTTTATTAAGTAATTTATTGTTTATAAAATATTCACATATTTGTAGGATGATTATAAAAATTTGCTTAGGTTCATCATTATTTCAGCGCTTGGTCGGTAATGAGTTCATCACAGATTTTGTGGAAAAGGAGGTATGTATTTATTGCCTTATATCAATATTATATTCCAATAAACCTACCGTTTATACGTAATTAGGCAGGTATATGATATAAAAGGAATACATACTTTAAAATTCAGTATGGTAAATATGTATGTTACCTACCTACTAAACTGCATAGCACCTAGCTTATCCAAACCTATATGATATTCACGTCATCAACAAAAAGTGACTAGATTGTTTATTTGTAATTCGGTTTAAAGTGACATATTCTATGGATGATTTACTTGCGCACATATTAGATGATATAAAGAAAGGCTACAATTTATTAAAATTGTCAAAATGCGAGGTACGAGATGACAGGACTGTGTGAAACGTCATCATCTAGTAATCTTGTATTGATGATGTGAACATCATATAGGTTTGGATAAGCTACACACAACTTTATCAGTTGTTACATAGGTATGTATATAGGTAATTATTTAAACCATAATCCAGTTAATTTAACAGCGACATATAATGCACAATACGCTCTCCACAGAAAAAATCGGGACAGTAGGACAGAATTTAAAAAATATTTTGTTGTGAATCGGGTTTTAAATAAACTGTTTGCAAGTACATAAGGATTAAGCCATAAAAGCATTGTTACCTGCATAGATGAGATTCTACAGATGTTAGGTATCGGAAAGGTTGAAATAGCCTTTTGCATTTTAAGACGAGCCCTACCTTCCAGTAAGCTAACAAACTTCCATGTAAATCAAACGAAAATCCACATTTCGCTCTTCTTTATGTTTTAGAATAATTTTTTATATGATGTTTGGTACCAAAATCATCAGCTCAAAAAAAGAAATCATCCCAAATCGACGAAATTATCGTAAGACGTCAAAATTATATCAAATATATGACATTTACTAATCCGTAGTAAAAGAATAGAAAAAGGTTACAAAGAGAACAATGTATTGAATTTATGGGTTCTACTTGTTGTTAGACGAGAACGTAACAGGCAAACTTCACCCAAAAAAGTTGCGAATTATGATTTTTGGCATTTCTTTACTTATTTCTCTAAAGTTAATTTAGAATGTGATCGTTATGAAAACAACTATGATTTCGATAATATTACTATTTATTATATCCTTGATATTTTGATGCTTTTCCTATTTCCTTCCTCTAAAATTATAATTGCTGATGAAGTCTAAAAATACATTTCAAAATATTTGTTTCCAGTGAAAGATGTGACCAGTATATCTGTCGATACTCCATTACACCGCTCTCGTCTAGAACCTGTAGATTTAATCCATCGTTGTGTTTGTAACCCTGTTTTATTATTAAATGTAATATTTTTGATATAATTTTGACGTCTTACGATAATTTCTTTTTTTTGTACTGATGAATTCGATACCAAATATCATTAAAAAAATTTTTTTCTAAAACATAAAAAGTGCGAAATCTTGATTTCTATTGAAGTTTATGAACTTACTGAAAAGTAGGGGATCGCCTTAAAATTAAAACTAGTGACTGAATACTTACTTTACTATACTTCTTTTAAAAATTGTGGTAATAAGTCAATATAAAAACTTGGAACAACTAACACCATATATTTTGGCTCTTGTTGGGGCTATCTTTAGTGCTACAAATATATAAACGATAGAAACAATTAATGAGTATATAATATATTAATTCGGCCAAAGAATTGTATCTTTATTACTTTACTATTCACCCAAATAATGATTACATACCTACTTACATAATTATTTTATTTATCGTTTCTTGTTCTTGAATATAAGGTTCGTAGGTTAAATAACACATATAGTAATTAAGGATACATACAGGGTGTCCCGGGAGGAATCTGCCAAACGTTAAGGGAGCGTTTCTTAAGCAATTTTAAGCAAAGAAGCTGGTAGCAATGTATAGGTCCGATTTGGAAAAGTTATGGCTTGTTAAAGAAAAGTCAAGGCAAAAAATCAAAAATGTGATTTATTAAGTTTTATTGAGAAAGCACTATTTGCAAGACGAAATATTTTTCAAGCTACATCAATTTTGTGTGTGTAAGTAACCATTTTTTTTTATATAAATCTACATGTTATCGGTCATATCGACGCAGATTTTCCAAAAGGGCGTAATCCACAAAAAGTAAATTTTACAGTAGAGCACATGTTATGTCGCCGCGTAACTATAACAAGCTACGTTTCGCTGAAATATAAATCGATTTTTCCGGTGAAAAAATCGAAATATTGTTACTAGACTTTATCAGACGATGTCTTTGCTTTAAATGCGTAAGATAGTCAGAATAATTCATTTTCACAAAAAGTGCCAGTTACGTACTTTTGGCAAAACGCGATCGATATATTACGTCGGTCGATAAATTTTTAAATTTACAGAAAGCATAAACTAAACCTGCCTACCACTTGCTTCTAAAGTATTTTGTTGACAAAGAATTGTCTACTTTGTAGGTAACAATGATGATTTATGGTTTACAATAATCCCTTTTAAAAATACAAGCATTTTACCTAAAACCCAATTCACAACCAAACATTTTTAAAATTCTATCCTTCAACTGTCCGGATTTTTTCTGTGGCAAGTGTACATGCACGAGTACACATACATATCGACGAAGTTTTTCTAAAAGGATGTAATTCACAAAAAGTAAATTTTACAGGAGATCACATTTTGTTGCGTCGCGTAAATATAAGAAAATACGTTTCGCGGAAATAACAAACGGAAAAAATCTGACAATTGTTACTGGATTTTAACAAATGATACCTTTGTTTTAGATGCATAAAATTAGTCAGAATAACTCATTTTCACAAAAGTGTGGGTTACGTTCTTTTGGTAAAACGCCATCGATATTATGTAATAGAACCACATCGCGATCAATCACAATCGAGATTTTATAAAATAAGGTGCGGAGGAATTGATTAATTCTCCATGCTGGTTCACCCCTTTAACGAGTAGCACTAACGTCGGGGATGACGGCACAAACCAGCACTAACGTAGCACTAACGACTGACGAAGTTTCAACCCCCAAATCAAAAGTGGGGGGCTGGCGAAATGGAGCTTATTTTCTGGATCTGATGTTCATATTAATATTTAAACATTATTATCAAACAGTTAGAACCTATATTATAATATAAAGAGTTGATAAATTAATATTAACGAATAATACCAAATCGGTTCCCAGACATGAATAATTTATTTCGCTAATTGTTAATGTCGATTTAAACAACGTATTGTTTGTTAAAACGATATGTAATTTTGAGACGGCCAACATTAAATAACGTACGTGTAATAGTCAAATTCGCGTTTCAATATTTTGTAAAAGAAGTACCTTTGATGAATTAGGTATTATTTGCCTGTTCAGTTAAACAATAATTTTAATATAAAACGCATTCATCGCGTTGGAATTTTTATTATACCTACACGTGTGCAGGTCGAAATCAGAGTATCGTCACTTGCAGACAAAGTTCGTATTTGTCGTATCGTATCCTAGATATACGGGGTATAGTTGTTGCTCTTTAATAGCAATAACGCTCGAGAATTCCGACATTTGTCTAATTGTTTACGCTTACTACATTTTTCAAATACGAGGTACTCACGTTAGTTACGGGTATATGAGCATTCGAGAACCTGCACCCTTGTAGGATTTTAATTAAATATTTTTGTGTCTATAGGTATATATATATACCTACATAACTATGTTTCTGGATACCATTCGTATTACACCGGAATGCTGCAGTGTACTGCACATTATTTGAAGTTGAGAAGACTTAGAAATTTTTAAATTGAACGAGCGAAGTACTAAGACTTCAAATTCCGCAGCTCGAGAGCAACGACTCGATTGTGTTCATCGGAATTTATAAGCCGGCCCGTAAATATTAAATGCGAGCTTGACACTTGACACCTTAAATTTTCGAAACCCTATAATACGATTTTAAGTGGGTATACTGCGCCACTGGTCGCGGCCGCGTTTTTCGTATCGAACAAAACAACAGGCGAGCCTCGTAATAGGAGCTCGAAGATCTTTCACCTATTCGATCTCGTTATGCGATCGTTCATTTAATTGTACGAATGGATTGTTCGGTAAATATTAATAAGCTTGACGAGTTAATTCGTCGAATGCGACGTCGCGCCGATTTCATCGGCACGTTCGTATATGGAAAAGTTGAAATCTCTTTAGTCAGTTTAGCGATCCTTTAAAATCTTGGACGTGGTCCTCGTTCGCAAAATCTCTTACAAATCCCCCGGGTGCCGAGGAAATTGAATGTACACCACTTTCTCCGTGGTTTGTGCGTCGACAAGGAGGGTGTTTAAAATTTAACCCCAACGACTGGGCTAAGGAGACCTTTGATAACTCACGATTATCGGGTTTCTACTTGATTGTAAAGGTAGATTACATCTACCAATATCGATTATTTATCGTGATATTAATATTAAAGTAGGTTTGCAACACGATTAATGACCAGGTGACAGCTGATGTTGGAACGTATATACAGTAGGTATCTACAAGATGACGCAGCTGCTTAAAGAGGTTATTAGACCGTGCTTCCTTGGATCGGCTCCGCCTCGAGTTTTTGAGGCGAGACCACCAAAACTTGGTGGTAGTTATAATTTATTAGAAGGATTTATATACAGTCTGTTTATTTATGTTACGTATTTATTTATTTTAGTGTGGTAACTTTTAACATATTTTCTATAATTTCGTACCGTAAAAGAAGAAAAAAAACAACAGTCCATTGTATTTTAATTGAGTTTGTCGAATAAATCAGTCTTAGAAAGCGTAAAACTTTTCGACTATTACAATTGTCTAAACGCGAGCTTATTTTTATACTCCAATTCATAGATTTTAATAACCAGACCTTTGGCGTGGAAAAATAATGGGACTGTAACTCTTCCGTTTCTTTACTAGTGCGTAGCGTTATTGCATTACTATTAGTTTTTGTTTAGAAATTGTATAGATAAAGTAGTTTGCTCTCCTATTTTTATTTTTCTTCAGAAAAATTGGTACGGTATGGTAAAAAAAACTTGTCGACGATTAAATAACTTATTATGCTCTTTGAATTTTAATTCCATATTTGTTTTTTTTAATTTATTTAATTCTGATTTATAATTTTAATAAGTTAATTTTGTAAATTTGGCTTACAATTTAGTAGTTATAGATGCTTAACTAGCAATCGGGAGGTCAGAAACTTGCATTGAAGCCCTAACAAATTAGGTTTAACTTAATGTTAGCTGTAGTAAATTCTGTATTTGTGCAGGCGGAAATTGAACGAGAAAATGCAGACGATGCAGTTGTTGGACGCATAGCGTTAAAATTGATACAAAGGCCATAGCCTGTGTGCAAATGTGTTTCTGCTCGACTTATACTTCCTTATCGACGAATACTGCTGTCGTTGGGATTGCCACTTGTCTGTGACATATTATAAGAAAAAAATTTAAAACTTCTAAATTTTTCTTCGTATTTCCTACGTTTTTCTCGTCATCGTTTTGCCCCTATCGTCAATTTCGAGCTTAAATTCTTCTGTTGATTGCGTATTTGCATTATTATTACCTACGCTTCATATTTCACTGTATTTCACCAACACTGTAATTAATCCTTTTTGTTTGTAATCCTTTTAGAGTACACAACACTCGTGCACTCACACGCAAAAAGGCCTTATTAACCGAACGAGCACTTCTCGCACATTCGAACAATACGACGCCGTAATTTAAAATTCCAACTACTGAAACATGCACTATCGCTCTGTATCAAGAACGCGAAAGATCCGACGCGATTTTTCCGGAATTTTATATACAAATGCATTAGAGTTTATATGTGGGTACCAGGAAATCCCGGTTTTATTTTAAAAACATCCAGTTCGCACTCCGATAAGTTTTCGCGCGAAAGTGTTTTATTAGTTGCTTTGTATTTTATCGGTCGCATAAAAATGCGATTAAACTTTTATCTGGTTTATGATTTGTAATAGGGAAATTTTCAATGTTGAGGGGCACACGAATAGTTTTTAAATTAAATATGGTGTAAATTTATAATTCTGCGGTATAAAGGCGTAGGTATAGTAATTATCGAGATAATTTTAAACTGGTAAATATTAGCGAATTTTCTAATTGACGGAGTTTAAACGCTCCCGAGATATTCTCCATCCATTTCCTGTACGTAACAGACTGCTATAGAATTGAAGTGACGAACTTTTTCAAATATTTACCTGTTATACCGCTTGGAAAATTTTGTTATTTACATATATAGTAGGGGTAGGTACGAGGAATATTTAACGAAAAATTGGTGACTCCCGCCCAGTATAAGATATGTTTTTAAATTATTTCAATTTAATGTTCTCTAGTTTCCTCATAGAATTTTCTCAGATTTCTCATATTTTCCTTTTTGTCTCCAAAAAACCTCTGATGAGCCTTTAATGCCACAGATTTGGTTTTTAAATTTCGAAAAGTATGAATTTTTGGAAACTAATATTTCGCCAAAGCTAAATTTACATCAAAATGGACCTTTGAGAAAAAAATTAGTCAAATTCAAGCAAAGGCACATTTCCAATGCTTACTCGGCTACTTATAAATTTAAGATTCGATAAGCCACAATTCTTTTCTACCATATAGTACATAATAACTATAATTGGCGTTTTCGTATTCGAAATTACAATTTTCAATTCCGTGGTTATAAAATTCGGTCTATTGAATAGATCTACTTAAAAAAAAAACAAAACTATAAGAAATTAACGTTTATTCGTATATTTAAAACAATATAAAAAAAACTGATTTGAATTTAGGAACGTTCAAGTGTCTGTGATGAATGATGAATTCGCGCGTTTTTCGGTAGCTCGAAATCCGTTCCTGCAACTTACACCAAATGCCATTAATTAAAAATTCCCGTAATGACTTCGTTAACGTCGAAATGAAGGTAAGCGAACCGGCGCTAAACAAGCCGATTATCTACGATTTCGTTAGACGTACTTCATGTGGGGGAGCCCAGGCGCTCGCGTAAGCCGGCTCAATTATTCCCACTGTTTGAAAGTTAGCGAGCCATATACATGTATGCTGTGCTGGCGAATGTCTCCAATCTCATTTGGCAACTGACTCTGATTGGAGGGGTTGAACCTCGTCAGTGCATTTCAGTCGTGTTTCAGCAGATTTCAGCGAGCCGAATATGTTCTGGGATTCGAGCAGACGATATGTGGGATTCGCTGCGTTTGTAATATGACGCGATTAAAACGGATATTCCGGTTGGGCGGAATCGTTTTTATTGTAAGTGCCAGAACGTGACATGTTACAAGTTTCACGTATCCGCTGGCGAAAATGTAGATTTTGCCCCGTTAACCAGAACTATTAAGAACGTCACAGACAGGAATTAAAAAAAAAAAAACAAAAAAAAAACAACCAATACCCGCTTAAGCAATGGACGTTCAAAAATGTATAAATAATTGCACGTACTTAAATTTAAAAAGAAAAAAATGACACCGAACCATTAATAGCTGTAATTTCGCGTTTCCTTTAACCGGGAATAATAGCCGACAATTTTCGGTGGGTATATTTTTAACTTTCCTTAAAACTTTCGTAAGGCACAGGAAACGCGAATCGTTAATAGTTAACGAGTAGTTAAGCAGGTGTATCGTTATAGGCAATTAAAACTAAATTTCTGTAGTAATTAAATTGTGGTTATTGCCGCATCGGGAACGTTTAAAATGTTACCGCGCGCAAAATACACAACGAAATCTCGTCAACGGTGGAAACCAAAATAATATATTTAAGTGTGGCTCCTCCTTTAACCGTCCCACGAAATGTAAGTCAAATTATACACGCACTAATGGATCTGATAATAGAGCAATTTGGGGTGTATTTGAATTGTCAAGTATTTAACATTGCTCCGGTTGCGTTCTCTCTGCAGTCTTTCAATTTTCTTATGGGTTTACCGACGCTAATATATTTTCATTTTGCAGGAAACTCCTCATTGTCGGCAGGAAATTATTTCCTGTTTCCCAACACTTTGACAGGTTATAAGGTTGAGTCGGAAAGAAAGTGTTGCACTAACACCGTACAAAATTGTGAATTATCCAACGCGGCGCTTAGCGAGCGAAAAAATGTCGATTTTAAAGTTTCTCGAATTATTTTATTTTATTTTACGGTTAAAGCGGTTTTTGTTTGATTGTTATACGTTCCAATTAACTTTGTCTTTGCGCCGTGGGCACCCGACTTTCTCGGTAAAACGTTTAAGCTTTTTTTTTTCGTACGGGTAGTTTATTTTAACAAATAAAAGCCCACAGTTTCGTAACGTAAGCAGATTTATTTACCCTTACTTGGTCTTGCTTAAGGATAATTTTTCATCGACCCTCAGTTATTCAAATCCTCCGCGTTCGGCATTTTCTTTATCGGTATTCCGGAAAGCTGTACCCTACTACTTTTTATTAAAACTTCGATTCGAAAGTTTAAATTACAAATTTTATTTTTTACTCATTTGTAGATACCTATACTATATTAATTTAGAATTACAATTACGGGCCCGCATATTTTTATATCCGTGATGCAATTAGCGATGTTTCCTTTTCAAAGTAATTAAATCGACTTTTGTTGTTAACAAGTAACGTTGCGCACATTTCATAATTTGCGATACGTATTACATTGAAAACGACCCATAAAAAATACGTTCGGTTCGTTTGATGGTGCTTATTTATGAGTTTATCGAATTATTAATTAAATTAGGTAGTTATTCAACATCTCGTAAAAATTATGAAACTGACTATTTAAGATACCCGCACAAACGTAAGATAAAATTAACGTCGATCGTCATCAAATACATTCTATAGAAAAATATTACTTGTAATTTATGAGAATAAAAAGTAAAATTCTACAATAAATTTTGAATCAGAATTACCAGGTATACCGGTATGAAGTGAGCGTTAAGAAACAAATGTGTTGATAGGGAACATTTGTTGTGAACGAGCCTTAATTTTTTTTTGTTTGGTTGGTATGACATCTGTTAAACATATTTAATATACATCAAGTCATTGAACAAACATCATATTTTCTTAATCGTGTTAAAAATGTCGAATTTTGTACCACAAAGTGATTATTTGCGGAAAGCATTAATTTTTTGTTTTCATTTGAAGAAAAGTGCTGCAGAGTCCCATCGAATGCTTGTCGAGGCATATGGTGATCATGCTCTATCAGAAGCAACATGCAAAAGATGGTTTCAACGGTTCAGAGATAATGATTTTGATGTGAGAAATGAAGAACGTGGAAGACCACCAAAAAAGTTTGAAGACGCCGAATTGCAAGCAATATTCGATGAAGATGATACTTTGAGTCAAAAGCAAATGGCAGCAATGTTAAATGTTGCACAGCAAACAATTTCTGACCGTTTATAAGGCTATGGGAAAGATCCAAAAGTGTGGAAAATGGGTGCCACATGAATTGAACGAAAGACAGATGGAAAACCGAAACAACACTTGTGAAATTTTGCTTCAAAGACACGAAAGAAAATCAGTTTTGCATCGAATTGTTACTGGCGATGAAAAATGGATTTATTTTAAGAATCCTAAACGGAAAAAATCATGGGTTAATCCGGGACAACCATCAACATCGACTGCAAAACCAGATCGATTCGGCAAGAAGGCAATGCTCTGTGTTTGGTGGGATCTGAAAGGTGTGGTGTATCATGAGCTTCTAAAACCTGGTGAAACTACAGACAACAAATGATCAATTTGAACCAGGCATTGATCGAAAAACGACCAGAATGGGCCAGAAGACACGGCAAAGTAATTTTGTTACACGACAATGCGCCTGCACACAAAGCAAAACCGGTTCAGGATACAATCAAAGCACTTGGCTGGGAGCCGCTACCCCACCCGCCGTATTCACCAGACTTGGCCCCTTTCGACTACCATTTATTTTCATCGATGGGACACTCATTGGCTGAGCAGCACTTCGATTCCTCCGAAGAAGTCGAAAATTGGGTGTCTGATTGGTTTGCTTCAAAAGACGAACATTTCTATTGGCGTATATAACACAAATTGCCAGAAAGATGGTCAAAATGTGTAGAAAGTAATGGTCAATACTTTGAATAAAAATTTTTTACTTTCCCATTCAAAATTAGTGTTTCATTTTCACAAAAAAACGCTCACTTCATACCGGTATACCTGGTATGCGCTCGTAATACATTTTTTTACATAAGTTTAACAAGTGCAAGTCGCTTTAAAATCATTTAAAGTTATGTTAGGCAATGATTTAAATGTAGTGATTAGATAACTATTCGTATTTTTTAAGAACTTTCTTTATAGTCCAGTGCGGTAAGGTTTTTACCTCGGGACCCAGTTGTGCTTGTGATACAGAAACTCGTTTCATTGAGTTTCTAATAGTAAGGACCAAACTATTTTTACCCTTTAAAAATTACCTCTTATAATTATTAAGCATTTAATGAGGTCCTAGTTGCTCGACCATTTAAAAAAAAGCATCGTTTTTTTTGTGTTGATGATGACCTCTATATGTTGATTTTGATTCGTTTAAAAATGACGATCGTTTTTGTTTCATGCCGTGCGCCAGAGTTTTGTATTTTACAGATTTTCGGAAAACGCCATATTTCAGTTATGGCATACCGCACAGCTCTGGAATTAAAACTATTATTTTTGCCACATTTCATACCACATTGTTGTCACGTATGTTATTTTATGCCCGAAAATTTCATACTAAACTTGGTATTTGCGATTACAAAAAATTCAAACCATCGGCCTTCAAAATGTTTTTTTTACAAATACTTATGTTAGGATAGTTTGTGGAAGATTTTCGAAATAGCGGTAATTTTTAAAGGTGTAAACTTTTTAATTCTCACTATTATAAAAGCAATAAAAGAAAGTTTTACCAAAAATTCGCCCAAAATTTCCGGGTTTCGGTGGTTTTTCATTTTTCACACCTAACAACATTGGACTATTATTATAGGAATTGTTGGTTGCTCGTCGTTCAATTGTGTATTTTACTTTTTGTTAGATTTTCAAGTTTCGTACTCGTTTAACCGGGAGTGCTTTTATCGTTTTCAATATGGAGAGTTTTCACTTTGAAAAATAAACTTAAAATATTATTTTATGTGCAATTATCAGTTTAATTTGAATTGTGAGAGGTTGCTAATTCAGCGGAAACGGTAATAAAATTCCGGTAGTAAACAATTTAGTATTTTGCAAACGCGAAAACTGTCAGGGTTGCTATAAAAAATTTTGACACTATACCGGCCGTTAAAAATCTACGCAGACTGGAATAAAAATAATTTAGTTTTTAGCTAGGTACCTACTGAAAAGAGAATAGTTGTTAAGTGTTCGAAACGAATGTTGTAAAATTTTTGTTTCAATACTCCTATAATATTTTATATTGAAGTGCGTCAGTCACCCTTACGATTAAATATCTCGTGAATCACGAACGACAGCGAAATAAAGTCAATCTATAGATAATGTAAGCATCTACATGTCGAGGGAGAACATTAAGCTCAAAAATTGCCCCTGCATCGAAGAATCGCCCCTTAATCCTCAATCACCATAAATTTAAAAATTTTGCATGGCACCCTGCTCATTACGATACGTCAAACTAAATCACTTTAACGATATTTTTTGTCGGGCTTATTGAAACAAAACAGAAAAATGATTTTACTCGAAAACTGTGCGTCCTATCGAAATTTGATAAGATTACATTTTTTTAGCGGAAAACTTTGAAGTTTCGCAATTTCTTGTCAAAAGTTGAAAAAATTGACATATAAAAAATTAGGGTGACATTTATTCGCTCCCTGTGCAGTTCGAGACGCCCCCGATCATATTGAGCATTCGATAATTTTGGTTTAATAAGCATGAAAACAATAGTAACTGTACTAATTTTCGTCATTTTATCTTAAAAGGATTAGGAGATGTGAAATAAAAACGTTTTTAAAACTCACATTTAAAGGGGCTCAATCTCCCTTGGGGGCATTTTAGAAAGAAAAAAACATTTGGATGTTTTCGTCATGGTTTCAATTGCTCTACGTGCCCCCAAGCTTTGACCGCCTATTTTAGGAACACAAGCTCGAAAAATTTCGTACCTATCTCTTTAAAAAAAACAATCCGCGCAACATCGCAAACGAGAAGTTTTAATAAAATACCGCGTAATCTCTTTAGAATATTTAAATTTGATTAGTTAAAAAAATAAATTAAAATTTTCGGCGAACTTTAAAATCCTCTCTCGATTCTTCTGCACGGGGCGCTCCTCGTTGAAAATCATTTAAACCGGCGTGCCAAGATAAACCCTTTTTAATGTAAATTAATTTGCTTTATTTGAATATTAATTAGTTTTAAAAGATATCGGTTTGATTTTCTCTTAATTGCCTTCTTCCTGTTAAATCGGCGCGGTGCGAGCGCAACCGACAAAAACTAAATCGTTCGGTTACGTAACTAAAGCGGTCCGTGCATAATTAAAAGGAGCTTATTTTATTTTCTCCACACATCGGTAATTTTCTGGTCGGAGACGTGCGCGACCGGCGAAACGGCGAAGATTATCTTATTTGGTCGGACCGTTTCCTGTATATATGTTTTATAAATAGTTAAATAACCGCGGCGTCCTCAAAATGAAAAATGAAGTGACTTGCCGTGCAATTAAAACAGCATCAAGCGAAAAACAAAAATTAGATAATTGTTTAATGTTAAAGGTCGATCATTAGTAGGGAAAAAGGTAGTACGGTGAGCCTCGTAATTTTTTGGGATAACCCGACTTCGAAATAAGTTTTAAGTTGTTATCAGTGCGTAAAAGAGGCAATTCCATAAAGCAAACAAGGTAAATATAAGCGTAGAGAGCACATTCATCTGGAGAGGCACATCTCAGACAGGAAATGACGGCATCACGACAGCGACATCTTGTTGTTATTAGACGCACTTCGGATAATAACTGTGTTTAAAGTTAAACAAAGGATAAGGCGTGACGAGCCTTCCGTCACACTCCATGCATATTTATCTAATTATTAAACATTGCAAACACGAGTTTCTAAGAAAATTACCTAAATTTTATCACACTGCTTTGCGAACGAACGCTTCCTTTGTGGAATTTTCGCAAAAAGTAATGACACAATATGAATAGGCCGTGACCAAGAAAACTAACAATTACGGTTACCAGAAAGTATGCGAAAGCTCTCGTTCGGTTAACTCTCTTACGACAATTATAAAGATGGGATATCGTTTCCTGTTACATCAGTAAACAGGGCGTAAGTAGTGCGCGGAAACGAAAATTAAAATAATTGCGGATGCCGTTCGCGACGGTACAAAAACCGGCGAAAACGCGACTAAAAGTTTAATTCGAAGCTCTCTAACAAGCTGCATCGAAATAATAATGCGGCACATAAAGGCCCGAGACGCACTTAAGCTTCTGCTTCGAATTAAAAGAACCGCTAAGCTGGTGCTGTTAAAATTGCAGCAGACGAACTTGGATATGACGCTTCGACGCGTTAAAGTTAGCGTCAGTTCTCGCAGTTGCATTGCTAAAGAAAATCTCGTTATTCTTTGTTTTACTTTTACATTAAATACATTCGACAGCGACGAAAACTTATATTGATACGACGTCCTCCGGAATATGTCGTTTTTAGAACGGTTCGGCTTCGAAATGTTTGCGTACAGTCTCATCTACATAGTAGGTTATTGATTAACGTTTACGTATGTAAAATCTCGTGTCGCAAAAATGATTTTATAAAGGTATTTTCGTTTTCAATTTGTTTATCGCGCCCGAAATTTTAAGGTGACGACGATAAACAAGATAATTAATTATCATTTAAAGCTGTTCTTAAGAGAGTCTTATAAAACCTTTAACGTTCATTAATCTAATAGGCTATGAATTACAACCTTTAACATTTTTGTTTTCAATCGAAACAAATACTTAGCGAATTTCATGTGTTTAGTAGTAGGTATAAATTTAAATTCCGGAATAAAATTAATTCCTGAACTTTCATATTACGACAATGTTTTATCAGGTATAACGTCGACAAAATCAAGAATACTTATCATTGATTGTTGCGTATTATAAGTTCGATTACGATGGTAAATTAATTTAATTGTGCAATGTCTGCGCGGCCCACAGTGGGACAAGTTGTATGGAGGTGCGGAAAAAAATATTTTTGAAGTGGATATACGTTGATAGTTTTTTATTTAGATTAAATAAATCTTTTATGATCTATATCTATGTAAAAAACAAATAAATAAGTAAATAAAATAGTAAATAAAATATTTTTATTCAGAAAATAGTTTAAAAGATGCATAAACTACTAATTTATTATATTTATAACAATAAACTTTATACATACACTAATAATAATTAGATTCTTTAAACACAAAGCAGGTCCGTATTTATTCCTATTATTTGATCTAAATTTCAACCAAAATTGTTAAAATTCGATAAATATAGAAGATGTTTATCATCTTGTTTAATGGTCATGTCACACACTCCTCTTTCACTCTTTAAGAGCTTTCCAGTTATTTTAGTTACACCCTGTATAGTGAATATATACATTATATACAAATAAAACAATCATATACAATTTTCAACTACTATATAATTACATAAATAAAGATACGACTTGATTGTCTATGGGTCCCTTTTTTTATAAGTTTGGGCCCTTAAAGTAGTAATAAATGGATCCGAAGAAGCCAACAGCATGTGCACAACATCCTCATTCCAAAATTCGCGGGAGCATTTTCTCGAATGGTACAGCCTGTATCGTCGGTAGTCCTTGTTGCGCGCTTCTTGTGCTTCTGTTAGCATTCCCATAGGCAACGCAGCCACAGATAGTATTTCACTTCCACGAATAAGTATTTTGTGCACAGTATTTGGCATATTATATCAAATATACAAGCTCACATATAAATCGGCAGTATCGTTGCAATAATTACCAAACTTTTTGCAGTCAATCAATCGTGCTTCCAGAATTTATGGCTTATGCTTAATGGAAAACCGGTGTATAAGATCTTCATCCACACCAGTAATCTCTGTCACTACTTTTGGATTGCTGAAGAATCTCCTGGAAGTATTGCCGTCATTAGTTGACCCCATTCCTTGCTTGACAAAGTCCACTTTAAGGCCCAACTTCTCAAAAAGCTCTTTCTGAATTCGCTTTTTTTTCCGCCTCTTTCTGTGGCCTTGTATCAGAATTTGTCCTCCAACATTTAAATGATTTGTTGTACGCAATATGAAGAATGTACTCCATAAACTTAATCCGTGCGTGTAATGGCGATAGGCCCACTCTGAAAGCATCTGTATTGTCTGCTTTATTTCGCACTCTATCAAGATCGTTCATTTCAGAAGGCTTTGCTTTACATACGAAGCACACAGCATTCGATGATGTATCAGTAATCGTCTGCGCTATCTTTCCGTCGATCTTAGTGAACAAAAGTTCGTGATTAATGGTAAACGTTTTGCCACTAATGCAAACAACAGTTGGGTTCAAGTTAGCTATTTCAGACGCCATTCTTGATATTTCGTTGTTAATCAATTCTGTTGTTTTTTTGGAAAACTGAAATTGTACCGACCTGCATAGTCTTGTCGAAGAGGGGCATTTATTTTCCAACATATTACAGAGTCGTCTGAAGAGTTGTTTGGGCTAAGACGTAAAGGAACTATAGTTGTGAAGCACATGTTTGCATCTGCAACATTTTCATCAGAGAAATTCTGTTTATATTCACTCTGCCCAGATGAACCATCACAGCCCCATTTCGAAATAAGAGTCATTTCCTCATTAATATTTATAAGTTCTTTTGCTTTTTTGGTTTGAAAATCCTGTTAGTTGTGTGATCAAGTAGTTTTTGTAGAGGTACACGTGTATAACTCTCAGTTATGTCTATGTCTGCAGGATAACATTCTTTTTTTGCTTTTAGAACTTGAGAATAGTGCGAGAAAATGTCGCACCCTAAGTTCTTTGTCGCCTTTCTAATAATTTAATATTGATGTTTGAAAGTGACGCGTCTAGCATTAAAGACAAAGCTTTCTCTGGACTGAATTCTGGATAATTTGATAGCTTGTCTTTAATCTTATCTGCAGCTCGAATAACTAATTCGTCAGGAAAATTCTCGCACAAACTTTTTACTTTGTTTCGTTTCGATCGCTCACAACATTCTTCAAACGATTTTTCTGGTCGTCCACTTTTGAAGGTCCTGGTTCAGAATCCGCGGTACTCAATTCTGAGTGTTCCACATCACAACTAACTAAAAATGTGCCATTCAACCAGTCCTTATTTTTTGCGAGCAAATAAGTCGTCGATCTTGATGCAGCATGCCACTTTTTTGTGAAATTTGGTAGGAACCGTTTACTCAGTCCAACATAGATTTCCTCTAATAGATTATCCGAAAGATCTGGATATTTCTTTTTCAGACTCTCGATACACTTATACGCTTCACGATTGTTCGAAACTACAATATCGAATAATTCTGCATTAGAAACGTTGAAATTTGCCATGGTTTCAAAATAGTGTTACTTTCTCAAATAGATAATGGTAAATGAAGTACTAAATCATAATCTACCGCTTTTATATGCAAAAATTGTCGTTAAGCTGATGATTACCCTGCTCCCTTGCATTTTTCACTAACAAATATGCTCGTTAGTTAAATGAGGCAAAATCAAACGTTTGCAAACAATTGCAGCTCGAATTTATTTCATAAATACCTTAATATCCAAAGTATAATTAGTGATTAATCCTAATGTGTAGGTCGGTGTAGATCAAAAGTTATGATAATAAGAAGGAAGTATTTAGGTAAAATATTTAACTATTTCATTATGTCTGACCCACATGCGAACTAATATAATAAATTATAATATTTTTATTATTTCTGATACGTTAATATATGCCTCTTCAAATAAAATTAAAAACCTGTCTAATGTATGTTCATTTCAGAGATATGTGACTAGAAACTTACTCTAATTTTCGACTTGAAATTTATACGCCACTACAAATATTGCTGTAGTGTCTTATTTAGTTGATGTGAAATGAAATATTTAGCATATAGGATTAGGATAGGGTTCTATAAAAATAATGACAAACATTTGAACCATAAAATAAGACTTCAGTTTATGGCCATATCAAACAGTTATTTCCACCGTTGTCCCACTGTGCGGCCCGGTAACGCATCAACAAAAAGGGAGCGTTCGATTAATGAAATCAATGCATTTTTCCACACTAAATTTCAAATAATACATTTTCAAACATCATTTTAACGGCACGCAAGAACCCGAAGGACGATATTCCGAACGCATCACAAATTCCGTTTAAAATCAGCGAAAAACAGCGAATTGATTGTAAATGTTTATGCTCTTTTGTTTATCAATTAATTTTCTCGACGAAGTGTAAAGTCCTTGTTTGTTTGTTGTTGTTTTTTTTTAAATACCTAGGTAGATATAAATGGCCGCAAAAACAACCGTAAGACAAATTTGTTGTTTCGCCACATCGAATAATTACAAACAACATCCAAAGATTTAACCACATTTGTGTTCGAAATTAGTTGGCGAAACTTGTTTTCTCATTAGGCGAAACTTTGAATTTATTAATATAGGTACACGGAGAAGTCTCGGTAACAAAGTCTCGTGATTACGAGGACCAAATCGTGAAATTAATACCGTTAAAACCGCCCCGAAGCTTTAAAGGAAGCGACGCGACGTTCTCCAGAGATAAATTGATTTACGTACCGCCCATCTAAAAGAAACTTTCCTCCAGCGAAATTTCATATGATATTGTTTAATTAATTTCAACAATAATTTAAGAGAGATGGACGTTCGAAAAAATTAAAAATTTTTAAAATTACGAGATAAACGCGAGTTTTCATCGATTCTTTTCGTCGTTTAAGTCGAAAACGAAACGCGAAGAATAATTCGTTAAGTCGACAACGAGGAACGGAAACGTTGTTATTAATTTTATATTTCTCGACGAACATTACCGGTATTAAAATTCCAAAGCGATCTAAACGCTGTCAATAGAATATTTGTAGTCGATTGTGATTCGCATCACGTAGCAGCTGCTTGTAACAGGGAACGATGGGGCTGTTAGGATGTGGAATCTGAATGAAAAGTGCCCCAAAACGAGGCCCACTTACCGGCTTAACCCGCCCCGTCGCTACTCCGATGCGATATCCTTATTTTGGTAAAGATACATAGGCAAGTAAGTTTCGGAAAAACGTTTTGGTTGACGTTTAAGACAAAGATGCGGGGCGACGAAAGAAACTCTCTCGATTCACGCGAGATTCTTCCGATCGAACTTTTGAATATCATCTTATAGGTTTGGTACCTGCCATTTTGGGCGGCACTATATATATTTTTTGTCTAACTTTTATTTCGGCACGAACAGTTTAATTGAGCGCGAAAGGCAAATAGATAACTACTCGCGATACGTATGCCACTTTAAAACGCGAACGAACATCTCGGTCGAATTACTTATAAATGAAAATTTAAATATCGATCTGTCGAAGGAGAGCTCGACTTGCTTCTGACCGTCCTACTGGAATTGCCGTAATCAAATTAAGACACGCTATTGAGCAATTTGTCTCACTTATTTCAAAATTTTCCACAAAATTTGTTTTGTTTTCTTGCGGTTTAATCTACAATGTGAAAAATTCTTAATAGGTTTAGTAAATATATAATCGCCCCCTTTTTTCAAAACGTTCACATTTATTATATCTACCTACCTAAGGTTAATTTAGTTTGTGGCCCAATGACATATTTTTATCGACAATAATAATATTTTCTTTTGATGGTTATGCGTTGCAGGGGTGCGTTTCGCAAAAAAAATAATAGAAGTTTAATATTGTTATAGAAAGATAATTTTCTTGGCAAGATTATTGATTTATTTTGCTCATTACAATATACGTAACATTTGTAATTATTGTAAACTAATTTTTTTTGTGAAATGGACCCCTGGTTGTCGTGACCCTCGCATTTAGAAGAATGAAGTAAAATAATGTAGCAGCTCCATTTACACATTTGCTATTATATAGGGCGAGTTAAGATAGTAAACCCCCCCTCCCCATTAGTACGTTGCAACTCTTTATTATTAAATGACACTCTGTATATGTTTTACATTTTTTTGGAAGGACTATCCTTTCTCTATACAGTGTTATAGGACATTTTTCAATTTTAATCGTGTTCTTCAACAGCGTAATTTTATTATCTAACCGCCCACAATATTTTTATAACACCGTATAGAGAAAAGACGGTTAAAAAAAGCAAAAAATATACAGGGTGTCATTTAAAAATAAAAAGTTGCATGTTACTGTTAAAATTTCATTAGGCCCTTAAGTAAAATAAATGTACAATAATATGCAACATATCATTCCGAACATATTTTGTTAACAAAATATTTTTCTAATATGAATATTCAACGAACTAATGGCGGGTTGTTGCTATCACAAACTCGCCCCGTATACCTGCCCATATCGAAGTTCGAGTTTAACGTAAATATTACGGAACTCGATTGTTAGGTAAATTTGACGAACATGACGTAATTTCGTAATGTATCGCATGTTTATTTTAGTTTTTATATAAATCAATTTAAATAACTCCAATTAGTTCATCGATGTTGTTGACAAAAAATTCCGATAATACGTCATCGATCGGGATCGCGAAATTCTCTAAAAACTGCCAGAAATTCTCTGCAAATTAATAACGCCTGCAGCCAACAATCCGCGCCAGGACGTTAAAAAATTTAATTATATCACTGCTCGCTGCAGGTATAATTTAATTGACTATCACGATAAAGATACGTTATTATAAAACTTGCCGATCTACTTTTTATTAAAGTTCCGGTGCCGTTTATTTGAACGCGAAAATAATTTTATTATATTTTATAGCTCGAAAGGTAAATAAAATTCAATTACTTTAGTTACCGAAACTTCAAAATCGCCATTTGTAGGAATGAAATACGTATATAATTAACGTCCTATTGTATCATCAATCATAGCGAAAAAAATGAATTTTTGAGGATCTCATAACTCACATCGCCCTATAATTCTTTATCAGACAGATCCTATTATTTTACTCCCTGCATTTACACTTTGTACGAGCAAAAAGGGACAGGGCTCGTGTTTACATGGGTACATATTTATCGACACCGTTCGGCAATTCGAGAAATTTAAATTCGGGCAACAGTACTTACGTAAGACGGTTGCATTTAATTTATTGTCGACATTTCGAATCGAGAACTGGAACATTTCATTATTTTATTATTTGGAATATGGTTTTGGATTTTTTTTGGACTCGAACGCAATCGTTTAATTTAATCGTGCCTTAATTTTACGTACCATTTTTTTCGTCGGAATTGGACAATTTTTTGCTCAAGAAAATCACTTAGATAGGCACTCTTCTCGAGCGAGCGTGCCTAAAGAACATATTGCCCGTTTTATTTTGAACTGTCCGAGTAGTTATTTCGATTTTGTTATTCTATGACGTTTATCATAATATAAGTTACTAACAATTGTAAGCGTTAAAAGAAAAGTGACCCGCGACGACCCCGTTCGAATGAGAAACAACCCTCAGCCGATCGCAAGAATAATAACAACCTCAGATTTCTCGACACTTAATGAGTCAATGTAGGCATTAACAACTAAATTATGGTGTCTGGGGCGAGGAACGGTGACCTACGACGCGTTGGAGGGTTTGGTTTTGAGAAAAATCACGTATCCGGGCTGACCCTGGACAAAAAGGATAAAGGCGGGGATTCGATTCTGGATGTTGGGACGAAGCGGACGTCGCGCGGTGGACTTGATTGAAAAACGTAGATTGTATTTTTCCGAATAAAGTCTTGGAGGCCTGAGCGATCCAATTAATTCACACGAGAATAATTTTGAGCCTACAGTGCAGCGGTGGGATTCTCTCTCCAGGCGCTGCCTCCTTCGCGAAGATAAGTACAATACGCGCGGTGGTGCGATTATAAGGGACCAACGGTGATAACACTGAGCAGAAAGTAGTGCAGTGTAAAACGGTGATAGTGACAAAGTTGCGTAAGTGTAAAGTGGTGTTAAGGACGAGAGATGGGAAAAAACAAACGCCATCGTCGACGCGGTGCGTCCACGAGTAGTGCGGACAGTGATGAACGCGAGCAACGCTATCGCACTAAGACGCTCGCCGGACGGCACCCCAGGGAAAGAAACTTAGCAAGTGGTACGCCCCCATTCATCTCTAATGCGGGCGAAAACGACCTACGGCTGGCTCGTCTGGAGGGCTTGGTGGAAACGATAACCCAGCGAAGTGGAACCTCCTCCAGCGGTGGCGAGCCGGTAATTACCAAGTTTACGGTGAAAGCCGACTGCATCCCGGAGTTTTCCCCCGGAAACCCAAATTTGACGTCAGCCAGGTGGTTGCAGAAGCTCGAACAGATCTCCCAAATAAACGGGTGGGACGATCGCACGAAAATTTATTTAATGCAAATCCGGTTAACTGGCCTAGCACGGACCTGGTATAACAGCTTGGCGGATTACCGCCGAACCTGGCCAGAGTGGAAAAATCTTGTAGTTAGAACTTTCCCAGATCATTACGATTTTGCCGGAACACTCCGGAAATTAGTAGCACGAACGAAGGGGCCGCGTGAAACCTTTGCGCACTACTATTTTTCCAAAATGGACATGGTCCAAACATGTAAAATAACCGGAAAAGACGCCGTGTAATTTCATATGATATTGTTTAATTAATTTCAACAATAATTTAAGAGAGATGGACGTTCGAAAAAATTAAAAATTTTTAAAATTACGAGATAAACGCGAGTTTTCATCGATTCTTTTCGTCGTTTAAGTCGAAAACGAAACGCGAAGAATAATTCGTTAAGTCGACAACGAGGAACGGAAACGTTGTTATTAATTTTATATTTCTCGACGAACATTACCGGTATTAAAATTCCAAAGCGATCTAAACGCTGTCAATAGAATATTTGTAGTCGATTGTGATTCGCATCACGTAGCAGCTGCTTGTAACAGGGAACGATGGGGCTGTTAGGATGTGGAATCTGAATGAAAAGTGCCCCAAAACGAGGCCCACTTACCGGCTTAACCCGCCCCGTCGCTACTCCGATGCGATATCCTTATTTTGGTAAAGATACATAGGCAAGTAAGTTTCGGAAAAACGTTTTGGTTGACGTTTAAGACAAAGATGCGGGGCGACGAAAGAAACTCTCTCGATTCACGCGAGATTCTTCCGATCGAACTTTTGAATATCATCTTATAGGTTTGGTACCTGCCATTTTGGGCGGCACTATATATATTTTTTGTCTAACTTTTATTTCGGCACGAACAGTTTAATTGAGCGCGAAAGGCAAATAGATAACTCTCGCGATACGTATGCCACTTTAAAACGCGAACGAACATCTCGGTCGAATTACTTATAAATGAAAATTTAAATATCGATCTGCGAAGGAGAGCTCGACTTGCTTCTGACCGTCCTACTGGAATTGCCGTAATCAAATTAAGACACGCTATTGAGCAATTTGTCTCACTTATTTCAAAATTTTCCACAAAATTTGTTTTGTTTTCTTGCGGTTTAATCTACAATGTGAAAAATTCTTAATAGGTTTAGTAAATATATAATCGCCCCTTTTTCAAAACGTTCACATTTATTATATCTACCTACCTAAGGTTAATTTAGTTTGTGGCCCAATGACATATTTTTATCGACAATAATAATATTTTCTTTTGATGGTTATGCGTTGCAGGGTGCGTTTCGCAAAAATAATAGAAGTTTAATATTGTTATAGAAAGATAATTTTCTTGGCAAGATTATTGATTTATTTTGCTCATTACAATATACGTAACATTTGTAATTATTGTAAACTAATTTTTGTGAAATGGACCCATGGTTGTCGTGACCCTCGCATTTAGAAGAATGAAGTAAAATAATGTAGCAGCTCCATTTACACATTTGCTATTATATAGGGCGAGTTAAGATAGTAAACCCTCCCCATTAGTACGTTGCAACTCTTTATTATTAAATGACACTCTGTATATGTTTTACATTTTTGGAAGGACTATCCTTTCTCTATACAGTGTTATAGGACATTTTTCAATTTTAATCGTGTTCTTCAACAGCGTAATTTTATTATCTAACCGCCCACAATATTTTTATAACACCGTATAGAGAAAAGACGGTTAAAAAGCAAAATATACAGGGTGTCATTTAAAAATAAAAGTTGCATGTTACTGTTAAAATTTCATTAGGCCCTTAAGTAAAATAAATGTACAATAATATGCAACATATCATTCCGAACATATTTTGTTAACAAAATATTTTTCTAATATGAATATTCAACGAACTAATGGCGGGTTGTTGCTATCACAAACTCGCCCCGTATACCTGCCCATATCGAAGTTCGAGTTTAACGTAAATATTACGGAACTCGATTGTTAGGTAAATTTGACGAACATGACGTAATTTCGTAATGTATCGCATGTTTATTTTAGTTTTTATATAAATCAATTTAAATAACTCCAATTAGTTCATCGATGTTGTTGACAAAAAATTCCGATAATACGTCATCGATCGGGATCGCGAAATTCTCTAAAAACTGCCAGAAATTCTCTGCAAATTAATAACGCCTGCAGCCAACAATCCGCGCCAGGACGTTAAAAAATTTAATTATATCACTGCTCGCTGCAGGTATAATTTAATTGACTATCACGATAAAGATACGTTATTATAAAACTTGCCGATCTACTTTTTATTAAAGTTCCGGTGCCGTTTATTTGAACGCGAAAATAATTTTATTATATTTTATAGCTCAAAAGGTAAATAAAATTCAATTACTTTAGTTACCGAAACTTCAAAATCGCCATTTGTAGGAATGAAATACGTATATAATTAACGTCCTATTGTATCATCAATCATAGCGAAAAAAATGAATTTTTGAGGATCTCATAACTCACATCGCCCTATAATTCTTTATCCGACAGATCCTATTATTTTACTCCCTGCATTTACACTTTGTACGAGCAAAAAGGGACAGGGCTCGTGTTTACATGGGTACATATTTATCGACACCGTTCGGCAATTCGAGAAATTTAAATTCGGGCAACAGCACTTACGTAAGACGGTTGCATTTAATTTATTGTCGACATTTCGAATCGAGAACTGGAACATTTCATTGTTTTATTATTTGGAATATGGTTTTGGATTTTTTTTTGGACTCGAAGGCAATCGTTTAATTTTACGTACCATTTTTTTCGTCGGAATTGGACAATTTTTTGCTCAAGAAAATCACTTAGATAGGCACTCTTCTCGAGCGAGCGTGGCTAAAGAACATATTGCTCGTTTTATTTTGAACTGTCCGAGTAGTTATTTCGATTTTGTTATCCTATGACGTATATCATAACATAAGTTACTAACAATTGTAAGCGTTAAAAGAAAAGTGACCCGCGACGACCCCGTTCGAATGAGAAACAACCCTCAGCCGATCGCAAGAATAATAACAACCTCAGATTTCTCGACACTTAATGAGTCAATGTAGGCATTAACAACTAAATTATGGTGTCTGGGGCGAGGAACGGTGACCTACGACGCGTTGGAGGGTTTGGTTTTGAGAAAAATCACGTATCCGGGCTGACCCTGGACAAAAAGGATAAAGGCGGGGATTCGATTCTGGATGTTGGGACGAAGCGGACGTCGCGCGGTGGACTTGATTGAAAAACGTAGATTGTATTTTTCCGAATAAAGTCTTGGAGGCCTGAGCGATCCAATTAATTCACACGAGAATAATTTTGAGCCTACAGTGCAGCGGTGGGATTCTCTCTCCAGGCGCTGCCTCCTTCGCGAAGATAAGTACAATACGCGCGGTGGTGCGATTATAAGGGACCAACGGTGATAACACTGAGCAGAAAGTAGTGCAGTGTAAAACGGTGATAGTGACAAAGTTGCGTAAGTGTAAAGTGGTGTTAAGGACGAGAGATGGGAAAAAAACAAACGCCATCGTCGACGCGGTGCGTCCACGAGTAGTGCGGACAGTGATGAACGCGAGCAACGCTATCGCACTAAGACGCTCGCCGGACGGCACCCCAGGAAAGAAACTTAGCAAGTGGTACGCCCCATTCATCTCTAATGCGGGCGAAAACGACCTACGGCTGGCTCGTCTGGAGGGCTTGGTGGAAACGATAACCCAGCGAAGTGGAACCTCCTCCAGCGGTGGCGAGCCGGTAATTACCAAGTTTACGGTGAAAGCCGACTGCATCCCGGAGTTTTCCCCCGGAAACCCAAATTTGACGTCAGCCAGGTGGTTGCAGAAGCTCGAACAGATCTCCCAAATAAACGGGTGGGACGATCGCACGAAAATTTATTTAATGCAAATCCGGCTAACTGGCCTAGCACGGACCTGGTATAACAGCTTGGCGGATTACCGCCGAACCTGGCCAGAGTGGAAAAATCTCGTAGTTAGAACTTTTCCAGATCATTACGATTTTGCCGGAACACTCCGGAAATTAGTAGCACGAACGAAGGGGCCGCGTGAAACCTTTGCGCACTACTATTTTTCCAAAATGGACATGGTCCAAACATGTAAAATAACCGGAAAAGACGCCGTGTCCTGTATAATCGATGGATTGACGGACGCCATAATACAGAATGGCGCTCGCGCGGGACGCTACGACACTCCCGAAGCTCTGTACTCAGAGTACCTATCCACCCTAGCGGAAACGGGGCCATTCCCAGAATCACGTTCTGAGCGCAACCCGGAAGGACTTCCCGGATTTCGCGACCGACAACGCGATAAGCGTACCGGCATACCTTATGAGAGCAGGAACGTTCGCGGGCAAATTAAGTATAACAAGAACACCAAACGTTTGGCCTGTTACAACTGTAAACAAAGTGGCCATACTGCGCAAAAATGTCCTAAGCCCAGGCTGGAGTGTAGGAAGTGCCACTGGTTGGGGCATAACGAAGCGCAATGCCCTAGGTTCCTGCCAAATGAGAAGACCAACATGACACTGAGTCATGAAAATGGGGTAGCCGGCGCTTGCTATTTTTTTGACGGCGCGATCAATGACCGTAGGGTGCGGTGTTACGTTGATACGGGATGCAGCGTGGTGACTATACGCGACGCCGATACTTTCCGAATGGCCCTGATACGTAAGCCCTGTCGTATAAATATACGAGGCTACGGCGGTGCAGTGACAACGGCATTAGCCCAGGTGGAATTCCGTCTAAGAGTAGACCTGGCGGAAGCCGACGTAACCGCTCTGATTGTCCCGGACGAACAGCAAGAAGTTGCCATAATCGTAGGGCAGCCGTTTCTTAACGCTGCGGGTGTTACGTTAGTGGTGAAGGAAGGCAAGGCTCGATTATTCAACAGTAGCTTCGCTGCCCTGCCCGAGGTAGAGACGCTCCCGGAACAAAAAGTCACCCTTCGGAATAAGAACGACGTCGTCATACCCGTGGGTTTTATGGAAGCCATAGAGGTAGAAAAGGGCGAATCCAGCGAAGTCGCCACCACGACGGTCCTTAGTATGGAAATTGGGCGTGAGTACTACGTACCGAGGCGCATTCTACGTTCAACGACTTCCACCATCCCTGTGGTTAACCTGGCGAACACGCCGTTGAAGCTATCCGCAGGACACGTCTTAGCACGAGGCAAGGCGTATCAAACCGTTCAGGAAAATGCGTATCGGATTGAAATCAGTCCCGACGAATTCGCACTTCCCGACATTGAAGAACAGGCCGACGAACCCACGAGGACGTGGGGGACCTGTAGCCTGGCCGAGCTGTAAGCGTTAAAAGAAAAGTGACCCGCGACGACCCCGTTCGAATGAGAAACAACCCTCAGCCGATCGCAAGAATAATAACAACCTCAGATTTCTCGACACTTAATGAGTCAATGTAGGCATTAACAACTAAATTATGGTGTCTGGGGCGAGGAACGGTGACCTACGACGCGTTGGAGGGTTTGGTTTTGAGAAAAATCACGTATCCGGGCTGACCCTGGACAAAAAGGATAAAGGCGGGGATTCGATTCTGGATGTTGGGACGAAGCGGACGTCGCGCGGTGGACTTGATTGAAAAACGTAGATTGTATTTTTCCGAATAAAGTCTTGGAGGCCTGAGCGATCCAATTAATTCACACGAGAATAATTTTGAGCCTACACAATTGATTTTAATTTTTTTTTGTATTCATATCATCCGATCTAATTGAATGTCGCAGTGAAAAATTGTACCAAGTTCGAAGATTCCAGAAAAAAGCGATGATTAACGGTAAAACTTATGCAAAAAATATAAACAGTTGCAGAGGTTCGAAATCGAGCAGAGAAAATTATTTAAAATAGAAATTTTTGCGAAATCAAAAATGAAAATGTTTCCCCTCTTTGTAACATCATCCGGGGACCGTACTGCACAAACTTCAGTCAAATTATAATAATGCTTGACGTTATTTTATAGTTTAAACATTGATTGGCTGTGCGAAAAGCATTCTCTCTATTATTCTCTATCGTAGGTTTTTTCTTATTTTCACAATTTTTTTATTTTGTTTTTAGATTTTTCTCGGCCTCCGTAATGTTTTTTTTGTAAATTATTCTGATAGCGCCTAACTACCCATAGTTATCGTTAGGAAATCATTGAATTTACCATATACAGAAACAGATTATTTGATTTTTAACATTTTTCTAGATATAATAGACAATTTGGTCGCGGCTATTTATGTATTGACACGATTTTACAAGTACTGGAATACAACAAAGGGTTGCGAGGAAATTACTGTTTAGATAACGGGTTTAAATGGTTAAACGTAGGTGCGCCCAAAGAAATGAGGATTTTTTTTTAAAACTATGCTGTTATTTATATATCAACAAAAATGCAAAGTTTCGTTTTAACAACAGTAAGTATCTGTTTTTTAAATTTTTTTATTATTAATTCCTACTTTTGAAAACATTGTAATTTGATTGTAGATTATTGATTGTAAAATTGTAAAGTTACGCGCATGTTACTTTTGAAATGATAATTCCTCTTTTAAATTTTAAACAACTATTTTTGAATTAGCGTTTTTGTTTGAACTAAAAAAGAAGGAAAATTCTCACATTGACAGCATTTGTTTTTCACATGTTTGATTTTCATTCATTTCACACATTAGATGATTTTAAACGCGCGTCTGGTTTCGAAGAAAAAGATTGATTTACAAATGTAAAACGCCTATAAACTTATTTCGAAAGCGAGCACTTTTATATTTACAATTTAAGTGGCGCGGATTAAAACAGCCTTGGAAACAATCCAAAGGTGTAGGTGCTTACTTACTGTTAGCGTTACTTTTTAATCGACAATTTTCATTTGTGGGCGCCTTTTCAAAAGCAAAACGCTCGATTTTATATACCAGCAAATTTTATTAGTTCTACAGCAATATTTCTTTGGACGTACGAGTAAATTATGTGTGCGGGAGGGCTGCGCGTAGCATAAAGCAATATAATAAAATTCGAACAGTTTTGAGTAGCTACTAATCAAGTTTCATTTGAAAATGTCATTCGAATTTTTAAGATACAAATGTACGTACGAAGTAATAATGTTTGCGAGAAGCAGCGAAATACTCCCCCGAATGTGGAATCTAACAACTAATAAACTATAGTCGATACAAAAATTACAGCTATATTGTTTTAATAAAATGTTTTAATGTGTAGTTAATATTATAAAATGTTGGTCGTTGTCGTGTAAATGTTTATTAAATCTTGTGTATTACTTAGCAAAGATCGTTTTAACAATTGTTTCCACGGTAAATATCTCTGTCAAATAAATTTATTAGAAAATGGAAAGATCGGCCCTAAGTCAGTTTAGAGTCAGTTTTATAAAATCTAACCGGCGCGCACGTCGGTAGTCGTTGAGCTACAATTTCTGGTAAAGTAAAAATTAAGCGACAGCTTATCAGACAACCACTTACAATTAATTGCCTTTATAAAAATTCACGTCTAATTTTTTTCCGCAGCTCTAATTTGGACCTTTCGACCTTTGGTTTGCGAACCGATATGTCAATATTTAAGGTTAATAAAATCGACCCTTAATCACCGTCTCCGAATACGACCCCCACAACGTAACAAATGAAAATGTTTGTTCTATTTCAGTTCAAAGTTAATTATAATTCCGAACACGTTGTATAACCTATAGAAAATATTCAAAAACGAAGGGGGCATATTCCACATACTAAAGATACTTCCATCCATTACACACTGAAGTCACGAGTTTAGACAACGTGTTAATAGTTGAATCTTTAAAATCCTTAACACGCTAGGGAAAATTCGAAAAAGGAAAGTAATAGCCTCCTCTCCCATGTTTACTGATGTGTATCTCGTCTCGACTTTCAGAAGCTAATTAATAAACATGGGCTTTTCGTCAACCCCTCGTTCTTATCTAATACAGCCTTGTGCTCAATAATATCCGAGATTGCCGTGCCAACATATATTGAGAGTTTCTTGTTGAATTTCCACCGGGAAAACGATTGTTTATCAAAACGATGAATATCCAAACGAACGTGAGGGGGGAGGGTTCGATTTGTGAGTCGATTTTATTAAGTTGTTTCTGGATGTTAATTAATAACTTGTTCTAACTATTTTGGGCAACTCGCGCGTTTAGTATTATTGTAATAGTTTGCTGTGGAGTTTCGAGTTTTCGCGGTTATCGATATTTTATCGAGAATATTCGAAAATTGAACGTTATTTAAATTATTGTTGCAACGTCACCGTATATCGAGAAATGGGAATCTAAGTAATTGAATTTACGTTTCAAAAAATAACGGCCGTAATAAAATTGGCGTACAAATAAAAAACATGGCGTGTGCTCGTGTCGCGTGTTAACCATATATAATATTGTGACATTGCATTATTTTAATTGTAATATACATAATACGATAATATAATTTGTCCCGCAGGATGCAGCTCATATATGATAATTAATCGCTTGGCGAAAGAAAACGTTTAATCGTTAATTTAATTCGAACACGAAAGCGGATAACTCCATGTTTTTTTTGGTTTGTTTTAAATCAAGAACACGTGTAGGTAAATATTACGACCGATGAAACGCTCATATATATATATACAAACCGTTTTAGTGAAAATTCGTTTTTTTTTAACGGGGAAACTTTGAGTTCCGTGGCGTGACCCGCGCACCTTACTATGATTAGAATTTGAGTTATTGCGTGATTAGGTGAAAATATCGAATCGGGCTGTTATTGAAATCTTTGAGCCACTAATTTGATTTCGGGATAATAATTTTCGTTTTTATTATAAAAGTTTTCCCATTATTAATAAGTCCGCTTATTGAACAGTCCGCGCACGCATTATGGGAAAAGTTATCTGCCTACTCTAATTAAAAAATATTTATATATTAGAGCTCTCTTTTGGATCTCGAACGTTTCAAACTTTCGAATTTTCTAGATTTATTTTCTTTTAAGTCGAACGATTAATCGACATTTTATCTACGGGCGAAGGATACGTTGTATAAAATAAGTATTTTAATAAAAGAATTCTATTTCTAAAAATACCGTTTTAACATGCAACTGCTTTTTTTAAGTTTAATACGTGAACTTTAATCTTTTAATTTAAATGAAATATCGCAATCGATGTCGCGTTCTTTTAATTTTTTTCGAACATTATTTCGCGACACTACTTAACCGTAAATATTATAAAAAAAATATAAAGGTTTTCATTTTTAAAACTACGGCGAAACCACTCTAAACCGACCCATGTTCGATTCAGGGCATTTTTGGCTTTTTTGTAGAAGTGGATCGTCTCAGAGAAACATGAATATATCGATAACAACGAAACTATTATAAACTTTATTTTTTACGTATTCGACATTTAACGGTGGCTCGCCAAAAGAGGCGTTCGTTTCAGAGATTCCACCGTATCTATATGGAGAAACTCGCACGAACAACATGGAAAGCTCGAAAGATTTTTACAAAGAAACGCGTACATAACAATTACGGTATATAAAGTGCCGTGGCATTGTAACGCTTCTTAATTTTTATGCTCTAGTTTTATTGTGTAGGTATCGCAAGGAGTCACGTAATGACTCCTAAATCAATTTTTTGCCAGCAAATTGGGAACGTAATTGATATAACGGAAATAAACGTTTGCGGCACGTAAAGCTCCTCGACCTTTCCTAGTTTTTTTTTCCTTTCTATTTAGGTTAAAACGGTTAAAAACTTATTTCATTAGACTTTAGCAATCTCGAACGGTTTTCCTTACAATACATTATGCGGATAAGAGAAAATTGAATTATGTCTTAGTATAAATTCTAAAACATGTATATTACGGGTCTAAAATCTCGCACTAGAACGGTAAGTCACGAACTTCCCCGGCAGCCAGGGATCGCGAAGTTTATTTTAATAAAGTAGCTTCCGTGTAAATGAGTAGAGGTGCATTAGCAAGTCCGCGATCTGACGGCCCCGCTTTGCATAACAACACTCGACAAACATATTTGCGTTTAACTGAGAACAAGTTTACTACTCGTGTTGGCTCGGTTAATAATACGGACAACGCCACGACCAGAATAACAATAATAATAGGCCGGATATAATTTTTTTTCTTGTTCTTCGGCACCTACGCGCCATTTCCATCGGACCTTCAACTTTGGAATATGTCGAGTATTTTTATTTATTCCGGTTAGGGAGTAGAAGGTCGGGCCTTTAAAGCCTACGTGAGTTCAGACAAAGCGTGATTGCCTCTATTAATTGCTTTCTAGGGGGTTAAATTGATTTCTGACAGTTGAAAGCTCCTGTTGTGCGATGTAGTGAGGAACACATGCTATAAGCAGAAGTACCAACCGCAGAGTGCTATTAGGACCCAGTTTGAAGCGTGCCTGTATTACAAATTGCTACCCTGATATAAATACAGCAGCCCCGGGTTTAGAGTCGATTCGAATTTTGACAACGATCTAACTAATGGTTATCACATGCTGAATAGAAAAGGAAACGGAAAACGAAGGGTTGATTTCTTAAGATTTATTCCGTAACACACAGGTCGCTTGTAATATGTATTCTTTTATTTCAAATTGGAGGACGAGGACTTGTTTATTTATTTCAATGTTTTTTTTTGTTACTTCGATATTTCACCCGAAATTGTTTTGTTAGTACCGGTTTTTCGATCGTCATTTAACTGTGACCGTCACGTCAGTCGATCACTACAGAAACGATTGTTTCTATAGCGATCGATCGATGACCAAAGTTAACTGACAAGTGGTCCTTTAAGGGGGCGACAGCTGCGTTTATTGTCAATAGATGGGAGCAGCTACAAAAATTAAGCATTATTTTATGAATGGGTAACTTTTGAAAAACGTTAAAATTTTGACTTTAGCTCGAATTTTTATAAATGCAATACATTAATTTAGGGAATCACAAAATTTCACGTTGATCATAACTGTTTTTAAAAATTTATTGCTAATTAAAGTTTGAAAATAGAAGGTTTTTATTTTGAGTAATGTTTAACTTTTTCTATATGAGTACCTAAGTTGTTTTATAAATGTTCTAGTTTTAAAATATGAATTGTCGAAATGGAACTAATAAAGTTTATTTCCAATTTTAAAGTTTATTGTCAAGCTCTAGTTATTATAAATATAAATAACGTTTTTCGAAAGTTATCCATTCATAAAATAATGCTTAATTTTTGTAGCTGCAGCCATCTATTTACAACAAACGCAACAGTCGTCCTCTTAAAGTATTTTATAAATATCCACAAGAAATAATTGTTAGTGTAAGTAGTTGAAGCTTAAGGTTTGTTGGCAACCCGTTTTACACGACGTATACTCGCAAGCTGCACCCTTTCCACAAATCGATTTTTATCGAGTGTAACGAAACGAAAAACATTCGAATCGCAGATAAACTAAACATTTCGATCATTTTTTACACCTATTACTTTTTTGTTAATAATTTTCTTCCCGTTTACATTAATATTTAGTCGTAATACGGACGTAACCTTTTTTAGCGTGTTATAAAACAGTATATATCTGCAAAAGCTTTTCACATATTGCCTTGAGAAGCCTATAAAATCCGGACATAAAAAATAATCAGGGAATAAACTGAGGAAATGCAGGATCTAAAAAATTTGAATGTCTCGGCCGTAATTTTTCGACCTTTTAATTTAATGCGCCGTCAGAATCATTTACGGTTTATCATTTTTAAATTACATTTTCGAAAAATTATTTACAAAGAAATGAAACATAAAAGGGGGAGGACTGCTTAATAAAATTCCGGTGGGTATTAATCACAACCAATCAGGTTTTCGAAATCGTTCGATTGCCTTCGGAAGTTGTACAAGGAGAATTACACTATGTTACTTAATATTCTGCTCGAGAATATATCGGGTATATCGTACGTTAACGGTATGTTGCAAGGATTCTTAAAATTTTCGCAACATTCCGGGATCGTTTCAAGTGTTTCGGTGTTTATCCGTAGATTATTTAGGGCGAATTTCGAGAGCATCTAAACGTAAAAACTTCAAGGTTGTCGCACTCCAATAATTTGGTTATTTTGATTTTAAAAAATCTTCAATTTTTGACGTTTAGAGCGCGAGTAGTTGCGACGAAAATTCGCACGAGCGGAACGCGAGCGCAAATTTTCATCAAATATTGTCGAAAATAAGCAGTTGTATTAAGTAAATACGAAAAATATATTTATTATTTTTTTTATATTTAAAAAATAGGTTTTCGAAAATACCACGTCGTTTTAAAAGATATATTAAATTAATAGGGTGCGGCAATCTTAAAAGCGGCCTATCCGGTCGATCGATTTCACAATTTTCACCACATTAACACCTTCAGATTAATTATTAAGTATTTGTTGCGATTGTCTTCGAACAATTAAACTAACTCGACGACAAGATAAATTAAATTATCGATTTCCCTTAAACTTGACGTGTTTAATGCTTTCAAAAAAGAAACACACCGGCCGTATTTAATGGAAAACGTTCGCATTTTTATTTTATTAGGTAACACTTCACATTTTGGCAGTCCTTAACTTTATGACCTTGTCGTTTTCACGTTTACTTTACACAACAAAGTTTTTTAATTCGTTTTTCAATCTTTTAGATTGTCCTGTTGTAACGGAAATCGTTCACTCGTATTTCGGCGCTTTCAATTATTCCATTGTTTGCGGACAATAATTCTTTTCCTACGCACCCTTATTTTTTTGTTATTTTGCACGCCTAACTTAAAAATTTGAGCGATAATAGGTGGAATATAATCAATCGTAGAGGAATATTATTTCGTGGTTAATTTGAAATTTTGTTCTTATCACTGTACATCACATGCAGCAGTTCCTAACTTAATTTCAGTGTTACATTTTTATCGATCTGCTTGAGCATTTGATATAAGTATGTTTGTCATCATTTTATCGAAAATATCGGGAAGTTTGTTTTTATCAGACTTTGCTTACTTTGATTGTTTCCTGCAACGTGATCGACGCCGACGTATCGTGGCGAACAAGAAGCTTCGGACGCTTTTTTCTAAAATGTTTAAATCTGTACGCCACTGCATATTTTAAATATTTGGTGTAACGTCATCTATTTGATCTTTTAATTAATACGAAAAATATAATTTTATGCTTACAAGTAAATAAATGATAGTAGTAATAATTTTTGGACATTCATGTGCATATATGTAGGCAAGCTTAGAATAATTGTGCCCCGAATAATGAGATTAGCACTGCAATAACCTGCAAGTTTTATTAGTTTCATGTTAGTAAGTGCGAAAAATCGAACATTCGATCGTTGAAAGCGTGTTATGTTGATCGCATGACGTTTATTAAGCTTTACAGTAATCAAGCTCGTTGTCTCCAAAATAATCGGTTTTAAATTATAATTTACGCTACCTACGTATTATCCACATCCTTTTTTTATAATAATACAACGTTATAATAATAATAAAGATAATGGCGTGTCCGTTTATGCCGATAAGGTATAACGGCAATTGAAAGGGGGGTCATTTTCGCGCATTAATTATTTACACGGTAATTTTCTACCTAGTTGTGTGGGCAACTTTTTTATTACCTATAAAAGATGCAGGATCGATTAAATCATCAAAATGGGCAGAATTTTAAGGACAATCTATTGTCAACAAGATATTTCGCTATTCCATCTCTTCGGCCTCCTAAAATAATTTAAAAAAAGAACAAAACGAACTAAATCAATTAACCCTTTTAATGGACAAACGGTGAAACAATGTCGAGTGGGTAATTATTTTAAAACTTTACATATTTTACTTGTAGCTACATGTGCACAATCTTACATAAACAATACATAAGTTTATTGTTAGCTCTTAAAAAGTGTTCGCGTCTTTTTTCAGCGTCTTACGCTGATTACGCTTTTGATACGCTTTTGATTTTACATTTACAAAACCTGAAACAAGAAGAATAAGTTTTTCTATGTATCGATAGGTACGCACTACTTATTATAGTGTTGCATTTATTAATCATTAACGTTTTCAATGAATGAAAATTAAATGTAAGCTAATATATATATTTTTTTTTCAGGTACCAATCTAAGTGTTGCACTGATCATCCATTCGTATCCGATTGTATACTATCGAAACTACGCGACTCCCGAACAATAAGTTGACTTATTGTGTTAAATAAGGTATTTTCGAACGATTTCTAACTTATAACTCTTTTAAACAAAAACGCAACATTGAATTGCCGAAAAACATTTTTATAAAATAAATACCTAGGTAGGTAGTTACCTAATTATGAAACGTTTCGCTTTTGGAAATGTGGCTGAACTGGCTTCATGATTATTTACGTTAAAAAACAAATTAGTGCTAGTAGATATTTTTGCGTATACTTAGAATCGAATGAAAAGTCATCGAAAAACACGCGAGGCCGACTTAATTTTCGAGATGTAACGCAATCTTGCATTTTCAAAATGGAAATTTGAATGATTCGATGACGATTTTGAATATTTACGTTTGACAGTTATTAATTTAAATGCTTGGAATGCGCATAATACGTGTAATTAGGAGGGAAGTTCAAGTAACGCCCGGTTCCACCACCTCGTCTTGAGCTCTGCTTAGAGCTTAAGCTGAACTTGACAGAAAAATTCAGTTTCACCACATAAAACCAAACCTTATCTTCGCTAAGTCAAGCTTACATCTGAGACGTGAATAATGAGAGCTTGAGATCATGTTTATAACCTCACATTGTTCAAGTCTGTCACAGTGATTAGAATTAGTTACTTTGATTACTAAAGTTATTATGGAAGTGGATATTATTAATATAATTCCCGTTACTGTCGTATAATTTATTACCGAGAGAATCAAATATTGCGAATCATCGGTTGATTTGACTGTTGATGGTCCTCTGCCAGTTCTGTACAACTCTGCACAGTGTTTGGCTTTGCCTTTCTTCGCCTCTTGTTTCATATTACTCCATTGTTTCCTCAATGGATCATTATTCCTAGTCACATTTTCCCCTGAGCGTTGAATAATGTCGTTATTTTACTGCACGTCGCATCTTTTTCTTTAATTGTTGTACCGTTTGTGCCTTTACATTCTATTATATTTTTATAATTTGCAACCAGTGAGGTGAGAAGGTGCTTCTCCTCTCTGGTGTAATTGCACCGCTTCATTATGTCCATAATAATATGGATAATATGAAAACGAGAACAAAACGTCGCAAACAGTCGCAACAGTAGCGGGCAATTTGTTAAGTTAGATTAGGTTAGGGAATTTCATTTTTTGTGACGTTCTGTATTACTGTCGCAGTGCGGGATATTTAAAAACTGAAGGAAAGAACCAATCACGCGCAAGTTCTGCAGTGTTGTCATATTTACGTACAACTTAGCCAAGGCGTGCTTTGAAAAGCGTGGTGGAACGCATTTCCGTCTTGAGTCGTGCTTACATTTGAGTTCCACTTCGGTAAGTTCTAGCTCAAGATGCAGTGGTGGAACCGGGCGTTAGAGTTCTAGTAATGGTCGTGCGCGTTTTTTTTTATTTAAATGAAAAAAAAACATATCCATTGATATTTATTTTATTATATAATTTACACGTGAATTATAAAAAAGGAAATTGACAGATTCTTTTAAATTCTGCGGTTTTTTTTTTGAGAAAATGCCAGTACAAAAAAGTTAGGTGTAAGATTTAAAAACTTTACTGACAACGAGCCTTAAAAATTTTACTAATCGACCGCTTCTCGTATGTCACGACAACAGCTAATTTTATTGGTATTGGCTAATAAAGTACTTAATATAATTATTGATCCTTTTTTCATCTATTCGATTAAAATATTTGTTTGTTTTGTTGTTGTCTATCGCATTTTATCGTTTCACCAATAAAATTTATATCTACTGTAGGTATATTCGTCGTTAACATATTTTCGCCATCGGCTTTAAATTCGTCGCACTTAATGGACGTTTCTTCAATTTTTAGATCGATTTTTTTCTGAGAAGCTATTTTTGATGGTAAAATGTAGGTAATTTTCCCATAAAATAAAATAACAATAACGTATCAGTATACAGGGCGTTTGTCTGGTATATCGACGCCAATATTGAAATTGTCGATAGAGAAAGTCGTTTGGAACGTGTATATTTTGGCGAATAAAGGTAAATTAACGTTAGACACATAATTATAGATTTTTTTCGAAAAGTTGACGTAAACGATGAAAACTGCATATGCGCATAAAGTATAATTTTATAGGCGAGCTTTCTAACGTAAAGTGCAATATATTCTCGCTTCGCGCTTAATCGAACTTTTAATTCGAAGAAAAAAAAACTTTTCGATTGTCCATTGTAAATTGACCGACCGGTATCGATTCCGAATGTGGCAAACAACAGATTATATAATGCCGTCCACAAATCATCATATTAAAAGCTTAGACCAATTGATTATCCTCAAAAGCAATTGTAAAAAGAAAATATATCGCTTTGGCATCCAGTTCAGGCGTGATAAATCAAGCGTTGGATAAAAATGATCACCACTTGGAAATAAATTCGAATCAGTGCCCTATTCATTATATTCTCAATTGGTACGGATCGTGTAGTCGACTGACCAGAATGCAATTTTGTCCTTTTTCGTGTTTTTATATTATAAACGACCGAAATTTGTAAAGCCGTTTTTTTTCCACGTAACCTCGGGGAAAGTATTTGATGAAAATTCCGATGTTCGATCTTCTTGTAGACACAGGTTGAAAACGACGACGACGCTACGGTTACAAAGGACATCGGCTTCTTCTTCCGCGCTCCGTAATCTAAAATAATGTTATTTTATGAATATTTCTCAAATATTTAAGCATAAACAGAGCCGGATATAAAGGAGTCTTAGTAAAAGTAAACAACCCGAGTTCGGGGACGCGTCCGAGTGGCACTTTCTATAAAATGGAATCCAAACATTTTTCCATCCCAAGATGACATTTAAGCGTGAGTGGTCGTTATTCCTCCGGAGATGAGAAGCACCTTTCGTTACGAATCATATCTCACCTCGACGTCCCAATTTGAATGGCGTTTCGCTAAAGAATTTTATCGAAATAATTGTAGTTTTTATTAAATTATAGTTGGCAATCTGTTGCCGCGCACGTTTTATTACTGTCCAATATTAAGGGAGACAACCGAAATATTCAATCTGTATAGGAAGTGGGACATTATAATCCGGAACAGGTCGTTACAGTTATAGATTTATGTGCTTTGTTATCTCTGATACGCTACAATCATGCTGGGGCACGGCTACAAATTGGAAATATCATTTTACAACAAAACAATGCCGCATCTTTTGATGTGTAATATCGATGCGGTAAATAAAAATATTATTTTAACGCCCGACTTCTTTTTTTTTGTCGTCGTTTTACTTATGTGAAATGTTTTAAAATTTGCATAGATTCCTCGAGGAGATTATTTCTAAAGTGCCGCGCAATTGTTTTCAACAACTTATTCTTGTCTTAGTTCAGTTACAGCCTATAAATAAATTTATATATTTAGCGGCAGCGTCGGTATACGTTACGATTGTACGTCAGATAGCGTTGGTTTATCTAAGAGCTGGTTTTCTTGGATGCTAACTTCGTGCCAGATAACTTAACTGCTTTGTAAACCGATTTAATTCGCGACTACGCATTAATTGCTCCACTAATCGTACAAATTGTTGGATAAATTCGCGTCGTTATTAATTTTAATTGTTGATTTGTTTCGACTCCGAAAATAAAAATTATAAATGTTGGTACCGCCCCCCCCCCCTCGCCCGCAGGCGTTCGTTATACGGAGAATATTATTTCATCGTTGTTCGAAATTAATTTGATTCGATTGGTTGGCGGAAAGGCCTTATAGGTACGTAGGCACGTTTGATCTCGTTTCCCTCCGAATTTAAACTTGAGTGAATAAGATATTATTCTTTCCGATTGCCCTGCTGATATGCTATCGAGAAACTTTTCGATTTCTTTCTTTCACTATAGAACATTGCGCCTTTTTTTCCCGGTGTCAGGTCGCGTTTCCGTATCGATTGTAATGAAAAAGTTGAAAATTTGTATAAAATACGACTTATCTGCGTTTTAGCTATGTTCAATGTCGCAGAAAACGTTATTGGGCTACATATATGTATATAAGAATTTTAGTTTCGCATTTCCTCGACGTTATCCCGAATTCTAGATCGTCTGTGCGTGTATAGATTTTCGTTGAGATTTAATCGGATTTGAATGTTTATTTAAAGCTGTATTTAGTAATGGCGTACCTGTACCTGTTATATTGCGTGGTATATTCTTCAACGAGCCCATAATCATACGTATTACTCGTTATCGACTCGTGCGGCAATAATCCTCGCGAATAATGACCATTATACGCGAGTGGAAAACTATGTTTTCTCCAGAAAACCAAAAGTTCATTCAATTGACTCCACTGCGATTATACAATCAGTCCATGGGGGACTATAAGTACAACGTATGTAGGCCTTAATCTAGAGACTTAAATCTAGTATAAAAACATGACATGCAGAGTAGCACTCCAATGAGTGCCCCCTTATTTTCTATTGAATCAAAGTGTTTATTGTTTAGATAAAACGAGTGGGGAGGTCGCTGGGTTTAAATCTTTTCAGTCGCCTGTCATCTTCATCTTCATTTACGAGTGAGACAGCAAGATCGTTTGGGTGGACGGAAATTCTATTTCTGTAATTGATGCCGTGTCTTGTTATTTCTTCCTTGATGGTTGGTATCTTCAGATCAGAATGCAGGAGTTTATTCGGAACGTACCATGGTGCATCTACTATAGCTCGGAGAGCTTTGTTTTGAAAGCGTTGCAATATTTCAAGGTTTGAATTGCTCGCTGTTCCCCAGAGAGATATGCCGTATATCCATATTGGTTTTAGAATAGCCTTGTATAATAGGAGTTTATTTTCTGTTGATAATTTGGATTTTCGGCCGAGGATCCAGTACATTTGCTGGAATTTGAGTCCAAGCTGTTTTCTTTTTGAGAATATGTGGGTGCGCCAGGTTAGCCGTCTGTCAATATGAATGCCCAGGTATTTAGCTTCTACTTCTTGTGGTATGAGGTTTCTATTTAATGTGTCTGGAGAACAGATGTCTTTCCTTAGTGTGTATGTAACGTGGGCTGATTTTTTTTCGTTCACTTTTATGCGCCATCGTTTTAACCATTCTTCTAGTTGATGCAAGTGATTTTGTAAGTTACTAGAGGCTGTCACAGGGCTTAGATGTGAGGATAGAATTGCTGTGTCATCGGCGTATGTAGCTGTCATAGTCTCTCTTGATTCAGGCAGATCTGCGACGTATAATAAGTATAAGATAGGACCGAGAATGCTACCCTGGGGTACCCCAGATTGAATGGAGTATAGTTGGGTATATTCCTCGCGAAATTTCACTTGAAACGTTCTATTTGTGAGATATGATTCAAGGAGGGTGTAGTATGGGTGCAGGAAAGCTTTTTTAAGTTTGTAGAGAAGCCCTGGATGCCATATTTTGTCAAAGGCTTGGCTGATATCGATAAAGAGTGCAGAGCAGTAACGTTTGCCTTCTAGGTCGCTGGAAATTTTTCTAATGAGTCTGTGTGTTTGTTCAATAGTTCCATGTCCCTTGCGGAATCCAAATTGATGAGGGGGTATTAGGTTCTTTTCTTCAATAATGGGCATTAGACGTTTGAGCAGTAGCTTTTCAAGAACTTTGGAGAAAAGAGGAAGGAGACTGATTGGACGATACGAGGTTACCTCATTTGGGGCTTTTCCAGGTTTAGGAATCATTATTTATCTTACTTGTCAGTGACAAGGAAAGTAGTTGATTCTGAGAATAGAATTATAAATTTGTGTTATTGCTGTAATGCATTTTTGAGAGAGTTCTTTCAGTAGCTTTCCGGTGATCAAGTCAAATCCAGGAGCCTTTTTTGAATTAATTTCTGTGTTTTAACTGTTTTGACCTCATGAGCTTAAATTATTTTTATTGGGAGGTCCATCTGGTGTGGGATCTGCAGCTCTTTAATGATGTTTTCTTCTTCATCTGCTGTGGTTAAAGAAGGAAAGGGTTGAAACATTGATGCGAGGTGTTCTGCAAAAGCTGTGGCCTTCTGTTGGTCCGTTTTTGCCCAGGTGCCGTCGTTTTGTCGTATTGGTGGGATTTGGTGTTGGGGTTGTTTCATTTTCCGCGTTGCCTTCCACAATGAGTAGTCCGTCATTGCCGTTGGGCTGAGTTCTGTTAAGTACTTTTGAATGGCTTGATCTTTCAGATTTTGTAACATTTTCTTAAGATCTTTAGCTATTTTGTTGTATCTTTGTTTGTCTAGAGGATCTCGTGTTAATTGCCACTTTTTGCGAGCTTTTCTTTTTTCTGCTACCTTCTGTTTAACAGTTATTGGGTATTCTTGCATTATATTTGTTTCAATTATGTCTGGTGTTGCTCGCCATGCTGCATTTTGGATGGCTTTCGTTATGTGCTCTACGGCTTTCTCTATATCAAGTTCCGTTTTTAATGGTGCATCTAGGTGTAGTTGTTCATCAAGTCGTGCTCGAAAGTAGTTCCAATCCGTTCTTTTGCTGAACAGTGAAGGCATCTTGGGTTTTCCAAGTACTTGGGAATACATATTGACTAAGATTGGTGGGTGGTCTGATGATAGTTCTTGACAAGATTCAACTGCAACTTTCTTGGTGTCAGTTTCTTTGGTTACACAAAAGTCTATTAGATCCGGTATTTTATTGCGGTCGGTTGGCCAATAAGTGGGCTCCCTTGTTGATAAATAGCTTAGGTTGTTATTTGTCATGGTGTGTAGTAGCTGTCGCCTTTTTGTGGTTGTAATTCGAGAACCCCAGTAGGTGTTTTTGGCATTATAATCTCCGCCTGCTACGAAGCGGTTGCCTAGTGTTTTGAAGAATTTGTCATATTCGTCATGTGTATTATTATGTCTTGGAGGACAGTAAATTGCGGAGAAAGTGATTTCCCTTGTGCTAACTTGGATAGTGATGCTAGTGGCTTGTATGTTATTTTGTTTATATTTTGCTCTTTCGTAGTGCTTTATGTTTTGTTTTATTATTATTGCGGTACCGCCATGTGCAGTTTCATCTGAATGGTTTGTGTTATATATATTGTATTTTGGTATCGCTATATAGCTTTTGTTGGTAAAGTGGAATTCTGATACTAATAGGATATCTATGTTATGAGTTTTTAAAAATAATTTTGTTTCCTACAAGTGTTGGCACAAGCCATTGGCATTCTAAACCGCAATCTTTAGGCTTTGAGCCATTATTTTTTATTAATAAGTGATGACATGAGGTTTATTAATGTGCCCATTTGGTCGAGCAGGTTCTTCATCATCTGCTTGAGCTCTGTTAAATCATTAGAAGGTTGTGGCGTGTTAACTGGATTGAATTGGTTTTCGTTTGGGCTGCTTGAGCGTAACTTACTCCTGGTTGGATTAGTTTTGTAGATGTTATTTTTTCCCTCAGTTTCGGGTAGATTTTTTGTTGGATCTGTTTGTGTATAACGCATCCTCTATAGTTTGCGGGATGTTTTTCGTTGCAGTTTACACATTTGACGTTATCATCTTTTCCTTTTCTGGGGCATTCGCTGGTTGAGTGTGCGCCTGTGCACTTGAAGCATCTTGGGTTGTTTCTACAGTAGCAACTTCAAATTGATAATTTATTTTGACATTCGTATCAGACGCTGTATTACGTATTTCACAGCACACTTAAATTAGGTATAGGTTTGCGGATTGCGATTGGACATTCGGGTGACCTGTTCACGTGCGACTCGTGAATTTCATTAGTACACGTGTATTGTCGAATAGTCGTGGTGAAAGGTAATTCTTGATGAAGTTATTCCGAATTTTTTCATTTAATCTACTATTTAGAAATTAATTTATTTGTAGTAGATATAGAATCAAATGCGACCACTTAATTGTATACTACATGTATTTTTCCATTTACTACGGATTTTTGTCAGTAACGACGTCTCGTTCCCCCCCCCGAACCGTCCGTGTCCTAATGTTTATAGATAGTAACCCGGTGTTTCTGTGCAACCACCCTTCGTGTTACGCCCGTTTGGTTCGGTTGGAGTGTAAGTAAATTTTAAAATGGTTTTGCTAGTGACTCATCCCTTGTTCGGCAAGAGCGTGTTTTAGACATTAATCCTGTAGCTTTATTTGATGTTTAAATTAGAAATAGGGCGCTTATTTAGCTCTTTGTTCGTGCCATAAAAAGTTTCGAGAATCGTTTAAAAAACATTTTGAGCTCCCTTAAAGTTCCGCTCGATTGCCGCCGAATACGAGTAAGCACATTAAATTAATAAACTGCATTTATTCATAATGTTAATTAAAGCTTTTGAAACTTTTTAGTGACTAGCGTTCTTGTCTTTCTCGGAATCTTGCTAAACTGCAAATGAGGATTTCGTTCGAATTAGTTTTAAATGGGACTGCGTCGTAAAAGTAAATTTAGCGTCGTTTTATATTAATTTAAATAAGTTGGATTGCTGTCATAATTTTTGGAGGTACCCACTACATACGTACGAACGAACGGGGTGTGGTGATTTATTTGAAAACGCGTTACGTCCAGTTTATCTTGTAGGTAGCGCCCGCTTTTCTTCGAAACTTTTGTTCTTTCTATTGATATCCTCCTGGGAACAAAGACAAGCAGCGATAATTCGATATTTTCCCGTCGGCTTTGATTCCCTGTCCTAGGAAACAGGTTAAGTGGATCAGACGCACAGAAAGGGTTTACGTGTAATTGAATAACGACGACATTTACACAGAATTTATGTAATTTTTACCTACATATTTTGTTGGTTCTTAAATTTTTCATTACGCGACGCGACGACCTCCGATTTTGTTTTTTTTTTAAATTACGTATTAGGTATATTCGTTTACCTATGCGCGGTCCTATTGTTGTTCTTCTCAAATCGGTTATGAACTCGCAAAATTATTTTTATGTGTTATAATCTCCGTTTACTGCGAAACAATATATCGTGTTAAATTTTACGGAGTGGCAAAAAAGAACAAGAGTGCGTGGGCTTTGATTGCGTGAGAAACGCGATTGTAGCGCCACCGCTCAATAATAGAACTAATCCTGCACGACAACGCACAATCAATCTAACCACCGCCGCGCCGTCGACTCTCTTTTTGGGACTATACATTGCCAAAATTCCGAATCCACTCGATAAACATACACCGCCCCAATTTGATTCCAGACATGCACGATTTCTTAAACAAATTGTGCTCGGAAAATCGCAAATATCGGTACGTTTTCCTTTCCGCCAAATTTCTACATGGAAACCAATCTGTAAAATGTTGAAAAAAATTTGCCGAATTTACAGATTTTTTTTTTGGTTGCTGCGCTCGCCTAAATTTTGCTTCCGTCAATAGAACGTCAGGAAAAAAGAACGATTGCAAACGTATTTTCCGGGATTTATCCGGGAAACGTGAAATCAAGCAATTTGTGTACTTATATAAAATTACGTACCTTTAAAAATTAACGAAATTGAACAACTTTATGGACTACAAAAAGAATCGATCGCCTGTATATTTAGCTCACTTTACATTTTTTATGGTTCTCGTAGGCTGTCGAGTTAATTTTGTAGCATTCTGACGGATTTAAATTGAAGTTGTAAATGCAAATAAAGCTCATACAAACGGTTAAGATTACGTTAAATTTTACGATTGCCTTTCTCCATGTTTACGGAGGTTATTTATTTTTAAATGTCGCAATAACAATTTTTAATTTAATAAAACGTTGCCCTCTATCCGTTACAGTGCATATTATCGTTTTTAAATGTTGGGACGCATTTTGAATATTAAACCGTACTTGTAGTCGTTACATAATTATTAAATAATGGGATATTTTAAATATTGCAGGTACGTAATACCTATAACTTTGATTTGAATTACGCATACTTACTGTGAAATGCGGTTACTTCCACCTATTTTTCAACATCTATTTTTACTTAAATATTTCTCGACAAAAATACAATTGATGAAAACACCAAAACACAAATAACGTATCTATAAATAAAATAACTGTACCTACGCAAAAAATAAAATTCGAAATCGTTAATGTTCGCAAATTCTGGCTGTAATTTCCGATTCGTCATCTTTTTTATTTTTGATTTTAAACTTTTGTCATTCCGATTTGTGTTTCGCTTTCATTATAGGTATAATTTTTAAAGTGTCGAGTTCCCGAGTTACGTGTGTGCAATCTCGGCATGATTTATTAACATGCACTCATCGCGCCTGTAATTCTCAATAAATCGATTTCACCAATCGAACATGAGCAAAATAAAATCTCGTTCGTGGTCGACTTCGTCTTAAAATTATGAAAATTTTGTTTGAAACGATAAAATGCAATGCTGCGCCAAGGGCATTCGACTGCAACGTGAAATTCGTAATTGCGCCGTGTTACTTTATGTTTTAAACGTCGAATTTTATTTCTGGGCGGATGCTGCCAGATGTTAATTTAATTAGATAATATAATTTTTGCATTTATTTAAAATTTCAAGTGCTTTTTTATTTGAAAAAATTTCGCCCATTCCGTAATGACAACCATACAATGCAATTCGATCGCATCTGCGTTATTATTAAACGAGCCTTTGTGCTCTTCTCGCTGACGACATACCTACACAAATGTTTAAATCGTTGATATTGGATAGTTGTATCCATGTAATAGTCCTTGGGAAATCTCTTGCATAGTGTTGTAAATTGTCCAGCAAAATAAATGACTGATCTTTGGTATTTAATTTTAAAATGCTAGGAAGGGCGATTTCTCATTGAGGGGTGATCATTCGAAATAGGTACCCACTTACTTGCGAACTGTTTAAACAAAATAGATTAAATTTTACCGAAATTGTTGGACGTTTCGACGCGACCATTTCAACGCGATAACGTATCGACGCCAAGGATATTAGGAAAGTAGAAAATATGGTAATCGATTGCGGTAACTTTATTATAATTAATATTAGTGCAGGTTAAATGCCAGTGCAGACGAGGATAGTGTAGATAAGGCAAATTTAGACTAATGCTCATATAGATTGTTACAGCTCAAATTTTCTTATAATTGTTTATTTTTCTTCTTTCTGCGATGCCCCTCGTTAGTGTGCATACATATGTTTGTTTATCTACTTCATCTTTTTAAATTTTAATAATTGCGTTGGGACGATAATCTAATCTAATGTAATCCAACAAAAAAGTTATTTTATTTTATTAAAAGTTTATAAAATAAAAAAATAAACAAGTGCACTAGGTATGATAATATTTATCAGGGATTTTGTCAGGATATACTTCAAAAGAACAAGGATTTGAAGCTAACAATAAACATATTTTAAACGTTCACTAGTGCGCATCTAAAACGTCTGTCGCGTATAATTTATATATCGTCGTAAGTGTTAAATGTATATTTAAATAAAATCACCCGACAATTATATTACCACAACTCGTAATTTAAATTAATACAATAGAAAATTCCACATATCAACCAACACGTGCATAGTCGAAGCGATAAGAGCACTGCGTCTTGCATAAATCGTTCGTATTTAGAGGCCCCCCATGTTTTGATTATCACTGGCCTGCAAGAATCGTCGCCCGATAAAATAAACTTTCTAAAATTTAAATAAAGCATTTCGGTATTTATCTACGTAATGACGGACGATACGTTGAAATAAAAATTTATTTAGTAAAAAACTTCCCTTTAGTTGTGCGTTTTCCTCTGCAGTGTTCGTGTCGAAGTGCGCCGCGTAAATGTCGTTTAGACTTCGATTGCAATTTTTGGAAACAAGGAAACATTTTTTTTGGAAATGGGAATCCATCGTGCCCGTGCCGTTTCATTTATCAGAAAGGTCAGAATTTTGTTAATTTAATTGAATGTATCTAACGGCGTTCGCAATACATATGTATATGCAAGCAAATTCGTATCTTTAGCAATTTTTATCCAAAATATAAAGTTTTCATTTGAAAATTAAAAATCATTTGAAGATGTAAAAATTATACATAATCGGCAACAACTATGTACTTGATAGGACTGTTGTTGGTTCTCTTTTTGGCGCAAATTTATCGGTGTTGTTTACTACAAGGAATTTAATTGTGAACGTGGTGGCTTCGACCACAAAACATTGGCATTTGTTACATGGGGTATGTAAATTTACGGTCTCTTTGTATCGAAAATAATATTAACTGTATATCTACAAATTGGGCGTTAATTCTGTTACAATTATTAGGTGTCTAATACACATACATACCTATTATGTATATAACAATTCACATTTTTCAGTTTAAAAAAAAAACAGTTACCTACTATGATTTTTTTTAAATACATCGATATTTGGAATTATAAAAATAAATTGGGTTTTTCATAACACAAACATATCTACAGCGTGTCCGCGGATGACCCTAACTACACTTACTTACACTTAATTTTGTCTACATTAAAATAAATGCAGCTGCGTCAAGTTAAAAAAGCGCATAATTTATTGAGTTACAGAAACAAAAAATCTGTACGAACAAAAACGTGAATATCCAATATTATTTTACAATTTACTTCATGCCGTCGCTCCCATCTCTACAGACTTTTCTATTCTTTTTTCTGAATTCTTCGTAAACTAAATCAATTGCATGTTTATTTACATTGGCTATTGCTTCTGTTATTGTTTTGTTTTAAAGGACCTACGTTTTTACTAAAATTATTCAATTGTTTTAAGTATCCCCATAAATAAAAATCAAGTGGGGTAATATCGGGCGAGCGTGCAGGCCATGTTATAAGACCGAACAATTTCTATGCAGTCGGTCTCTCGCTCAAACGTTCCTTCAATGCAAAAGTATGAACTTCGAGACAAAATTTTGAAATTTCATATTTGAACTTCTTATTGACGTTAGGAGTAATTGTTTCCTCTGACGTTTACCATTTTACTTGAACAATTGGCACTTGACTCTTGAACAATTTAATGTTTCATTATTTTTAAACAACCTTGTATGTTATATCGACATTTTCATTATCGTTATATAAAGAATGACTTTTTTTCTAAAAAAGACGGCGAAATAAAAAAAATTACAAGTAAATATAGTTAGATCCATCTGCGGACGCACTGTATATGTGTACTATATATTTGTAAGCGGCGCAGTAAGATTGTAGGCTTACAATTAGCGCACGACGCCGTCGATAAATTGTAATTAACAGCGTTTATTGCGGTATCGTTAACAGTGCAATTGTTTCGATTAACTACCGAAAGTTGCACGCAATTTTCCGTGAACGTTTTTGTCCTTATCCGAGTTAATAATTGGGCATCTAAATAAATTGCGAATTAACGTTAACGTGACACGATCCTACCTAACGCCAATTTTAAGAGTAACGCCTATTTGAACGAAATAGAACGTTTTTATCGAATTATTGGTTATTATTACCTATAGGTTTGTAGTAAAAAAAAGGGCGTAGTTAATATGGAAAATTTTAGACAGACAATATCGAGCGAATGTAATATTATTATAATAAAAATTAAATAGGTACCTAACAATGTTTATGTGGAACAGTATTGTGAAGGTAATGAAAACGTGATACAAATATTGCTTCCCTTTTGAATAGAAACTTTTCAAGTAGATACTTGTCTAAGTGATTATAATGAAAATTTCTCGTTTCCCTTAGGGAATTATTCATATTGTTAATGTTTGGTAGAGCAATTTGCATGGAATATTTACATTTTAGAGACTTCCAAAACACCGCAGCACTAATTGATGAAAGGAAAAAGGTTGAAGTGTAATTCAAAATAGAAAGGGATCCACGTTCGTCTACACTTGGGCTTCGTGACGTTGTTTTTTCTTTTATCCAATTACAGCGCGGAGCAATTAATTTGCTTTCGAATTCTCGCCAAGAAAAGTAAAATGCGCATTATAAATTTAAACCAAATGCAAAGCCGTTAAAATTTGAATAGGGAAATATATTCTAACGCTTTTAAAACCCAATTTTATGGTGGATTATTTATATTTCGTTCGAACTCGTTTGAGGAACGATATATGTTAAAGTGGCCGTAACGCTGTATTCCATTTAATTTATAAGAAATTACAAATTTGATATCGTTTAAAATTCGTTTGGAAGGAAAGCCGATATTGAAATTAAAATAATTATCATATGCACGTGGGTCGTTCGTAACTTATTTAATAATCGTTTTTCGTCGTGCATGTAAAACGCAACATCCCATATACACGATGATTAATTTATATGTAAAGTACGAAGTAATTCCTTCATAAAATGTAGATAGGTACATTTTCAGTTTTAGAATGCGGAAAAGGGATTTTAGGACCGTTACTAGATTATACTGCACGTTAATTCTCGAAATGATCGTTTCGCGTGAAATTTGCTTTCTAAAAAATGAACGTAGACAAGGAGGCGTAAGACAACAATTTAAAAAATTACCGAATGTGACGAGGGAAAAACGTTATGCAAAATTTCTGGGGGCCGTGCATCACTTTTATGTTGGCCAAACTGGAGCTAAAGTCTATACCGAAGCAGCCATGCGTATAAAGTATGTAAATATACATATCTACACCCTCGTATGGTTAGAACGTTTTGAAATATGAGACTCCTCGAAGAAATTGCCATAAAAATTGCATTAAAAAAGATTCTCCCCGCGATCGAGACGGTAACATCTCATTCAACATAACACAAACATGTTTTAAATTTACCAGATAAAGGAAAACGTAGGTGCCATTTTATTTCCGTTTTCCAATTCGTTTTTTTTTTTAAGGAAACCGTTTTTATTGCGAATCATTTTGGGGTTTTATATTTTATTATGTTTCAAACCGCAACATTTTATCGTTACTAAACATTATACTGCTACGTTTACGTTAACGGCAATGGATTTTAAATTGGAGTTTTAGTAAAAACGTTGTTTAAATTGATGCCCGATTGGCGCAGATATACTATGTATCTGTGTTATATAGGACGAAAACTTTCTTTTACGTAATACTACTTTTGAATAATAACAATAAAATTGTTTTAGTTTCTTATTCAAATAAGTGGTGATAGATAGGTATAATATATACTTTTATTTCTGACTGTATGTTGAATTTTAATAATGGTAGAAATAGAGTTTATTGTTGGGTAGGTACATTGAATTACGCACATCTTTGTGAATATAAAATAGGGTTGCATTGTATTACAGCTGTGCATTACACACAGCTGGGTTGTAGACCACCATTCAACACAATACAAATCAAAAACGTTCTAATTAATATGTTTATATTTATCATTACTTACATCACGTTTTGTATTATGCGTTATCCATCGTTAGGTACTCGTTAGAAACTATTATTTCGATTAATCTACGCCCCTTGTCCATTGATGAAGATTTATTGTCCCTGAATCACTATGTTGCGCCCACCATTGTACATGGCCACATATTTATTTTTATGTTGCATTTTAATTTACAAGATTTGTAATTATAAGTTGTAAAGCTGATTCATACGACAGAGAGACACAATAATTATTACAAATATAATATTTATTATGGCAGTAGGTACAATGTTTGGTACGGTTGGGGGACATAAATTATATCAATCTAGGTATATTTATTTATATTTTGTTGCCTAAACATATTACACATGCAGATAGATTAAAAATTTAAAAAAACCCTTTTAACACATCTCTAATTTTTTTAAGGTAGGTAATTATAAATAGCGAGCATTAAATTAATTATCAACAGTACTAATTAAATAGTAGGTATACACATACTAACACGCTCGAGAGATTCGAGAATTGTGAGTCACAAAAAATTTACCGTGTTATTTTTAAGACCCTTTAAGGTAGTAAAAGATACATTAGATAGGCGTTGTATGGTAATTAAATTTTCCACGTTGCTAATTAGTATAATTGACGGCCCATAAACAAAAAAAAAAGATAAAATGATTATTTGGTGTTTAAAAACCTCGTTGAAAGAGCACGCACGGTTTTCGATTAAATCGCATAGGTAGTAGGGGTAGTTATGTTATCAAAACTTTTCCTCATACGTTGAACTTTTAATCTTTATTTACAAAAGATTATTTCTAAATTTAAAAGTTGCGCCTGGTTGGTTTTAAAGACACTTGAAAATTATAAAGAGAAAAAGACGCGGTTTATTTTTTAAATGGCGACTCCCTCCCTCCCTCTTTAAGCGATTACTAAAGCGGCTTTTAAGGAACGTCGTTTTTAAATGCGACTTATGTTTATGGAAACGATCTAACGATAACTACTTACACCATGAAATAACAAGAACATTCGTTTACGTTTAGAATTTGCATCAAAATTAAATTTAGTTAAAGGAATAATTAACTAAAATTACACTTAAAGTGTGGAACAAAAGAGCTCCAACAAGTGAGTTATATGTAGTTATTAGGAATGTTAACCAACAGAAATGGGCATTTCTTAAACCGTTTACATTTTCCAAGTTCGTAATTATCTTCGTCTAGCGATTTTTCATTAATTTTCGCGATCGTCGAAATTGTTCCGAATTAAATTCAACATAAACGCGAAATAATGCCCCATCTAAACTGGTACTGTCTTGTTATGCCCCATTGTCACTTCTTTTACTTAATTAAATACCATATTCGGACGGAGCGTGTCACACAAAGAACTTAGAGTTCATCAGACAAAATTAATTCCCGCTTGTAATTAAAATTCCGCCTTAAAACTATGACTATTTCAGGGAGATAATTATAAATTAATGTCGTTAAAAGGTATATATCGGGCTTCGCGTGGTAGTTTTCAGACTTTATTAAAACTCGACGAGGTTTTATGATGCAAAGTTTCGTGCTCGATGAAGTGCATGATGTGATTGTGCAAAACAAGGTTGATGGATATTTCATTTTTATCTTGAGAAATACGAAGCGAAATCGACGATTACTGCTTTCGATCTTATAAAGATGCTCTGATACTCTCCCCCCTCCGTTTGATTTTTATAAATTGGTTTTACCGCTTTTTTTCCGTTTTCACGAATGTCATTTTAAATTTTAAAATTATAATTTACAAAAACGGTAAGTCACGCTAAATAATACGATAACGTATTTAACGGCCGCATGACCGAAAACAAATGCACGTACGTCGGAGTGCAGGGGGGGAGGGGGGAAATGGAAATTCTTTGATTTTTTCCCTCCCAATAAATTAGTTTTGCATTATTAAAAGTACAATCACGATCCAGTTGTACTTTCTTGTCGTTCGTTGCCCCCGATTGTAAATGTCAGACGTTGATCTTAATATTGGAACTTTTTTTTAACTTTTCATGCCGCGTTAATTATTCAACAAGAATTTATAGGTATGTTTAGGGTTCCCAGTTCTTTAATGCCTACATTACTTTTGCGTTTACTGGAATTTATTCTCCCCGGCAGCTGTTCGGAATGATTTTTATTGCGATACGTAATACATATTTAGAAATCGAGTCCGTTACCGTCCGTATGTTATTTTTCTAATTTGAGCTTTTGCACGAAACAATTACCCTACCCGTACGATTAAAAATTTGTATTATTGATTATATATATTTTTCATATGGAATATTAATTATAGGATAAAAAAATGTTCCATTCAAATTTAGGTGCGTAAAACCTATGACAGACTTATCTGTCGATCAGTTTGATCAAACCGTAATGCCCTCTTTGCATTTTCAGCTTTTTTCTTTTGTATGTGTTCTTTTATTTTCGTTCTTTGGCAGTTGTTTTACTTCTTTTATCTGCTTGCAATTTTTTCTTATCGGCCAGTTTCTTTTTTTTTTGCCCTAACTCTTCTTTTAATAGAAACGCTTTGTAAAGTCCACTTTCATTTCGTTTTCGGTCCATTTTCTTTTTTTTTTTCGTATATTTTGTGGACATTTTTCCATTAAAACAAAAGAACAATTAGGTCAAACGCATTGACTTAATTTTATTCGCTAATAAGCGGAAAAACAAAGTAAAAAAATATGATTGGTACTGTACGGCGATAGAGTGGTCGGTACTGCATTACTCTCCCCTATTGTTGTTTATCGATGTGACATAGCAAATTATACAAAAATTAACCATATCAAATAAAATAGATAAAAATAGGCAACATTTTTTGAATTTGTGTGCATAATTTCTTTGTCATTTTTTCAAAAATCTGCGTTGTGTTATCATCATCATTAACGTGAAGGTATTATTGCATCTTCGGATGAACGCCTCCCCTAACTGCTTGCTACTATAGTTCGTGCCATCATAGAAAGGATCTATCAATCAGCTAAATGCATCAGTATCTATTAAACAAAACAAATTAAAATAATAGACAATTCGACAATTATTACTAAATATTTATACGCCGTTCGATTTATTTAGACAGTCAAACAAGTTTTCTTGAACTTGAGGATGACGGGTCGTTTCAAAATGACATAAACTATAGACTCGCAATCTCTCCCATCTGTTATATGTATTTAGTCGATTTTGTCGATGTCGTTTCTCCAGCGTTTTGGAAGTTTTTCACGCAACATCGCTCTTCTCTTTTAAACCTCCAGTCCGTTCTATCTGTCGCTCTCTCCCGTCTCTTCGTCAGATGCCCAATGCACTGTCGTTTTAGTTTAGAGATATGTGTTATCGCGTCTTTCACTTTTGTTTTATTTCTTATCTCATACCCTTAGCTGAGCTGAACCACCCTTAGCTTTTCTAAATTGTCATATGTGAGAGACATGAGGGCACGTGCGGCCCCTAAACAAATTTCGGGGGCGTTTGGGGAATTTTATTAAAGGAACTAATTATATGATTTGCGTGACACGAGATAGGCATACCGTTGTTTTCCCGAAACAAAGGTACCGTGGTCGAATGTGTCCCCACATTTGGGGACAGTTTCGGTCATTATGCTATTATTGCCGAAGACGTCAGCTGTAGCAAACATATTAATGCTAAAATTTTGATTAATGCCCTATTTTCTAGCGTTAAAAAATAAATTATTAAACGAACTTCTTTATTTTTGTACTTACCGACCAAATTTTTTATAGGCTCTTTTGATCGTTTTCGTTATTTTTTTATCGTTTGGCCACCGGCCTTATTCTATGCTCGTGGCATGACCAAATCTTCCCTCGATGCGTGTATTAAATAAAAATTTGGCATTTTAATGTTTGGTTTAAATAAATTACAATTTATTTTTTATATAAAGCCTTAAAATACACTGTTTATTTCCTTTGCTGGTAATAAATGAAGTTAAATAACATAACCCTTTTTGCATCTGCAACAAAAATAATTGAAGATATAAACCGAAGTGTTGTTGATAAAATCTTTAATAATGGTAAAACTCGTAAAGGCGTAGATTGCCGTAAATGAATGAACATAGCTGTTTTATTTTGAAATATTAAAATTTTATTGCGAGCCGTAAGATTATGTTGGTAAACCGCTATTAGAAAACTCATTTCGTGTTTGAGAACGAGTTTCGCATTATAACTTGCATACAGAATCGAAATACTTCAGAAAATTGAAAAATGTAGCTTCAGCGACTAAATTGAAAGTCGATATCGGTTTACAGAACCAAATTAGACGATGCTATAGCTGATAAATTCCCGGCCCTAAAATGTAAAGTCTTTTTTCTTTGGACCATTAATCGAATCGCATTTTAAGACGCTTCGAATTTCTTTTGCAAATTACGAAAAAATTATGAAGTTTAATTTTTGCTTCTGACAACGTGGCGCTGGATTAATTAACATTACAAAGGAATGATAATTTGGCCACGTTAAAACTACACAAATTGCAATCAAAAATGTAAATATCCGCTCGTTATATAACCTCTTAAGTTAACAAGCTTTTGTATTTCTAAAAGAACGATTTGCTGACGGCTAACAATAATTCTTTCGAAGAATTGAGAAACGAAGTTTTACGTTTTCAGTGGGTAGTAGTAGTACCTACGTCGAACAGACTTAGCAAAATGAAAATTGTTTTTTTTTTTAATTGATTGCTTTTAATTTTTACGTGTTGCATTGTAGGTATGTGCAATGAACATTTTCGGTACAGCTTTAACTGTGTATTTCTACTCTACATAAGTATTTTTCTTGGTTGTATATACACATAATATATATATATATATATATATATATATATATATATATATATATATATATATTTTATATTCCGTATGCGTGTTCATAATCTTGACTTGTGTCGTAGACGCTCACACTTTTATTACTCTTTAAATCCTTTTTCCTCTTATGAATTTTAATACCGGCACCTAGATTCTGTTTTATTTTAAATTGAGGTTTGCAAATTTTTACAAATTAGAATGTGCATCGTAAATCCTGTTGTTGTTTTTTTTTGGTTATAATATCCTTTTTTATGAATGGTTTATTTCAGCCTTCTCTTATGAAAATAAATGTTCATGAATTTTATTCCTGCATTATGTAGTCCATAAAAAACACGCAATTGTCTATAGAATTATTCTTCCAGAATAAATTGCCCCTAAGGCAGATTTTTTTCTAAATGTTACATTATTCTGTCAATCGTTAAATGAAAATTTTTATCTCTTTAGAGCGCAATAAACCGACCTTAAAGCTTTAAATCTCGTCATTTTTTTTTCTTCAAAAAGTGCTTTCAGGATAAGTAAAAGTTAGTATCATTGTGATCCATACGTACTTAATCTATTGGGGTGTAAGAAATCAGGGCGCTTTTGTCTTTCTTCGGTAAATTTTGCGGAGGCACCGCGAGAACAATGGGATGTCGTCTGCATATAATGGAGATATAAGTATCGTTATTAATCCGCTATCTCGTGTTGCGCGCACAACACTCTCTTGCGCTTCACGCCTCGCAAACCCCGGACAAAGAACCGAACTCGACACGCTTTAGTCAAAGGACTTATTTACGTCGTTATGTCTCTCTGTAAAATAATGTGAAATACACAGATGTATTTAGGTCTAACTTTTTACCCTTAAAATTACTCTGATACTTCAAAGATAATGTTGTTTCTCGAGGTATTCGGTCTTAGCAGACAACTAGTTCCACTTCCATTATTGCCACTTATATACCCGCTTTTTGGACGAGATTTTCATTCGTAATTACGGCTAAATGTGAAGTTCATTCGTTTCGGCATTGTTGTACGTTTTTTACTTTTGACGTTTAAAGAACCGAATTTAATATTTTCGTGTACTTACCTAACCGTTTATTTCCGCGTTGGCTTTTTATTTGGAATTTTATATTTAGAGCAGTTTTCTTTTGTTTGAAGAATCATTTTTATCTTTTTTCAGCAAATAGTTACTTTTTTTAACTAACGTAGACCACGTCTACAAACTTATACCGTAAAGTGGGGCTATTTGGATCACTTTTCGCGGTAGAATGCGATTTTTTTAAAAAAGTGCGGCTTACAATAAACAGGTAATGTAATAAGTATAATATTTATCACGTTACAAATATAAATAATAAATCGGTCAGTTACTTTCAGTTCTAATCTATTTGGAAAATCAAATAATCGTGTTCGTTCTTATTGTTAAATGTAATGCATTCATAGAAATAAAATATTAAATAATATCGAAATGATTGGAAATTGTATAAATTTTCATATTTTCGTTGTTTAATTTTTATAAAAAAAATAGAAGGCGTTGGATAGTCGTCTAAAAGATTGGTTTTTTTAAATAAAAACAATTAAACGAAAGAAATATGATTGTTACATAAATTATTTGTCGACGTAACGTTGCCAGTTTCGTTGCGCTTAAAATTCGTATGTGATCGTTCTTTGTTCAAAACTACCCTGTACTTGCGTTTTACTGCTTTTATATTCTATATATCTATATATGTAACGTAGTTCAGGCCATAAATAAAAGCTGCAACAACGTGATATAGACACTTAAAGAAACGATATCGATTTAGCATTGCAACAACGCCATTCTGGCAAATAAAATATGCGGGCCATTTGTATTTTAATGCAATGTTAACTTCAGTTCACATTAAATTGACGTTTTTAAATGATTCATATTTCAAAAAGCACGTTATTAATTAAAATTTTTGAAAGTTCGGTAACAGCGTTTCCACGAAAGGGTCGGCTGGTTCTAACCAGGAAAAAAAAGTCATCCCGCTAAACTCGATACGTTTTGAGATATTCCTGTTCGAAAAATGCACGCAATTTCCCTCAGATATCCGAAATTAAATAAATCGTCGTTATTGCTCGATTACTTATTGTCTGTCTTTCTTAAGTGTCTCAATTTTAAAATCATTTTGAGGACACTAGAAGCAAAGGGACGTAAGTGACAAAAAGTAGAGTTTAAAATTTGGAAGCTTTTGGTAATTCAGTTGAGCAAGAAATGCAAATATTTATTATTGCACGCCTACGCTTTATAGTTGTTACCGAAAGATGATGAAGATTGGATCTTTTTTCTCATAGTTCGAATTTCGTTAACGGTTTTTTTTTGTTTAAGTACCTACGGGGTTAATGAATCCAAAATTTACAAAAATCGTCGTCCCGCACAATCGCCACAATGAACTTTCTTCTGCAAAATGCAACGAGTTCCACCAAATGTTCTGGAATATAAATATTTAAAATTCAATTAGATTAAAGTCTTATCGTTAGTCACGTTCATTATGGGAATGTCCCGACTATTCAAAAACGGCGATCAACAGTTGGTTTCAAGGTGTATTACTGTACAGCCAAAATTTTACGATCAAATGACTTTTATTCTGATCCCCGCAGTTATCACTAAACAATGTAATGCGTTTTCCACGATTGATCTTGAATTAAATGCTTATGTTTTGCTTCCTTATGAGTCTTTTGTAGTAAGTTCACGCTCAATTAAATTAAAAAATATCTCATAATCAGTTATTTTACATAAACATCAGGGTACATGCACAAGACGCCTGCAGATTTCACACACAAAATTGTTTTGGGTACGGGGGGGTACACACGTGCATTTAAATGCCTTGCGTTCCAAACGTTATACAGAAATACCTAAGAGATCGTTAAGAGGATGATTACGCCAAAGCACTAATATAGGGATTTCAATGTAAATTCGGTCAGGTATTACACCTATATTGATAGAAATTTTCAAATTTTTATTAAAGAATCTGAAAATACGTATCTTATATTATCGTACTTCTTATATAATAACTATTTGAAGTTGGAAATAATTAGACTAACTTTTCGATGTCACTTTCTTGAATTAGAAGCTATATATTAAAAAAATAAAAACGTGCACACCTTCTGCCATCTTTTAATTACCTAAAAAATATTTCTTAATAGATACTTATAAATAAAATAAGGGCTCGAAACATTTTCGTTTAATAATCGGCAAATCGCGGTCTTCGTGCTCGCGTGTATGCTCTATCCTTGTATCACCGTCTTGCTCACGCTATCTCCTCGCTGCGTAAATTAAACTCGAGAAATGTTTATTTCAAGATATCGGTTTTCATATTACCATATAATTAGTAAAGAATGCGTTCATCGAAATTTTATGTATCGTAAAAGTGGTTGTTCTAACAATACTTTTAATTATCTACACTTGTATGTATTTTAAATACATATCGACGCAGATTATCGTAAACGCCATTTTTTGCGAAAATGAGTTATTCTGACTATCTTATATCATTCAGATTGAATCGTTCATAATTATATTATGTCATTTCTTTATCAATGGATCAACATATTGCGTCAAGAACAAGAATCTGGTATCAATATTCCGATTTTTTTCACCAGCAAAATCGATTTGTATTTTGGTAAAACGTATCTTCTTATATGTAGCTATAGCTTATCCAAACCTATATGATGTTCACGTCATCAATACAAGGTTACTAGATGATAACATTTCACACAGTGCTGTCACCTTGTATATCGCATTTTGACAGTTCTAATAAATTATAATCTTTCTTTACACTATCTAATATGTGCGCAAGTAAATCATTTATAGAATATGTCACTTTCCAAACTTTAAACCGAATTACAAATAAACAATCTAGTAACTTTTTGTTGATGACGTGAACATCATATAGGTTTGGATAAGCTATACGCTACAATACAAAATGTGCGCTTCTGTAAAATCTACGGTTTGTCGTTTACGATAATCTGCCACAACTACCGTCGATATAGTTACTGTTACGTTGAGGCGATGCCGACGATTATCTAAATAATTTTCTACTTCAACAGGTAGTAAAAAATTTGAGATTCACATACACGGGGTTTTATTGTAGTTATGGCCTATCCAAACCTATATGCAATTACGTCATCAAAAAAAAGTTACTAGATTGTTTATTTGTAATGCGGTTTAAAGTTTGAAAAGTGACATTCTATAGATGATTTACTCGCGCACATATTAGATAGTATAAAGAAAGACTACAATTTATTAGAACTGTAAAAATACGAGGTACGAGGTGACAGCACTGTGTGAAACGTCATAATTTAGTAACCTTTTCTGATGACGTGGATTGTATATAGGTTTGGACGAAGTATAGTCAAGTGAAACATTCGTATCTTACTTATTAGACTTATTGTTAGAAGTAACTGCAACAATTACTTTTCCAAAACGTATTTATGTTTTAGCGAATGATTCAATATACAACTGTCTGAATACGATCTAAATTTACTACAGAACAATTTTTAATTTATTTAAAATTTAACAGAATGCAGGTTTAGGGCAAATCTTTCCATCTTCTGATAAATTTATCTGACAGATATGTTTCCAAAGGAAATATCTGTCAGATACAATCAGAAGATGGAAAGATCGGCCCTTATAATTAATCACATCGATATGTATAAGTTACTCTGGGTTTTTATTCCATAAATTCCATTTTGTCAACAACCACAAGTTGTTAACATGACAAGGTATAACGCACTAACACGAGTGGTTACGAGGGTACTGTTATAACAGTAGTTATAACATTTGCCACTAATTTTCTAATTATTCGGCTGTTTTGTTGTAATAATTGAACAATTGACAAATCAGATACTGTAGAATATAAATTTCGAACAAGTTACCAAATAATTATACCTATTTAATATAATGTCTTGGAATTTAATAACTAGATGTTTATGAGAATGTTTACTAGATAAGCATAAATATTTTCTATACTGAAATGAAGTGTGGCGTGGGCAACTTGTATACTGGGATACTGAAATAACGTACTTGTAAAATTGTATTTAGCTTTTCTGTGCGAGCGTAATCATCCTCTTAAGTGTTTGAATCAAAAATTAACTAGTCTTATGTAATTTTTGCTTCTAGGCTCCTTATTTCCTCTCTCGTTTTTTAACTAGCTTTAAAATTGTCGATTCGTCAAATTCGAATCGAAAACGCGAGTGAAATATAATTTATTTAATTTCAACGAGGACGCGATTAAATTACATTTAATAACATTACAATCGGCGGCATGCTCGAGAAGTATTTATAGTTGAAGTTCAATTTCAAGGATTAGTGACGGAATTAATCAATATCCTTGGGTGGGGGGGGGGTTGATTTATTAACGAGAACGACGCACTCTCCTACACTCATCTAATCTCTTTTCCGAAACTAAGGAGTGGAGAATAATGAAAACATGTTTTCCGTTTTGAGTGGCCGTTAAAAAACATTCAGCCGAATGTAAATGCGGACACTAAATAAACGTTATTATACGATTTACGTTCGATGTTCTAATAACGTTATGTTTATATTCTATAAAGCTCTTTTGTTGATTCACTCAGATATTCTAACCGTAAAATTCTTGTGTAATATGGAAAAGAAATAGCATAATGCCGCAATTTGAAGGGCGATTTGTCCGAGCAATAACAATCATCCGACCGTTTAATTCAGTATAGCGTCATTTTCTTTATGAATCTATAGATCGTGCGTAATAAGAAATGAGGATCCGGTAGGCTAGGACCTATAATCCCGAACGAGCAAAAGCTTAAGATAGGCATATAACCGTTGGTAACGGCCGCAGTCGGTTTTTGCGGAGAGGCTGCGGCAAACGAGCAAGTAATGTTCGCGCTGCGCACAGCAGCCGGAGGACCGACGAGCCACTAATGTGATATTTATGAGTCTTTATCGGATGTGGGGTGCGCTACGAACAGCGGCATCCATGTCTTCTATTACATACATTACGAAATCTATCTCGGTCCCTCCCCGAAGGGGAAACTGGGACGAATGCGATCGCATCAGCAACAAGGTACTATACGCCGTTACTTCGTTCTTATTTTTATTTGATTTTCTTTTCTATAGTAACGTAACCTACTCGCCCTCCTTGCTTTTCGTGGTTTAATTAAAAATCTAACGATAGTCTAACTTTCGGCAGGATGTTTCGTCCAGGTAGTTCTCTTCTCGCAGCTACTTCACTTGCGTATCGATAGTTCGGTCGCTCCATAAAATCGAGTGTTCTCTTCGGGACCCTAATGTCTATATAAATCAAACTCGTTTTACGTTTAATTAATCCCCGAAAAGAGTATTTGAACTTTAATTAACTTTGCTTTCAAATGTATTTACTACATAACATCCGACGAATCGTTTTATTTTTATTTAATATATGCCACTCGGAAACGTATCGATTACTTTACCTACCTACACTTTAGTTTATTCGGCAATAGAAGGGGAAAATTATTAACAAGCTAGATTTTTTTGCGTGGTGTTATTTTTATGTTTTAAACTAAAACGCAAACGTACCCTTCGATAGCATCTAAGGGCGAAAGGAGGTAAAATTTAGTTAAAACCTAAGGTATCTGTATTTTGAACAGGGGGATGACAAATGTACGTGCCAGGTTTTGATTCAAATCCTCAATGTATTTGATAGTTTATGAGGAACGTATACATAACATAATTATGTTTTTTGAATAAGGAAATGCGATAGCGCTGTCAATCTGGTATGAAATGATAACACTAAAAACGTGATACTAAACGAGAAAAAGCACGTTCGCCAGTCACCACCTGTAAAAAATCTATGAGATTGAATAATAAATATTGCACTTGTGTGATTTAATATTTTATACATGTTAAATAAGAAATTGTCCATTTATAACACAAGTAAGAATTATTTTATTTTGGATTGTTTATCGACATTTTTAATCGCAAATCGGTTAATTATCTTTAAGCGGTCAGTGATTATTGAATATTGTTTGTAAAATGATGTAATTTTCCGCGTTGGATCGATTTCGGTTACCAAGTGGTCCTTATTCTCGTCTTTCTCTCATCCTTAATCCGCTTTTAATTTATCTTGGCACAAAATATTATTATATTGGATCGTTAAATTTGCGCACTTGTATCGGCCAAATTCGCAGCAAACCACACACAAAATTTTCTAACAATCGGTCAGATAGTTAGGTGGAAAAAAATGAAATTCTGTTAGTGGTCCAATATAAGCAACTTTCCCCTACATCTTTCAAACGGTCGATTCTACGAAAAAAGTCAATGATAATAGCCTTTTGTTTTATTCGAAAGATTGATAGTTTCCGAGAGATAATTGCGAAAAAAAAAACTGAATTTTACCTTCTTTCGTCCCTTATAACAATTTTTGCTGGCGCGCCATCGAAGGGAACTTTTGAAGTTTAGTTCAAAACATCGTGAAAATAAAGGTCCGCGCAAAATCCAGCTTTTGTTACTCGGTTTGTTTTTTACATAAGTATAGTTAAAATCTAATTTTACTGAACTAATTAGAACAAAAATAGGAGTTTAAAAGTAGTCGAGCTAATTACCATTCAAGTAAACTTCTTCGCTCTTTACTACAATTCGTAACTACATTTTGTAACGTAACTTTGCATATACAAAAAGAAGTAATTTCTTTGTAACGTATTAAGCAGCGATTTTACTTTGTTCTCTCAACGGCGAGCTTTGAACGAACGATAAAAGGCAAGAGATGCACCGCACTTTAAAAAGTTTGTAGGACTTGTTGGAGTTTTAAGTGTTGTGCTGGCTTTAACCTCAATGGCATTCGAACGGCGGAACACAACACAATTTCACGGGCTAGAGCACTCATGACCTCTGTGTATGCTATATTCTAACTGAAAGAGGAGAATACGAATACTACTTTTAAAGTTCGGGCTTCTTCAACTTTAAACCGTCCCCGAAGAATGAAATTCCTCAGTCTAAAGAGCCGCAATATACGTAAATAAATATATATATATTTATATTTTTTGTTTTGAACGCATTCTAATCTTTTAAAGCGTTTGCAAGGACAACGTGGAAAAGTTTCGGAAAAAAGGGCGAAGTTGTAAAATTTCTTCGACTTCGACAAAAGTCAACAACAACAAATCATCTGAATCTCGCAATCTAGTGCGGCATTCGTTGACATTGAGGGATGACAAACGCCAGTGCTACCAACCCTCAAATACTGCGAGGTGACATTTCATTTATAAGGCTCTGATTTCTCCGTCAAATTTCCGCAAAAGGAAACTGTCTCAGATGGGTCTAGGCCAATACTCTTCTGACAACTACATGGCACGGTGTAAAGATTTCGCATATTGGATTTTCTACTTTATTTCATTCAGTATCTTTTCGTGATATTTTCGAAATAAGTGCATCTCAGTTATAAGAAAGTAGCAATAAAGTTGCGCGTTCCGTAGGTTCGGAGGCTTTGTCGACTTTATTGGATATAAATATTAGAACTTTTTTATCGATAAAGCCGAACGTAAAAATATTTTTCAATAGTGCCATATTTCGAGGGCATAAAAATACATGCATTTTATTTGAAGCTTTGCAATGTACTGCGTCATTTGTAACGCAACGATACGAATCGGAAAGCACTACGTAGGTATAAGATACAAGTGGATATGTACAACATATATTATGAATACGAAATGCAATAGAATAGGATTGTACGTATAAAAGAAAATCTAGTAGGTATTCAGGGGTAAAATGCAGTTTCGGGAAATAGAGTTGATAAATATAAAGCGGCCTCGACCGGCCTGAAATGAGCTTGTAGCGACTATACCCTCCACTATATTGAAACCGAAATCGATACTCACAGCACAAAATAGGAGATTTCGATCAAAGATATCTCTAAATAACCAACAAGTTGGACGCGTTTCGGCGGTGTTTTGCGTCGATTTACTTAAATATTCGTCGACGTCGCGCGTCGTGACGTTTAGGCAGTTCCTTAAAATAACGCCGAATTCTAAATTTAATGTAACGGGGATGCATTTGCGGTTGTTAAGTTAGTAGGGTACAAATCTCGAGGGTTTACGGCACAGCTCTGGGATAATATCCAATTATAGGGAGCCATTTACTCATGCGTTATCTCATTAAGAGCGAGCCGCACATGTGAGCACATATGCGATCGTTCTTTCTTGTTTTTGTCGCTTCGACGCCCGCTTCGTTATCCCAGAACCTGTTCCATGCTAAGAATAAACAACAAAGAAAATCCGGCTGTCTGAAACCGATAAAACTAGACGCACTTTTTCCAGGCCCATTGACAAAATAAACGAGACGCGACAGTTGCCCCAGTTACTAAACCTCCACGACGGCTCCGCCGTAAAATAAAAGTGCACTTCGTTTACTCAAAATTGTGTGATTCCAAAATGTATTAAGTACCTACCCGAAAACTTGTTCGAACGGCTTTATTCAAAATCAAAGTGAAAGGGCATCGCCAATAAAGTCATATAATAAAAACTTCCCCTTCTTAAGAGACGTGTGTTGCCGTAAATTTTCATATCGAAAACGATTCGGCGCTATTCTTTTTTCGCTTTAAATAAACCGATCGATTTATCTTCTACTAGTTTCCGAAGCAATAAAATAAGTCCAAAGTGTAATAACCCTTTATGATTCGCCGGCGACTTTAGACCGAGATAGTTCGGCCTTTATAAGAGAACAGAGAACTACCGCTTCCGTTTCAAACCTGCAATTTAGACTAACTTTAGAACTTGAATTACACGGAGCTCACCTACCTTAAGTTGCAATAAAAATTTAAAGCTCCTAATTCAATTGAGGGGCGGTTACGCGAATTGAAGTATTTAAGGGCGCATTTTATGCGCGCGAGCGGTTTTAATATTTTCGGTCTTCGAATAAATGGGCGACGAGGAAAAACGCGCGCGCAAACTGCAATTTTGTTACAAGTTGCAAAGCCGTAGGTAGCGAGGCCGTTTTTTAAGTTTTTGTTTTTGTTTTTTGTTCTCGTATTTATCCGCATTTACATATAGAGTTGGCTTAATGGCAACGGTGAAACCGAGTAGTTCATTTTCCATTCCTTTTGTAAACCTACTGCGGTTTAGTGACTCGTTTTTCTTCTTTTGAAGTCGAAATTGGTTCCGTTTTCCGGCCAAAAGGTATTTCAAACAAACAATGGCGAAAACGCCGACATTATTCAGATTTTTGTTGTTTTCTTTCCCTTAAATGCCTTTAAATAAATATTTCCTAAACGATAGACAAATGAAAATATTTTTTCAGCAATTTAGTAAACCATTTACTTAACCGATTCTATTTTGGTAATGATGGTGAATTGTTGTTTTTTTTTTTGACGGCGATTATTTATTTAAAATTGTTGTGTTGTAGTTAAAAACTTAGGTACATATCGATAACCTTCAAAATAACTCGGAAAATTTTTGTTCGCGTGAAAGTCGTTATGCAAAGAACGAGTAGATAATAATAATTAGGTATTTATCGGAGGCGAGCACATTTGTAATGCTTACGATTAATCGGCTGTCGGGGAATCGGTCGAAGCGTAGCGTTCACGTTTTGAAGGTTAAATGTTCAAATAATGTAAGTTATTTTATATTTGACTATTCTGGGCATTTGAGGAAAAAAATTTGTTTACGATCACGTTCAACTTTACTTGTTGTTAAATGGAACAATTTGAAAATTAATAGATAGTTTAAAACGGATTAGGTACCCATTATTCATATTTTAGTTGTTATGTGCTGGAAAAATAGGGGCAGTAAGTTTTATGAGGCGTGGTAAATGAAATTTTACTCCGATTACTCGGGTGTCGTCGGGCATTACCATAGGAAAGCTTTTTATTATTTACATTGTTGGTTTTAAATAATTGAAGGCAGCGTTATAGGTACAGTCGGCGAAAAAGTAATGCGTGCACCCGAGGCAATCATTTCATTGTTAACGAGACCATTGTAAGAATGGTTTACTCGTCGAGTTCGGATTTATTTTAACGATAAATATTACAGGCAATGCAAATTTTTTAAAAAGTTTCGACAATTTTAAAACGCGTAAAACTACAAGAAATCTCATGCAGTTCCGCCTCTCGCCCATCGTCTCGGGCGCACGTACTACCATTTTGGCCGACTGTACCGGACAATAATAGTTATAAATTTCAATTACCTATTTTTCATATTAATCATACATATGATATTTATCGACCAAAAGTTTGTAGAAAATTTATGAAATGTTAAAACGTAATTTTTAAAAAAAAACATTTATACCTACGTGTTTTACGATACAGTATCGTGTAACAATTTCCTTTCGTTAAAATTTCCATTAAACGAGCCTGTCCTGAAGTTAACAAAATTAAACGGCACATAAATATTTAGTAAAATTTGTTCCGCTTCAAAATACTGGTGCATTTAAATGATTTGACAAATCCTTTTCTATATGGTACGAACTATAATGCCACAGTTTTTTTTTTGTTTTTTTTTGAATAATGTAATAACTATGCTTTCTAAACTAATTGTAGATCGTACATTGTCACATCTACTTAGAGTTACCTGAGTAACAATTCGTCATCGTTCATAATTCAACAATTCCATTCTTCCCACCTAAATATTTGAAAGGGTATATTAATAGAGACGCCTCCAAACCTTAATTCTCTAGATATTATAAAACGAAGAATGTGGGTAAATAAGATGTTAAAAACGGCCTCTCGTTCTTTCGTTGTTTTTTATTATTTTTTTATAATAAACAGACTATTACAACAATGTTGAACTAATAAAAATTAAAAATATTATATTAAATAAACTAATTAGGCTTATAGGGTGCGGGTATAAGTGCAATTTATTCCAATTTCTAGTATAGATTTTTTATAATTTCTAACATTATTTTAAACTGCAATTTTTGGAGTTTCAAAAACACTTTTCACACTTACGAATACGTCGTTTAGATGCGCACCATCATTTTGAATGCACCGTTGTACGTGGTACTATTTTACTTCGAAATTTTCTATTATATTTACACCGTATTCGAAATTCTTTTCACGCCCCTTTAAGCACTCAATTCGTTATTATAATCTAGTAAGAAACGAGTTTTGATATTCTGCGGACCTAAAATTAATATTATCTCGTAACAAAACGACATAATTTTGTTGATTTTTGTTTCACATAAGTAATGAAGTAATAAATTAGGTAAATCTAAACATCTTCAACTCCCCAAATACTTGCAAATATTAAAAAAAATTATTTTATAAACAATGGCGCCGAAAAACGTGCTTATCTACTCGCATCCAGTAATATTTTTTCCCTTTAACATTTGTTTTATGTTGTTTACCTATATTTTTTTGTGTGTGGGACCGAAATTAATTTATTGGTTTTCTCAATCAACGGCAAATTTTGTTTAAGGACCTGCAAATTTAGTACCGTAAACGTGTACATATCTATCATCTTGTTTTCTCATGGCCGCGACCGTTTGTTTTTATTATAACTATATTTTCTCTTTTAAATATCAGTTTTACGAGATGAACATTAAATGTAATAAGTAAGTAGTGTTACGTCCGTATTAGGTGGATATTTGTCCTAGTTTTTCGTGTTATTTTTCCTATATTAGATAATAAACTATATGGAATGATAAAATTTTATCTTCGTTTTTTCTTTACGCATTTCCTGTGAACGTTTCGTCTTTGTGCGCATGCTTAAAATTTTTTGCACTTCGTAAATTGTCAAATATTCTACAATTTATTTAAACGTAACACGTAGTAAATGACCGAAAAATGTTATGTAGGTGGAGAAACTATTATGTATACAAATTTTACTTAAACGTCTACGTTAATTATTTATTGTTAACAATGACCATACGAATCTAAGTATACTAAAGCCACGTATAATACGGAACGGCCACCCCGAACAATAAACAGTTAATTAAGTGGCAATATTTAGGAACTCTATCTGCGGATTTAACATTTACTATGGATAATGAACTTGTCACTCGAATCGTTTAACCGACTTAAAGGCGATAAGATACTTTTATTGAGCGATTAAGCGTGTGTTTTACTAACTGGATATAAAATCTAACCCTTCTATGTGGTTATTCTTCACTTTATCTGCGTCCCATTTAAGTTTTAAGTTCCCCTCGCGTAATAATAATTTTAATAAAGGACTGCCAGATATGTGGAGTTGTAGGTAGGTAACTTTATGCGATGTTAGTTGTTTTGTACTTTTGAACTTAAACGATATAGTATAAGTCGGGAAGCATCTTAATTTATTTTATCTATGTTTTAAATTTTGTTCGAACAGTTTTAACGAACTTAATTACGGTTTTAATTGCACGATTATTATTTTTTTTGAAAATATTTGAATAAGTAGATGTAGTTTCTAATTTTTTATAGCTTTGTTCGTTTACGCTACAAGAAATAGGGCAAGGCGGGATAATTGTAAACGGTTTTTGCGCTTTCTCGATTTTCAATTTACACCGTGTCCTTATTTATTAATATTGGAGAAACGATAGGTATAACAAATAACGATATCCTTTAGAAACGTCTATCCCTTATATTATTGTATTCAGTTATGTACCTGTACTAAAGCTGCTACATACTTGATAACGACACTTACTAAAATAGTATTTACTTCGTCGCAAATTTTGCACAATGTCGCAAAATAAGTTTTTAAAGTTAATTGTTTTAGGGCCGATCTTTCCATCTCCCGATAAATTTATCCGACAGATATTTACCATAGAAATGTTTGTTCGAACAATTGGTAAATATTTGTCAGATAAATTTATCGGGAGATGGAAAGATCGGCCCTTATTCCACTAAAATATACTGTCAGAACACAGGACTTATATTTGTTGGCAAACGAATAAATGAATTGCGAAATATAATACCAATGTAAAAAAACTCTCTAGTTTGGTTTTTCTGTAGCCGTTTACACAATTACCACCCCGCCTTACCCCACATCGTGTTGTAAACGGTGCAATGTTGGTATAATGAAATGGCGGAAATTTTTAATGGCAAAAGTTTTGTTAATCTAGCTAATTTTTATGATACGTATTTATCATAATGTGGATCAGCAAGTTTATAACTCCTCCGATATTTTTATTAAGGTCTTTCGTTTATTTCCATATCTAAACGGGCATGTTCAGGAAAAACACGCAAAATTTATTTACTCGAATTTTAATGTTTTTCAAATAATTCGCAATGCCGTCTATTGCATTCTTATCGTTGACAATTTTTTTTGTCTAACAAGGAAGGTTAGGCAAATGGAAATCGCGGAAAAAATGAAACTTTGCAGGATTGTAGTGCTAGTTAACCCTAATCCAAAGCCGTATTCCGTTCGTACTCTTACGCGGTTTAAGAGGGCGAAATCCACCTTTGAAAATTGGAATTTTTTTCGGTTTTGTTTATTATCTGTGACACAAGAGGTATCGCCAACAAACTATATAATTTATAAATGACTGTTCAAGACCTACATTATGATACAAAAATTAGGGATGAAATTCCTAAGGGATGTCGTCCCTTCGAATTTTCATCCCTAATTTTGCCATACTTAGGTACATTTTTACATGTAGAGGACAATTAAAACTATAATTTGAAAAAAAACGCGATGTAGTTTTTTAGAGTAGGTGACATATTGAAAATTTATTCATTTAGAGGGAGGCCTGACAGATTTGCGAGGCATACCACAATAATTCTAAATAATTGATATTTCTCTAAAGTTCATAATAAATTTTATCAAGTTTATCAAAAATGATTAAAACAAAAATTCAATTGTCTACCACCGATTGGATATTTCCCACCATATTATCTCTTAAACACGCTAAGAAAATTTTAGTAGTGTTGTGAGGTAGGTTTTTGTGCGATGGGAAGCTTGGGCTGTTGCAGTGGGTCGTTTGATAAAAAAAAATTGACAGATAATAACCGAAAATGTTTAAAATATGTACTTTTTAGGAAATTTATTCTAGAATTATATATTTTTTATGCAGTAAAATTATTTGAATAATCACCATCTACTGCCTTTATACCGCAGAATTATAAATTTACTCTATATTTAATTTAAAAACTATTCGTGTGCCCCTCCGTATTGAAAATTTCCCTATTACAAACAAATAAAAGTTTAATCGTATTTTTATGTGACCGATAAATACAAAGCAACTAATAGAACACGTGCCCCGCGTATTTTCATAGCTTATCGAAGTACGAACAAAAAACTGAATGTTTTTAAAATAAAAATGGGATTTCCACTGTACCAGTGGGGTATCCAATGCATTTATATATAGAATTCTGGCTAGACCGTTTCGGATCTTTTGCGTTAGTGATACAGAGCGGTAGTGCTTGTTTCAATTGTTCGAATTTTAAATTACGGCGTCGTATTGTTTGTGTGTGCGAGGAGTGCTCGTTCGGTTAATAAGGCTTTTTTACGTGTGAATGCGCGAATGTTGTGTACTCTAAAAGGATTACAAACAAAAAGGATTAATACGACGTGGAAAGATAGGATCTGTCTTTGTCGACTAACTCTCCAAGTATTTATAAAGTGTAAATACATGGACCTTTAAGCTCTAACACAAATTCTCTGAAAATCGAGGTTGGTTAGGCTCTTGGATAGGAACTCGGTTAGGTTCTTGGTTAGGGCTCCCCTCAAACATTCGACGGTCCAATTTCGCGAACGAAATTTTACCTTATATAGGTGTAGGTGTGTAATAATACAACTTCACAGTCAACGGAAGAATCTACGCTGGAAATTGACGATAGATGACGAAATACAAAGAAAAATTTAGAAGTTTCTAATTTTTTTCTTATAGTTTGTTACAGACAAGTGGCAGTCGCAGCGGCAGCATCGTTAAGCGTCCACTAGTCCGCATTGGACGCACAGTACCATCCCTTAAAATTGTCACCCCTAATTTTTGTATCATAATGTAGGTCTTGAACGGCCATTTATAAAAATATACAGTTTGTCGGCGATAGATAATAAGCAAAATCGTCATTACAAAATAAGCATTACAGATAATAAGTAAAATCGAAAAAAATTCCAATTTTCAAGGCTGGATTTCACCCTCTCAAACCGCGTATGAGCACGAACGGAATACGGCTCTTGATTAGGGTCGACTAGCACTACAATCCTGCAAAGTTTCAAATTTTTCTGAGATTTCCACCTGCCGAACCTTTCCCGTAAGAGTTGCGAAGTACTATATAAATAGAGATGGTGCGCGTTTATATATTAAACAAAAATTGATAACATATTTAAATGGAAATTATAAGAATCGCTTTTTCTTTAAATAAAAAACACTGCGAGGGAAATCATATTTCAAATAAAACGTGTAAAAGGACCGCCACTTCTGGTTCCCTATTCTGTTTTGGTTTCCGTAGAGACGCATTCTTCGCATTAGAATTATTGCTTTCACTGAACATAAACATAATATTGTACTTTGTTTTTTTTTCGCTCTTTGGACCGTTAAAATTTTTGGATTTCTTATTAACGCTTCAGGCCACCCCCGTTCTTATATTACATTAACTTAAAGCATCGTATTATGCGGTTAGTTTTAAACATATTTTAGTACGTGTACCGGGAATATTATTATTAAGCGGTGGGCAGGTACCGTTTGTTACAAATAACTGTCTCTTAGGACCATAAAATTTACTCTACCCTTAACAGACTCGAATGTATAATTATGTTAAGCTAACTTTATTTGATGTTTCGTAATGGTGTTTTTATGAAACTAGCGTTAAAATTTCAAGCGAAACGTTTATCTTGATTAAGAAATACGCAGGTGCAACAATAGCGCAAAGGAAAATTGTTTTAACGCCGTTTTACTTTATTTAATTTTAAATTGACAAATTTTATTTTTATTTGTTAATATTGTTACAAAAACAATTATGTCGTTTTACAATTTATTTAGTTGAAAATTGATGTAAAACGAGTTTTATTTTTAATTAGAATTTATATAAAAAAATCGATGGTCGTAGAGACGTAGGTAGTTATCTATTTGAAAGAATATAAATAAGTACCTACAATAAAAAATGAAGCCAGTCTTCAATTTTATATAACTAGTTAATATTTAATAATTCATGGTACTTGCTTGGATTCAGTTATAGTTGGAATGAACAATTGATTTTAATCCTTCGAGGTCTTAAACAAGGAGTCGTCTTATTTTATTCAAGATCTAATAGGGATTGAAATTGATGACCTAAATAAATAATTGAAAAGCTGATCGAGGTCAAAGTTCTATTACATGAAATGCAATACAAATTGCATACGAGCCTTCATATAAAATCAACTTTAATAATGCAACACAAAAAGGTGTTAGTTAACTTACTTACTTATTAACTAAATACCTACATTTAACCCACTGTAATAGTGTGTAGTTATAAGTGATGGAACATGTTCGGCTCGTTCTGTTCTCCTCGGAGATACGTACTGACTTGCCGAATTCGTCCGTGCGTGATTTTCTCGTTCTGTTCGTTCGAAGTAAAATGTCGAAGTGAATACGCACCTTTATGTAGCACACACACCGTGAGTAGGTCTATAGTAGGTGCATTCTCTGCGTGCACTTGTTTCTATTTACTGCATAGGTTGGACGAATAGACTATAGTATTATTATTTTATAGTAATCGGATATGCGATTTTGAACTTTTTCGATCATATTCAGCATTAATAGAGAAAAAATATTGTTTTCCATACGGTCAGACGCCAAAAACTTTACCTCCCAAAGACCCATTTATAAATCTTTGAATAATTCATATTCCAAACATAAAAATTGCAAATCTCCTTTTTCAACTTAGGTACGCAATTTTCACGGATATCCCCTTAAAACTTATAGCGCCCGAGATTGCGCTTTTACTTTTCGCCCAAAAATCAAGGTTATGTTTATGGTTAGGTTTAGATGTTTAGATTGCTAAAATCGGCCCTTCTAAGTAGTGGGCTGATCCTACTTTTCGTATTGTGTAGCCGAAATGTACGATACTGTTACCGTTTCTTTCGTTTAAAATAAAGTTAAATGTGTTCGGGAACGCGTTCCTGGAATGTTTCGATGTTTTGAACGACACGTCGTTGACTGGCGCGTAAATGACCACCACATCTTCGGAAGTAAAAGAAAAGTCTGCAACCGGGGAAGTAACGGTGTGCGAAATGAGATACTCCATATCCCGGACCTACGTGGACATTCGCCTTTATCTTTCACCGGAACTTACTGCTTCCCTTGGTAATGGTCCGGAAATAGCACTGTTTGAATATCTGCCTCCGACCTGGATTGCCTATTGCAGCCAGTTGCTAACCTTTATGGCTCCCGAGAGCGATTTTCATAATAATGTTGCCACGCGATCGTTTAACTACCTACACGATTTTGTTTCCCAAGAACTCCGTTGCAATTATCGTTGTTGAAATTAAAAATTTTAACGCCAAGCACAAATATCCCTATTATGCGTAATTTTATCTAAACGTTTTTTTCTTTTTTCTTTTTAAATTATTATTCGGTTTAATTCAAATTGAGCAAAATAATACGCAATTAGGCGTGTATCTAATTTTTAAAGCGCTCGATTATTATTAGCAGTTATTACCTGTACTTTCACACTGTTGTGTCAATTCAAACGAAAAACGTTCGTGCAAATAATTGGAATTAAAAATAATTATTAAAAGAAAAAAACGACGCAAGCTCTGTAATATAAAAATAAAGAAGTATAATTTGTTGTATTGATTGGTTCATTTGTTCTATGCTTGCCCAAGGGATAGATACCAAATCCAATCTATACTGATTAGTTAATGACGAAAATAAACCTTTCCTGGAAAACTGTGCAATTTCATAGTGGAAGCATTTGTTAGGATTCGTCGTCCATTGTAATTTGTTCAATGCACCGTATGTATTGCAGTTGAATTCGGTCGTATTTGTTTTTCGCTTTTTGTATTAAATGTTAGTATACTAGATATTATCTCTATTAAAATTTTAATGTTCATTAATACGTTTTTTTTTGTTGCAGGTAAGCTTAATGACTGTAATATAGCAAATTTCTAAGGCTTACAACATAAAGGGTAAGCGATACAATGTATTTACTTTTAAGAAATTCTTAAAAGTGAATGTTTTCAAATTTTTCATATTTAAGTGAATTAATTAATTATTTTTTGTATTATTATTATTATTATTCACGTATTAATTAATTTACACAGTTATAGCAACTCGCGAAATAGAAACTAAAAGACAAATTTGAAATGAGAATTATTTTTTCTACTTTTTATTTAAAAAAAGGCAATTAATGTACAATACAATAATTAGGGTTGGTAGCGATTTATTCTTCCCGCCAATACAATTAGATTATTTACTTTGACCCATCGGGGTGCTATTATAATCATAAATCGTGTTGATGTAGGAATGATTTGACGGGCACGTACGTGTTGAAACAAGAAAATCCTCAGTCGTATAGCTGAAACGATCAAATATTTACAATCGTTCAGGTAAATACGGTAAATCGGCGTGCAATTTGAACGGTCAAGGTTATTGGCGATTTTGTAAACAACTGTTGTCTGTGTACTTACAATTAGTTGTGGAATATTATACTGTATGACCAGTGATGAAAGGCGAATATTTCACACTATACTTTTCCGACGACCACAAGTGTTTATTAAATAATCCGCGAACAAGTGGATGTTCGAATTTTAACTTTAACGTTCGGCACTAGAAGGATTTTGATTGGATGAGTGGCGTGCACAATAATTGCGCACGTGCTACGACGTTTATGATTGATTAACGAGTTTCTTTACGCACTGCCGGCTTATTTGTTTGTAATGTTCAACTTTCGGTAACATTTAATAGTGTGAATTTATAATTCATTTTTCATAGTGGTCGTTGGAAAATTGATTTTCCGCTACGCTAATTATGAGCATTAATTTTTAATTAATATTATATTTAGAAACCGTAGTAAATGGTTTTGATTTCATTCACAGAATGACCATGTTTACGTATCGATTATAGTGGGAGGGAAACTTTGGCGCGCGTTGTGGAAATTGAAACTGAAAATTGTTACTTTGTTATGGTATCGATTTTATAATTTAGAAGATTTAGAACGGGCAAATGAACTATTTTGTAACTTGCTATGCGTTGCAACGAAAATGTACACTAATTTTTTTGGAGATTCAAAAAAGGTAACTTGTTTATAAATCTCTCGCTAGTCCGGCCGTTCAGTCAGTAATCCGGCGTTTTCAGGCGGACTCCTTGCGAGCGTGAAGGAGAGAATGTTTGAGAACTGCATGTTATTTTCTTGCTTTATTCGTTGTTTTCAGTGGAAATATAATAGTTTATGGTATTTAAATGCGCTTTTTTTTTAAACTTTCCAATAATTCAACGATTTTCGAATTAGCGAGATTCTACTGTACGTTGTTCGTTGTAGAAACTTTTTTGTTATATTTTTCTATAGTTTTATTTAGGTTACTTGTTTTTGTTTTGAAATCTATTTTTCGAGAAGTCAGTTAGGATTCAGATTTTTTTATTTGGACCAATAACGTAAATTCACTTTTTTTGTTATTTAAAGTTACCGATGTCGCTTTGTTTTTGTCTTATATTTATCTGACAATGAGGAGCTGTCTTAGAAGCTTAAACATTCAATGGTTTTTATGTTCAGGAAATGTGGAAAATCTCCCGGAGCCTATGAATAACGTCATAGTAATTTTTGTTCTTACGGCGCTCCCCTCTCGAGATACACACTTCCAAAGTTAAAGAATAAAAATCTTTTTTTTTTAATAACATTTTTATTTTTCGTTAGAATTTAATAATTTTTGATATACTACGTAATAATTCGAAATTCGAAATTTTTCAGAGGTTTCAGTTTTTAATTGTTAAGAATCTTCTCGGTTTCTTCAAACATTTTAAAATAAAAAAGGTACTCTTGTTTAATTTCGACGAATTGAACTATATTCGAGAAAATCACACTGATATATAAGATGACCCACATAATTATTTTAATTATTCTTTTTTTCTGACGACCTTATTATATAATTATAATAAATTTATAAGAGTATTATATATGTATAATGATATAATTTGTAAGAAAATTTTCTAAATTGTGTGGGTCGGAAATTAAATGGATTGTATCTAAATATACTTACCCTTTGTTGTTGTGTTACACTTTTCGACCACCTAAAGGGATACGTTGGAGGGAACGTGGCCGATATTTACACCTTCGCAAGGGTAAAATTCGTTAACACAAACCGCTACAAAATTGGAAGTGGTACGTTATTTAAATGTACCTAAAGACTCGCTCGTACTTTCGAACTCGCACCACTAAATTGTTCCTTTCGACCTTGCTCGCGCTCCATCTATTAAATTAAATAAATTGGCCGCAGCAATAACGCATTTAATAATAAACAAGGTACAACTTATAAATTACATTATGATAATGGACTGGGCGACGTTCCCTCTAATCCTCTAAAATGCTAAATACGAAACTTTCACATTTGCGCACATTCTGAAAATTACAGCTTTAAAAGCAGCCATTTTAAAGAATAGATTTAATTAAAAAAAATGCGATTCGTCGCACTTTGCGACCCCTAAATAGTTTTTTAATACATAGATACAACATTATTAACGATTTTAAAGGTGGAATTCGATAAAAATTTATTTGTACAGATGTTATTTTTAAATCGGCTGCTTCTAAAAAAAAAACAAGTGAACCTAGATTTATTTATCGTTAATTTTTGAACGATTTTTGTGAAAATCTAAGGCGTGCACCCTGTATTTATAAATAAAAAAACTACATTTTAATAATTTAGATACCGTAGGTTAAGTTAAATTAACGTGCGCGAGGAAACGGTGGGGGGGGGGACGTAAATTGAACACGAATTTCTAAAAATTTAGTCGTAGTCTCGATTCGAAGCGGATTACGGCGCATAATTTAAACATGAAACGATCTTGAACATCAAAAATTACTTCCATATTTGAAAACAAGTGATAGGGTAAAAACCGTGATAGGAACGGGACCATTTGTAATAAATTGCACTATCGATACAAATATCCGACGCAAGTGGAAAATGGACGTTTTGAGAAAATCGCTGTTAAAGTTTTTTGATCGATGAAAATACCACTGAATCTTTATAATATTTGTAGATAATTTTTATTATAGTATCTTCATGAATATCATGTGCAATTTTAAAAGATCGTTGTTTCAAGTCACGTTACTGCTGCATGATATTAATTAACTATATATGGCATATCCAAACTTATATGCAATCACGTCATCAAAAAAAAGTTACTAGATTGTTTATTTGTAATTTGGTTTAAAGTTTGGAAAGTGACATATTCTATAGATGATTTACCTGCGCATATATTAGATGGTATTAAGAAAGACTGCAATTTATTATAACTGTCAAAATATGAGTTCCGAGGTGACAGCGCTGTGTGAAACGTCATCATCTAGTAACCTTTCATTGATGACGTGGATTTGCATATAGGTTCGGACGAAGTGTAGTCTAAATTTCGAATAGAATATAATGTGTGTGTAAAATTGTGTTGCATCTGAATATTGTGTAGGCACTTTTTTACATCTATTTTCTGCCTTATTTAAGACAAAATCGCGACTTTTGAGTTGCGTTGGTATTTTGTATCGATAGCGCGAAATGTACTACGTACACAGATCGCTTTGGATTATAACGTGAAAACTAACGAAGTAAAAAATTAATCTGACTTTTGATTGATAGTTAATTAATCGCAAACGATTTTTCATTCCTTTTGCGTCAGAATATAAAATAAATTGATAGATTCATATCGAATCGAAGTGAAATTATTCACGTCGAAGCCTCTCGCATTTTATTTTCGCCAATATATTACTAGGTACGTAGGTTGTTACCTAACGTTAGGTTAATATTCATATTTTAAATAACGCTTTAAAATTTTAACAACAAATCGTGATCGATATTTTATTATGGGGGGTCTCGTAAAATATAAATTGAGTTCGACAAACTGTCATTCCTTTACGCGGGCATTTACGTAGTCGTTCAATTATGATTTAAAAGACGCGCAGTAAAAGTGTACTCGAACGGGATGAATTGAAGACGCCAATGACACGTTTTAATTTAATTTTGTTAGGAATTATTCGTTAATCACCATATTCTCATTAGGTAACATGAAAGCTTAAACGCTATAATATAATTTCGTTATCATCAATTCTAATAACGAAGCGATGATTGACTTTGACTGGCGTAACCCAACTACCCGACCACAAATTCAAGTTAAGCTACTGTAACTTCGCTTTTCTGTGGCTTAATTACTCAGAATGCTCATTTATTTAACCAAATTAGCATTAACGTCTAAATAACGATTCCGACTAGGAGTTGTTTTGAATACGATAGACTTAAGCCATTAGAACTGGCATATTTGAAATAGAATTTGTGTATTCGCCTCTGGAACTGCCGACGATTCTCGGTAAACACGGAAAATTCGCAACATGTCGCCTTTTAAGGGGTCGTGACTTGCGACGTTCAATTCAACGTAGGTATCAAACGGACGGAAAGGGCGTTTTACAGACAGAGAAATTAGTCGGCCAGATACGTGCTAACTTGACAAGCCTATACTAGTGGACAGTTGTAACTACATTTGCAAAAGGTTCCGGTTGCGCGACAGCTTGATCCTGATATTTTATAGGCTTTCTCTTGCAAAAGAGGACCGCTAAAACACACAAAGGGATAGTAAAACTAGGATAACATAAAGGGACCGGTAATATTCAAGCCAGCTACGGTCACTTTGCATAGAAATGAGTCTAAATTGAAATTGTAAAACTGTATATTGTGGCCACAAGCAATCAAATTAGCAATTTATATTTGGTTCTCGCGGTTTCGTATGCATGACGTGAAATATTTTTACTTGCGCACGTAAAACTTTTAGCACGAACGGTCATAATAATATAGGACACTTTGAAGTCGTTTTCGTAGTAGCAGATGAAGAGTACACCCTACTCTGCCATTACCACATATTAAACATGCCCTAAAATGCTCGCGTCAATTTATAACAAGTTTAGACTGACAACGCAAACCCATAACATACGTATTTGTGACTAGTATTACATGACGCCGCGTCGTCTTCCACAGCGAACTAAGTTTAATTACGTAAATATGTTGCCTTGTTTCCTAGATATTAAGTAACACTGGTATCAATTCCTTTTCGTGTATACATTAGTCGAAGGTTGTACGCTTTAATGGCACACAATATGTAAAATATGTATAATAGATACTTATGTGAACTTAATATGAAACGTTCGAGAATTTGGAGTCCGGTTGTAATAGTAGAGTGCTCAGCGCCCCGAAAAACGCTTAAAAATGACTTTGGTGGGGAGGTCGGGGTTACAAGATGAAACCTCGACAGATCGAAAGAGCGTATTTTTTTATGTAAAAAGCCAAAAGCCGTCAAAAATCGACCAGTGCAAAAGGGCGCTATCTTCATCGAAAGAGTTATTCAGCGTACGTATAGAAGGAAACGTGAACTTTTTTTTGCCGTAAAATTCGTAATTGGTTTTGTGGAATTAATCGTTTAAAAAAAATTTTGGAAAAACGCAAAATACACGGGCTCTTATGGAGAAAAATAACTTTCGGGACCGATATCTCGGTTCGAACAGCTAAAAATTTCGCGTTTTTTACCGTTTATACTGTCATAACTACAAAACAGTACGACATATCGAAAAATTTTATTCTTTAAAAAAGTTTGGTTCGTCCTTGTAGAATGCGATGGTATAAGAATTATATTTTTTTAGGGCTTTCTAATTAAGATAAATAATTAAAAGTGAAAACATGCGAAAATTACATTTTCGAGAGTTGCACTCTCAATTGGGTGCATTACATCTCCCATCTCACTTCTTCCCGTAGCTTCCTCTCATTCTATACGTAATTCTAAAACAACCCAACATACTATTATATTTATTATAAATACACCTTATCCGTTATTTTAATAATTAAGTACACGATATAAGAAGCGTTTTGTATTAAACAAATTTAGGAAAAGCTCCTATTTCATAATAAAACTATAGCGACTCTAAAATTTAATGTCTGTTATTATTATTCTTCCGAGGGGTAAATCTCCAACAAAATATGTACACAAGACTTTCAACGACTAAAGACTTCCAAAGGCATCCATGGATTTTTAAGGATTTCCAGGGACTTTTAAAGACTTCCAACGAGAATTACCTTCGTATTCTTCTTTTTATAAAATTGTGGTAATAAATCAATAACAATAATTAATTAACACCATATATTTCAACTCTGTTTCGAGTTATCTTCAAGTTGTAAAATTTTATAATTTCCGCAGTAATAATCAAAAATTTGGTTCAAGAAGGAAACTCCTGGTAGGTATTAATTGTATCCTTATTATGAAAATTTATTAGGGCTATTGGCCCTAACTGTAATTGTATTAAATAACTACAAATCTACAGTATGCTAAAAGTGCTTTACAAATTAAGTTCTTTAACAGATTCGGTATTACCTATGTTAAAAATCAAATTTAAGTAATCATTACATTATTTTGTACATTAATTTTAACGATATTCGAAAAATAGTGGTATCCTCACCTTAAGATCATATATCAAACTAAAGTTTTGCTAAATTCATTACAACTACAACCACAGTTACCCGACGTAACCGATTCTGGGTGGAAAATAGATTTGGAAGGAAATCTGGTACCTATACTAAGTACTCTTCCATCCTTCTCAAATAACCTAAGAGTGTTAGTGTCGTGTGGTTGTAACAAAGGTATTCTTCTAACTTGCATTATTTCCTGATTCATAAATTTCGTTTCATCATGTTTTCTAGACTGCAGTAGCAAAGTGTGCACATGCAGGAAAATCAAATGAGTTGCATTGGTTTCTGTAGATTTATGGGTCAAAAATGTACCAAAGCAGTGACAATTCTAGATGTGTCAATGTATGATGAATAAGGTGAGTGTTAAATTATTAAGGGTGTGTAATATCAAGGTTGTTAATTTAAACTGCGAAAAGTATAATTTTGAACGTAGTAGTAATACCAAATTTGTTAATAAACTTAAGGCTGTAAGGGACTTTTGGCATACTGTAGTAGAAAAATGGTGATTAACTTGTGGTTATTTAATACACTTACAATTAGGACCAATAGCCCTAATAAATTTCCATAATAATAACATAATAAGGATACAATTAATACCTACCAGGAGTTTCCTTCTTGCACCAATTTTTTTATTTTTACTTCGGAAATTATAAAATATTACCACTTGAAGATAATTCTAAACAGAGTTGAAATATATAGTGTTAATTAATTGTTATTGGCTTATTGCCATAATTTTATAAAAAGAAGAATAATAATAACAGACATTAAATTTTAAAGTCGCTGCAGTTTTATTATGAAATAGGAGCTTTTCGTAAATTTGTTTAATACAAAACGCTTCTTATATCGTGTACTTAATTATTAAAATAACGGATAAGGTGTATTTATAATAAAAATAATAGTATGTTGGTTTGTTTTAGAATTACGTATAGAATGAGAGGGATCTACGGGAAAAAGTGAGATGGGAGATGTAATGCACCCAATTGAGAGTGCAATTCTCGAAAATGCAATTTTCGCATGTTTTCACTTTTAATTATTTATCTTAATTATAAAGCCCTACAAAAATATAATTCTTGTACCATCGGATTCTACAAGGACGAACCAAACTTTTTTAAAGAATAAAATTTTTCGATATGTCGTACTGTTTTGTAGTTATGACAGTATAAACGATAAAAAACGTGAAATTTTTAGCTGTTCGAACCGAGATATCGGTCCCGAAAGTTATTTTTCTCCATAAGAGCCCGTGTATTTTGCGTTTTTCCAAAATTTTTTTTAAACGATTAATTCCACAAAACCAATTACGAATTTTACGGGAAAAAAAAGTTCACGTTTCCTTCTATACGTACGCTGAATAACTCTTTCGATGAAGATAGCGCCCTTTTGCACTGGTCGATTTTTGACAGCTTTTGGCTTTTAAATAAAAAAATACGCTCTTTCGATCTGTCGAGGTTTCATCTTGTAACCCCGACCTCCCCACGAAAGTCATTTTTCGGTGAGCTGAGCACTCTACTATAAGGTAATTTACCTATATCTCTATTTGATTCACTTCAACTTCAATTTTAATAAAAACAAATTCATAGTCGGCTAAAATTTTATATTTTACTTATCGTACTTTTATATAGGTTCGTTAGTTCAAACAGATTTGAAAATAATTAAATAATGCCATTCAAATGATTGTATAAAGGTGAGTTAACTTGATACGGAATCGCCCTAAAATTGATTGTGATAACAAATCTACGAAGAAAATTACTTTCCGCGTTTCAAAATAATGTTAACAAATGAAACACGTAATTCCATTCTCTTGACATTACTTACCTACTAATAAATTAATATCGAAGGGGGACGCTCGAGTTATAATTTAATATATCTAGTTAATCGATGGGGGTTACCGAATGCCACTAATTTGATGTAAGACTATATTTTTACTAATTGATGGAAATAATGGAAATTAAATTTTGCAAATTATTTTTTAATTTCTTTAACTTGCCGGTTATTTTTAGTTTTTTAATGGTTAATTCGCGGTTCGATTTATGGTGTCCTTATACGTACAACATGTAAGAATGTAATAAAACTTTAACTCGTTGCAATGTAATACGTACAATTGATTGAAAAAAAAATTGGGTTGTCAAATTACCAAGATAGTTCTGATAATAATTGATAATTTTGAAAACGTAATTAATGCAATATAGGAAATAAAATTATTCTAATTTGATGAGCATGCGAAAATTTAAGTAAATGATGTGATTACCTATCGATTACCTTAAAGGGGAGCGATTTAAATTATTTTTTCGACGTGTTTGTGTATAAATTTCTTATACACACGATTCCTTATTATTTTATTAAATTATTACCTGCAATTATTTATGAACTATCGATCCTTACATTCTTCACACTTAAAAAGATCAAAAGGAGACCTCCCAAAAGTAAAAACAAAATTGATTGATCGATGTCACCTCTCAATTGATCGTCTGGTTGCGGTAAATGACAGTACGTGAGGCTGAGAATGATTCTTCTTCTTCTTCTTAAGCCCTTTAAATCCATTTTTGGATATAGGCCTTCCCTAACTCCTTCCATCTATCCCGATTTTGTGCAATTTTAATCCAGTTTAATCCAGCTGTTCGTTTAAAGTCGTCATACCAACGCATAGGTGGTCGTCCTCTTCCTCGTTTGTGCTCGTACGGTCTCTATTCAATTATTCTTCGATTCCATTTGTTTGTCACTTCTTGCCACGTGTCCCGCGTAGCTCCATTTTAGTTGGGCAATTTTAATGCCAATGTCTTTCACTTTTGTAATTGCTCTAATTCTGTCATTCCAAAACTTTATCCCTTCTTGTTATGTGTAACATCGCTCTCTCCATTCCTCTTTGTGCCACTCTCATTGTTTCTATGTTACCTTTTGTTGCCCAATTCTCCACTCCATACGTCATGACAGGTAAAACACATTGTTCAAATACCTTGGCCAAAGAATAGAATTGGGAAGAAACAGCGAAAGGAAGGAAATAAAAAGAAGAATAAAAAGTGGTTGGATTGCGTTCGGAAAGCTATCCTTCATTCTAAGAAACAAAAAAAATTAATCAGCGTCTGAGAATGATTAACGTGTCTAAAAAATTTTGTCAAAATTTTGGTCAAAATTTTGTTGGGGTGACTATGAGATCGAGTGTTTCAAAATAAACAAACCAACTAATAAACCATCGAACAAATTCATTTTCGAAAATCGATTGAAATTAATATTATAATTCGAAGAGGAAAATGTTTATTACAAAACAGTCCCTTTTTCCTTTTTTTGGTTCTTTTGTTAGTTTTAAAATTGTATCAAAACTGCATTCAATGCGGCCTTCTTTTTCTGACCAACTCTTCAATGTTTTTCCCTTTTACTTCGATTTTACCCAAGAAGGTAATAAAAACAAAATCGAAGTCGCTCCACATTGGAAAATTTTAAAATATTTCCTTATACACTGCAGCTAAATTTTTGTGACTCGATAGTACGTAGGAAGATTCCTATAGACTAATTAAAACCTTAAGCCTATTACAATTGTTCCAATGAAAAAAAAATTATTACAGTGCTCCCATTTAACGTCTAGAATATCAAACAATTAATTTAAACACAATTTTGTAATTTTTGCACAGTAAACGAAACTTGTTTAGGTATGCAGGCATTCCTAAATATTAATGACTACATATATGCATACTTCGTCGTATGGAATCTAATGTTGCAAGTATGTACAACATATTAAAATTTTAAAACTCTATCCCTCACCGTAATGCGCATAGTTCCATTTTATTTTGCTAGGGTAAAGCGTTTAAATATGTCAAAGGGATGGAGCGACTGTTTACACTTTATATGCAATAACCGAGCTGTTGCAAGCAAGATACATTACCAAGTCAACCGTGTTTATCAAAGCAGATATTTTTACGTATCCTCGCCGTTTATTAGTAAACGTATTTTTCACTTGTGAAATAAGTAAAAGGGCCAATTCCATGGTGACGTGACAAACGTTTTCTGACAAACTTCTAAATATATCCCTGTTATTATAGACTGTTTATGTACAGTAAATATGTATTAGTTTGCCTATATAACAGTTTTCAAACATTATTAATTAACAAACACAAATTTCTGCTATTAATCATGTTAAATTCATATTTAAATAAGAACGGGACAATAATTAAGCTACACTCTCCAGATTGGCACCCAGACTATAAAAATTCAGACAAACTAATAACCCTAAAATCTGCATTATTTGTTTTGGTTATTCGACTCCCAAATAGTGTCACTGGAATGACCCAAAAAAAAAATTTATACTACTCATTTTTTTGTTTAAAACGATAAATAACCACCTAATAGTAAGTTAATTTAATTAAACCTATGTAAATAAATAATACTCGCCCGGAATCTACTTTGTTTTAATTGTTTCTCAAAATTTAGTTCCGTATCGATCGAAATTCTTTGTAATGAAGTTATAAAGGGGTTAAAGCGACATTCAAACTTCGTAATTAAAATTCGAACGGAAAGTTTTCGTAGTCAATTCGACAGTTAAAGTTAAAGTAAACAAAAAATTAAGAATTTCTTTGTAAACCCCGAATTAATTGCGACATAGCGGGGAAACAGCCGAGGTGGACTGGTAGACCATCTATCAAGGGCATAATGCAGGAGGTGACAAAGTGTGCAAGCGGGGCTTTGGAATAAAAGCCTGCCTAGCGCCCCCATTCATCAGCAGCTCAATGTTTAGAATAACGCTTCTATCAGCCCCTTTCCTTCTTACATCCCTACTTACGTTAGATTACGTTATCTGAAGGATTACAAGGGATTTTTATTTTAGATGACATCGCATGCAAGTTTTATTTAGGAGTCAACTTTTACCGTTACTTCATTTATGAATTCGTAAAGCAACTGGTTGATAGGCGCGAGCTTTGTTCTTTATCTTTATTATTAAATAAATTAATGCGATCGTGTTTTTTTTAATTTAACGTTTTAATTTCTTGTTCCGCAATTCCTGCATAATTTTTTACGTGCACGTTCTTGTCGATGCCAACTTCTCGTCGTATTATTACCGATGAATCCCATGAAATGTAAATAGAAGGGCTTGGTGACGTTGAATTGTGGTTTATTTGTTCAACTTTATTATGGTTTTTTTTTTACGGATTTAACGGCGCGCCTTCGAAACGACGTTTTTACAAATGGGGTTTATATTATTGACAACAAAAGTAATGTGTTCGTAAACAAAAACATTCAACAGCTGCCAATGATTTAATACCGATACGAACGTGGTTCTTACGTAGGTCACGTGTTATCTCAGATAAATAGATCAGCAATCTAGTGGAGCTAATAACATGAGCATCGATGCCGTCGGAACTCCAATAAAGCTAATTCAGTTTGGCTTGGAATGCCCAAGGGCTGCAAAGCCAATCATCTATGAGCGCGTACTAGTCGCGAAAAAGGTCGTGAAATTCTACTAAATAATAAAAAAAAATGCAGAAATTTTCATTTTGTCCTTAATTTGGCGATGATCACGTTGGCATTTGTAATTTTTTATTTATCCGCCTCGGCAAATGTCGATAAAGTTGAAATAATTAACATTTAATTACATACAATTAGCTGAAAATTGCAGCGTACGTATTAGGTACCCTACTACATACGTTCGAATGTGATAAGTCGAGCTTTGTGGTTTACGTTGTACATTTTTAATATTTCGCAAGTTTAATGGAAATGAAATTCTATTGCTTTATTATATTGTACACAATAAAAAATAAATATGTACAATGAAAAAAATAATTCACTCAAGTAGATAAAAGTTGGCGTTCAAACACAATTTTCTTTTCAAACTGAAACATTTTATTAAATTTTGCGCACGTTCAAATTGAGGTATTTTTTTTTTAATTTTCTCTATATTACTCGAACACGATTCCATTATATAATCACGTTACCGAGTTCAAATTTTATTTAGTAATTTAGTTATTTTGACTGGCACGTCACTGATACGACACCCTTTACGGAATACTTATAAATATTTTTCGAGCGATCGCGATTTTACAAATAAAAATAATTACGAGATCGATTTAAGTTAGGAATCGACAACTAGTGAATTAAAACACTACCTATATAATATTTAAGATTTTGTTTAATTTGCGCTAATAATGCCGGGAGAGCCGGTTGCAACTTTTTTTGTACGCGCCATCGGGCGACGAATAAAGACGTATTTCCCACGAAACACGTGCGAAATGCCTACTCGAAACGCGAAAGAATGCTCCTCCTCTTTTAATCCTGTACCGTTGGGAATGAAAGGGTTAATTTTTGCGCATTTATACGTCGCATGGCAATAGGATGTGAGCTTTAGTCTTCCGGGAACGTATAGAACGCGTCAAAACAAAACTTTAAGTTCCTACAAACTTTTTCCTACGACGCTCCCATGCCGGGATTTTTTTTTATTTGACTCGGGACCTGTGCCAACGGCGTAACGCCGGTGGTGTTCCCCAGGAGGTAACCTACTAAATCGTGTCCAGCACTTGTTTGTTATGTGTTACACACCGGCGCTGGTGGTATAGCAAACCTAGCTGTGGCTTTTCCTATTTGTAATTTTACATTCACAACCGCGAGTGCGCTGGGAGGCCAGACGAGAGATAGGTCTACTAGACCAGCCAGACAAACCGCAGACCCCACGAACCCCTTTAAAATTGAAACATTAAAATCAATTTTTTTTAAATAACATTTTTATTTTTCGTTTGGACTTAATAATTTTCGGTAAACACGCGTAATAAATAAAGGTCTTCAAAATAGGGTAATAGGTTTTTTGATATCACCTTAGGGGAGCCGGGGGCGCACCGTCTTTAACATTTCTAACCCCAAAAATCAAGTTCAAGCTTTTCAATTTTTAACTGCATTGAAAAAACCGAGAAAAACCCGAACCTACCCTTACACCGAAAACTTTGATGCGCGGAAGCGCGCAACGAAAAATTCAAACGCCACCGTTAAAGTCGGCTGCCTCTGGCAACCGTCACGTATTCGTAAACGGGAAACTTTTAGTTTTCATTTCTTTGCTCGACGGCGAAAAATGCCGCTAATTTTAACTCGCGACTTCGTCCGCGTAGGATTGGAAATATTCGAAGAAACTTAACTTATCTACGGAAAAACTAATCTTTTTAAAAAGCACATTTTCAATTCAAGCAATTTGGAAAAATCATTTCTTAATGGGTGCCCACATTATAAAAGAAACATATCCAAATCTCATGTTTCTAAGACCGGTGGCCGAGATTGGACCTTGTTATGTTAGTCACCCTACATTTATATGTGTATAGATTTCATAAAATAGATTGATAACATGTTAACAGGCCTATAAAAAAATACAGATTTGTTTTGGAATAGACCCATAAATTCCAATTTATTTCTATTCATTTCATTCACGTGCAAGATATAATGGAAAAAGTGTTTTTTTTATAGTTGAAGTCTCAACGACAACGTAGTCCCAGATCCATTAGTTTTGCAGCAAAAAGCTCTTTTATTAATTATACAAGAGTTCCCCGTTCCAATTATCAGTTCAACTATTGGCGTACCTATTCCAATGTCAATTAGAAGTGTCAGTTTTTGTTGATTTTCAGTAATTCAGTACCTAACGATGTGAATGAACGCCAAATACTCGTGCCATTCCTAAACGTCGACTTTTAATTTTACGAGCAATTGAAAAAAAAACGGGAACTTTAAGCTAACTGTATTATCAAAAGTTTGTGCTTTTTATAGGTACGAGAGATAACGGCCCCCTTTTATGTAGTTTTCATTCTAGCGTCACGTAACTAATAGTGATTTATTTGCCGCCTCTTTCTATTCAGTGAAATTTTTTAATTTTAAATTGTAACTCCGTCGTTGCACTTTCGATGATTTTTCTCGTCCTGTACGAAAGTTTCGACGATAATAGTTGTTTCTTAGCTTAATATACTGGAAACCAACATAAAAATGATTAAGTATCCTTAATTACAAAAGTAAAGATTAATATTGCATCAGTTTTAAACAAACATGGAAACTTGTGCCGCGTTACAAATTTGTTTCGCGATAGTTTGAGAAATGAACGGTAGATGTACGAATTGATCGTACGAAAACTGATGGAACTTTTCAAAGTAATTAATTGTTTGTAGTGCAATAGGTATTTTTTAATATAAGATGAACAGAAGAGCGTTTAAACTAAACTTTTATTTATTAAGCTTGAAAGTAAAAATGCGTAAATGCTATAAAACAAAATATATCTACCTATAAATTTCTATTAAAAAAACCATAGATATTAACACTTTTAGTTCATATTTATGTATTTTTTTTTATTAATTAAAGGCTTTATTTTAATTTCAATAGGCCTCTTACGGGAATTTTTCTTATTTTCACAATACAGTAGAAGTCCAGTCGTCCGAATCGTCACGGATCGATATCAGGAAATAAACTATTACATTTTCTACGTGAAAACAACTAACGTTGTTGGACCCGTTCGATTAAAAATCTCTAATTTATTGTACGTGAGTACAATTTTTTAATTGTAGTAAAAAATACGCACGCTAAACTTATATTTATTGCCACGTTTATTGATATGTTATTCAAATATAATTTATTCTTGTAATAAAAATAAACAGAAGTGGATTTTAGAATAATTTTCGCGTTTTACATAATCTTTTTTATTATGACTATGCCAATTATCCGGATTATTGGAGTTCTACTGACGGTACTTTGGTTTTTTTCTAGTCAAACAATTTCGTGGTATATATTTATTTTTATAGTAGTGGCTTATTTCAAAGCGTTTTGTTGACCGTGCGTCAGGTAAATCAATACATAATCTTATTTAATATTGTACTTTTCTTTTTTTATTTGTTGACGTTTAATGCAACTCACAGATTGTTACTAGATAAGTACGATTATAAATGTAGGTACGTATATTTCAACAAATAAGGACCAATTTCGTAAATATAATCAACACTAGAGTTAATTTAAATTTAAAGGGATGTTAAATTGTTGCTACAACAATGCGTTGCCATAGTAATAATAGACTTTAAATTTTTAAGTCTTTTTTTTTCTTTAATCACCCACCCACCCCCTGCAACGTTTCGTAATGGTGTTTCGTTCACCCACCACCTCCTGTTACACAACAATAATTTTTAAGTCCCCCCCCCCTCCTTTCCCCAAAGTATTGTTTTTCAATACTAAGGATAAGTGAAATGGCAAAATTTATACTGTGATCATCAATGCAAAAAGTTTGGGTCACAAAATTACCTAACCTAGAGCTACTTCGGTTAACCGAATTAATTTGATATCATTTTTTTTTTTTAAAAGAACCGTTATAAAAGTCTTCATTCATTCTACTGTATAATAAGACGTTACGTAACGCAGGGGAAGTTCCCCCCCCCCATCCCCACCATCTGTAACACTATGTCACATATCGTCACATACCCACCCACCCATCCATTCGCCCCCTCTAACGTTACGTAATTTGTGCACGGTTCCTTAGTTTCATTATGAAATTGGGGTTTAGTGATATAAACGTACCATAAATTTAATTAGAAATGCTCAGGAGAGCTTGTTTTTATTTATTGTTTTTTTTTTGTTTTTGATAATGCAAATAGTCCGTTGACGCCGCGATACGTTTCTTCGTTATCGACAAGCAAATTTGGTCGACAATTTCTTAAATTGCAGTAAATTATTTCTGACTTTAATAATTAAGTGCGAGACAAAACGTCTTAAATGCATTTTTATCGAGATCTGAAAAATAATACGTTGTCTTTTGTCGAGATCGAATCGTTCGTCATTATTCATTACTTACGACTTTCTATACAGTCGAACGGATATCTATTATTTAGTGCGAAATGCGAATTTTATTGCAGTCAAACTGCATTTCGGCTTTCTTCGGGGGGTGGGGGGTGGGGGGGTTTAGTTGCGGCTCGATATTATCTAACGTACGCGACGCGGCGCCGCCGTTGACCAATCGATTATTTCAATCGCGGCCAACACAGTTTTTGCCCGAGATCCGTGAATTTGACGAATGGTTTCAATAACTTTCTTGAACCCAAAGCGTGTATTGGAACTTTTCACAAAAACGGGCCATATCTTGGAATACATTTCTCTTGTCGTGTAGGTTGACTTTCGGACGATTTATTTTCTTTATACTCCATTGTTTTGTTATTGTTTTTGCCGTTCTCTCTATATCGACGTGTCTTTGTGTAAGATGCATTTTATAGGATTGGTAAAAGTGATGTATTGCCACTTTGGTAAGGGGATTTCATTATTTTGATCTCCTGTCAAATTTATAGCGAGGAAATTAATTTGGCGATTTGTTTGTTTGTTTTTTTCGTTTTAAAGAAAAGATACAGGGGTAGATGCACCGAGATTCGTTTGTTTATACATGTGCACGTTCTTTATTGACAAATAAGGTTAGGCACGTTGGCTCCAGTTATTTCAGAAAGTAAATAAATCTAAAGATAGTGTTTATCTTATCGTAATTACTGCGTTCGCTTGCAGGCTCACATATTTTTATACGCTTTGTGTGTTTTAACAGTGTTATCCTTTGAATAGAAAGGCAACAAGCAACAAAGTTGTATGTTTGGTGGCGTTGGGTAAACACAGATACCATCAGCTCACAGATTACAGATATGAATAATTTCGCAACAATTAATGAAGTGTGGCTGTTAGTAAAAGCTCTCAAAGCTCTTTATGAGCCGGCCTTGCGGGGCTTTTGGCAAAAGCTCGGGCTATTATTGTCTCTATTACTTCTATTCATCACTGTTTTGATATGCATATGACACGGCCTTCTTCTATTATGCAAATGGCAATCCCACCTTTTTGTGTCCCCTTTTATTTACGTCTTATCAGAATTTTAATAGCTTCTTGTTAGGCGATGCGTCTTGAGTGCACATCACCTTTTATGCGATTTTGACTTCCGTATATCCATTTCTGTGCAATTACACTCGAGAAGTTTGAATGGCTGTTTCAAAGTCATCAAACTCCTTAGAATATATCGAGTTGGTTTCTAGTTTCGGCACACATTACAATTTCCGTTTTACTGTTCCATTCGAATTATAGTGATTGCGTGATTTATATCTACTTCTCTAATGTTCTAATCTTGAACGGCGCCGCTACTGTTTTGTCGTCGAACGAGATGGATACGTTACACGTTAAAATTAGACGAAGACGCACATTCGTATTATTATCATAATCGGATTATTACATCGAATGAGATTTGCGCTTTCGTTTCTGAAGTTTTCTTTATACGAGAGCTTGATTTAATAACTGATTTATAAGCAACTATCTGTCGTATTTGGGCTACATTAAAAGGATTTATTCTCTTATCTAACAGTAAGTAAGTTATTCGACGAGTGCGAGTGCAAGTCTTCGTTTATAGTCCGTGAGCATAAATGTTCTAAAAACCACCACCCGTGGGTTCCTTACGTAAAAAAAAAGTTAGTGTTTAGGTTTCGTAAAAGTCTGTAGATTACAAATTTCGATGGTGTCATTTTTATGACGTCAAACATTGAACGTTGACGTTTCAAAATTCGTTTTCTCCGGAACTATCGGTCCGATTTCGAATTTTAAAACGTCAACTTGCAGAAAGTTTATTTAACTGAAAATATTCCCGTGACGTATATTACCAAATTTGTGGTAGTTAAGGAGCTACGAATCGAAATAAAATCCAATAAAACTTCTTTTTTGCGATCTTTTAGACTATTAACCCAAATATGCATAATGTACTATATTTAGGACGGAATTTTGGGGGGACACAAACTTTCGAACATACCTTCAGCTTTGCAGGAATGTATATGTTTATTCCGTCCTAAATATAGAACATTAGGCATATCTGGGTTAATTAAATTGTTTCTTTTTCGTATTGTCTCGAGCGACATTCACTCCACAGTCGCATATTATATTGTCAAATCGGGTATTATGAAAATATTTATATAGGTAGAAGTATCAAAGTTTTGAAACTGAATGTTCACTCAGACGTACTAATTATCATTCTTAATCTGTTGATCTCGAACTGCTATCTTGGAAAGATTGGTGGTCAAAAAGAGTTTCTCTGCAGAATCTCCTTTCCGGTTCATTTTACGACGAAAATACCTATATGGAAAAATAAACTAGCGGAAATTTCCTATAATTTACGTTGTCGTCGTTTTTTCCGTAAAGTTTATAGTTTCGGCGTGAAATTATTTCTTACAATTAGCAATAAGCAATTATCTGTCTATTTTCTTGTTGTTAAAAAAATGCTCTTCATGCTACTATGCAAATTATAAGGTATATAGAGGAAAGTTGCATATTGTCGCTTAATGTGGGGTACCTCGTTATTGTTTATACCGTAAACAGTATAGAGAGAGTTCGTTTTTATTTATTGTTTAAGTACTTCATTTTAAGCATATTATATCTATTACACCTAAACCTGTTACACAAACATTAATGATAATATCTAAAGATTTCATCAAATCGCATCCTTCCTGGATTCGGATAAACAAAAACCTCCCCGTATTAGTTGCTTTTCCTCTACTGTTAGATATGCACACGATTATTATTCAATTCCATCATTTGGCTATTAATATTCAACGAGTGTTCGTAACGAACATTATACATATTATATAATATGTTTATACTTACGAGGGTAGTTTTAAGAAGCTTTTTAAATATTACCAATGTCCGCTAGTTTTTGTTTTATCGAAAGGATCGCGCAAAAAGTTGCGAGTTTTATTATTTACGTTCGCGGCGACGCCGGCCTCAAAGTTTATTCTGTACCTCCAATAAAATATTGTAACTTCGAAAAGTGTACGTTTTAAAAGAATTTTCCAGTTTTTACGTTTTTGTAATATATCTATAGAGTTATGTAAAAAAAAAGTCTCGGCAATGGTCTAGTCGCGCCGCGCCGATGCGTCTACCGAAGAGTTAAAATACCCCGTTAACAAAATTACGCGGTTGTACAATAAGAATAGGTATCCAATACCGATATGTGCAGTAGATCTTGAAAATACCCAAGAAGGAAGAAAAATCTTTAGCTTAACAAAACTTAATTATTCCATAGTTGAAGTTGAAATGAGAAGAAAACCAGCAGAAATACCACAGTGTAAAAAATGCCAATTATATGGCCATACGAGAAACTATTGCCAATCCCAGCCGAGATGTGTGAAGTGCACAGGCAACCATTTATACACAAATTGCCCTAAAAGACAAAATGAAGATCCACAGTGTGTGAACTGCTTAGAGAAACATCCAGCAAACTACAGAGGTTGCAGTTACTTTCTTAAGCTGAAGCAGTCATCAAGTAATAAATTCAGAACACCTAATAGAACATATGCACAAGCAACCGCAAAATGGCAGGAAAACCCTGCAAGCCAACAGCAGGCATATAAAAAACCACAAGAACGTACATCTCCAATTAACATCAACACAGAGGACATCCCACAAAACACCTCTGACCTTATCACAACTATATTAAAAAAGTTGGTCGAATTACTTATCCCACATCTAGACAAACTTACGCCATTATTAGCATCTATTCTCCCTACTTTGCTAGCTAATGGATCAAAATAAACACCAGATAGTTACTAAATTAACCTTGACTAATTGGAACGCCAATGGTCTAAAAAAACAACGATCCATCTTTATTGATTTCTTAACTCGCTATAACATAGACGTCGCTTGCGTAACAGAAACCCATTTTATAAGTACTGAAACCTTTCGTATTCCTGGATACCAAGTACACCGAAAGGACAGAGAAGCAAATAAGGCCTCAGGGGGAGTCGCGATTATAATTAAGAAAAAGTTAAAACATCACCTTTTTCACCTTCCTGAAATAGAAAATTTAGAAGCTATTTCTATAAAATTAAGCACGGGAAAAAGTCACCAAATAAAATTAATCTCCGCGTACAAACAGCCTAATAAAAGGCTATTAGCCCACGATATGGAAAAATTATTTGAAAATGCAGAGCCAATAATGTTACTAGGTGATCTAAATGCTAAAAATACCATATGGGGATGCCGAGCTAATAACGCTGAAGGAATAAGGCTACACCAAATCATGGCTAATCATGGTATACTACTGTCAGCCCCAAATGACTTCACCTATTATCCATTTAGGATCGATCATCTGCCGGACATCTTAGACGTTATCCTGCACAAGAACTTAAAATTCCCAATTCAACAGACGGTAACCAATGAGTTAGACTCTGACCACCTCCCTGTAATAATGACCTTTTATGATCCGCCTCAAATACAGTCCCCTGCACCGAAATTAATTAACGGAAAAATTGATTGGAAAACCTTCCAAGAAACGCTTGATAAAAAATTACGGTGGATGAGACCACTTCAATCTTCCATCAACATTGATACAGCAACAGCGTCATTTACGACAGCAATTCAAGAAAGTGCTCAGGCAGCCACAACTTCAAGGAACCAAAGAAATAGTAACTCGCATAACAGAACACCAGAATACATAATTAACATGATTAACTCAAAAAATCAATATAGAAGAGAATGGCAAAGGACGAGGTTACCCTACTATAAAACATTATATAATCGACTAAATCATTTAATCAAACAAGAACTGGACAAAATTAGAATCACAGCGAATAATAGCTACTTAGAAGAAATACATCCCGGCGATTCGACCATGTGGAAGGCAACCAAAAGGTTGCTGAGACAGCCAAATATCATTTACCCATTAGTAGTTAACAACGTAACATACTCCTCTGAAGAAGAAAAAGCAGAAATACTGGCTACGCACCTAGAGGAAGTGTTCACTACAAATGAGGATGAAGAAGACGATGTACTCGTTACTCAAATAACAAACACCATAGCTGACTTTAATATGAGAGAAGATATGGAAATAACCCCTGCGTCTACCCAAGAACTCACGACATACATACAGCGACTATCAAAACGCAAGACCCCTGGACCAGACTTAATTACTAACGAAATATTAAAAAAGTTAACAAAAAAAGCTGTAGCATATCTGACCTCAATATATAACGGTTGTATGAGACTAGGATACTTCCCACACTCTTGGAGGACTGCAAACATAGTACCAATTTATAAAACTGGTAAGAATAGACAAGACCCTGGTAGCTACAGACCTATAAGCTTATTACCTACTTTAGCTAAGTTACTAGAGAAGGTAATCCTTACTAGGCTACAAGACTTCATACTCGAAAATGAAGTCATACCCTCTCATCAGTTTGGGTTCAGGCAATCACACTCCACAGCACATCAACTTATTAGGGTAACTGAACTGATTGAGAAAGGATTCGAAGAGAAGAAATACACCGTAGCTGTCTTTTTAGATCTGGAAAGAGCCTTTGACAAGGTTTGGATAGAAGGACTCTTGTACAAATTGATCAAATTAAATATTCCGGGATACATAATAAAAATCATAGAATCCTTTCTAGCCAACAGAAAGTTCAGAGTAAGGATCAATGCAACTCTATCTAGTGACAAGATTACAAAAGCTGGAGTCCCCCAAGGAAGCCTACTGGGACCAACACTGTTTAACCTTTACGTATATGACGTGCCCACAGTAAATAACTCAATCCTAGCCATGTTTGCAGACGACACAACGATACTAACTCAGAGTGATACAATTCAAACAACAGTTGAACATCTACAAAATGTGCTAAACGTAACATGTCGTTGGTACAAAAAATGGAAAATCAAAATCAACCATACTAAGACCCAAGTAAAAATGTTCACTCTCAAGCGCTACAACCATCTCCCACCACTGCGATTACATAATGAAGACCTATCGTGGAATCCTAAGGACTCAGCGGTAAAGTACTTAGGAGTCCACTTAGATGCCACCAGAAGGGATACCACCTTCATAAAAAGTTAAATGAGTGCTATGCCAGACTCGGCATACTCTATCCGTTGATCAACCGAAAATCACATCTTAGATCTGAATGTTCGCTGCTAATTTATAAGATGATTCTTAGACCCATACTGACTTATGCGTGCCCAGTTTGGAGGAATGCACCGAAAACTACGCTGAAGAAACTTCAAACTATGCAGAACAAAATTCTTCGTATCGCGCTAAACTGCCCTTGGTTCATTCGAAACAATCAAATACATCATGAATTAAAAGTTCCACTAATCACAGAATACATAAGCAAGCTAACAAATAACTTCTTTGAAAATTTAGTGAAGTGTACAAGTGCTACGAAACTTAATCTCGGCCAAAGAGACATTCATATAAGACTCAAACGCAGGCTACCACAAGACTTACTCTAAAAATTCACTTAACCTATTATTAATTTTATTTTCCTCTTTTATTAATTATTAATTTATTTTTTCCTCTTGACATTATCTCAGTTATAAGTACCTACTATAAAACAGCCGTGTATTGCATCTTCTTGCAGAGCCAGCTAAAAAATATTTTAAAAAAAAAAAAAAAAAATTTTTTATTTGTTGACGTTTAATGCAACTCACAGATTGTTACTAGATAAGTACGATTATAAATGTAGGTACGTATATTTCAACAAATAAGGACCAATTTCGTAAATATAATCAACACTAGAGTTACTTTAAATTTAAAGGGATGTTAAATTGTTGCTACAACAATGCGTTGCCATAGTAATAATAGACTTTAAATTTTTAAGTCACTTTATGGATCGTGCACAAATTAGGTAACGCATTTTTAACTCTTTTTTTTTCTTTAATCACCCACCCACCCACCCCCTGCAACGTTTCGTAATGGTGTTCCGTTCACCCACCACCTCCTGTTACACAACAATAATTTGTAAGTCCCCCCCTCCTTTCCCCAAAGTATTGTTTTTCAATACTAAGGATAAGTGAAATGGCAAAATTTATACTGTGATCATCAATGCAAAAAGTTTGGGTCGCAAAATTACCTAACCTAGAGCTAATTCGGTTAACCGAATTAATTTGATATCATTTTTTTTTTAAGAAAAGAACCGTTATAAAAGTCTTCATTCATTCTACTGTATAATAAGACGTTACGTAACGTAGGGAAGTCCCCCCCCCCCCCAATCCCCACCACCTGTAACACTATGTCACATATCGTCACATACCCACCCACCCATCCATTCGCCCCCTCTAACGTTACGTAATTTGTGCACGGTTCCTTAGTTTCATTATGAAATTGGGGTTTAGTGATATAAACGTACCATAAATTTAATTAGAAATGCTCAGGAGAGCTTGTTTTTATTTATTGTTTTTTTTTGTTTTTGATAATGCAAATAGTCCGTTGACGCCGCGATACGTTTCTTCGTTATCGACAAGCAAATTATTGTTACCGTGCGCCGCAACATTTGGTCGACAATTTCTTAAATTGCAGTAAATTATTTCTGACTTTAATAATTAAGTGCGAGACAAAACGTCTTAAATGCATTTTTATCGAGATCTGAAAAATAATACGTTGTCTTTTGTCGAGATCGAATCGTTCGTCATTCATTACTTACGACTTTCTATACAGTCGAACGGATATCTATTATTTAGTGCGAAATGCGAATTTTATTGCAGTCAAACTGCATTTCGGCTTTCTTCGGGGGGGTGGGCGGGGGGTTAGTTGCGGCTCGATATTATCTAACGTACGCGACGCGGCGCCGCCGTTGACCAATCGATTATTTCAATCGCGGCCAACACAGTTTTTGCCCGAGATCCGTGAATTTGACGAATGGTTTCAATAACTTTCTTGAACCCAAAGCGTGTATTGGAACTTTTCACAAAAACGGGCCATATCTTGGAATACATTTCTCTTGTCGTGTAGGTTGACTTTCGGACGATTTATTTTCTTTATACTCCATTGTTTTGTTATTGTTTTTGCCGTTCTCTCTATATCGACGTGTCTTTGTGTAAGATGCATTTTATAGGATTGGTAAAAGTGATGTATTGCCACTTTGGTAAGGGGATTTCATTATTTTGATCTCCTGTCAAATTTATAGCGAGGAAATTAATTTGGCGATTTGTTTGTTTGTTTTTTTTTCGTTTTAAAGAAAAGATACAGGGGTAGATGCACCGAGATTCGTTTGTTTATACATGTGCACGTTCTTTATTGACAAATAAGGTTAGGCACGTTGGCTCCAGTTATTTCAGAAAGTAAATAAATCTAAAGATAGTGTTTATCTTATCGTAATTACTGCGTTCGCTTGCAGGCTCACATATTTTTATACGCTTTGTGTGTTTTAACAGTGTTATCCTTTGAATAGAAAGGCAACAAGCAACAAAGTTGTATGTTTGGTGGCGTTGGGTAAACACAGATACCATCAGCTCACAGATTACAGATATGAATAATTTCGCAACAATTAATGAAGTGTGGCTGTTAGTAAAAGCTCTCAAAGCTCTTTATGAGCCGGCCTCGCGGGGCTTTTGGCAAAAGCTCGGGCTATTATTGTCTCTATTACTTCTATTCATCACTGTTTTGATATGCATATGACACGGCCTTCTTCTATTATGCAAATGGCAATCCCACCTTTTTGTGTCCCCTTTTATTTACGTCTTATCAGAATTTTAATAGCTTCTTGTTAGGCGATGCGTCTTGAGTGCACATCACCTTTTATGCGATTTTGACTTCCGTATATCCATTTCTGTGCAATTACACTCGAGAAGTTTGAATGGCTGTTTCAAAGTCATCAAACTCCTTAGAATATATCGAGTTGGTTTCTAGTTTCGGCACACATTACAATTTCCGTTTTACTGTTCCATTCGAATTATAGTGATTGCGTGATTTATATCTACTTCTCTAATGTTCTAATCTTGAACGACGCCGCTACTGTATTGTCGTCGAACGAGATGGATACGTTACACGTTAAAATTAGACGAAGACGCACATTCGTATTATTATCATAATCGGATTATTACATCGAATGAGATTTGCGCTTTCGTTTCTGAGGTTTTCTTTATACGAGAGCTTGATTTAATAACTGATTTATAAGCAACTATCTGTCGTATTTGGGCTACATTAAAAGGATTTATTCTCTTATCTAACAGTAAGTAAGTTATTCGACGAGTGCGAGTGCAAGTCTTCGTTTATAGTCCGTGAGCATAAATGTTCTAAAAACCACCACCCGTGGGTTCCTTACGTAAAAAAAAAGTTAGTGTTTAGGTTTCGTAAAAGTCTGTAGATTACAAATTTCGATGGTGTCATTTTTATGACGTCGAACATTGAACGTTGACGTTTCAAAATTCGTTTTCTCCGGAACTATCGGTCCGATTTCGAATTTTAAAACGTCAACTTGCAGAAAGTTTATTTAACTGAAAATATTCCCGTGACGTATAATTACCAAATTTGTGGTAGTTAAGGAGCTACGAATCGAAATAAAATCCAATAAAACTTCTTTTTTGCGATCTTTTAGACTATTAACCCAGATATGCCTAATGTACTATATTTAGGACGGAATTTTGGGGGGACACAAACTTTCGAGCATACCTTCAGCTTTGCAGGAATGTATATGTTTATTCCGTCCTAAATATAGTACATTAGGCATATCTGGGTTAATTAAATTGTTTCTTTTTCGTATTGTCTCGAGCGACATTCACTCCACAGTCGCATATTATATTGTCAAATCGGGTCTTATGAAAATATTTATATAGGTAGAAGTATCAAAGTTTTGAAACTGAATGTTCATTCAGACGTACGACCGGCGCATTATGAAATGGACATAGCTTGATGTATAAATTGTGGAGTTGCGTTGTTAGCACACAGCTAAATCCCGACACCTATCTAATTATAGAATTTCTTGATATCAGCGAATAATTTCGAGTCGCCGATTTGTACAACTACGTGATTGTATAAAAGAATATTAGCAGTAATAAAATTATAAGAACAGTTTCGTGTTAATGGCAAACATACTTTTTAGAATGTCCAGAAAAACTCATATGAACAATATGAATTTACTAATATCAATAAGCTGATAGTAATATAAAAATTTCAAATTCAACTCTTAAATACATAAACACCATTCATAACGACGATTAACAATTAGAACATTCTTTCCAAAGTAATTAAATTATTGTCAGCGTTACATAGAGCGAGTGAGTGACAACTATAACCACTGACTTATAAACATAATCAAAAAGCGATACCTATTTGTGAATTGTAACCACTACATGTTTGCGAAATTTTTGGCGTTCTTTAATATAATAATTTGTTTTTTGTAACACTTGAGTCAATCACACAAATTCATAATTAATATTTTAATATTTAACGTTCAATCTGTCTTATTGTAAGATTGTCGTCAGTATAAACATGTCAGTTTTGCAATTATGACATTAACAAAACACAATAAATTGGCATAAACCCTAATACATGAAAGTTTTAAATACTCCTATAATGTAGTTTAGTTAAATAAAGGTTATAGTTTTAAGGAAAATAGCCTTTTTCGGGTATTTTTTAAATACTAGGAATCCCGACCAGTTTTCAGTTAATCCGTTACACATAACATACAATTGTTATAATTATTGGCACTCAATCAAATGAGATGCAAATAATAAGTAATCAAAATTATAAAAAAATATAAAATACGGATGTCAAAAGTAACCATTTTGGTTACATTATTTTTATTTTTAATAACGGCTCTAATTCTTCTAGGCATACATAGTGCTAGAAATATAAAACGTAAAACGGTAAAACGTATTCGTGAAGTTAGCAGCCACTTTCTTGAATTTTTCAAAATCCGAACGCTAATCGTTAGTAAGTATTTGTAAGTCAAAAAAAATCATTCGTAAGTTTCATCCGAACGAGATATTCATGTTTTAAAAATCGGCTGCTAAATTCCCGGCAGCAGCCACTTTTTTTCAAAAATCAACGAAAATGGTCTCGATCGTTAGTAAGTCGTTAGTAAGTATTTGTAAGTCAAAAAAATTCGTTTGTAAGTCGCAAGTGACAGAAATATTCATGTTTCAAGAGAAAGAATGAAGTCAACAGAAATTGTTTCAAAAATAAATGACAGTTGTCTGTAACATTAGTAAGAATTTATGATACAATGTAATATATGTAAAGAAATCGTTTAAATTTCGGTATAATGAGAAACGAAGGTGGTCTTAGTCATTAACGAATATTTATTTGTCCTTACTTATAAGTAAAAAAAAAATTGTAAGTCAAATGTGGTAAAGATTACAATCAATGTCGTCATATTCTATTCGAATTTCAGAAGAAAAAAATTGATTACCACTTTTTTTTACAAAACTTTTTTTCTAGGATTGTTTGTGTTAAATAATTATAATTTAGTGATAACACTACAATTATTGAGCTTTCTTAATAATTTTAATTGTTTCTTCCGTGTGTAAGATTAACTTGTAAAATTGATAAAAGTTCTAAAATTAAGAAATTATAAAACTCCAGTTGACATGGGTAAAGCCATAGTACAGTTCGGTTTACTCATTTAAAATCGGTAGGATATATTTCGATAAATACAAAAGTCCAAACTTTGAGACACGTATGTCCTAATTCGTACAAAGTATACCCAAAGTACACTGTGGTTATAAAACTATAAAATTGGCCCTTACTTCCCTCGCAAAATATTTTTCGAACGGCATATTTTTTAAATTACTTTATGGTTGGGTCTTTAGATCTGCTTTTACAGATGACAACTATAAAACGTAAAATCATTTTTTTCACTTACAAATACTTACTAACGATAGAGACCATTTTCGTTCATTTTTGACAAAAAGTGGCTGCTGGCTTTTTTTTTAAGTGCGAATATCTCCGTCACCTTCGACTTACAAACGAATTTTTTTAACTTACAAATATTTACTAACGACTTACTAACGGTCGAGACCATTTTCGTTGATTTTTGAAAAAAAGTGGCTGCTGCCTGGAAGTTAGCAGCCGATTTTTAAAACATGAATATTTCGTTCGAATGAAACATACGAACGAATTTTTTTGGCTTACAAATACTTACTAACGATTAGCGTTCGGATTTTGAAAAATTCAAGAAAGTGGCTGCTAACTTCACGAACACCGGTAAAACGACTTAATCCAGCAAAAATAAAAGGAAACGTTCCTTGGTGTCGAATCACTAGATACTGATTAGGCCTCTGAAGACTCACTGACGCTTGTTATGCCTATTTTGCGTATTTTGTAGTTATTTGTATTGACTTGTGACATAAATATATGTCATAATAGTGACATTGTAATATATAGAAAATTAATAGGTAAATAAATATATTTACTTATTAATTTTCTAGAATAACTCCGAAGATAAACAATTACACATACAGTAGAGTCCTGTTAATCCGAACGAATTAGGATCGAAACTTGTTTGAATTACCCGATTTTCAGATTAACCTAAATTATTCTTGTAATGCAGTAGCGAGTAGCAAATACAAAGTTTTTAGATTGCTGTAAGCTATAAGTTAACCAGCGTCTGTCTGACATGTTTAACATTTTCAACATTGCGACAAAAGAAACAATTACTGACTTTATGAATAAGCCAAACAATTCATTTATTAAGTACAGTATCTACGTATTTTATTTTTATCATTTTTATAACCGTAATAAATGCAATGATTTCTATACATTGTTCTATTTTCACTTTTCACTCTGTAGTATTTTTCTAACTTACTTTTGTTCAGATTAACCGCATTTTCACAGTGGCGTGGTTCAGATTAACTGGACTCTACTGTATATTACAAACAGCACAACCAATTTTTAAATTTAATGTTAATACACCTACTTAGATCCAACGGCATAAATGTAAACATAGACTTTAGACCTGTAGAAGTGTCGGTAACGTATTTAACGATTTATGTTTTGTTTATGTCAGTAAATGCAAACGTCTCCACTTACATAGTTAAATATGCTTCGAAGAAAATGAAATACAGAGCTGTGTGTTAAATCTCGCTGTTTTAGACCACGCCCCCCATCCATTTGATAATGAGTCGGTTGTACTAATTAACATACTTAATCTGTTGATCTCGAACTGCTATCTTGGAAAGATTGTTGATCAAAATGAGTTTCTCTGCAGAATCTCCTTTCCGGTTCATTTTACGACGAAAATACCTATATGGAAAAATAAACTAGCGGAAATTTCCTATAATTTACGTTGTCGTCGTTTTTCCGTAAAGTTTATAGTTTCGGCGTGAAATTATATCTTACAATTAGCAACAAGCAATTATCTGTCTATTTTCTTGTTGTTAAAAAAATGCTCTTCATGCTACTATGCAAATTATAAGGTATATAGAGGAAAGTTGCATAAAGTCGCTTAATGTGGGGTACCTCGTTATTGTTTATACCGTAAACAGTATAGAGAGAGTTCGTTTTTATTTATTGTTTAAGTACTTCATTTTAAGCATATTATATCTATTACACCTAAACCTGTTACACAAACATTAATGATAATATCGAAAGATTTCATCAAATCGCATCCTTCCTGGATTCGGATAAACAAAAACCTCCCCGTATTAGTTGCTTTTCCTCTACTGTTAGATATGCACACGATTATTATTCAATTCCACCATTTGGCTATTAATATTCAACGAGTGTTCGTAACGAACATTATACATACTATATAATATGTTTATACTTACGAGGGTAGTTTTAAGAAGCTTTTTAAATATTACCAATATCCACTAGTTTTTGTTTTATCGAAAGGATCGCGTAAAAAGTTGCGAATTTTATTATTTACGTTCGCGGCGACGCCGGCCTCAAAGTTTATTCTGTACCTCCAATAAAATATTGCAACTTCGAAAAGTGTACGTTTTAAAAGAATTTTCCAGTTTTTACGTTTTTGTAATGTATCTATAGAGTTACGTAAAAAAAAGTCTCGGCAATGGTCTAGTCGCGCCGCGCCGATGCATCTACCGATTTTCCGGGGGGTGTTTCATTGAATACAAAGTGTAGTATTGTGCAAGAGTTGCGAGCAATGCAGATACATTTTTCACTCAACGTAATTATAACGAGTAGTATAATAAATTCGTGCAAACGCTTACTTATTCTTATCATTTAGTATAAATTATACGAGAGTCTCGGCCGACTCTTTTTGTGGATATGTTAATTTATACTCGGCGCAATATTTTATATCTCCGACCTCTGTGGATGTTTAACTGGGTTACCTTAATTACTGAAATATGTAAATATACGTCATTTGAATATGAAACAAGTTCGGAATTTATAGAATTGTCTGTTTTACGCGACGTCGAGCGGATGCACACACGACTTTTGTTTTCTAAACGACCGCGTGTTTTCAATTTCCCGCTTCGGATTACTTTCGACTTCCCTTTGCAATAATTTTAACTCAACTTGCTCTGTTTCTCTTATAATAAATCGTCAAGAGTCATTTTTGCTTACTTAAGTTATAAATGAACGAATGTTCTTTTATCTATTTTATTCGCATTTTTTAGACTTGTTTATTTTTCTCTTCTAATCTAGGCCACGCTTACCTGTTTTCTGCTGATTGCGAGGGCAATGCAATTATTATTGTAAAACATCATTAGTAATATCTATTAAACGTTTCAAACGTCGACAAAGACGAATAAAGAGCCCTTTCAATATTGCGCTTCTGAGAAAATTCAAAGGGGAAAATATGAAACATGTTACAAGTTCAGTTTCATTTTAAAAATATCACTAACCTTATATATTAATTAATCTCCTAACCGGTTTCGCTTATATTTGCATCGTCGGGGGGTCGATTAACTGTCAAAATTCAGATATACCTGAATCGTGTTTTTTAAAATTTAATTCAAAATATTTCGTTGGGTAAGGTGTTTTTGCAAAATACATTTTAGAAACTAAACATAAATTAACAGTGAATAATAAATTAGAAATTTTACGTGTAGATAATTTAATAACAATACAAAATTAGAATTTTTGGAAGCAATCGAAATTTAAAAAAAAAACATTTAAAAATTCAAGTAATTTTCAATGAACAACTAGACCTATCAGCTCGCCATTTTTAAATGAAATATTAAAAAACACACGACAGTAATCTACACTCTGACTATTGCAAATATAAGCGAAACTGGTTGGAAAATCTTATATATACATAAGGTTACTGATATTTTTAAAATCAATCTAAACTTTAATATATTACAATACCGCCAAATAAGTGCCGTATTGTCTAAAATCCTGTCTGTGATAAATAAATTATCACCGTCTCAAACTACCACGAGGCGACTCCTTCAATTTTAATCAAAACGAATTAAAACTAAGAGCTTAAGAACTTTAATTAGGTCGTCCTTGATTAACTAAGTTCGAGAATTTCTGCACCAAAACATAACTTGAAGTGTAGCGTTTAATATTTTTTAATCTTTGGGCGTCCGCAAAACTACCGAAATGCGTTTTGTTTTATGGGACCATGAAATTTTTTTAGGGAGAAAGGAGCCGCGTAATATTTTTTCTTCAGACTTTTCTACTACGGTGCATCGAACTCGTCTGCGTTACTTTAATTTTTTTTTTTTTACGTAGTACTCGAAATGTTCAATTTTGTTTTCAAGCGTATATGCTTTGCGAAAACGTTAGGCAGTTTTTTTTTGCCTCGCGATTGCGAGAATCATTAATCGCATTAAATTAAGGGCGAATGTTTCTCGAATGCGAATCTTGTTTGTTTTTATGAATTTGCTTAATAACGTCGCAGTATGAACTATCAAAGAAAGGGAGATTTATGAAAGTAAGACAACGTGAAATCGGATAATAATAAAAATGTTTGTTATAAAACCGGTCTAAATCACTTACGTCACAATCTGGCCGCCAAGCCCTGCTGCGTATTAAAAGGGCAGGCACTCCAAGTTTTTTAACGATTCCTTCTTTAAAATTTAAGTCAGTTTGCTGACAGTTTACAATATGAATTTCTTAGCCGGACTTGTAAATTTTGAGACCTTTGAACACGGATTCTATGAGGATTATTTCATCCACTTGCCCTCTAGCTAAATAACAATATTTTTTCCTATACCACCAAGAAGATTTTAAACTGATTATCTTCACATCTGAATCGAGAATCGACGATTTCCATTATCGTATGATAGAAAAATCGACAAAATAAAGAAAATACGTCATGTATGACGACGTAATTGTAACAACGATGACAGTGCAAAACTAACGGCTCCGTTATTATTTTGATAAATTCATTTCAAAATTTATTAATAAACAGTTTCATTTATAATTGCTAATTTACATGTTATATCTACATTTAAAACGAGAGAAAGCCATTTCAGGTAGGTACGTGTGTATCTTTTATACGCCACGCCACCAGAAAACGTTTTAATAGGATTCGAATGAAACACGATGTATAAAACATCAAATACAGGCAGAAAGTGTTATCGTTTACATCGGTACATAAGGTTGTCTGAATGAAACGTCGGCGTCTACCGTCCCGTCCCCGGGCGTCGCGGCGCGTGAAAAACTAGCCACCGTACCCTCGCTATCTACGTTTACAATCTCTTTTCCTATAAATTACATTCTGTTTAGTTTTTACCCCGGAATTTGTGCGTAGTACGCCGGTCGTGGAAGCTATATGCTTTTGTGTGTACGTTTTACTAATTTGCATGCTAATTTTAGCCAGAAAGGTGTGCAGTTTACGTTTGTAAATAAAAAATATATATAAAACGAGTGTCTAAATGTCAAGTAAGTCGAGCGATATTGCTTTTATTAAATTTTTTTTTTGGTCGTTAATTCCCTTACACTTTAGGTGGGGGGGATATGTTTTTATAAGCAATATAAAATAATGAGGCATAAAAATTTAAAGAGGGTACTTTGAACTTTTCGCTTTTAAAGATTATAGATTAAATAAAACCTCGAATTTTGAAGGAAAAATAGAGCTTATGATTTTATAGATTGCTGTCAGTATGAGGGTTAGTTACAGTTACGATGCAGCTCCCCTCGGAGATGTTATCGATTTTTACGGCTCATCAGTCGAGTACAAAATGATAGTCATTGTTTTGAAACGACAGAAGTGTACAGTGTATTACAGATGATTTGTTAATGTGATCGAAACTAATCGATTTTAAGCGGTTATTCGTCGAGGTTAAAGGTTGACTTGTAGTTTTCGAAATTCGGGTAAGACGCTAAAATATTTAAAAAAAAAAAAATAAATCGTGCCGGCAAATTAAACGTGGGAAAGTTTTTCCGTAATTCTTATGTTAGAAAAAAAGACTGATTATTCACGTCGGATTTTATTATAATTTGTAATAGTAGGTACGACTAATGTAGGCAATTTTCGTAACTATAAACCCGGTTTACAATTAACTAATTCTAGTGTTTCCTGAAATCGTTCTATTTGGAAAATTACAGCCGCTTTCAGTTAAAGGAGGCACTTAAAATGTAAGTGTTCAAGGTTGTAAGGAGTCTTCGAAGGAGTGCCATGAATTTTCCTTATCTAGGTCTCAGTTCCCAGTTCGACTCATATTATTAGTTTCATGTCGAAAGGTCTGCGTATCTATCTGCTCGTGTAGTTAATAATGAACTTATCATGGCGATAGCGAGGCGGTAATGAAACTGTCCCATTTACGGAGGTCTGCGTAATATTAAGCACTACATTATGTTCTAGCGTTACTTCAACACACTATACGCAAAGATCGTAAACTATATCTTTAAGTTTCCACTTAACTAGTTAGTTTTATTGCCAATGAAGATTCTCCCGTTCGAGTTAAACGTTCACGTGTTATTACTTATTATTTTACGAATTCTAATATTTTATTGTACAAAACGCGAGAGTTGAAAATTACATAAATACTTTATATTACAAAATTTTTAGTCAGCCCTATATTCCATACGTTTTATTAGATCCACAAAGTTTATTAACTTAATTTAATTGCGGTTGGCGAAAATTTTGAGATCAAATGATTTTTGTTCGTCATCGGCCTGCTATAATAATATATAATTTGTACGATCGTGCAAATGTTTGGATTGATTTTTTTATATCCTACGTAAGGTTTGAAGGCGTATGAGGCATAATGAGGACGAAAATGCAACAAGATTGCAAAAACTATGTTTATAAAAAATTATGTAATAGGAAATTAGTGCAAGTGTTTTGAATTAATTTGTACTCATCTACTGCACTGTTCAAAACGATTAAAGTATATTTCGAAAAAGTGCGAATTAAAATGCAGACTATTAAAATAACAACTGAAAATATTTTTTAATATTGTTACTGCAACATTTGTCAACAATTAACCTAACGCATTGTTACGATAAACGTGTTGTTTTGGTTAAATTTAATGTTTAATGTTTATGTTATCGCTTTATAAATTAGTACAGTATAAATAAGTGATACGTTTTTTTTTTCTAAATTCAAATTCAATTTCGGCATAAGAGGAGTTGGCTGGCGTAGATTTTCGATTATTAAGGGCGGTCGTTTAGAAACGAGTTAGTAAGAGAATAACAAGAAAAATAAAAAAGTCAGATCTTTAATTTCCGATATAGATATTCCGTTAATCTTCGTTCATTTTTTTATAGTTTGAGTTATATTTATCGCTTTAGAGCGGACAATACGAAGAATAACGGCCAGGGTGTTTAAGACCCACCGACGTAGTCGAATCATCTAAAATATATATATATATCGTAACATCGTGGAAATAATAGGACCTCCGTACCCACAGTCCTAGATTTGGTTTACCTTTTTCTATTTTGGATTACATTTTCTCTTTTTGGATTTATTTTTATTTATTTTATACGAACCTTACAAAAAGGTCAAATGTGAAAACTATTGAAAGAAAAGTGTCTCGAGAAAATAAAGAAATGATTCTAATAACAATCTGGCACTAGTGAGCAACAGTCAAGAACAGCCGGGCCCTCCACGTTCGACAGGCCTCTAAATTTTGTTAAGTGCTATTTTAAGTTTTCTTATTATTAAATAATTATTTTTTTGATCAAATTTTATTTTATTTTATCATTGAATTTTTTTGCACGTAACAAAATTATTGGCGACCAACGTGTAGGGCCCGACTGTTCTTGACCGTTCTTGACTGTTCCCGACTGTTCTTGACTGTTGCTCACTAGTGCCAGATTGTTATTAGAATCATTTCTTTATTTTCTCGAGACACTTTTCTTTCAATAATTTTCACATTTGACCTTTTTGTAGGGTTCGTAGCATAATTTTGTACTTTCTAGTATTGGTAGTTGTTTGTAGGCGAGTGTATTTTTTTACGCTCGTGATAATATATTTTTTTTCGTTTCGCTGCATAAACATTTAGCTACTAATTGGGGAAGGTATTTTGATTAGTTTTTGACATTTTGTTTTTCTTGTATTTATCTCAAAATGAGCTGGAAACTACATGTAAATCGTTTAGATCAGGATGAATTAATTTATGAACTTAAATGTCGCGGTTTAGTAAAGCATCGAAACGTGGATGATATGCGTAAAAGCTTACGTGAACTTTTAAGTCTAGAAAAGTTAAATTTATCTTTACGCAAGATTACTTACGACATAAATAGCGACGAAGAGATCGCAATCTTAGATTCGAAGATCATACAGGTTAAGAAACTAGTCATCGAGTACGAGGAAACAAGACATAAGAGCCTGTACGAGAAAATCGAAACTAAACTATCACACATGTTATCAAGAGCCGATAGATTACCTACCACAGAAGAGATCGAACAAGCCAAACGTTCCGAAATCTTTGAGAAGATCTTGGAAGTTTCAGGAACTTTTTCGGATTTGGTCAAAAACCCAGAACCTGAAAAGGAGGTATTAGATTGGAAACCTGTCATTACCCATTCTACGCCCAATGTTACTAGTTCACGCTTTAACAATTCTAAAAGCATTCTACCATTAAAATGGGGCTTAAAATTTAGTGGCCAACCAGGTAGTATGTCGGTCAATGCCTTTCTGAAAAAAGTCGAAGAGTTAAGCATCGCTAGAAACGTAGACGAAGACCAACTTTATCATTCTGCGTATGATTTATTCGAAGGAAAAGCGCTAAATTGGTTTAGAGCTTATAGAAAACAAACTAATACTTGGAAAGAACTTATCGCACTGTTAAAAGAAGAATACCAGTCACCCGATTATGACGACGAGCTTTTCGAAGAAATTAAAAGAAGGACCCAAGGAAAAGAGGAAACAATTGGAGTATACCTCGCCATCGTGGACAATCTTTTTTCAAGATTATCCCAACCAATCTAGGAAGGACAGAAACTTAAAATACTATTGAGGAATGTTAACCCCGTTTATCAAACTAATCTCGGGCTCGCGGAGATTAACAGTATCAAAGACCTTTTAAAATTAGGTAGGAAGGTGGAGATAAAAAACGTATCATAAGTTCAGAAATATTTATACATTACAACAGTTTAATTTAATAATTGTTTCAAAAAAAAACAGGTAAAAAGGGTCTTTCCGACGTGGACCGAGTTAGATGATCGAACAATTCTTATGAAATCAATTTTCTTTATCACCTATTAGTAGCCAGTTTTCTCACTGTAAAATATTCCTATTGGTCGATTTTTTTTTTAAATTTGACGTTTTGATTGGTCGATACGTATGTATTCTATAGCTATATTTAACTTTTAATACATAGCTTTTATACGCACGAGCAGTTAAATACATATGAAATATTTTGAAGTGGGACTGGTGCAGTTGTTGGGTTGCACTGAAATAAAAGGGCCGCAATTAGGTAATAATCCGAGAAACGAATCTCTATTTTTAATTCTTGGAACTTTCAATTCGTTAAGATAAGGCTTATGTGTTAATTTTAAAATTGTAGGTAAACAGTAGAGTAGACACGTGCACTAGACAACCCTATTTCGTTTAAAGTAAAAACTAATACGTACGATAATTAAATTAATTTCTTAATTCAGTTATTTAGTCTAATTTAGAACGGCAAACATGGCAATTAATATTTTCCTTGAAAGCATGATAATAATGCACTTTGGGCTATTTTCCATCAAAATATCAATTCGAGTGCAATCAGTGCCTTATTGTCTAATACTTCAGATTCCGATCTGGTAAACATTACAAATGCTTGAATACATAATACAGACGATAGATGCACTTACGTCGTCTACAGATTCGACTTAAACAAATATTTATTAACCGTATCCAGTCTTGAAAACGTAACAAGCAACGCAAGTGCACTCTATTTTCGATCGTTTCTACTGCAGAAGATAAACAAATCGACGTGCCCTAGATGAGATGCGTTGAAATCTACTTCATTTAAATGCGAATTTCTATTAGGGTAGGCACTTAAACGAAAACTTATTTCGCCTATTTTTAAATTATTTATGTATTTATTCTACCTGATGGACGACTCAAAATTATCTTTTACTCTTTTCAATGTTGACTTTCTAGGTAGGCAATTATTTAAATATTGCGTGTATTTATTTATGTTTCCTTTGATATCTTTCCATTTAGCTGTTAGTGGAAAATATTAATTCCTCCTTTGCTTTGAAATTCTGAAAAGCGATTTCCTTTCATTACCCTTTTATCTTTATTTTGTACTTAATAATGGTCTTACGTCGCTGTTACGAATTTTAAGGGCCCTTTAATGTCTTCCTTCGCGACAAGTGTTCAGACATCAAAAAGCTGCCACTTTTGTCTTGGCGGGTACGTCATACGGTGGAGCTAAGTCTGGCACTCATTATAAAATAATAACGGTACCCAGTTATGATGAAGATGTAGGGTACATTCGGGGTCGATATAAAATGATTGTTCTTGATTCGGTGCCTTTGCGCGCGATATTCCAGTACCTAACGGGGATATAATTATAGCACACTCTGACAAGTTAAGGATAGCATAAGAAGCAAACACGTGTTCTATGGATTTTGCAACGATATTACAATCCATTAATTACGGACCCTCGTCTAGGCTCTCAGGTGATAATCAACAGTATTAAGGGTAACACTGCACTTTGTTAGATAATCTGACGTATGAGAGGGTAACGTGAACTGGTGATCACACGTTATCTACTTTGTGTCGTAGAAACAGTTTTGTAAATTTTAAGTAATAATAATATATTAGTTAACTGGCTCCATGAACTAAACCACGTGTTTCGTAGCTTATATCATTAATTAAAGTGAACCGTCGAAAATAAACGCCCCAAGTTACTCAACCATTAACTCTACCACCCCCCACTACCCCGGTGTTTGAAGCAGTTTAGGTGCGTGTTGTTGATTTAGGTGTGTTAGTATAAGGTGGCGTTAAGACTTTATGTTGGGATTTCTGCACCGTTACAAACATTGTACGAACCCCGAAATTGTCTCGTGGCATTTTTTATTAAAATGGGCCCTTTAACTGTACGTGTTTGTTGTCATTTTAAATACGCCTCGTTAAAATTTTATTTAGGACATTTCTAATTTATCGTTAGTTTAAATTTTAGATCTGTTTTCGTTCATTTTATTATTTGGCATTATTATTCGTGCTTCTTCTTTAAAAAATAAAAGAATTTTACAAAGTATCGTGAAGCCGTTTTAACAATTCGTAATAGATCTCAACCGTCATTAATTAGATCATAAAATTGTCATTGTTTAATTGGGCAAACAGTTCGGCGTTTGAAAAATATTTGTTGCATAAACGACTGGAGGGAATTTTCTCTGCGAGTAATTGACCGACCGATATTTTATCAAGAGGGAATTAATCTGACGGTGGCGAATTTACAACGGTTTTCTTTTAAATTGTGTTTCATTTAAAAATTTTAACTTGTACGTTTATTAAATTTTATTTTGTGATTTTATTAGAGCTGTTCAACGGACATATCGAGCTGATAAAAATTACCAAAAAAATCGTGAAATCCACATTCAAACAACCTACATGTCAACGCCAACACGTGCTACGAGTTGCGCAAGAATTAGGAACTAATAATAATTAAATACGAAATGGGTTTTTTATGGTGTCATTATAAAATTGTACAAAAAAATGACCTAAAAATAATCTAAATTAGGTTTCGCCTATTCAGATGCAACACCTATAAAATATAAATATTTTGTTGTGATACTTATCGGTTGCGGTAAATGAACAAGATCACGATTGTCAAGCAACAAGATACAAGATATACGGTAGGTGACTAGCAAAGCACTAGTCGATTATTTTGGCCAAAAGTTCAGCTTTAGCTTAAGAATTTGAAGAAAAGAAGCGCTCAGTCGAGAATTAATTAAACTAGTAAATGTCATGCAAGGATTATCGTAACTAAGACAGGCTAATGTGTAGTTAGGGCCGAAACACACTTGCGATTGTTTGTGCGAATTGTGCGACACAGGGGGAGGCTTATGGCAAGGCGCTCGCGTGCTACACAAAAATCGCAGCATGTGGGCGCCTTGTCGTAAGCTTTCTCTTGAGCTCTATTTTCGCAATTAAAACATCGCAAGTGTGTTTCGGCCCTTAATGTACGTACCTTGTTAACCGTGTTTTCCCATTTTTGGCCCAAAAAATTGACTTCTGTGCACTCACTGTGCAATAGGTGGGAGGTCTGTATTTTTTATAATATTTATAAAAATATTATACCCCGGGTGTCAACGAAATTTATTTATTATGATAATTACGAAAGTAGTTAATGTAGTTAAGCATTTTCGTGTTGAATATCGAATGGATTTTGGATTTGAGGATACCGTTGGAGCGATCGTCAAAAACTGTATTTATCCTAACCCTGTGCCTGTTGGGTGGTGCCGTTTAAAAAAAATTGACTTTTCGGTAAACAACTAATTTCGACAAACTTGAATGCTCCAAGTAACTAAATGCGCTCTTTGTTATTTCTTAGGTGATTTATAATGATTTGAAGTAAATCGCAGCTCTCTAGATTAAAATCTAAAATTTCTTCTCAAAATATTAAGTTGTCGTAAAAACTATCGCCAAAATTGTGCTAACCTATTCAGAATTCGTTCGGCATTCCGAAAATGCAATATAATACGGGGGGGAGGGGGTTCAATTTGAAAATCGAAAATTGTTGTCACTTCCGGTCAAACCGCAAGTGCGAAGAATTCACGCATCATGTCAAAATATGGCATTTTGCGTCTTTATCGGCTGTGCCGGGTTCCATTTCGGTGGTTTGAAAAACAAGGGGCAAACGAGGGGTGCTAGTGATCTCGTCGACATCCGGTATATTATTATTCACCTACATAACCACAATAAATATCGTATGGGATATAAAAGAAAATAAGAAAATAACTATTATATCTAGTGCTTATATTTTATACGTTGCTACATGTGCTAAACAGAAATTAAAAACAATTGTATTTTAATTTATTAATTAGGTAGGTAATAACAAACAAGTTACCTTAACGTTTCACTAGGACATATCCTTAATTTCGCACGTACATAATATTTCTGCTTTTATTGTTTACTATTTATAATGTGCTAATTTATAACTATTTAAGTGCTTTATACAAAATACAGTAATGTGTCAACGGTGCGAGTGTTTATCCTCCTAAAGCCGAATTTAGGCTATTAGATAAAAACCAAAAAGTATAATAAACTGTTGAATGCAGCTTTTGAGACATTAATTATATTTTTAAGGTACAATCACTCTGCTAAAAATATTTCTGTCGAACAATAGAAATCAGTAAGTTCTACCTTGTATCGCCCCTGTTGGTATTAAGGGAGCTACTTTAGTTCCATCTAATATCCAGTTGCAGGCGTGTGCTACTTCGTTCTGTTTTAACGAAATAATATTTATAAATACTATCATCATAATTCGTATTAATAAAGCATATCTATTGAACTGTATCTGAAATCTAATTGGGTCTGAAATATATGGATATGCTGTTTCGAGTTTTATTAATTTTAGTTTAGAAACGAATTGAATATGTTATAATTACAAAAAACCAAATATATCTAATTTGAATTCTACTAAATTTTATTACTTATGTTGAATATTTAGGGCAAGTGGGGGCATATCCGCATATGGGGCACAACAGATTTTCTACCATAGCAATAAAATTATTGAATAAATAAGGAACGTTTGCATCACAAACGTCCTACTAAAGTAATGTGTTTGTCATGTTAGTGGCTCTTTACCGTTGAATAAGAAAATTATTTGAATTTTTCACAATTGTAGTGAAAATCTTGAAAGTAGTTCTCGCGTATAACGGTGCAGATGCCATACTTGAACAGTATGTAAGAGTAATAATCATATTTATTCAAGTATTAATTGCTCTGTTTGTTTGTAAATTAATACGAAAGTTACCGAAATGACAATTGACGATTTTTACAAAGGATAAAATTTTCTGAGAAATTTAAAATAATTTTTTTTTGATTTGTGTCCAAATTTATTATGCCTATCACTGTATACGTTTACTCTACATTCAAATACCTTTTTTTATCGGGCATACTGTGAAATTTCCGCAGTTCGTTAATCTCATACCAAAAATGTTCGCGTTTCTAGCTTCACAATAATGTAGTTGCAACCTTACCGGAAAATATCGATATTCATTACTCATGAATTTGTACATCTGTGCAAGTACCTAAAATACGTACGGAAATAATACTGAATACAAACAACAAATTGAATCGTTGTCATTACCGTTAAATGACTATTCAGTTGTAAGATATTGAAGAAATCTTTGTCGAATCGAATTACATCCGCGTGTTCCGATTTTGATTAAACTAAATGACAATTTTTAATTAGGCGTTGAAATAGATTCTTATGCAATTATCAACGTACCTTTGCCAACAAATCGGACATGTTGTCAGCAGAAGTTTCAGGAACTAGACATTTCAAGCTGATAAAAATTACCAAAAATATTTTGAAATTCATATTCAAACAGTGTAGTTGCAATACCAACGGAAACGTACTAACAATAAGTCTACGAAATACGAAATAGATTCCCGTGGTGTCATTATAAAGTCATTTTATAAAAAATTGATCTTAGTGATCTAATGATCTAAATTGTCGGCTTACAACATCTATAAATCTTTTATTGTGATACTTATCGGTTACAGCAAGATCGGTAAATTATACATACAGGTTGCCTCAACTAACTTACCTTCTCTTATTTTGATTTGTCGCTTTTCATTAGGTCACCACGAGCCCCCTACTATAGTACGAAATAATTAATTTGAATTAAAGTTTTTCATCTATTTACATATTTTCTCACTTTATATCAATAAAATGTTATATTAATTTCTATTTTAGACTATTCTAACCATATTAAGGTGAAATTATTTAAAAATCCATTATGTACATAGGTAGTTTACTACCAAAATTATATTAACTCGTTTATTTACTCGCGGTTATTTTTGTATCACAGTGTACGCCAGTTTTTGCGTTTCTAGAGGTTTGCGGAAAACGCCGTATTTCAGTTATAGTTTATCGCACAGTTCTAGTTCAACTGATCAATTATTATAATTAATATATTTCATACTACATTTTTGTCACGTATGTAATTTTTCGTGGGTATTTTGTTTCCTTATGCTCGAAATTTCATGCCAAACTTGGCATTTGCATTACAAAAAATTCATTCTTCGGAATGGGGGTTCATTATAGCCTTCAAATTTCTACAAACACCTACTTATATTAGGGTAGCTTGTAGAAATAAATAATTGAGCTTCGATACTTGCCGTGTTTTTAGTGCACAGTCTCGCATAAATATCCTATTTTTTACATTTTTTTTGTAATTCTTACGGCCGCGTATCTCTGGTGGGCGACCTGATAAACATTTAAATTTTTTGCGCTTTAAAGCAGCGCCTAATAATGCAGTGAACAATTTTAGTTGTAAACTGTTTGGGGCACGAATACGTGGGGAGACCCTTATAGACCTATACCACTGAAAAGCTCGCTTTGAAGTTTACACGGTGGTGCAAAATTAAATGACGTATCTGCTGGCACGGTTACATTTTTATTAATGTTAAGAAGTATCTGAGCCCGTATAAAAAATGTACTCGCGCCGGCAGCCAGGTCATTAAATTTGCCACTAACCGCATCGTGGAAATGTTGAACCGCTCTTTCCAATGGTATACGACTCGTGAGGATTTGTTCATGTATTCTCCCAATAAATGCCTAACTGACAAAGCTTATATAAAACATGTGAATGCTCGTAAAAATGTCGTACGTCGTTTTCCTACTTAGAGGGAATGTAGTTCTCGATGAGAGTTTTCGAATGAAAAAATTGGACCGGCATAATCTACACCAACGGGAGTAAAGGCCGTATAACTTAATAAAACGTAAATTCTGAGATTTTACAGTTCCTTACAGCCTAAATTAACAAATGCTTATCCTAATAACCACAATTATTTGTTTGTTTGTTTTTTTTAGTAGGTAAAACTTTTTTTTTTAATAATTCACTGATTAAAATAAGAAAATTGAAGATTAAAAAAGAGCATTTTGTCCAATTTATCCTCACTTCCGGGACACTCTCGCATCGGGACTAATCGACGGCATTTTTGCAGAGCGACTTAACCCGCAAAAAGTAAATTTTACAGAAGCGACCGTTTCACGGAAATACAAATCGAATTTGCTGGCGAAAAAATCGGAATTTACCAGATTTTAACGGATGACATCTTTGTCCTAGATGCTATAACTCATTTTCGCAAAAAGCGTGGGTTAATTAAGTCACTCTGCCAAAACGCCGTCGATATGCACCTATATAAAAGAATAACTTTTAGAAATTAATAGCCCAATTTTTTCCTTTCTATATACTAATTATGTTGAACTATATAATTTAGGGTTAATCTTTCCATCTTTCGATTTTATCTAATAGATATTTACCACGGGAACAATTTTTGAAACAAACATTTCTAAATATCTGTCGGATAAAATCAGAAGACGGAAGGATCGGCTCATAATCAAATGTAAACATTGTAACGAAACGTGATGTACGATACGTAATGCGTGATATACGTAAGTGTACTGAACAAGATAACATCTACAGTAAGCTTAGTTTTAAAATAACCATTTCGGGCCTTGCTCTCTAATAAGTGACAATTAAAATACAGAGATCGAGGTGAGAACATCGCGTAAACCTGCCAATAATAGTTCTTTTTAAAATTCAACTCTAAGTGTTAACGCCGAGTTACACTGCAAGAGCACTCTGTTTAATGTTATAAAACAATGCAATCCGATAGAATACTCATTTGTATAACGAAACCGACGTTATTATTAAAACAAAACTAGAATACCTACTAATTATATTATCTAGTTTATTTATTAGAAACCAGCAGACGTAATCTTTAATAAAGTTCTCAACTGTACCGGGACATATTTCTAAGAAATTTCCCGGGACATAACTTGTATGAACTGGAAGTATGCGAACAACTATTTTATATTCAGGTCGAGCAGCACGATAGCATAACTAGATCTTGTAGTCGGAATATGAACATGTCTATTATAAATATCCTAGCGTCCCGAGTCGAATAGGTCACGGGTCAGCGTTCGAAGTAGCATTAACCTAAAGTAGACCTGCCTTTAAATACACTGGCGCTTTTCTATCGCTGGTAAAGCGAGTCAAGTGGTTCCGTTCGATACCAACCCGTCATCACTTAGCTACACAACGAGCCGGAAAATTGGGGTCGCTACTGTGTCCGCGGGCTCCAATAGTTCCCCCGCAATTCTCGAAAAAGATGGGGTTGCAGGGTTGTTCTATATAAATAGTAAATACGTCAATCTACTCGCGTCGAATTTTTCCCCAACCAGGAAACGGCGACTCAATTGCGCTAGCAAAAGTTCACTTTATAAACAGCCCTTCGAAAATTAATAGGCATCGAAGGTGAGAAATTTTCTCTCATAATTCCCAATTTTATTAAAGAAATAACTTTCACGCACGCAATCTGTTTCTTTTCACGATCGTTTCGTTCCAAATAATTGGGCATAACTTGCGTTTCGTCGATTCATTTATGGAGACACCTCACACACACACACACACAGTATATATATATAGATCGTACGCGCCGAACATTAAAAATATTTAAAGAACGTATTATTATTTTTATTAGTTGATGCTATCGATATAGGACAATTCGATTCGGGAGCACGCGTAACTAATTCGACGTGTTTACTTTTACGCCGCATGCTAAATTACCTCGGGGGTTTAGTGGCCTCGGCGGACATTGCAGATTAATTAAACATTCTTAGTCGGGCGATTGAAATTGAAAACAAGAACAGATATAATTTTTGTTTGCGAGCTTTTAAATGAAAGATTACGTCGGGGATTGTTTAACGGTAGCCAAATTAATAATTTTTTTTTTTAATTTTATTTATAAGTTTACAATCTGTCACGTAGTGACATCCAGTAAATGATTTGACATTTGGTGAGGCATGTAGAAAGTTTTCAACAAAAATTTCCTTATTCTAATTCTAATACTAGCTGATTTGAAACTGAGTCAATATCTTTAACACCACTATGCATTATGCGAAACGATTTGGTAGATCTGTTGGCTTGAATCGTTTAAGTCTTGGTTCTTCCTCGTCCGAGTTTAATAGGTCCTCGACCAGCGAGTTAGGGTGAACACTTATTTTGTTACAGTAGCGAACACTGTACTTTTGTATGTCTTCTTCTATCGTTGAAATGCCTAAGTCTTGTCGTATGATCTCGTTCGGAACGAACCATGGGGCGTCTACCAAAGAGCGCAACACTTTCGATTGAAATCGTTTGATGATGTCAATGTTGACATGTTGACCTGCTCGCAGTTCCCCATAGTTGTATGCCGTATGACCAAATAGGCCGCAGGATGGATTTGTAAAGTAGTATTTTGTTCTCCAATGTCATCTGGGATTTGCGTCCAATTAACCAGTACATTTTCCTAATTTTTAGACTCAGCTGTTTTCTTTTGTTGAAGATATGTTTTCTCCACGCGAGACGCCTTTCTAGATGCATACCTAAGTACCTGACGGTATCATCTTGCGGTATTTATTTATTATTTATTATAACAGGTGCCTCGTCTTAGCGTAAATGTTACATTGACTAATTTGGTTTCGTTTATGTGGATACACCATCTTTTGAACCAAACTTCTAAGTTGTACAAGCATAACTGAAGGTAGTTTGACGCCATTTGCAGATCAGGATGCGACGAAAGAATTGCTATATCATCAGCGAAAGTTGCAATCATAGCCCGCGGTGATGCAGGTAGATCAGCAGTATACAGTATGTACATAAGCGGGCCCAGCACGCTTCCCTGGGGGATACCAGCGTTGATGGGGAATAAAGAGGTAAAAGAATCCGTATATCTCACTAAGAAGTGTCTATTGGTAAGGTAGGACTTAAGTATTGTGTAATAGTCAGGCGGTTATTTTGAATAGCAAGCCTTCGTGCCAGACCTGCTACAAAGGCCTGCACGACGTCCAGGAATGCAGCCGAACAATATCTTTTATTCTGGAAGTCTTTTAGTATTTTATCTACAATTCTATGAACTTGTTCGATTGTGACATGCTGTTTGCGGAATCCAAATTGATGATTTGATATGATGTCATTTTCCAGTACTATAGGCATTAGTTTTTGCAAGAATAATTTTTCAAAAACCTTTGACAATATTGGTAGGAGACTAATTGGCCTGAAAGAAGATAACTCATCGCTTGGTTTGCCCGGTTTGAGTATTGGAATAATTGTTGCAACCTTCCATTGCTCGGGAAAGTATTGTAGTCTTAACACAGCATTAAACGGGTAGGTTATATATTTGAATCCCTTCTCCGGTAACTCTTTAAGGCCTTTCCCCGTAATTAAGTCGTAACCAGGCGCTTTTTTTGGGTTCAAGTCAGTTATAATTATTTTCTTGACGTTATTTATTAATAATTAAACTTGTTTTAGTCGTATCTACAATATTCAGATATTAAAACTAAGCCTACTTTTTTTAACTTTAAAGACGCTTTTGACTTTTATTGAAATGAGTTTTATAGTTATAGTACATATTATATAAATTAATTAGTATAATAATGGAGGATTAAACGAAACAATAATCCAGTTTTTCCTCAAATTATACGATAACAATGTTGTACTTTTAAAGACATGTTAGCAACGCCTAACGAGGATATGAAACGCTTGTGGCAAGCGTCTAACCTGCGACTCCCCCCCCCAATCCAAAAATAGCTTCAAGCTAGTTGAGTCCATGCACTAAAGCGCACTGCCAAGTTCTGCCATTTAAAACCTCGTTTTAATAAATAAAGTAAAAAAACCGTTCGACTGTTTTAACAATTAGCAGTGAAAAATAACATACTTACTTACTCTTCGATGTTGGGAGTATTTGTGTTCTTAAGAACATTTTTAACTTGATAGTTTTCGGTTGTCTTTGTGTTCGTTTTCTTTCTTTAATATTGTCTACAATGTATGTATTTTCACACTGAAAAAACGTGTTCCTCTAACCGATAACGAATGTATTTACAAGATTTATGTAGGTATCCATCACGAAGTAAACGATTTTATTTGTCACATTTACTTACAATTGTTTTTTCAGAGAGGTACTTTTTAATTTGCATATGATTACGTTGTTTTATTAAGAGCCCGTTAATCATTAGTTCAATCATTATAGAAATGATTATTAGAAACAGTTGTTTCTATGATAATTGACTGATAGTCAAACTATTTTTCAATTTATTGGAATTGCTTGTACGATATTTTATAGTTCAAAGACACAATTATGCCGTTTTAATTTTAAAAGAAGAAATTTATATTTTTGACTTGACGCTATGGCCATCGTAAATCAAGTTTGGATACGCTGATTTAAAGAATGTCCGTAAGAACTTAGGTATGTGAAACGGGCCCTTTGGTATGTTTCATGGTTTCGATATTGACGAATGATTTCGGAGCATGCGAAGAGAACGTATACATTACCGATAACCCATGTCATTACGATAACGTTGCAACCGACACGCCCGATAAGAACTACTACTACAATAAGACTGACCGACAGAATACTATAAATATATTTATCAATAAATTAACATTTTGAATTGCGACCACCTTAATTTTCGAAAGACGTCAAGCGTAAAAGTCTAGGCCGGAATTCCTAATTGAAATTTTCAAAACCGCCGAAAACGTCGACGTTTGGATATTTTTAACGAAATATCCTGTGGCTCATTCATTCTAGTACGGTACTATCCGTTAAAAAAATAAGCTCCTTGCGAACGTTTCTTTAACTAATTTGGGTAATGTAAATTATTATAATTAGTTCATC